>OZ023274.1:47544656-48758662 GCA_964007475.1 Hybos culiciformis | reverse complement strand
GTACGTAGTACGGACTCTATGGACCGACTCTGTGTGAGACCGATTAGGCGGCTATTCTAACCGATTAAATTTTCCTAAATTTTAAAGAATTTCAGCACTTTTTTACCCACCTGTGATGGTTTCTCAGATTAATGATATAATACTAAAAGTTTATTAGTTGCAGAAAATTTTATCGTTGAAAAAATATTTTTCTGACAACATAATCGCTATAAAAGCTTCAGCAATGTGACAATTGCATAATTTTTTTTTTTAATGTATAAGTAAGTGTTTAAAAAAAATTAATTTTCAGCTGAAATGTTATAGATCCCCATATAACTATGACACGATCATTTTCAGCTATCAATAACATAAAACATGAACATTGAAAAGATTCATACCATTTTCTGATCAAGTGTTATATCTATTTATAACTGCATTTATTATTCAAATTAGATACGTATACATAATATTATGTTTTAGAAAATCAAAAAAAAATTGTTTTTTAATACATAAATTTTATGTTTATGGAATTTAAAATCTGTCTACACTAAAAAAAAAAAATTTACGAAATTTTATATCAAAAATGATTATAGTGTGAAGATAAACTTTTTTTTTTCTTCTTTGGCTTATGTAATTTATAAAAGAAAACGTAATTAATTTATTTGAATATCTAGTTATGTATTTTACATATTGCTTATTCACTTCAATTCTGTAGTAACTCCAGAAATGTAATTTTTTAGTTAATATTAAGTTCGTCTTCGTTTATTAAAAAAAAACCCCACAGACTTCATCATAATTTTATGAACAGAAGAGAAGTACAGGATTGAAGACAAGTATAGGATTGAAGATGAGTATAGGTCAATATGACTTGACCACTGTTTGATTTCCGCACATCTCAGTTTTGTTGAAAATTTAATACTAAACAATTTTTTTTAAAATGATGGTATTATAAGTTTAAAAACTGCAATATTTTAATTTGCATTAAATCAGTTCACTTAATACCAACGGAGCATAATGAAGTCTTAAATTAAGATATACTTTCAACTGTAAAATCGTTCTTTGTAAATATGTTATAAATTCGCTTAGCTTAGTTTTGAAATTGAAATTTGATTTCGTTTTACTTTTAACTTTTCCCGAATTATATCTTATGTAGTATTAGTTTGAATATTTTACGAACATTTGCCAGTACAAAAAAAAATGCAATAAGTAGCATATAAATCACAGAATTTTTGAAATCGGTTCATTTTCGGAGATTGCCATGAACATACCAAAAAAAATTTCTCTTTATAAATAGTATAGAATATATCCCTAGATTGAGACTGGGAGTAACAGTGTTGTCTAAATGTTTTAATAAAATTTTCAGCTCTGCAATATGACAAGAGAATCAAGAAAATCACATATTATAAGTTGCCACTACAGTGTTGAAGCGGACTTATATTTTAAGAGTTGCATAAATACATATATACGAGCATATTATAACTTTGTACAAAATATATACACAGTGATAGAAATATAAATGGATCTGATGAATAAAAATTCAAACAATTCAAAATTTGTACAATATTAAAAATAGTTTTATATTCTTTTCGTTAATTTTTTTTGTATATTTTATTACAAGAATTATTTTCCAATAATTTACTTTTTAAAGTTTTTTTGATCCATTGCAGATATTTGAATGCCATTTGAATGAATATATAATTTTACCACTTTCAGTCTTGTTGTTGTGAGAAAAGAAAGTGCCAAAAATGTTCATTGTAAAAGCCAAAGATTGAGTAAAATCATTCCTTTTTATATTTACATCGAACATACACACACACTTTTAACTAAACTAAAAACTCTAAACATTTTTTTAAATATTTAAAATTTTTTTTTAATCTCACCCAAACCTAATAATATTTCCATCAGTGTATATTCATGTATTGTTGATGCTATTTCAATCAAATTTATATATACATATATTAATTTATGCACAATCAAAATTATTTTTTGTTTTGTTTTGTTTTTTAAGACAAAAAAATGCGTTATCATTAGTGATTACCTACTATTAATAATTTCAAATTTTTTCATAACAATTTAACTCTTTTTTTTTAACACTAAACAAGTTTGCAATAATGCTTTCACATTTTTTTTTTCTGGATTTTATTTTATATTAAATTAATTTATTAATTTTCATTCGATTTTGTTTTTTCTATTACATTTCTATAGGGCACTGACTGACTTGACACTAATAAAATTTGTGAGAAATTAGAATACTCCAAAATAGAATACCTAAAGTTTTGCAATATTGAGAAAGAAATATAATTACATCAAAGTGATTACAGCGATAAAACATAAAAAGCAAAAATGTCAGAAAATTTTTGCCGGTAAACCTTCATGCCTTAAAAAAAATAATATTTCTAAACACCTATATTGTTGCATTGTGTTCCTAGAGAATTCACGAAGTTATGCTAATTATTTTACTTGGTCGTTCATTATGTTGCTCATATGTGGAAATTGAATTCGTATTATAATTCAGAAATAAATAAAAAATTAATAAAATCAAAATTGGAAATATAATTATTATCCAAACCTTACTTTAATTTAAACACTTCTTAATTGCAAGAGTTAAGAGAATTCATGAACTTCAATTTTTTTCCCTCCTAACTTATAATATTGTAAGACCCAGAGAAATATTAATTATTGTCACTTTATATATATTATGCTAATTTAATTGCATAAAAAATGCACACACTCTTAATTTAAGTTTTAAACTCTTTTTTTTTTTATAAATTCATTGTGAACACTTGGCAAATAATTATAATGATAATTAATATTTTTAAATGTTTTAAAATTAACATTTTTTCCACAACATTTGGCCTAAATTAATCTTACTTAATCTTAATATGATAGTGGAAAAAATATAATTCTAAATAAAATGAAAAATTATTACTTAAGTTTTGCTGTTTCAATAATAATTTTATTTTATTTTAGTTAAAAGAACTTAAACTTATTTTTAACATTATAGTGCATTCAACCATGGTGGACAACGAACAACAAAAAAAAAATCATACATATTATATCTGTTATTTATTAATAAAATAATTGAATTTTTAAACTTTATTATAGATATACCAGTTTTTTTTTTTAATAAATATTAATTTTACTTCTTTAATTCGTATTAATAAAATCGATCAATGAATGTGAATAACTCTTAAATGAGATTTTCTTTATCCAATAGGTTTAAGCAATATGTTCAAGTTAAGTCTCGTAACCGTGAAAACCACGAATAATAACCATTTTCACTTCAATACTAATCTATCTCTTAATTTTTTTAATGCAAAGCTAAGTATACGTGAAAATCTTTTTCTTACGTCTTACAGTCTCTAATAGCTTTTTATTGCCATATTTGAATATTTCAGAAAAACCACGCAATATCATTCTTATGTCCTTATGAATAATAAATTTTTTTTTGGCAATTTGAAGGTAATTTACATTGCAAATATTTTTACTATACAAAGTTCAAAGACTTAATTAACTAAAAATAATAATTTCAAAAAATATATAAATATTCATTCATATATCTACATGTATATAGTGTGTCGAATGTGGCCTAAACGGATGATCGGAGTTGTTAATAAGCCAAAGAAATAGAAACTCGTCGACTAATTCGGCTAACTATTTTGTTCGTTTGTATTCAGATTTAGACTTATTTGAATTTTTCATACAATGCATAATATTTTGCGTTAATTTTAACCATTAAACATTGTCATTTCATTTGACATAATTATATATTAACTATTATTATATTAAGCATAAAATTTGCTTGTCATTTTAATGTTGCAAAAAAAAATATGTCATTTTTAATATTTTTAAACATGAATATCTTTAAACATTACATCGTAATATGAAATCAATATAAATTTTTTAATTTTTTTTTATACTTAAATTGAAATTTAATGGCCGTGAAATTTCACTTTCTGTCTTATTCTATTATTTCATAATTCTGTGTTTAATAAAACTTAATAGAAGAAACATAAAATATTTAAAATTAAATCCGTTTTAATAAATCAATTAATTTCAAATTTGGTATATCTAGAGAAAATTATAAAAAAGGTTTGCAAAAAATATAGAATTTATAATATGCGACATGTATATAAGTACATACATATATTAATTTGTATTTTGACATATTAATATACTACTTTATTGCCTAAACATAAAATATATATTTTACTTTATTTGTCAAAAAAAAAAACCATTTAAGAAAACAAAAGATATAAAATAAATATTTTCTTTTTCATTTTTAGTTTTGAAATATGGGATTGCATAAGCAATACCTGAAATATGGACAAAGTGCAAAAGAACAATTATTTGGAATTAGTGCAAATGGTAAGCTTGGCTCAAATAGACCAACACCACTTTCAATGCTTATATCACAAGGAGTAAAATTTAATCACAGTAAGTTAAAATGTAAACATAACTTTAATTATACTCTTATACTAAGATATTTTTTATCAAATAAATATTATGTGCCAAGAGTTTTTAAAAAATTCAAAATATAATGTATACTTCTATATGCATGTAAGTCGTGTTAAGAAACCATTATTCTTTTTGGTAAATTTTTTCGTCCAATTGTTATACCTTGCTCGCACCTAAAAATTTTGCCAAAAAAAAAACGAGCAATTTCCACTTCTAAAATTCCATTCAGACTTAAGAAGTGGAAAGAATTTGAATGAATAATATAAATTTACAAATTTTTTTCCGGAAATATTTTTACGTGAGAGCGAACATGGTACAAATCACATATTATCATCCCAAATATGATTAAAAATTTTATTTTGCAATCTTTGCTATAAGATTCTTTAAAATTTTGCATATTAAAACGAACTTAACTTATATTTATAATATGAATGTCATATTTTTATGAGTTCACCATTATTTTTTTAGATAATATTTTTGATCTTTTATCTATTTCACGTATAACTATTAAATTATTTCAATTAATATTTTTATACAATTTTTTTTATTTAAAGATTTATATATTACACATACATAATAATTAATAAAGTATTTAAATTTAAAAAAAAAAAATTTAATATTTTTTTTTCTTTATTTCTTATCTGTGATCATAAAAAAAGATTAAAAATAAAAATAATAAAATTTAAAAAATTTTATATATTATGTTCCAATTTTTATGTACATATATTTTTAAGTATAGTTAACTTGTTTTAAAGAATTTTTTTGTTTTTCAATGAAGAAAATTACATTGATTTCCCACTTCTTATAATATATATAATATTATTACAAATAATATATTAGATTAGAGTGGCGGCTACAATCGACCTTACATTAAGATTTTCAAGATGGATGTAATTTATGTACATAATGTAAACTTAAATGATCACTATATGATTATCCTACTTCGGAATATATTTAAGAATTCGCAATATTTTATTTGCATTTTGTTTAAGATTGAAATTGTATTTAAAATAAATTTTTGATATCTATTGCAAAATAAAATAATAATTAATTATGAATAAAATAAATACAATATAATAAATCAGCTGATATTAAATATCTACACAAGTTTATTTATTACATATTATTGATCAATTTTTGATTGATATACTATGTATTTTTTGATAAAATAATCTCATGCTTAATTAATTTTTCACACATATAAAATATTTGAATTTTTTTTAAATAAATAAAAATAAGTATGTATGCCTAACTATCTTATTTTGATAATAAAACTATGTATTTATATTAAAGAAGGTTAATGTCATCGGTTTTGATCTTTTATTTAATTTTTTTTTTTTAAATATCTACACTGAAAAAAAAATAGCTGGCAGCATCTATAATTTTTCTATATGTGTTGCAAAAATACCTAAAATCAATTACTATTACAGTAAGATTAGCTATTTTTTTACGAAGGGAACATAGTTGATTCAGCTACTTTTTTATATATATATCTTATATATTTTACATATATTTTATATATATTTATTAAAAATATTTATTAAAAACAAATAACATAAATTATTACTATTAATTATTTAATTTTTTTATTAATTATTTATTTTTAATAATATTTATTTTATTAATTTTATTTTTTTATTAATTATTATTTATTTATTTTTATTTGATTTTTTTAAATGCCTTCTTCGAGATTCGAACTTGATATTAACATTGCAAACCACACCTAAGCTATAAGGACTAAGGACTAAGCTATTTAAATTTAGCATGATGTTTGTATAAAATAGATATTGCAATCTTCTGTACACAAAAATATTTTTTAATGTATTATTTGATTGGAGGGGGAGGGGGGAACTATGCAATTTTTTTCATAGCAAATTCTCGATGTTTTTTTCAGTGTAGAAAAAAGGGTGGGTGTACCTACTATAAAAAAAAAACATTATTTTTAAGAGTGTCAAATTTTTGCATAAATTTATTCATATGAAAATAAAAATAAACAAAAGATTTTATTAAAATTATAAAAATTACATTCATGTTAGCTAATTTTGCGAAAATATTTTTTTTTTGTGTAAATGTCAAAAATGTTATTGCCATTTTGTCCCAATTATAAAGATCTCATTCATAAATGATTTTTTGTTTTTTTCGTAATTTACATAATTATTTTTATTTATTTATTATTTTTTTTTATATGAAGATCACACATTTTAATTTTCAAAAAAATAAAAAAAAAATTAAAATATATACATATTATTTTAATGGTTTTAAATATTATTTTTATTATGTTATTTTTCTTAAAAACAAAAAAATTTCAATGTCATAATAATATGTACTTTTTATCTTAAAATTCATATAGGTACTTATATATATTCATATTCATAATGTACAAAAAGGTATATTATCAAAGATAAGGTAAAGTAGGGGAATCTCTTTGAAGAACAAAAAAAAATAATAATAAACAAAAAATATAATTAATAAATAAACGTGTGCATTTAAAAAGCTTTTCACAATGCATCACGATCATAAATTAATTTTTTTTTTTTAATGTAGAAAGCAGTTAAAAGATTTACAGAAAAAAAAATTAATTTAATATGAATGAATTGTAAATACATTTTTTTTTTTTTTTTATTTATTAAAAAGTAGATATTGAGAGACTTTTACTTTCATGGTCATTTTTATGTTTGCGTCAACATTTATTATAAGAAAAATAATAAAAAGAAAAAACCGAAAAATAACAACATAATAATGTTATTGTTCAAGGTCACGGACATAAAAAGAAAAAAATAAATAAAAATTTTTTAATTATTTTCAAGAAAAGTACCTAATTTATTATTAAAATTTGCATAATTATGTTGTAATTAATAAAATAAGTAAGTCGTAAAATGAAAATAATGTAAAAAAATATTAAAATATTTTAAATTTACTTTTTTCTTATAATTTTTAATGAGAAGCTTTTTATTTTGTTCAATTCATTGTAAGAAAAAGGATATTATATACTTAACACTTAAGAACGTAGTTTTGCAAAAAGAAATTTTGAATTGACAACCCTTTTATCTCTAAACAAAAATATATTCGTTTTTTTTTTATTTAATAACTAATTTTAAAGTACAAAAGACAAAATAAAATAAAATTCAAACATTTCTAAATTGTTAAAAATTTATTCGTTAAAAAACAAAACCCTCTCTATAAAACTATCACCAAAAAAATGAATACATGGATTCGTGAAATAACATAATATTTATTATGGGAGCTCGATCAAATAAGCCTGCATGATAAAAAAAAAAAAAATCATAAAATAAAAAGTTTTTTTCCATTTAAAAAACCAAGTGTAGTTGTTAAGTAATTAAGAACCAGATTAAGAACGATTAAAAGAATTTATTATAAATAAAGAGTACTTAAGTATAATTGCGCTTAATATTTTGTTTTTCTTAAATATTATTAAAAAACAAATAAGTTTCTAACCATTAAGAATTTTTTTTTATTTATTTTTTTTTTAAAGCAATTTAATTGAAAATAATTTTTATTTATCTAAAATTTATGTTCTAAAGGTCATTTCTTAATTTTTTATTTGCAAATAAAAATTTATTCTTATAGTTCTAGAAATCTAACTACATTTATTACTTGTTTAATTTGCTATTTATTTTATCTGAAAATAAAATACTTGTTATTTTATCTACGTTCTTACTGATTTTCGGTCTTTTTTTTTATGTTTTTCAGATAGACTTGCTGTGATAATTTTAGGAATAATTACTTTAATTATAGGAATCATTTTATCGTCAATACCATGGTTAGATTATTTCATTTTAAAAGTATGTATCAAGTATGCTGATGCTATCAAAAATTAATATATATTGAAAAAATACAATACATATAAATTATATTATCGTTATAGAATTTAAGGTTGTGGAATAACACATTAAGCTTCCATTATTGGCAAAGACCAGGAGTCATAAGATTAACAAAAGTCTATATTTATAATGTAACAAATCCAGATGGATTTTTAAGGGGAGATAAACCAAAGTTGGAAGAAGTTGGTCCATTTGTATACAGGTAATTTTTTTTTTGATGGTATGGAAATAATAAATGCGATGTTCAGATATTCCATTAAGTTGAATCAAAGACTTATCTAATCAAAATTATTGTGTTTGTACGCGATTTTTTGTCAATGAATAGTTTTTTTTTATGTTTTTGTTTTTTTTTTTTCATTTCAGAGAGGATATGGAAAAAGTCAATGTACATTTTTATGATAATTTAACAGTATCTTATCAGCATAAGAAAATCTTACAATTTGTTCCTGAACTAAGTATTGACAAAAATACCAAAATAGTGACACCAAACATTCCACTTTTGGTACATACATAAAATACATACATATTTTATTATACATTATGTAATCAATTTAATTAAACTTATTAATTTAAATTTTTTTTTGTTTTTTTAGACATTAACCAGTTTAAGCAACAATTTAGGATATGTTATATCAAAGACTTTATCTGTAATTTTGACGGCAGCTAAATTTAAGCCATTTGTAACACTAACAGCTGATCAATTAGTTTTTGGTTATGATGATGCATTGGTAACATTGGCACATAGATTTTATCCAAGGCATATGCGCCCAATGTCAAGAATGGGTCTTCTCATTGGGGTAGGTTAATTTTAAATTATGATTCGTTTGATTTTCAGGAACATTTATATTATATTTTTTTCAAAGTGGTCATATAATAATATTGCTATTTCTACAAAACGATTGTTTCAATAGTTTTAATTATATTTCAAACATGTATATAAGGCATAAGTTACAAGAACTAATCAAATATACAAGTATTAAAATATAATTAGATAAAACCTAATAACAGTACCAAAAAAAAATTAAAAATAACGATATCAATTCCTTTCACTAGTTGTACTTGGTCTAGAATGTTTAATGCACATTATTATGTAAATAAAGATATGTTAACTAATCCAACAAATTAATATGTACATAATCTAATGTACAATGTATATTTATTTATTTATTTTTTACTCTTTAACTTAAAACTACTGTCCATAATTTCTTAAAAGCACAATATACCAAACAAAAAAAAACAGCTCCCCCACCCCTTGATTGATAAAATAATAATTATAAAAATATTCATCAACTACCGGAGTTAACATTTTTATTTTTTTTGACATCCATAATTCAAATGATCAATATGATATTTGTTCGACAAATAAAATTTCGATAAGATTTGAAGAAAATTAAGCACAACATTGTTACATCTTTGTCAGTATAATTGGAAATGCTATTGCAGCCTAACTGAAATTGGAAAATAACAAGGTATTCAGGCTGCAATATTTAAATTTTAAAAACTTACAACCAAAACTGTTTGGTTTTTGAATAATTTTATTACCATCATGATGATCCTATTAAGACCTAAATTAGTTGGTAATCTAAGAAAATTCTGAAATAATTCACTTTAGAGATAGATTTAATTATTTAAAAATATTCATCTGACAATTTTCATTATTTTTCTTTAAAATAACATGTACATACAATGTATATAATAACTGACGGGATTCTATTTTGTGACTCAATAACCAACTTCCAAAATTAAATAAATACTACCAATATTATACTTGCATTATTAAAAAAAAAATTTGCAGATTTTTTCGCTATAAAATCTGAAATTTGAATTAAAAAAAAAATAAATAAATAAATAAAAACTGGTATTTCTTAACAGCATCTCGTTATACTAAATACTTAAAGTCTTAAAGCTTAAGATATGTGCAAAATTATTCACGTTTCTCAACAAAGAAAAATGCATTGACTTTTTAAGTTAGCAATTGATAAAAAAAAACTAAAAAAAAAGCTAAAAAAAAAAGTTAAATAGCAACCTAATTCTAAGTATGTAACTTTGGAAAAACATAATACGGTATGAACATATTTGCAATCTATGCATAAAAAAAAATTTCCTCTTGCATTTTTATTATTTTTTTTTTAATTTAAATGTTAATTAAAACTTCATAGAAAATCTAAAGCTAACATTATTATGTTTGTTTAAGAATTAACGGACATATAAGTAATAAATAAATACGAAAAAAAAAATACATAGATTCAAATAATGTTTAAAATATTTTTAGTATTATTATTATTATTATACAGTATTGGTCGTAAAATATACAGCGAAAATACTAAATGTGGTACGAAATCGTTCTTTGAATGTTATTAATGATCACCACTCAAGTTCATTAAAAAAAAATAGTCATTATTTTTATATAATGTATAAGTTATTAACAATAAACAAGCGTATGCAGTAAGTTCGATCAATGGTTTCAATACTTAATTCATACATTTTTATGTTAAAAATAATTCTGATAGATAAGCATTAAACTTAAACTTCATTCAAACCTAATATTGTGGAATAAAAATCAATATAATGATGAGATTTCAAATTAAGGAAACACATATTTTTAATATAAAATAGATATTTTGAGATACAATTATGTAGATATTTTTTTTGATTAAAAATTATGGATTTTTTCAATTGTTTTTTTTTCTATATTTTTTTTTAGCGCAATGGTACATTAACAGAAATTTCAACAATAAATACTGGATACACTGGAATGGAAAATTTTGGCTATTTACACAGATTAAATGGACTAGATCGAATTCCTGCATGGACAGAAAAACCGTGTACCAGTATTCAAGGATCTGAAGGATCTTTTTTTCCACCGCGTGATATTACAAAATCTAATATGGTTTATGTATATGATAAGGATTTATGTCGTGTTATACCTTTACATTATGTTAAGGGTGTTGATAAAGACGGTAAGTTCAATTAATTCGAATTAATTTTATGGACAAGAAGAAAAATAAATTATAAATTTTCATTTACATCTGGGATTCATTCTACACATACAAAAGAAAAATTACAATTTAATGTAAAATAAAATGTATAAATGTAATTTTGCTTTTTATGTTCTTTTTTTTTTTTTTTTGTAAAAGCATTATAATTCGTATATTGACAGGATTAACTTCATATACATATTTATTAAGTAAATATCATTTAGTAAGGTAAGTTTTCATCATAATTAGAATTTATTAAATTATAATTTTAAGTGATAAATTTTTGAATTTGTAGACCGTATAATTAAAATACATAATAGTTAATTCAATTTTATGCAATAAATATTTATAATAATAATATTTTTTGATAATAAAATTTGGTGATAATGAAATATATAAGATAGAAAAACTTCTATTAACTATTAAATTCTAGGATAGAAAATAAGTTAATTTTTCTTCTTTCCAATTTATAATATAATTGATATTATGAATAAAAATAATATAGGCAACCCAGCGCAAATAAAATTATTCTTAAAGACGCCTATCAATAGAACAAATTATTATAAATTTAACCTTAACTTAAATTAAATTCCTTTTAAATAAATATTTTTTGTTAATTTTAAATATTTCTTTAAATAATATGTATATAGAAAATTATTATTCTTGAGAAAGAAGAATATTTTATTTTCTATCGAGTAAGGCACTCTTGTTCGATGGTATGTTCTGTAATGTACATCTTATTGTGGGAAATTCATCTAGATAATAAGTTTTTTTTTAATATTATAGTACTTTTTCAATAATCATTTTATATATTATATGGATAAACCATTTTCCATATGGCTTTTCAATTATCATAATAATTCAAAACAACTAAAAATATAATATTGTTTTTCATTTAAATAATAAAGATTTTCTCATTACATTTTATATGTTTTTTTTTTACTGTGTATGTATATTAATTAGAGATTTTCATATAAATAATTTATAATATCATAAATTTAATGCACATAAAATATTTTTTTTTCTATCTATATTCACGTATGTAAATACATAATTTAGGAATTGATGCTGATCTATATGAATTACCCGAAAATGCATATGGTGATTCCGCTAATAATCCAGAGAATGCGTGTTTCGATGATGACGATTACGAAGCAGCAAAAGGATTACAAAACATAAGCCCGTGCCAATATGGTGCACCGGTTTACATATCAAATCCACATTTTTTTGAAGCAGATTCAGCTCTGTTGGATGAAGTTGAAGGACTTTATCCGAATAAGAGTTTGCATCAAACATATTTTAAAATTCAACCTGTGAGTATTATAATGTATGTTGAAAAATAATAAAAATTGGTCACCTAAGGTTGTTCAGTCTTACGGGAAAATTTTATCGATAAACATTTTAATTCTGATTTTGTTTGTTTTTTTAATTTAGCAGTATTAATCAAACTGTACTAAAATCAATCATTATTTTTCTTTTTCTCAGAAATTGGGTGTTCCATTAGAAGGTAAAGTAAGGATTCAGCTTAACTTGAAAGTTGATAAATCAAAATATATAACTTCAGTTAAAAATTTTAGAGATTTCATGTTCCCAATAATGTGGCTAGAAGAGGTGAGTAATTTATTTTAATTTTTGGTTTTTTTTTTCAGGAAAATTATTTGAAGAAATTATTTTTCATATATCGAACTAAGTTTACCTTCTAAGAAATGTTGATATTAAAAATATTAAGACCCTTTTATAAACTAATAATTTAATGTCTTCAATTATATTTTGAGAGACATAAAATAAAATATTTCAATTCTTTCATTATTTATTTTCAGGGAATCAGTGAATTGTCGCCATCAATTTGGAGTTGGATATATTTGGGAACAGTTGTGGCTCCTAATGCTATACCTTTAATATCATACATTTTATTAATATTAGGATCATTTCTAATTATTTATGTATTCGTGCGAACTTATCAAAATTTCGTATTTGCTAGAGATCCAACATTAGAAATTTTAGAAATGGGCCGAAGATCGATTAGACGTGGCAGTAGTTTTATAATGCAACATCAACATAAATTTTTGTTACATCATAGAGACAGTTATACATTATTGAAACCAACAGAAACTATGAACCCGAATAATGAAGAAGACAGTAATTTACCAACATAACGATTTAGTTTAATTATAGTTTTTTTTTATAGAAATTAATTTAGTCCTTTTTATAATATAATGTAAAATATTTAAATTTGTAAATATTTAGATAATTTTTTTTTTGTAATAATTATACATAAAGAAGCATGAAATTAAAGTATTTTTATAGAAATTATTATTATAAATTTTTATATATAAGTAAAAGGCCTCTCTTTGAAAATAGTTTAAGTAAAAAAAAAATAATAGACTTGAATGAAATATAATATGCTCTAAATTGTTTTTGTATTAAATTATAAATTTAATTTATAAAATACAATAAAATTATAAATACAAGTCAACTATTGACTTTCTTGTTTTAATTATAATGAAATTGTAAAGATTGCTTGGAACACTTTTAAGCCGTAGATTCAACATAATTATCTTTTTTACATCAATTAACTGTTGTGGTCGAAGGTAAAACTCTATTCTTCGATACGTTTTAAAAGGGACAATATACCTAACTAAACAAATAAAATTATGTTTCATTTTACTTATAATGAAAATAATTATCTTTTCTTGTCATTTAAGAAGATTTTTTTAAGGGCGTAGGTGTAAACTTAAAATTAGGTAAATATACTAGGTGAGGGAAAAATTAAAAAGCTATGGAGAAAAAAAAAGTTAAATAAATTAAAATAAAATATCATCATCATCGTCAACATGATTATAATTTTTTTTATTTTTGTTTTTGCTTTTCCATTAAATCTCTGAAAAAATAAGGCGCACATAAAATCATTATTTTCTTTCCTTTATGATTAAAATACGTCACGTCCAGATGTCGCCCAATATATATATATATAAAATAAATACATAAATACATTATTAAAGCTACATATTTCTTTTTTTTATTACGATTTTCCAACTGATTTAATGTTTTTCGTATCCCTTATTTTTATTTTTATATACCTACCTATATATTTTTTTTTCGTTCTACCTATAAAGTGACTTTTTACAATACAGAATTATATATTTAATTTTTAATTCCCTTTCTTAAAGTTCTCAACAAAAAAAAAATAATATCATAATATTATGTTGAATACAGCTATGGACACGAAATCAACATGCTTTATTTATGGGGGATAAATTTCATTATGACATAAACTAATTTGTTCTGTGTTTGTTGACGTTTTTGAATGTTTTGCAAACTGAAAATTAAAGTAGGTACCTACCAAAATTATTACTGCATACATTAAATTGCCTTCTGAAAAAATTTTAATAAATACAGTAAATGGTGATAAATTTCTAAAATGACACTACAGATGTAGAAAAGAATTTTGGACAAAGAATGAAATACATGTTTGCTAATTTTGTGTCCATAAGTGTTATACCTATATATAAAAATAATAATAAAAAAAAACAGGAATTATTATCCACTTTTATAACTATTCGCCCATACAACCACCACCCTCTTTAATATTCTTTTAAATAAATTTTAAGGCCAATAATAACAAAAAAAATATTTACGACAAAATTTATTTAAAGAAATAAAAAAATGTACGTAAACACAAGTGCGTAAAGGAATTCTTTTTTTTTTTGTTTTTTATAATTCTCATATTTAAAAAAACATTATATTATTTTTTTTGTTTTATATCAAATTAATTACCTGCTATTTTTTTATGATATACCTTACCTACCTACATATATGTACATAAATAAATAAATAATAATTTTTCTTCTACACTTATCCGTAGTTTTTATAGAAGGAATAAATTATGGTTATCCCAAACTTGATGGTGATAAGAGAAAAAGATTATAACTGCATTTATTATTTGTAATTAAATTTAAGCAATAAGTAAGATATTATAAGCTCTGAGTTCAAACAAAAATATCGTTTCCAAGTGCAATGTAGGCACCTTATGAATTTCTTATTGAACGGACTCTATTCTCATAATAAAATAGGAATGGCTTATCGTCTTCTCAATATTTTATCAGAAATTTTAATTATTTTTTAAATTAACTACTTTTACTTACAACACGTTAAATAATACCAAGTTATTAGATTCACCTACATAATTTTTCATTGGTCTTCAAAAATCATTTTATTTATATTATTTACTTTATCATGCCATTAGTTCCATCTTTATTACAAAAAAAAACAATCATTTATCAGAAAGCGAAATTAAAAAATATTTCTGCTTAAAACTGCTGTAATTAGATTCAAATAATTGCAGAGCCATCTGTTTGAAAATAGAATATTATCCAAAAGTAATATAAACTAAAGTCGTTAAATTAATAGAAAAACTGAAATTTTTTTTTAATAAAAATTTATTTCTATTTTGACAACAAATTGTCAAAATAAAATTATTTAAGTATTTTGTTTCTGAAACATTAAATTTTACCAAAAATTATCAAAAATTATATTAAGGCTTCAGCTTCATTTTATAAAAGAATTCCAAATTTTGAATTTCAAATAATTTTTCTATACAGCCCTCTGCTGGTGAGAATTTTAATTTCCTTCCTATATTTTGAAAATTTGATCATTCGCATCTCCAATTTTAATGAACTGATCATTCAGCAAACTCAGCTGTTTAGTATAAAAAGTGCAGTCAGCAGTCGTAACTTGTTATTGTTTTTTTTTTGGCTTTATCAGAAAACAAATCAGAGTCATTCGGTTGTTCATCAATAGCTGTTGTCGAGTTGTCGACGTTCTCGCTGCTGCTGATATATTCATAAAAGGAGGATAATTTTTTAACCTTACAATTTTACAAAAAAAAAAAAAAAATTAATTCAATTAAATTTATAAATTTTAATTTAAATTATTTATAAAAAATGAATGAAAATTCGGATTCTCTGCAAGTGAGTTAGTTAAATAAGACTTTATTTTTAGAATTTTTGATTTCTCTTTAGTTTTTTTTTTTTTTACAATTAATTTTGTGAATAACCTACCTACTGTCCTACTCTAAAAAAAATATTTAGCATTTAGCAGCAGGAAGTAATGTGATTGTATAAATATGGTGATCTGATGATAGATATGGGTTTTCGGTAAAATTATCCTTTCAAGAAAAAAAAAAAAAAAATGGAAAGTTAAATAAAAAATTTGACCTAAAAGAATTAAAATAAAATAAAAAATTTGTATATTTATTCTTTGCACAATTGTTCAATAGGACAGTAGGTACGGCATATTTTTAACACCTAAAGACCATGAACAGCTCCACAATATAGTGTGGAGGCATGTAAAATTACTGTGCCGGAGTAGTTACGTTAAGTTAAACATTGTCAAACATCCTAATAGCTTAGAAACAACTGGAAACCCAGCAATAAATTTAACCCTTATGTATATTTCGGAGTAGAAAAAAACATACATATGTTGCATACCTACCTATTCTATTTTGTTTTTTCTTTTAGGAAGCTACTCTTACACCACTACCAGACTCTGATTCAGACGGTCCCCATTTGAATAATGACGCCTCTAATATCACAGAAACAAGTTCTGCAGAGTTAAAGATTAATAAAACAATAGCGACTGAAAGTTCAAAGGATTCAATGCCAGTATTCGATGAATTTCTAAATAAAATTAAAATTGAACTTGATTCTGCTGACGATATAAGTGTCATAAGTGAGGTTGTTGAAAAAATTCGACAATCAAAAACAGTAAATGGCAATCAGCTTGAAACTTCTAGCTCAAATAATTCAGAGATTGAAGGAAAACGTTCAGATATTTCCGAAACTTCGGAATCCAATTGTGAAAAAAACAGTATCGAACATTTAACAGGGATTGAAAACAGCAACAATTTGGAAAATAATTCTAATAAAAAAGAAAACGAAGAAATTAGAAATTTAGATACTCAAACTAATTTACAATTTCCTGATAAAACGAAATCCAATAATGAAACTTCAATGGACATTGAATATAATAAATCTGAAAATGGTTCTACTATTGGTAAAGAAAATAGTGAAATTAGAAATCATGAGCCATCAGGAGCTCAAACTAATTCAAAATCAAATTCACATCATCAAATTCAAAAATTACCACTATCACCACTATTATTACTGTCACCTGAAAATTTTCTTGAATCTCAAAAGCCTTCAACAAGTGGTATAAATAGAAAACAACCCAGACTGTTGTCACCACCGGAACAATTCATTAACGGTGAAAAAAATACTGGAGCAATATCAAAAAATAAGAGGAAATTCAATCAACGTGTTAATCAGCCTCGTTGGTTTTGCAGTCTTTGTGACAATCCATTACATACAAATAACATTTTTTTAGAACATTGTAAACATGGTTTTTGTTCTCAATGTTTAATTAATTATGCAAAAAATTTATCAACTGCTCGTTATTTACCTTGCCCGCACATTTTTCGTAATGGTGACCATTGTAAAAAGTTCTTCCTACATCGAGAAGTATTTAGTGCTATCTTTGCCAAATTAAAATTAAGATTAAAAAAAAATTTTTCTAGGTCGACCGTGCTGCTGTCAAACCCAATACTAATAATCAAATTATTAATAATGTGATTGCAAACAATAATTGTCAAATGGTGAGTCTGTAGTTACGTTGTCAAGTATGACAAACTCCATGAATTGGAGAATTTTATTTTTTACTGCTAAAAAATTTTGGTTGTAATGAAATAGCAGTCATTCTAGAGTCTAGAACATCATGTTGAGGTTTTATTTATTTCTTTTTTCTCGCCTTTACAACAATACAGGCAAATTAAATATAAAATTTACTTTTTTTTTAGACAAAAACTAACAAATCTAATGAAAATTCTGAAACATTTACCCGTAAACTTTTAGATGCTTTGGACGTAGACCTTTATCCAAATCCGGAAACATTTAAGTGTTTAATTTGTTTTAATGAAATTAAACCTTTAGAAGGTGTACGCCTTCATGAGTGTTTACATGATTTTTGTAAAACATGCTTAAAGAATACAATTAAACACTGTGAAAATCCATCAGTAAGATGCCCATACAATGACACTTATCAATGTGAATCTGAATTGCAACAAAGAGAGGTAAAGATTTAGACAACTGTAATACATAATTTAATTTAAAATTCTAATTTTAGATTAAAGAATTACTTCCAACATTAGATTATTATAAATATTTGGATAGAACTTTAAGTAGTGCGGAAAAAGCGCTAACAAATTCTTTCCATTGTAAGACTCCGAATTGTCATAATTTTTGGGATTTGATGCTTCAAGTTGAGGATATGGAAGATCCTACTATTACATGTGAAATATGCGAAAAAGATAATTGCGTTCAGTGCCAGGTCGGAATGAAGTTCAACTTATTAATTCGTTTTATAGTTTACTTAATTTTCAACATTTTATTTTAGGCTATTCATTCTCCGTTTACGTGCGAACAATACAAGCAGTCTCAAGTGCCCGTACATGAACAAAAAAGTTTGAAGAGAATTGGTGAAATGATAAATGAAAAAGAAGCCATGAGATGTACCAAATGCAGAGCTGTTGTCTCCAAAGATGAAGGGTGTGATGGAATAACGTGTGTAATTTGTAAGACAGATTTGTGCTGGGCTACAAAAGGACCCAGATGGGGTCCAAATGGAAAAGGTGCATACACAATACTGATTTGAATATCACATTAAAACAAAATTCAATATTTTTAAATTCAATTTATCAAATTGATTGTAGGTGATACATCCGCCGGTTGTCGATGTGATCCTAAAAATAGAAGGATGTGTGTACCAAATTGTACTGGATGCCATTAATAATTAATAATGACAGAAAATGCATATTTGGAAAGATATTATTGTTCACATTTCAACATCTATAAGGTTAAATTAAAGAAATTCAGATATTATCAAGATAAGATTTTGAATTTTTTAAATTAGTTACGTTCAATTCTACTTCATTTATCTTGGTTATATTTTTTTTAATTTAATTTATTACGTTAAAAATTTTTCTAAATAAAACAAATCTATTACATTCTACATTTGTATAAAAAATATTTCTAAAAGAAATGCGTAAGCAAATTTAAAAGTTTTGACATGATTGCGAAATCACTTCGAATGCAAATATATATTTAATAACAAGATGTTGAAAGAAATGAACAATATTCTAATATTTTTAATCGATTCTGGATAAAATTGTGCGATGAAAATCTTTTGGTGATTGCCTACATAGGAAGCGCTAGGGTCCTATGATAGTATTTAAGAAAGTTAAATAAAAAAAATGTAATTATTTTTTGAAATTTGAATTTATAATAAATTATGAATTGATTTTATTACATGAAACCTATTCTATAAATTTTTTTTATCTAATAAATTTTCTGAAGATATGATAAAACTTTTAATTTCGTTTATTGTATGTTTTATTTGAAAGTATATTGAAGCAAAGTATTAGAAATTTCAATAACGCAACAAACGTAAAACTGACAATATTTAAATTTTTATTAAATTTCAATTTGTTAATTTTTATAAATATCTAACCATTAATCAAGAATTTTTAAGTAAAAGCTAAAATAGAAACACTGTGTTCTGTGCACGCTTAAGAGGATTTTGGAGTTTCAAACTTTTTTGTCTCAAAATTTGATTGAAAAGCCGTTTTAGATTATTTTATAGTTTAATTTAAAATAAAAAAATGAAATTCTCGGCTATGTGCCCGAAATCTCTTCAAAACTATTTCTTTATGTCACAAATAGTTTTGAAAAGATTTCGATCACTTAGCAATAACTGAATCGAAAAAGATGTTTACCATTTTAAAATATAAAACAGTGAATTAAAACTACTTGCACTGAAGACTCGTTCATGTTTTTTTAAATTGTGAATCATGTTTCCGCTACAACAACGCATATTGTATTGGCAATTGTGGGAAGGAAAAAAATTTCCCCTCAACCAAATAATAAATTTATAAAAGTAAACGTTAAATGAAAAATGCAAGTTATTATATTTTTTAATAATAAAAGAAAAAAATTAAATTTTTATTCATACATAAGTATTTCGAAACATAAGTTAAAGTTTACAAAAAAAAACATATATTATTATATATATATTTTAATTTTGTACATATATTTTATAAGTACATACATATATTTTTTATTTTTGATTTTTACTTTAAAAATACAAAATTAGGGCGAATTTTTCGAATCACACGTGCCTATTAAAAACATTTTTTTTGTTTTCGTTTTTTTATTTAATTTTTATTTTTGAACTCTTGAGAATAAAATAATTTTATTTTGAATTCATCATCATTTATGAATCATTAATAATTACAGATGTCAAAAATTATCTCTAAAAATTGCCTTAATTTCATATCAAACATTCAATATGAGTGTGATTAATTAAAATTACCTGTATTTTTTAAACTTAAATAAATCTTAATTCTAACTAATTAAATTTAATTATTTTTAAAATACAATTAATGACGTTTTCTGATACTTTTAATACATTTGATGTAGATATTATTTCTACATACATATATTTGATTATTTTTAAATTTATGAAATTTAATATCATCATTATTTTGATTTTAAAAATTAATATCAATTATTAATTATTTCTCAAACAAGAACAAGATTTTATTTTAAATTTTTATTAAAGTACATCTAATATAACTTGAGAAATTTTTTTTCAAAAAGGATGTCCAGAGAGATAATGTATATAAAGATTTTGTAAATCTCATTTATCAAAGGAATTTTATAGAAATCTTAGGTACAAGCATAGAGTAATAATATTTATAAGAGGGTCAGAATTCATACAAGTAAATTTCAGAATTTTTTTTTCAAATAACTCAAAAATGATGACAATATTTTCAATGTATTGAATAAAAATTTCATACTCAAATGTGTTTATTCTTAATACAATAATAAAAATAATAAAATTAAGAATAAACACATTTGAGTTAAAACATTTAACTCAACACATTCAAAATATTGTCATAATTTTTGAAAAAAATTTACTTGTATGAATTCTGTCCCTCTTATAAATATTATTACTCAATGGTACAAGTTAATAAAAAGGAAATTAATTAATCACCAATTTCTCTATTTTTTTAACGTTGAATTTGAAAAATATATAATTTTTTTTTTAATTCCATATTTTCTTAATTCAAGCCTTGAATTTTGTATAGTTTTGATAATTTTGAAAAACACTGTCATACACTGTAAACTAAAATATTATTTCCAATAAACACAATAAATGCTAATAATTCTTGAGCTGGACTCCAAACTTCAATTAAATCTGTTTTCTCTGGTTTATATATTTTTTTTGTTGGTATATAAAATTTTCTCTTTGATATATATTTTCTTGAAAAAATTGTGAATGGCATTTTATTGGTTGTCGCAGAATAGAAAGTACCACGGACTTTTGATTTTCTCGGCTCCATATATCCCATTCGAAAATGTTTAGGCCAATAACGTTTTATCTTTTTTTCTTTGTGACATTGCTTAGGATTGCGTTCAGCAAAAAAGTAATTATCAAATGCTGCATTATAAAATTTTGGACAAAGTCCGTGACTCCCTATTGTTGAGCCAGCCGCTTCTTGTGTCCGTCCACAATGACCCATTTCCCAATTTTGATGACAATCTCTTGTATGGGTTCCTTTATCTGAACTTGTGTGAATGCACTGAACATTTTTTGCTGCTTCTTTACTATCGCCCACTGGTCGAAAACCAAAGAAATCAAAACCAGGACCAGCCATATCACAAGTATCGATTTCTCCTATTCTTTGATGGCCAAACATTCGACCAGCTTCTAAAGCTATTCGGCCACCTAAAGAAAATCCAAAAATATAGCTCTTGGTTGCATCAAAACCTCTCAGATCTAATTCTTCTAATTTTATTTTTAATAAAAATGCAATCTTGTGAACATGCTTGGCCAACATAAAATAATGCGGGATCTTAGCTACTAAGCCATAATCCATACAAATAATGCATCCATCTCGATATTTTTTCAAATCTGAAATTTAAAATAGTTATCTTGAATTTTGTATAATTTAACGTAAAATAAATTTTTACCTTACTTTCCTTAAGGGCCACAATCCAGTCTTGATCACAATTTTCTCTCCATCCATGAATAACAATAGCATATTGATTTCCACCAGTTGAATTTCGACATGAGCTGAAAAAAAAGCACAAAAATTCTTTTGATTACAATTTTTTCCTCCAATTTTGAATTATTTTTCAAAGATTTTTTGAGAGACAAAAAAACAACAAAAATATGTATGGTCCATTTTTATATTACACCTACTTACTTTGTTAACATTTACAATAATAAATTGTTAATTTTTGTATAAACAATTTTTTTTAATTGAAATAAATTTCAAGTACTTAACATAAATTGGATGATTAATGTGAAAATTAAATTTGTTCTATAACTTTATTCGTTGAGTACCATTATTAGGTGCTAACGTTAATTGTTTGTAACGTCATAATATAAATATGTAGGTTAGCATGATAAATTTTCCTGGAATACTCAGATTGTGGACCAGTATTAAGCGGATTTTAAGCCAATATAATACCGTATAGGTAGACAAATATGAAACTGTTATTAGTAAATTCTCTATTTAATATATTTTTACATGATAAAAAATATTCTATTTACATATATTATAGCATCAAAAAATCAATCTTTTTGTGTACTTAGAAAATGTTTGTTAAATTAAATTTATTATATATTTTATTTGACAAAATTGCTACCGAAATAGAAGAAAAAGTTTTAAATGCCGACAATTTTGTTTAATCTTATTTAATCAGATTTTTAAATGTTATATTTAAAAATGATTTAAAAAAAAAAGCTTATTAAATTTATTATTTATTGATTTTAAATTTTAACTTTCATATATTTCTTTATGTATAAAATCAGAAATGTTAAATGATTGAATAATAATAAACAATATTAATAAAATGCAAAAAGAAAGAGAATATCTCAAAATTATTATAATTCAAACAACTTTAAAAACTTGTTCAAGAAAATTCTTTATTTCATAATTCTCGAAGAGATTATTGTTGTTATTATAATTATTAATTTTTAAATTTTAAATTTAAATTTAAATTTAGAGAAGATTAATTATATTTTCGATGGTATTATTTTTTAATTTTAATTCAAACTAGTAAAAGTTTTCCTAATTATTACTCAGCTCGAACTTCTTTTTTTTAGTTTTACCTTTTTAGTTATATTTTTATCTTTTAGTTTTCTTATATAGAAGTTGATTGTACGAGCCTAGAATAATATAAGAGGCAAAATTATTTTGGAATCGAAATTTGAAAACGGATATTTTGAAATTAAAATATAATATGATGATATATGAAATGAAGAAAAAAAATTATCTCAAATATGCACTTAACTAATGTTTACACTATGTGGATTGAAGAATTCTCAAGAATAAACAAAAATGAAATTAAAAGCTTTTCACTTTCATATAAGAAATATGATTTCACTATCTCTTGAAAAAAAAAAAAAAAAACAATATAATCAATTTTAGATCAATTTTTAGTTACTTGTTATAAATTTTATATAAGTTTGATATCCTGAGTAAGAATAAAATTGTGTCATGTAAAGTTTTATATAAATTTTGGACTCAATCATTTTAAATTTGTTATTTTTAGAATTTCCCATCTCTCGACCACTTACTCGTTCTCTTTGAAAATAGTTCCTTGACGATAAAGTGAATCCATGAAAAAACCATTTGCTAAATAACCAAATATTGAAAAATAATAATAAATTAAAAGAAAAATAAACATTTTTTGATATTTTCGCATATTTTTAATTATTTTCAATTTAATCAATTTTTATTTAAATTAAAATATTTTCTTTTTCAAATTTTTTAAACTTTTTCATTATTTTAATAATATTTATTAAATATGATTTCTTTTTTGCACTTAATTTGATGGTTATTTTTTAAAGTTTTTGTTTTGTGATTTTTTTAAATGAAAATTTTAACTATTTTTAATTTGTCCAAAATAAAAATTTAACATACATTTTTATATAATTATATATTTATATGTATATAGGTTTATTTGATAAACATTGTTGCATCACTTTTGAAGATAAAAAACGTCAGCTTGAAATTTATTTATTTTTTTAAAGTTCTCAAAAAAGGATAATTCCTCTTTTTTTTTGTTAATATTATTTTATTCTCGTGTTATATTTTTATTTACAAACTTTTTTTTATAAAACAATTTTTTTGTAAGTTATTTTATTAGCAACGACCGCAGATTGAACCTATTTCTTTCGCGGTTGAGTGAAATTTAAAATTTTAGTTTGTTTTGTTACAAAGATTATTTATTATTGAGAAAAAGAAACAAAAAATAAATAATTTTTTTTATTTTTGTTTTAATAAGAATTAGTTTTATTGTTAAATTTCCCCTCCAAGGTAAAAAGTATAATAATAAAAACAACCAAATTAAGTTTTTTTTCTGTAAGAAAACAAAAACTCGCGCAAATATTTATTAATTTTTGTTTTATCCAATTTTTAGTTATAGAGGTTCATTGCAAATTAATGGCAAAAAAAATGTATATGGTTATTATAAGTTTTTTTTGTTTTTAACCGTGAATTATACGTTATGAACTTCATTTCTGCGTATTGTTGGTGGAAAAAATAAAATAAAATAAACTTCTGATAAAAAATATCTCACAAACAAATAGTCAATAAAATTAATTTGTTAAATTTACGAAATTTTTATATAAAATACAATCAATGTGTTTTTGGTGATAAAAACAAAAGACTTAAGACAGGAACTTTATTTGCTAATCAAATAATTTAAGTCACTGAAAGGGAAAAAAAACTATTTTAAGCTAAAAGATAAGTATTTCATTCATCCGGTAAGTTTAATTCGAAAATGTATAACATTCTCGTTGCATACTTAACACACACACCTGATACGTTCAGATTCATTTGACATCTCACTCTTCATTATAACTCCGGTATGTGGAATTGGTTTTTTATCAAAAAATTTTCCAAATGTTGGTTTATTAAGAAAATGATAGCATGGCCACTGCACTGGCAAACTAAGAATGGTTGTCCAATTTCAAAAGGTAAGTTAGCGGAGGTTAGCTCCCTAGTTCTAACATCTCAACCTATGTATGTTAATTGACGACATTTCAACATTCACAACAACAACACAGAAAATAAAATTAAAGGTATTTTTCTAAAAACTAAAATGGGTCAAGCTAAAGTGGGTTTCTAAAATATATTTGTAATAATTGAACATATTGGATGAAGAGTAAATGACCAACTGTTTAGATGCAAAAAAATTATTGGTTTCTCGTTTGGTTTTGGTTTTAGGAACCTTATTGATCTGAACAGTTTTTAATTATTTAAAAAATAATGAACTTTTTATAAATATTATAAGGTCGAGAATCTATAAAAAACGCATTCTTCATGGCTCAAAAAAAAGTATTACAACTTAGTTTTTTCTTCTATTTTCAAGGAAAAAAATGTTAAAGAAAACCTGTCTTTTTAGTTTAGCAACTTTTCATTTAATATTTAGCTTCTGTAAATTTAATTAAAAATAAATACCAATAAACCATAATTTATCAAATAAAATAATATCAATCATTTATTGCCCAAAGGAAAACTGAAAGTTCAAGTTCATGATGCTATGGACTAAAAACAATGTCTTTTTTTTCTTAAACGACCTCAGACAAATTTTTTTTTTTTGTAATGTACATGATATACACATATTGCATTTCAAAAAAAAAGGTAATAAATTAATTTTATTTTTAAAATTCACGGTCTTCCTGATTGTTGGAAGCTGTAAATAAAATATTGATTAAATTTTTTTTGTATATTAAAAATTTTTAAAATTTTTTTTGTAATTTAAATTGTAATTATCAACTTCTTGTTGAAAATCTAGGAATTTAGGATAAATATTTAAACATAGCAATACATTTTATATAAGTAAAAAGACAGATTTAACTAGAAGTAAAAAGACAGATCTAACTAGAATCCATCGATGTCAAAATCAAGTAAGTAATGGACATTTAAAAAGAATAATAAAAGAAACTTTTTTTTATTTAAAACAAAATTGAAGCCTGATTACTTTTTTTTGAAAATAATTTTCAGGGTTAATTGTTTTAAAACTTTTTATATAAATTCTGCTCTGATTAAGATTGTATTTCAAAAAAATATAGAAAAAAGTTCATAAATAAAAATTACATAATTTTTTATTTTATGTTTTTTTGTGACTCCAAAAGAATTTAACGGTGACAGCATGCGAAGAAAAATTATTTTGCAAATATACCTATATTTTGTTTTTTTTTTTACAATTAAGTTTCGGATTTCGAAGTAGTAAATTTGTTATATATTATGTATTTTTTTCCATAACGATATTATTCAAACATAGAAACAAAAAAAGTCTTGATGTTGTTTAAATTACAATAAAAAATTGGTGAAAAAAATGTGCTTAATTGGATTGAAAAATCCGAAGCTTAAAAAAACTGCGGGTATCTATATAAAATATCTTGTTAGTCTCATTTTATGATTTCAGTCTATAAAAGTTACACTAAAGTCAGCTTACATGAACGAAAAATGCTTTTTTGTTCTTTCATGGGACTAAAGCCGTTTGGTTTTTTTTTTCGTGAAAAGTTTCTATTCCTGATTATCATTTAATTACTCCAGTATAACTTTATTAATTTAATTATCTTTCTTTTCTACTTAACTACTTTCATCTATCTAAGCTTTTGTATTATGGCTATTTGATTTAGTACAAATTCAAGCTCGTAGAGAATTTTTCTTATTTTAACACGTTTCCGTGCATCCATCTGCCACTAAAATGCTTCTAGCAAATGATCTTCCTTGTCTGTTCAAATTTTTTTCATACCAAAATATGAACAATCTGGTTTACAAAAAAAGATTAGATCCAGATTACTTCCAAAGATTTGGAATGTATTTCGATCAAAACTGTTATATTTGTATGTGATTCTTTTTTTTCATTTTAAAAGTATGGCGTTTAAATTCAATTCCTACTAATATGAATGAACATAAAATTTTAATAAAATTCAAAAAAAGAAAAAAAAAAAAGAAACGTTTTGCAAATTTTTTTATATTTCGTAGGTGTTAAAAAAAATCTTTTTTATCTCATTGAACTTGAATGTTACAATTTTGTATTTTTTTTTTTTGAAATTAATTTTAGTCATAATATTTTGTAACTTTACATTTTTGAGATTATAGTATTTGCTAAATTATTTTTATATAATATGCCAAAATTGAGCACATGCTAGATTCATACGTTGTTATGCAATTTTTTTTTATAGAAAACACTCCTAGGCAGTTTATAATTTTTTGGCCTTCATTTTTGGCAATATATTTACACAATAATAATAATATATATTTATTGTTGTGATTAAGAAATTTATTAATTTTTTATTTGAATTAAATTTTTATCATATAAAAACCATTAAAATTACCATAAATATCAATTTTTTTATGGGCATAGTTAAATTAAAATATACTCAAAAGTCAACATCCAATAATTGTTATTTTTCTTAGTTAGGAACTCAGATAGATATAGATAGATCGGAATGAGAGGTGGTTGAAAATTTTTCCTCTGCTAAAGGAATAGATCTGTTTGATATACAAAATGTTGATGCTAGTTTCTCTTATGTTGACTATATTTAAAATTCACACAAAAAAAGTGAAATTTTTGACATACAAGAATTAAACTGAATACAACCAACTGAGCCTTTAATGAGAATTTTTGGAAATAAGGTTTTTTTTTAATGTTAACAGAAATTAACAGACCTTGAGGAATATATTTAGTTAGACCTTGAGATTATGATAGTGTAATGTTAGAAATTATTAATTGTGACAATTTTTGGTTAGAAAAAACATTGTATTTATGTGCGAGATTATAAAATTCATAGAAAACGAAATAAAAAAATGTACACAAATATTTCCAACCTTGAATTAATTATAACTAAGTTGAAAATGAACTACAGAAAAAATAACCAAAATAAAGTTTTATTTTTTCCTAAAAAATAACAATTTTTGTAATATTTTTATTTGTACAAATAATGTTAACAAGCATTTTTGTTTTTTAATGTTTATTTATGATAGACATAGATAGGTTCGTTTATATTTAGGGTGGAACGATTCATATTGGTGTATTTAAAAATATTTAAGTAAAACATAAAATTTTATACGCTTACAACTGAGATAGAATAATACAATACCTTGATCTTGATATTTTGTTTATGCAAAAATAATTACTAAAATTTTTTTAATTTATACAAATTAATCCGAGCTAGAGTCTAAAAAATACATATATGTATGGTTGAAAATATAAGTTGGCGCCAACTTAATATACAAAATGATCTGACGTATTTTAAAAATTAATTAAAAAATTCTGATTAAACTCCGAAATCTAATCAATTAATATTAAAAAAAAATGAGTACTTTCGATATCAACCCTAATAATAAATTTTTTTTTTTATATTGTCTGCCAAAAATAAACATAATGTAAATATTTCTTCTTATCATTAAAAATTATAAAAAAAAAAAGAACCCCCATACAATTTGATCTTAAAAAATTGTTTTTTGTATTTTTAGATGTTTTAGTTCTTCTGTAATTACAATTAAAATTTAAATCATGTTTGGTTTGATTGGAGTTTTTCAAGTACATGAAGTGTTTCCAAAAAGTTTATGATTATTTTTCAATAGGGAAATATTTTATAAATTTTTTGAACATTGGTGAAACATTGTGTTCATGTTTTTCTAAAGTACATCTTTCTTTAACTTTGATTGACTCTGATCGATCATTCAAGTTTGTTATAATTATTTATTATAATTTTCCTTAATTACCTTAATTCTTTGTCAGTTCTATAATTCGGAGTTAAAGAAGCAGATATTAATAAGAATATTATTATTTATATGATTTTTGCCATTTTCCAGGGTATAATGTATCGTCACTGAAAAATAATTTTTATTAAGCAAGTATGTACAATTGTACATATAAAATGAAACCCTCCAAACACTTTAATAAAATAACAGATAAAATACCGATGCTATTACTTTTTAATAAACCGCGCGCGTGGCTTTAAATATTTATCTATTTTCAATAATTCTTTAGTTTAAAAACCATTTCATTATTTTCAGAGGACATTTCTTTTAACATTTTCAACAAAATCTTATTTTCGAAATATTAAGCTTCAGATAGGTTCTTCCGTCTTCATGCTATTAATGATTTTTTTTTTTTTTGCAATGTTGGGAAATCGAATTTTAGGAATTTAAATCTTTCAGGTGTTAAAGTTAGAATATTCGGCATTAATTATTTGTTTATTTTTATTTTCATTTTTCATTTCCATTTCCATTTTCGGCTTGAAGTTAGATTTAGAAAATATTTATCCTTGTAATCCTT
Organism: Hybos culiciformis; assembly: GCA_964007475.1. Taxonomy (NCBI): domain Eukaryota; kingdom Metazoa; phylum Arthropoda; class Insecta; order Diptera; family Hybotidae; genus Hybos; species Hybos culiciformis. The sequence goes on along the minus strand of OZ023274.1, from coordinate 48,728,977 downwards.
GAAACTTTCCTTTTTTTCTGGTTTTTGGTTAGCTTAGAAGTCCTTTTTTTTAGACATTCCAAATTCGTCAATTCCATCACTTTATATTTTCATTTTAAAACATTTAATTAAACCAAAAACTATTATTAATTATTTATTTTTTTTTAAACTCAAAAACTTTAGTTTACAACAAATGTGAAATCATTAAAATCTAATATAAAAATTTAACATCGGCACATCGCCTTGTACATATATAACAATTTTGAATTTATGTTAATAAAAACTGAAGAAAAAAGAAATAACAAAATTGTACATGAACCGTACATACAAATTTAATAATATAATTTCCGTAAGTGTTTATTTTGAATTCATTAAATAGTTATATCGATATATAATTTTTATTTATTTTTTTTATTTTTTATAATTTTAGAACTAATAAATATAAACACCAAGAAGAAAACAGAAATGATGGTTTTTTTTCATATATAAATAATAATTGAATAAAATAACAAAAATATTTTTTTTTTGTCTTCCTCATTCTTTGCGATTGCATCACGGTGCAACAACGAAAAAACTTAAACTGGAGTTTGAGGAAAAAAAAAAAGTAATGCACGACCTAAATCTTCTTTAACTGATCTATTCAAGTTATTTTTCTTTATTATTCTTATTTTTTTTCCTAATTCCTCAAGTCAAGAGGTTTTTGAGAAAAAAAATAAAATAAAATGCTACTGTTTTTAAGTGAAAAATATCTTATTAGTAAAAATCAGAAGCACTGAGACTAAAATCTTTAGAGCTTTGAGGATTGAATAAACTTAAAACTTAACTGAGAAAAAATATCAACTTTCGGAAACATTGAAGTAATTTATTTTCATTGGAGCTTTGCACACAAAACTTTTTGTATCTCCTCACATTTACAGACTTAACTAGAAACATCGAATACTTCATTTTTAATTATGCAACAATTCTTTAAAATCATAATCAAATAAAAAAGTATGCTCTACTCGAATTTTAGAAAATTTGGCGAAAATCAGAATTTTCATTGAACAACAGTGTCATATTGCACTTCTACAAATATCACTACTTATTACATTAATATGAAAAGTCTATCAATTAAATGAATTTGATTGAAGTGATTGTTTTTTTTTTTTTCAAAGAAATACTACACTTTTGATCCATCATTCCATACTTAAATATTTTTTTCGAAGTTAAAAATCTTCTATAAATTTTATTAAAGAAATTCACTCTATCAATTTTCCTATTAAATTCTAATGAAACCTTAAAAATTTACATATCCATTATATTAACATTGCCATATAACTTTTAAGCTCGAAAAAGTCAATTACAACTCTTTCAACATTAAAATAAAAACCGTATTCAATAAGAAAAAAAAAATTATTCTCTCTATAGGGTGCAATTTAGGTTAACTCAATTTTGAAAACTTAATACTACTGACTGACTGGATGTATGTAAAATAACATCATAAAAAATTATATAGTAAAGCAGTGTAAAAGAAAATAAAAAAAATAAAAAACCAAAAAAATTATAATCTAATGGTTCTGTTCTTAAAGAATTTTATATTTTTTCATCTTAAAGATAAACATATAAATATTACCTAAAGTAAGAGATGGAATTTTTAGCATAAAAATTTGGATATAATTTTTTATTTTTTTTAATAAATATTTTCTAAATTCCATTTAACCTGTTCTTTGTAAAAGCACTTGTTGCTGTTGATAATATTCTCATGATACACATGCAACTTATGTACATAGTACAATTACTGAAGATAACATTAAATTTGAAGTAGGTATACGTAATTAAAAACTAAATTAAAGAGAACATAAAAATTATTAAATTTTTTTTTTATTAAATACATCTACCTACTTATAATTAATAATGTGCAGTACATATAGAAATTAATATGTTTTTTTAGATTTATTATGTATTTTTATTTCATACCATATGTTTTTACTTTTAGTTGTACTTTTTTAATAGTAGGAGGCTCTTCTAGTCATTAATGCGCATTTTTTGGGATAAACTTATAATAATTATACTTATTAAAAGGGGATTATAGACAGATATAAAATCTTTTGAAATTTTTTTTTTATAAAATTTTATATATTAATAAACTAAGTTTATGACATTAAAAATTATCCTATTCGTTAGAAAAGTGTTTAGTAGAATGTGAAATCTAACAATGGATGACAAGATTAGCTATTTGCATAAACTAGCTCTTTTACTTTTTAATATATCTCTTCATTTTATTATAATAGCAATATAAAAATTTCAGGCATATAAAAATTTTAGCAGATATTGCTAAAAAATAACGCAGTTTCTGTTACAGAATTTCGGTTATATTTTATGTCCGATTCTCCACCGATTTTTTTGTTTCAATAAATATATTTTGATGGAAAATTTTGACATTATCCTTATTCTTATTAGTTGTTTATTTAATTGATATTGTTTTTAATTTTTTAATTAGGTAGGTACATCATGTATTAATTATTATTTGCCTTTTTTTCCAATGAAATAAAAAAGCTCTTTTTTATAAAAATTATCATATTAAATAAATTTTGAACTTAAACTAAACTTAATTAGTCGAATTATTTCAATGGCACAAGCTTTTAATAAAAGCTTCCATTCATACATTTTTCAACACAATACGGAAATTGGCAAATGTTCGATTTGAAATTCAAATTAAATCCAACATAATGATCTTTTTTTTCAATTTTATTTTAATAATAAAATGCATAAAGTCTTATACTGTAATATGTATGTGTACTTCTCTAATCGGTACATATTTATTAATTCTATGTAAAATGAGAATTATTCTCAACATGTTTAAATAAATTTGAACTTTCAATTAGCCAAGCTTATTTTCTTATGGAAGTTTTTGATGCATTTAAGTTCTAAATAATATTTAGTTAATGAAACATATTCATTTTGTGACTTAAGAATTCTATATATTTTAATATTTACAAAAAAAAATACTGCACTGAAAATGCATTATAAGTATTCTTTTAACTTGATGAAAATGGGCCAGGATTGAGGTAAGTGGTAATGTCAAGCTAGTTAAGGCTATGACACAAAGCCTTAACTAAAACGATCTTAAAATAAAATTAATAGAAAATTACTTTAAAAAAAATCTATCTTTTTCACTTTTAATACAAAATCTACTTTTATTTAAATAATATCGAGTAGTGAACAGATCGAAATTTAGCTCTCCAAACAAAATATTAATACCTAAATTATTTCCTAATATAAAATTATAACTTCCAGCAGAAGAAGTGTGCCTCGTTATCAGTCCGCGTAAATAAATTTATCTCTTCTAATTTATACACAATGGATGACATTTATGAACATTATGTGCAAAGTGTTATCTATAAAGACAGAACATGTGCCATTTGCCTATTAAAATTTCTGAAAATTAATATTTTAACATTTAAAAAAAAAATTATAATATGAATTAGAAAATTATCGTAAAATAAATTATTAATTTTATTAAAATATAAAAAATTTCCTATACGGTATTTATTATTTTGATAATCAAACAGTAAATTATTATCTTAATAAAAATAATTTGCATAAAAAAACATAAAAAGCTACATATATAAATAGTTTCATGTGAATAGAAAAAAAAAACCAAACTGATTAGGTCTTTTTGTCAGTGGAAGCTTTTATAATATACATATACATAAATTATGTCATAATACACATTAATCGCATAAAAGAATTTTTTTTTTGGTTTAATTTTATAAAATAGCAATATCATAAAATTATTCGTAATTAAGAACTTTATGAATTAGAGAAAAATAACCAAATTGATTAATGTATATTAAATTTTTTGTTAAGATTCTCACACCCGATTCCGGATGCAAGAATTTATATCAAAAGAACGACTTTTTTCCTACTGAAAAACAATTATAAATTAAGATAAAACCATCAAGCCATGCACTAACTAAAGCTTAATAAATTTATAATTAATATCATGGTATATTTTATTATACAATTACAAATAGTCACAAATTTGTTCTAATTGTTCAATTGTATAATCAAATTCGCATAACAAAATAAGGGAAAATTTGAAGAAAATTAAAACTGATTAAAATTTTTAGAAAGGAAAGCATATTGTGCGGTTGTAGTCCTCACTTCACAAATTTCCTTATAACTTTTATTTTGACAATTTACATTTACAATATTATGTTAATTTCTTTATTGTATTACGTAAATTTTTATGTGGAAGTTCAACAAAGGGTAGTTTCCTATATTTTCAAATACACTATATATACGAGAAGTTATTGTCTGGGGATGTATTTTTTTCACTTTTTTTTTAAGTTTATTTATGCTTTGCTCAACTGTTATCAATATTTTATGAAAACACTACTATACTGACACAATTATTTTCGTCGTAATCTTGAACTTTTGCCATTTTAACAATATTAAATAAAAATGTATAATATAAAAGTATAAATTAAATTTAATTATACTCAATAATAATTAAATTAATTAAATATTGTGCTTGTGCAAGGTCAGTTATTTATTCTATATTCATAGAAAAATATTTAATATACAATTCTTCAAAGAAATAATACAAATTAATTAATTTCAATAATAATAAAATTAAACTCTATTTGATTGATACTAAATTTATTTAATATAAAATAAATTCAATAGATACATAAATATGTACTAATCTTAAAACATACATATATGAGCATAACATATGAGTATAACAAAATATATAGACTGGAGTGCTGACCTTTTAATTAGAATTAATAAAATGGAAGGTAATGAAACCAACCGTTTTTTACTCTTCGACAAAGATTATCGTTTTGAAATTTAAATATTAAAAGTTTTCTTTAAAATAATTCTCACTAGAAATTTAAATTAAAACAATTTTATAATTCGGTATTTTCTAAATCGTACATTGAAAGAGAATATTCAGTCCGGAAACGAAATGAAAAAAATCTTTATTTTTCTCATTTAAATTACAGATACATTTGAGATAATTTTATAAACATTAAAGCTTTATCAAATATGTGCAAAATTTTGTTGCACATAATGCAAACATTTTTTTTCAATTTTCTCATTTAAACTGATTATTTTGTTACACCCATAGTTTAGTTCCTAGCTTTAATTTTGTTTTTATCATATTTTTATTAGATATAGGTATGTAAAAGTTTTTATATTGAATTTATAAAAATAAAGGAAAGCTAAAATAATAAACATGAATAACATAATAATAAAATTTCATAAAGCACTTTAGAATTAGCTCAATTTCTCATTTAGATATGAAAAATAGATAATAGAAAAAACAACAGACTTTTATATATATACCTGGTTTCGGTTAACTTTTTGTTATTTAATTATTATTTTAACCAAATATGACAATTTTTAGTTTTTAAGCTTTTTTTTACTGAAATTAAACTTGAATTTGAATTTAATTTTACATAAAGAAGATTATAGAGTAATTACGGGTAATGTGGACCGGTCGGCTAATGTGGACCAGTGCATTTTCTCAGCTATTCAAATTCAAGTAACAAATCAAGCATGTGGAAAAATGCACAATATTAAAAAGCAAAGAGAAAAAAATTTTCTCATTAAAAACTCATTCAATAAAAAAGTTTTAGTTTGATAGTTGAATTTGGCAAAAAAATTGTAAAAAAAAGTGAAAACAATTTTTTGGCTTAAAAGTTCATTTATTATTTAATTTTAAAATTTAATATTTTTTTGAACAGAGTAAAACAAACAGCATTCGAAGAAATCAAATAAGTATTATTAAGTCTAAGTTTTTCATATTTTTCAAATTTTGTTTTGTGACGATAACCAATGCGGGTAATGTGAACCACCCAATTTCGCTACTGTGGTACACTGGTCCACATTAACCGCATATTTTGTATTTTGAAAATGGCCAGCAAAACTCTAATTTAAAGCTAGTCCACTTTATCCGATGCTATGGTCCAAATTAACCGCACGTTATCTAAAACTGGCGTTTTGGACTTTTTCCACATTTTAGGTTATAATTATTGAATAACATGAGATATTTGGTTTTTCAACTAATTTTTGTAAAGAAGAAAGACCAAGCTTCAATATGTATCTTTGGTTAAAAAAATTGACAAAAAACAAGTGAGATATATTCGAAAACAGTTGCAGTGGATAATACCTAAAGAATTCAATACTTCAACGTCATATATACTTGATTTAATAATTGGAATATCTTAAAAAACTATTTCAAAATTATGATAAATAATTTTTTAACCATAATTAAATTGCATATCAATACATTGAGCATACATTAATACTTATGCTTACTTATGAATTTTAATTGTCATTAGTGTTTTTTTTTATTTGTTTGTTTTTGTTTAGAAAAAATTGTTATTTGATGCCAGCATGAAATAATGTTCTATTTATCTGTTTTTTTGTTCAATTGACTTTTAATTGAATCGTGCCTCTCATATTACCCCTTTATTTTAACATTTAGAAGAAACATAAAAACAAAACAATAAAACTCATATATAAACATACTCAAGAACATAAATAGTGCATTAAAAAATAATACATCTGACACGTGATCATGAATTGTGAAAACTTAAAAAAAATTTAATTATTGTTCTTAATAATAATAAGAATAAATATTTTGATATAAAATTCGTTGACATCAGGGAAAAATTGAATTAAAAATAATAAAGTCCATAAATATTTTAAATCATTTTTTTTAAATAACGAAATATCTTCAACGAATATCGTATTATCATTGAAGTTATGACACATAGCTGATACATACGATTTAGAGTTATAATATAAAAATATTTGTAATTAAATTACACTTAAAAAGGTATTGTGTCCCACAAAAGTTTAGTCGAGATTATAATACGACTTTTTATTTTTTGAAGCTTTGGATAGGTGTACTGTACAGATATATATTAAAAAAATTTCCTTCGTTTCGCTTTAAGGCGACTCAATTGGCAGGATAATTTAAATTTACCTCCATACACTGACAGACTTCAACTTCTAAATCTCCCAAGTCTGGAGAATAGAAGAGCTTATTTGTCGTTCAGCTTTATCCATAAAGTCATCGAAGGAAAAACGACAAGTAGCTGTTTAATGTCTAATTTATTTTTCAATGTGCCCTCAAGAAGTCTTAGAAATTTTGATGTCATTAGTATTCAATTTTCCAGAACCAATTATGGTCAATATAGCCCACTTAACTCCCTATTCAAAATTTATAACCGATATCATTTCCTTCTTCAGTTATACGTTTTCGAAAGTCCTTCTTTTAAAAGTAAATTTTATCATAATTTTTTAATTAATTCGAACTAAGTGATACATTATTTAATAGTAAGTACTGCTGCTTTGTATATATTCTTACATCCCTTATTAAATTGATTGTATATATATTTAATTTTATTATCATTAAGTTGTATTTAGTGATTGCAAATTTGCGAAAAAAATTTAAAACCGGTTTTTCGATTTTTATTTTTTATAAAAACCGGAAACCGGTTTAAAACCGGTTTTTTTTAAATTAAAACAATAGTTTTTACACAACATTTTCAGATTTATTTTGTGAAATTTTCCACAGATATTTTAAATGTAGTAATATAATTAATAATTCATATCATAAATAATTATACATTCATATCATAAATAATTATACATTCATTGTTAGACATTCTTTCTAAAATTTTAACAATAAGTTTAAGAATCGATGCTTTTGTAATCTGGACTTGAATTTTTTTCGGCTTCCACCACTTGATATTTTTGGTGTTTTTGAAGATAGATAAATTTGTTCGTCTTTCTTTAATTCGGTATAATAGCTTTATTTAAATATCAAGTGCTAGGCTGGCAACTACTTTTGTCCAAATGCAAGAGTACGAAAATGAAGGTCGCATCGAGATTCAGAAGGCTTGCATCTCGACGACAAAGAGGATTTACCAATTTAACGGTTAAACCAACAGCAATAGTTTCTGATAGAAGTTTAAATCATCATCGGAAAAAAAAGAATGATTTCAAATCAATTAATGATTTTGGAACGTGTGTTCCTAATTCATAAAATCACTCCAACATTAAAAGTAAATCTGTTCCATCGCGTCTTGGAGTCTAAGACATTTCCATATTATAGTGTGGTACATTTTGTAAGGATATCATCGTTTTTCACTGGTGATTTTCTAGAGATGTTTACAACTTTTCGTATCTTATGTATAAGAGGTAATAATCGTTTATAACTAAGTTCTTATTGATTATATTCACCCTAAAATTAATTTGGTAATTTTTTTGGCAAATTGTATTAACCGGTTTTTAAAGATAATAAAACTCGGTTTTTCAGTGGCTTAAATTAGCACAAAAAACTGGTTTTCCGGTTACCGGAAAAACCGGTATTCAATCACTAGTTGTATTCGCTCGCTTGTATTAAGCATTTTGAAATAAATAAATAAAAAAAATCAATTAAAACAACGCTTGATTTCTATACAGATAAACATTCATATTATGTACATTAAAAAGTAATATTATCAGCTACTTTTCCTTGCTATAAAATCAACTTCTAGTTCGATTTGAACTTTTTACAAGGGATTTATATATATTTATAGATATTATAGCTGTTGGTTCCACCTGTTTTTTCTGTATAACTATCTTCCTGGGACTTGAATGTATTTCAGATTTTTTTATTAATAACTTGACGCGAAAAAAGGTTGAATATATCCTTTCGAATATTTGCCACCTCCAATATATATTTTAAAGGAATTCCCCAAAAAAAATAGTAACATATACTAAATCTAATGTCAATGTTTATGAACAAAAAAAACTGAGGCAGAGAAAATTATTTTTTTATTTTTTTAATTGATTCATTTGACCCAATTTTATTTAATTTTTAAATTGATTTTATTATTTAAAATCAGCATTTAAAATAATAATGTGGTCTATTTTATTTATATCTTCTCGTATAACCGCATAAATATTGTATAGCCGATTAAACATAATTAATTTTTTTTGTAACGTAAAATTAAAAAAAAGAAAATTGATTAGCATGATGCCCATAGAAATTTATTTTAATAAATTTGTCGTATTTCTCAATTTACTTATAGAAATTTGATATTAAAAGATAAACAAAATTTCATATGAATGCGATTTGGAAAAATCATTTTAATATTCATATGTTTCTTTGTAAGCTGAATTGGTTGTTTTTCATTTTGAATTACCAGACTATACCTAAGATTAGACTTTTAATGATAGTTAAAATTTAGACAATTTTGTTAAAGAATTAACTGGATATTTAAATTAGTATTTAACATTAAAATTTTTTTTTTATTTTGTATCATAAATATTTAAACATTGCTTTATTTCCCTTCTTGACATTTATGCGCGCGCAATATTTTATCATAACTTTGTTTTTATCACAAATAACATCATAATGTGGGCAGTAGTAATTCACGTGCTGCGGTTCTTCACTGTTCAATATTAGCAAAAAAAAAAAACTAATATTATATTTATCATTCTATCAATGTTTATTTTTTCTATAAGATCAAAATTTTTTCCACGATATATAAAATTGAATTAACTATCAGCTGTTAGTAATAGTTAAAAAAAAAAGTTTGTAAAGACGTTTCTTTTAGTATTCAGTTCGACCGGTTTAAAGTGTTGAAAGGAGAAGAAAATCAACCAACTAAGCAAATGCTGTAAAATATCTATTTCTTGGAGCCTAATACATAAAGTTAAAATAAAAAAGCTATAAATTTTGAAATTATCTTCAAAATTGAATTTTTCAGAGTAAAATAACAATCCAATTGAACCATTTTTCATTTCAGCAACTTTCTGAAACCTTAAATTAAAGTTTACATTATTTTCAAAATATAAGTTGACAAAACTTGACTAAAATCACAAAGCCATAGTCATCAATCGGTAGTAGTATACATTCTTACTGTATTGGGTAAGTAAAAAATTGTTTTTTCTAATATGACAAATTTATTTAAATTTTTTTTGGGTATTTCAATTTTCTATTTTTAATTATAAGTTTTTAAAAAAACTCTAAAAATATATACATTTTCTAGGAAAATAATTAAGATCCTTGACCGGTTGAAAATTTCTGTTTTCAAAACCCTTATACTTTACCGTATTTTACAATTCGACCGAAATCGGCTTAACAGAACATAAAGTAAAGATATAGCTCGTTTGAATCCCTGATTTTTTTTTTACTAATTCATGTAAAATATACTTGCAAGGTCCTTTTTTTTAAATTCTGCAGTGACTAATATTTTTTTCCTTCTCTGTACTTTTGATGACTGATCCATTTTTCTCCACAAGGATCATGGTACATGTGACGTAACAAATATTTATATGTTTGTGAATTTGTAAAATTTCTATAGTTTTATGTTTATAAATAGTTTTATGTATAGGTACATACGTTTTTATAAAATATATTATTAGATAATATATTCAATATTTATTGAAATTTATTGGTTTTCATTTCCATTCAAGAATTTCTTTTTTAATTTGACCCAAATAAAATCGTAAAAAATAGTAATTTATACTTTTTTTTTTATTTTTTCTATGACTAAAATTTATTTCCTTTTTTGCTTTAATATCATTTCAAATTATGACTGGACATGATTTAAACACCTGCTATATATAATACTTATTTAGCTAATAATGTCTTATTTCAAAATAAATAATAAATAAATGATGCTGTTTTGTTTCAAACGTTATTTTATTTGAATTTTAATTCTGATACCCTTAAAAGTGCTAATTTCAATTTAAGGGTTTAGAAACATTATATCGATCAACAGGCGTTTCTGGATTTTAGTAACAAATTTGATTTAATGGATTAATTTATATCTCTGTGAGCTTTTCATATAGAAGCTTTCTGACAGTATTATTTATTCAAGTATATGATTAATTTAATAAACTATATACATAAGTGTCAAAAACTCGATTTTTAACTATAAATTAGACATAGTAATTCTCAAAAAACGGAACATTTCATTGATAGATAGTATAAACTAGAAAACTTTTAATTGTTACTTACAATAAAATTATTTAGATTTTTTTTTTTCGTTTTTCACTGACCACTATTTATTCTAAATAAATTTTTCAATATAATAAAGAGGTTCATCCTTTTAAATTGAGGATAAACGTAAGCGACACACCTTAATATGACATGTCTTTATTAAATTAGTCTAGCTTATTTATATAAAATTTACATATAGCTATTATGCTATATTTTCATTATATGCAAAAATTATGAATTAAATTCTTTTTAGAGTAAATGGCACTCAAAAAGAACGAAAAAAAAAATATATATTTAAAGTTCTAATTTCCTAATTCTTAAACTAATTCAGAAATTTCATTCAACTTGTTAAATAGTTTAATGATATCAAAACAGAGATGACTCACTGTTTTTTTTTGTGCCATCATGGTACTTTCATTTTTAGAAAGTTTTTGTACTTTTTGTTGGAATGATGTTGTTTGTTTTTTAGCTTTGGGATAATCGTGGTATGAAATTCTATAAATTGCAATATCTTCGAATTATCTCAAACAAAAACTATATCAATATTTCTTTTCGGGAAGTCTTAAGAACTAATTTTAATTCTTATACAAATCCATTTATTTCCAAAAATAACAATTTCGTTAACGTTATTTTGGTTATTAATTAGTCATTCACAAACAATAATTCTTTCTAAATTATTTAGTACAAAAGAATTAGATCAAACCTTGAAATAAATCAAATGTGTCTCATGGCATATTGAGGTAAAGATATAAACTCATCAGCGCCAGAATATCAATCATAATGTCGGACGAACACCGAACGGTTATAAGGTATAGTTCTATACATATTTTAAATGAAATCAATAAAAACACTATAATAACATTCATTATACAATTTTACTACATATTGGTAGAAAGTAATTTTAATTTAAAAAAAAAAAATATAATTCATTAACCAAAAAAAGAAAATTATGACATTATTAAATAGATCTAATCTTTAATTTTAATTTTGGTGCATTATTAAATCTTAACACTATATTTGGATAGCAAACTAAATTCTCAAATTTTTCCGTAGTTGTAAATTCAAATTTTCTTATTAATTGACATAACATAACTTTTATAGTAAATAATCCGTATCTCCAGCCAATACAATTTCTTACACCCTTTGTGAACGGAATAAAAGCGAAAGGATGTATTTTTCTAAAATTTTCTTTCACAAAATGTTCATCGGGATCAAATTTTTCAGCATTTGGACCCCAAATTGTTTTATCACGATGTAAATGGAAAATATTAATTATGACTGAAGTTCCTTTAGGTATTGTTATATCATTTCCTGTATCAAAATCTTTTGTACATAATCTCCCAACAATTGGAACAACTGAAAATAATCTTAATACTTCATTTACAACCATATCTAAATAGGTTAGTAATTTCAAATCCTCGAATTTAACATCAAAATCATTATTCGGATAAACTGAATATATTTCTTCGAATAATTTTTGTTGAATACTCGAATGCATGGCCAAACATATTAAAGCAAAATAAATTGATGTTGCTGTTGAATCATATGACTATTTATATATATATATACGAAAAAAAAAGGATAATGATAATTTAAACTGTATATGGATGATTGTATGTAATTAAATTTGAAATAATTACCGCCATTATAATTGTATTTGATTCAGATTTAACATCATCTATGCCAAATTTTTCAACATTATAAATATTAATAGCTTGATCAATGAAAATATTATTTTTTTTCTTAATATCAACGTCCTCAAATTCGTCAGATTTCTTTAAATTGTTCACAGTTCCCATACGAGTTAATTTATTCGCAATTAACTAGAAAATACAACTTTTTTAAAATTATAAAACTTTTATTTGGAGCTTCACCAGGCTTCTTCAGCTATATAGTGTAAAAAACTCTTTAAAAAAAACTTCTATGAATATTATGGTTTAAGGATTATTAATTTTGTTTTCCTTTTTTGGTATTTTTCTCCTCATTAAATAATATCATATTTTCAGTATTTATTTTAAATAACGTCATATGAAAATTAAATGATAACTCATAATAAGTTAAGACGTAATTAAAATAACATAAATGATTAAATGAATCTAAATATAGTATGAAATTATTCTGGTTTACATAAATTAGATACAAAAATGTCTTTATAGTTCCTCCTCGAAATTATAAATGAAAATTTCCCTCATCACCCTAACTAAAACATTCGAAATAATAACTCTCCATTCCAACTGAGCTGAACTTCATCGAAATATAGAATTCGAAAATAGGAAAAGTGTATACATAAAAATTACTTACGTCACCCACGACTTTATCACAATAGTTTATACTATTTTGAAGGATTTTGTATTTCGATGTAAATTGAAAAAACCAATTTTTTAAATACCATGGATGTAAAATTCGATATGATGAAATGTCGAATATCCTTAATAAAAAAAAAAAATGTTTTTTAATTTCGTTTTTTTTTCTTCTTTTTTGGGAATCCAATACATTATCAAACAAATTGTGAACAAAAATTCTTACGAAAATCCTATTCTTCTCCTTTTCTACCACCGTAATGGAATTTGATTTTATCAAAATAGAATTATTTGTGAATTAAAAAAACTCGTCTAACGAAATTATACACAGCAGCAAGTAATGGCGATTGTTTGATATTGTGTGGGCCCCTTTAAAAGTATGTGCAAAAAATTTAATTTTACTAAAAACTTACCTAGAAAAAGAATTTGATAATTCTGAATTTGCATTATTTAGAAAATTCACTTTTTTGCCCATTGTAGTTTCTAAAATTTTCAGAAGGAAAAGTAATTATTATGTACATGCTGATACAATATGTACATTATACATTATACATATTATATACTATAATTTTACATATAAAAAAATTCTAGTGTCAAAAAACTTACGGCATGTTATTTCCATAGCACATGTTTGAAACAAAATTAATGGATTTATTTCATGATTTTGATAAGTTTCTAACTTTTTATTCAATATTTTAACAGTATCGTTAAAAATAGGGAAAAAATTTAGCAAAACTTTATGATTAAATGCTGGATTCAATAGTTTCCTATTTTTAAACCATTTTTTACCTATCAAGAAAATGAAGTTATTATTTATTATTTTGGAATAATCTAAAAAATAAACAATTGGCATCTCTTCGATCCGCAATCATATTGACTTATATCCAGAATTTGGGAATTAAAGGTTTTAATTGAAAAATTTGAAACTGAATCGAAAAACAATCAATAATGCCATTTTTAAAACATGGTTTTTTAGATTTGTGAAATAATGACAATATAATATAAATATACTTTTAAATTGACGAAGCTTCAAATATTTTTTTTGATATAAAAGTTATCAATAAGGATTCAAAAAAATTAATTAGTTATGTGCTTACGCGGTGAAGAACTTTAAAAATATAAAATAATTACCTCCAGAGACAAATAAACTGTTTCCCAGTGCAATTTTCAAGGGCTCATATAACGAAATTTTATTTATAAATGATTCTGAATTCAAAACTTTCTCAATTAAAATTGGATCAATTGTCATCATAATAGGAATAGTTCCAACATATGAAAATATTGTGGCACCATACTGTTCAATCAATGTTCTTCCATATGGGATAATATCTGAAATTAATTTAGGCTTAAGTTTTTCTAAAAAAGATTTTCCTAGACGAAAAAGAAAATTAAAAATTGGAAATAAGTACACTTTTTTTTTTTTTTATTACCTCGCCAATCCGTAAATTTTAATGAAATACCAATTAAAGGCAATGTATACGGTCCAGGCAATTTCCACGATAAAATATAATATTTCCGACGACTCCATAAAAATATACAAACAATAAATATTAAACTGAATATTAAAAATGTGCTTAAGTCTTTTAAGATCAACATAATTTCGCGATGCCGTCTAAGAATTTTAAGGATTAAAAGTGAACTAGCAAACTTGACAGTAATACGAATGGCTTTTAAATGTTTTATTATTATTTGTTTTTCTTTAATTTTATTTAATTTGCATAAAGTTTACCTATGCATGGAAAAAAATTTACAATTATCATACATTATAATTAATATAGGGCAAGAGAACAATATTCACTTCTTGTCCTAATCTTTATATCAATTAATTAATTATTTTTGATAATTTTATCAGATGAAAAGGAAAATTAACATCTAAGAAATATTATATATGACGAATTTCACAAATAGAAATATCTAGGGAAGATATCAAAAATACGAAACGAAGAGGGGTCCGCGCAATAACTCATCGGTACTTAACTCATCGGTCGATTTTGGATAAGTTATATCCATTTTAACTCATCCGAAAATTGGCCGATGAGTTATATCCTTTGGAATGACATAACTCATCCAACTCAATGCTTATTTGTGATTTGTGACAAAAACTTGGGTATTTACTCATTGGCCGATAAGATAAATACATTACATTTACCGACCTGATTGGCCCCATTTTTGTGTTAGCAGTATTGGGAGTGTCCCAGAACGCGAGAAGGGGGCGGAGCCGCAAATCCCACTGACCAGCCGCAAATCCCACTGACCAACCACCAGTCCGCCCGCCCGCAGCCCTCACCCTCCGCCCCCTTTTTTCGTTCTGGGACACTCCCTCTACTGCTAACACAAAAATGGGGCCAATCATCGGCCAAGGAATAAGTACCGTAGTGTTTGTCACAAATAAGCATTGAGGTGGATGAGTTATGTCATTCCAAAGGATATAATTCATCGGCCAATTTTCGGATGAGTTAAAATGGATATAACTTATCCAAAATCGACCGATGAGTTAAGTACCGATGAGTTATTGCACTTCGCCAACGAAAAGGACAAATTTTTGTCAGGAAAATTTTTAAAATTATACAAATGAGAAAAATTTTGATGAATATAATGACTGCGATGATCAGTCACTAATTTTTTGCCCTAATTTATCAAATTTAAATTTATCATATTTATTATTTTATCCAAAATTATGTTGTTGTATGCGCCAATTTAATTTAAATAAATACTAACTCAATGAATTTTTAATAAATAGTTTTCCCTCCTATCCTAAATATACTTTTGGTTAATTTCAATTTTCACACGAAAAATTATAAACATTAACCACATAGGATTAAAATTGATAATATTGGATTAAAAGGTACAAGTTTAAGAACAAAAATTGCAAATAAGTTACAAAATTCTTTGCTTTTAGCTGTTTGCTTAATATTTATATGTGTTGCAACAACATTCAACCCTTTAATATACAATACATAGGACTTCTTACTTAACAACCATAAGTGTAACAAAAAACATTGTACAGAAATAAAAGAAAATTAAAACTTATTATATTGCAGATCCAAAAACTAAAGTTTATCATTTATTTGAACTTTACATTGAAAAACTATAAACTTAATAATTATAATAAAATTATCAATAATGAAATGAAGATTCAGTAATACATAAATAGTAAGTAGTTATGTTCAAAATATAACAATTAAATTTTTTTGAACAATTAATTAAATTGGCAAATTAATTCTTTTAATTAATCTCATTTAAGTGAAAATAAATCACTGTTATGTTTTTAAAACGTGTGTTACTTTATTATCACTTAATAAGCTCCATTTAAAAGTTGACGTCAATTGAAAAAGTAATTTCATTCATATACAGTAGTTTGCGATAGTATCTTCCTAATAACAAAGCAGAGTACATAGTTGAAATTATTTGACTAAAATTACGTTTCCCAAAATCGCTTGTTCGGTCGGCGGCGTTAAGTATAAAGAAGGACCTATCAGCTTTGTGTATCATATTTTTTTAATAATTCCAATCGAAACAGACTTAAGTCAATATTTTGAATTTTCTTTTTTTTTAGTTCGAAAAGATGGTTCTGGACTCATCAGTTTTTTAAAATTCCTGTTAAGTTTGATGGTTTGTTTGAGGGTTAAAAATTTCCCTACTTTTTCTATTACTATAATTTATTTCAATACTTTAATTTTATAAGCAATCCAGTGTACAAATATTTAATACAACATCATTTTATTTATATATGTATATTGATGTAAGCACTTTGAGATATAATTATTTTACATACTACAACATAGTGTAAAAAATAAAAAAATTCCATAAAATTATTAAAAAACAGATTATTGTTATTGTTATTATTGTTTTTTTGTTCTTTCGGTTTCAGTTTTTTAAAGTGAAAATAATAATGAACATAAAATAAATTTGATACTTCAAATTTTACGGATAACTTCATTTCCACTTAAATTTGGAAAACATTCTGTCCAATTCGCCGTTAAAATGTTATTTCATGTCATTTTGTAAACTATTTCTGGTACACCAATGCCATATGTGCTTAAAGAACATGTAATAGCGTCGTAAAATTTTATCAAATTTCAATTGATTAAAAACTAAAAAATTATAATTTTTATCAAGAAGTTTTTTTTAATTCATTTTATTTAATTTTTTATGTATATTTATAACAATTAAAACGTATAGTAAATTTTGAAACCCTTACAAAATTAATAATTCCTATTCCTAAGTTAATAATGATCATCACAAAGTAACTATATTTTTAAATAATACTAATTTTTATCTACTTAGATCTTAACTTTATATTAAATGTTGGCAAATTTTCAATTTTTAATGTAATATTTTCATATAATTTTAATTCTTCAATTTTTGATGTTGTACTCAATTCATAATTTCGAATAATTTGTGCTAACATGACCTTCAATGACATTAAAGCATATCTCCAGCCAATACAATTTCTCAAACCTTTTGTGAAAGGAATAAAAGCGTATGGGTGAATTTTTTGAAAATTTTCTTTTGAAAAATGTTCATCAGGTGCAAATTTTTCAGCATTTGGTCCCCAAATTGTTTTATCTCTATGCATGTGGAAAATATCAACAATAACTTGTGTTCCTTTTGGTATTTTTATACCGTTTCCAATGTGAAAATCTTTTGTACACGACCTTCCAACTAATGGAACTGTTGCAAAAAGTCGAAGAGTTTCATTAATAACCATATCCATGTAAATTAAATGCTTCAAATCATCATAAATTACATTGAAATCTTTGTTAGGATATAAAGTTAGCAATTCTTCATATAATCTATCTTGTATTTCAGGATGCATTGCCAAGCACATTAACGCCATATAAATAGTATTTGCTGTCGTTTCAAAAGCCTAAAAAAAATTTAATTTAAAAAATAAATATTCAACACATTTATATATGCATACAATATTCTTCTTACAGCTAAAATCATCGTTTTTGATTCACTTTTAATATTATCTATATCAAATTGCTTAGATTTCAATAATTTCATTGCTAATTCACTAAAATTTGTTTGATTTTTAGTAATATTTTCATCTTCATCTAAAATTTTCAAATTTTTTCTACTATGATATTCTTTCAAATTTTCTGTAGTTAACTATAATAATAATAGAAAAAAGAAAAAGCTTTATTAATAAAACAGATGAGGCATTTTCTTTAACGTAAAATGAATCTATTTATTGGAAAATCTTTACACGCACAGATGTTAAGAACATATTTCTCCTTAATGTATTCAAGAATGTCCACAAATTAATGATCAAAATTCTTTTAGTGTCTTCATTGGGAAAGAAAAATAATCTTCCAAAGTTAAATTGCAGTTTTTGGAGCAAACATTTTTTTACTTACATCATGTACAATTTCGTCAACCATTTTTACATTACTATCAAATTCTTTTGACAATGGTAATACTTTGTATAAACTAGTTGGAATCCAAAATTTTATAATTTGCTTCATTGCCAATTCAATTAATCTAACAAATGAAAAAGATTTTTGGTTTACGTGTATATGAATGATATACGCATATTTACAAACTTACTCAATAAATAATTTTGGCATAAACTTTTTTTCATTGCTGACCTGAAAATCCACTTTTCTGCCCAATATTGTTTCTAGAAATAAAGTATTAAGCATATAATTTATCTGTAATCCGTTTATTATATATTGTTTCAGAAAAAATTGAGTCTGTGTGCCGGCCGAAAGAAAAACTCCAAGCAAACGCGGAAAGAACTTTTATTTTTTCTCAACACTACAGATTAGCTAAGAATAAATAAGAAATAAATTCCAATGACAATAGTAGAGAAATTAATTAATTTAACTAGATTTGTAGAACTAAATATAAATATTTAGATATGTTACAAGTACATTAATATATGATTTTTTTTAAAAAACTAATTTAAATGTTTTTTTTACTAACAGGGTTTATAAGTTCAATATTTCTAAAAAAAAAAACCATATATGTACATATACAGATCTAATACAACAATTTTACTACCTAGTATTAGATACTTACCAAAAGTAATTTCCAAAGTACACGATTGCAAATGAGTTGTTAAGTCAATGTCAATGTTTTCATTATTGTTAATCATAGTTTCTAACTTTTTATTAAATATTTTAATTGTTTTGTTAAATATAGGGAAAAAATTAAGTAAACTTTTATGATTAAAAGCTGGATTTAATAATTTCCTATTTTTAGACCATTTTTTTACTGTAAAAAATAAAAGAAATATTTATAATAGTGGTGTAAAACTTTTTCGACTATTTGATGGGCAAAATAAAAATAAAAAATATTATTATTTTTTTTTTTCAAAATTTAATGAAACTTTGTAATCCCAACTTTTTCAGATTATAAGAATCTTGAAAATTTTAAAAATTCCCAATTATGATCAATACAAAATTTTAATTGTTTGACGTTTTAGTCTCATTAATATGTTTCAAAGTAGGATAAATTTTTAAATACCTTCTGAAGTGAATAAACCATCACCTGTTGCCATTCCAACTGGTTCATAAACTAAGGCTTTATTCAAAAACGATTCAGATGTAAAAATCTTTTCAACAATAATTGGATCTGTTGTAACTAATCCCGAATGAAGGCCAAAAAAACTATGAACTAAAGAACCATAATCTTCTTTTAATTTTTTCAAAAATGGCAAAATATCTGAAAAAAAATTTGTATATATTATAATATATGTGAGTAATCAATTTGAAGGCTCCGGTTAATAAGTGTCTTATGTTAAAATTTGGTTTCTTTTACAAATTCAGATTTAAAAAAACGTTTACATAGAAAACAAGCAATTGATAGAAGTGTTATGTGGCACAAAAAAAATTATTTTCACCAATAGCTTAATTTTTAAGATCGGCATGCTAACAAATAAAATTAACAACAACAAAAAAACTGGCCTAGATTTTCTCAAAAATTAAATTTAGTTCCATAACACTTTTTTCCAGAGTCGTCTTCATTATTTTTAATTTTTGAACAACCCTAATTGTTATCTTTTCATCAACATAACATCCTCTAGTTCTACTAACAATAATCAAACTTTTTTAATATCATCAATCAACGATCTAGTAATTATTTTATTACCTTTTACATTTAATATACTCAATGCAGAACCAATAAATGGCAATGAATATGGTCCACGAATTTTCCAAGATAATGCATAAATATTTCGTCGTTCCCAAAAAAAAATTATAATTAAAATTCCCAAAAAAAAAAATATACTTGTTATAAAATCCATATTAAAATATAATTTTTTTTTATCTTAAATTAAGAGCTTTCAATTCAACACTGAATCTTCGAATAAAATTATTTTTTGCAAATCCTAAATTTTAAGTAGTTATAAATTTTTTGCTTTTAATACTTTTTTAATTTTAAAAACTTTAACCTTTTTTAATTTGAATTTCCTAAAAAAAAAAAAAAAAAAAACCTAATGTGTTAAATATATATTTAAACATTATTGAATTTTGTTTATTATTTTACATTTATAGTTAATAATCAAATTTTCTAACACGTTTACTTACACAAATTATAGTTAACTAATTGTCAATGAAAACAAGTTATATCTTCAAATATTTCTGTTTCAGTAAGATAAACGACAAATAAGTGAAGCATAAGTAGCCTTTATTTTGTCAAAGGACCTGTATAGAAGAAATAAAAAGAACCTTTACATTTTAGAACTTTATTCCCCATTTATTTTTTGTACTTTAGTTTACATATGAATAGAAAATGTATTATTTTTATCCCAACGGGTCCGAATCATCAAAAGCAACAAAGTAATAATTTTTGAATCACATACATAATTGTACAAAAATCCGAACAATAATCAATTCTTATGGTTCTTATAACGTACATGTATTAAAATGCAAACAAAAGTTCATGAATCATAAAGGTTGAATTTTACACACGTTATTTATTTCGGTAGCAATTAAGAATTTAAGTTATATTATTCTATTTTTAAAATTTTGTAATAAGAACAAAATATTGAATACTTAAAATTAAAACTCTATAAAATAAAATTATAAAATGTATTTTTGAAACAAAAATATTTTATGTTACGTTTCCATGCTCGGGTTGAAACAGAGTTGAGTTTTCGTCGAGTTCAAAAATTTCATATTAAAAATCAACTCAACGGAAACTCAACTCTGTTTCAACCTCATCATGGAAACGTAATATTAAATATATAATGAAACTAGCTTTCTCTGTCAAAACTATATAGTTCGGGAAGAGATAATAATGAATTTTAGTAGAACATAATTTACATATGCCCTGTCAAACTGCCAAACACTATAATAGCAATAAATTCTTCATAATAAATAAATAAAAGAACGTATATGAGACAATGTAGTTTCAATTTTCTTAAAAAACTCGAGATTGTTCAATTCTTTATTCTTCAAATGTGTTAAGCTAATCTGTTCATTATATTTCATATTACAACTTAAATAAATTAAAATGTTTAATTACAGAGTTATTCAGGGATTTCAATATCGAAAATACAGATATAGAATAAATCCGGATAACTTTTAATTTAACTATTCGATTAATCGGATTATCGATCATGCATTGAGAATCTTATTTATGATTTGGTCTCACCATAAAGGAAGTATAAATAGAGGAACTAGTCCCATACAAAAAATTCGAATAAAAAAAGTTGAACAAAATTAGATCAGACCCCCAAGCTTTTATTTTTTTTAGAATATAACGCTATAACGAGAGAGCTTTATAGCTTTTAAAATATTTTTTTTATAAAGCTTTTAAAAATAAACAAAATATTTCCTTTATTATAATTGTATTTTAATGTTTACTAGCATTTGTTCTCTATAGAAAAAAAAAATTAGGTTAGATAAATGTAAATAAAAAAATTATATTTGAAAGCATTAATAAATTCATTTTATTACATGTTTATTTACATATCGTCGGTCTCGTGCATAAATCACGAAACTGTAATTTTGGCCGTTTTGACCTAATATTGTAGAAAAATCATAAAAAACTAAAATTTTAATATGTTCAAAGTTAGAAGTTGAAAGCTGTCATAAATTATATATACGCAATGACTATTTCTATTTTCCCGAAAATATCAAAACGTACTAAAAAAAAGAAATTTAAATCCAATTTTCTCAAAACTATGTTTTTGCAGTTCCGTGATTTTTGCATGAGACCGACGATGTTCACATTATTTTATATCATTGGAATAATGTTTTTTTTGTTTTTAACTTTGTAATAATATCCCTTTTAAAAATTTTGAGCCTTTTATTATTAAAAGTGTTAATAACAACTCCAAAAATTTAAATCTATGTCTATTCGTCTGTTTCGGTGAACCAGAAATCATATTTTTTTGATAATTTTATTGCGTACAAACAGCATTGCATACAGTTTGTTAAAATTCTTTTTTTTATAAAAATGTTGAGCAAAATAGTTATTAAACATTTTTATACGAAATCTGGTAATTTCAAACAGATCAAATAAAATATTTCCAAATCATTGTCATAATTTTTGTGATATAAAAATTGTTCTGATTTCAATTCAAGGACATCATTAGTTTTTTTTTATTTTTTTTATGATTGGGGTCGATAGAAGATAACTTGTTTAGCCGACTACTTTTTATGGAGCTCTAACTTCATGAATTACTAAATTATTTAAGTGAAGGTCGCGCATTCAAAAAAGTGCGTTTACCTACTTATTAATAAATAAAATAAATGAATAAATATTTACTTTATTTTATTCAAATTATTTATACTTATTTTAATTCCGTATCCAAATTGATAAATTTCCAATAATAATAAAATATTCCGATATAATTTTTTTAATGTCCTTATATTTCAAAATTTAAATAGTTAAAACAAAGTTCATGCAAAATATTTTAATATATACATGTAAGTACCATTAAATGCAAAACACATTTATTTTAAAGAATGAACTAATTAAACGTAAATTCACGATAAAAATAAAACAATGTCTCCCACTATCGTTTAAGAATATTTTATCCAAAGGAGATAAAATATTATGACATATTATCTCTTTATTAATGTAAAAATTAAATTGCAATATATATATTTATTGATTTGAAATAACTTATGATAAGGATTTTATAAATTTCAATAAAGACGAAGATGCTAGTTTTAAAAAAAAAAATCATAGATGTTATAAATTGATATTAGCACATCATAATAATACATAATTTAGACACATATTTTTTCATTCATTCATTTTTCGCACAACTACATTCGAATTTTTAGAACTTTGTTGTAATAAAACTAAACATCCTCAAAATAGAAAAAAAATTAATGAGTATTAGAGAAAATAGAAAAGCTTTTTTGCTTATACATATGTTTTGGGGGTCTGAAAAAATAGGAAAAAAAATAAAAACGTTATTTTCAAAAGTTGTTTGACATAGTTACTCTATATTATACTTCCTTTATGGTCTCACCTAATTTAGGTATCTGATTAAAAATTACCTTGAAAATCGCTTTTCCACCTGATTTCTCAAATAATTTTAATAAAATTTAGAAAAACGCAAGATTTAATTTTATTGATGTTTGGAAAAATAACCTTTTAAAAAATTTATTATTTTATGTTATTATTTTTTCCAGGTGTTTATTTTTTTGCATTCAGGTACAATTATAGCTTGTATCAGGTTTATCACAATAAGTGGTAACGCTGAATTGTTATTAAATATTATTTGTTTTAATTACTGTACTGATGTCATTAACAAATTCAAGTCATTGATGTGCTTAAACATTTTTAGATTTTAACTTAAAAAACCAATCATTGAAAAATCATGGACGACTGATTTCATTTATCATGCATATAGTTTCTTGTACTCTAAAAATATTTTAATTTAACGCATATTTTTAATATAATAATAATGAGAATGATCTTCCCGTTTCGCAAAACCACCCTTACTATGCGAAATCCTTTGGTACGAACTTAGGAATTTTGGTAAATTCGTACGAATATTAGGTACATTATGTAATAGGTACGAATATTAGGTACATTGTAATAATTAGTTATAGGATCAGGCTGGCATAAAATTTAAAATTCATTATTTACTTCTTGAAACAAATTTCAGAATTATTTTTTACATAAATTTGGTAAAAATCAATGTTTCTGTTTTGTAAAGAAAATTCAACAACATCTTTTTTGAACCAATTTAATCATTTTAATTAAAAAATTATGACTGTGAGTTTGTGTCAAAATTTCTTAATCGAAAAAAATTTGGTTAAACTATCTAGTTTAAGAACCTCTTGTTCTTTCGATTTCAATAGTTAAAAATCTTAAATTTATTATTTAAACATGGTACATTTAAAATTAAAATTGATAGTTAAGTTATCAATACCATTATTTTTATTATTATCAAAATATAAAAACTTTTGCTTGATATTTGTATGATATCACAATCAAACAATATGTTCATAAACAAAAAGTCATACAAAATGTTTGTTATATGTTAGATTATGTTTCTGCAACATTTTGTTCTACTTCTGCAACATGGCATCGTTATAGAAAAATATTTTAAGATCAGTTTTATTTTATTTGGCGCGCTGAAAGGTGGTTAAAAATATATATACATTTTTTTTTTTTTTATAAGTGTAAATTTTACGTAAATTTTATTCCGTAGAAAATATTCCACAATTAAAATTAATTTTTAAAATAAAAATTTGTTAAACAATAATCAATTATTATTGAAAAAAATTTTAATTTTGGTTTAGAAATTGAATAAATTCTCACAAGTAAAAATGTAAAGTATATATAGTACCTATATATAGAAAATTTATACAAAAAAAATAAATAATATTTTATTGTCAAAAATTAATTAGTTATTGACATTTGAGTTTGTTTTTATTTGAGAAAAAAAAAAAGTAAAATAAATAAAAATAATGTATTTTTTTTTTTAATTAATTGCGTGCAAGTGTTAAAATATTAAAAATGTAAATAAAATAAAAAATATTATTTTGTTTTTTAATTTGCCGCTTAAAGTGAATATACAATATATACCTAAAGTAAGTTTAAGTGTCAACAAAAAAATCGTATGAACATTTTTTTTTTTATAAAAGAAAAATTTATTTATTTTTCAAAATAAAATTGTTTATTGATTTTTTTTTTTTTTCTTTTATAAATAAGGATCAATTTAAATTTAATAATAAAAATATATCTATAAGTAAATTTGAAAATGAAGAAGAACCTATGTTTTGATTAAATTTTTTTTATTTATTTTCTAAATTTAAATTGACTGAATATAAACTTCAACTGCATTTTGAATCGTTTGGAAAACTTATGGCATTAATTCATAAATGAATATTCGAATTATGTTTTTAAAAATAATAAACATAAATCTATATCCACTACCAATATTCATAAAAAGAATCCAGTTCAGAAGTTCAGATAATTTAATTTCAATTTAAATGCGTCTGTGAGAACACTTAACTTCAAATTGTGTAAACATTATGAAACCTTATAAAGTGATTTCTTAATACGGTACGGTCAGCACTCAGATTTCTATAATATATACGTAATTATTTTGATAAGAGCAACGAAAATGTCAACAATTTCATTAAAATATTATTTTGATCATAATTTTCTTACGAATTTTATTTTTGTTAGGTATAAAAAGAATTTTTAAAAAAATTTTATTTATAAACAAAAAAAAAATCAATGAAAATGCATCATTTTGTTTTATTTAAATAACGTAAATTTGTATACATTTTCAATTTTGTAAACAAATAAAGTATGCATAATGTTTTTCTAAACAGTTCAAAGTAAGTGCTATGCTTATGTATACTTAAGATTTTTATTTTTTTTTTTCATTTTAATTAAAAAATAAATAATTGAACAAAAGTAGATACTTACTTCCGTATTATAAATCGCGTTTTCAAAATATTTTCTATAATCTATAAATATGATCATGTTGAACTTTTCAACACTCACCATTCTCTCTTTATCCCTTGTGTCTGTGTATCAATGCTTAGAAAATTCCAGAACCAATTATATGAAAGCAAGTATATTATGTGTAGAAAGATACTTAAATCAAGTCCCAAGTAAACAATTACCAAGAAATTTATTAAAGAAGAAAAAAAAACAGAAAATCGGAAAAAAAATTACAATAAGTAAAAAATTAAACTAAAAACTCTTAAACGTTCTATTATCAAATAATAAACATAACTATTTTTTTTTTTGCTAATTTAAAGCGAAAAATTAGTAACTATTCAAATATTTATGTTGACATAAACTTTCGTAGTTATATATATTTTGACAGTGGGAGTAGATTTCTACTTAATTGACTCTTAATATATTTTTTTCAAATTTTTCTTTTATCTACCTGGTAAAAAATATTTTACAATATATTTTTGTTTTAAACACCTTTTGTATTAAGTTAGTGTGTACTAAGGAATATTTTTTTTTCCTGTTTTTGTTCTATTTTCAACTTAGGGTACAGTGAACTTAGGGTACAGCAGGATTATAAAATTGCCAATAAAAATGCCAATTAAAAATTATTATACTTATAATAATACTTGATAGAATCAGTTAATAATGTTATTTCTAAAACTTTTTCAGTAACTCAAAAAATAAAGTTCATACTTCGACATTTACATATTTTCATCGGAATCCATTTTTTCTGCCTCCTCCGGTTCGCATTCTTAGACTCAATCGGGTATATACATGACTCCGAACACACTAACTTTTATAAATTGCATATGAAAATAATTTCGATTTTTAGCCGTTTAACAGATTATATATAATAAGATAATCTCATCGATTTATCTTGGATAAAAATTACAAAAAATTACAAATATTTTCGCATTGATATGTTAGACATCGTTCAAAGTAATTTTATAGTTCTAACCTTTTTAGCGTGGGACAGATGTAAAAACATTTTTAATAGAATTAGCAGCAAGTTTGAATAAAATCTCATGAAATACAATAATTGCTCTTACTACTCTCTACTAATAACTATTTACATAACTCAATTTGAAAGAAACTTAGCTTTAGCAGGAATTATAAGCTTTTTCTGCCATATATGTACTTATTTTACACATCGTATTTATTGTGTGTAGATTTCGTGTTTATTGTGTGTAAATATCGCACACAAATATTGTAAACTTAATTACTTGAAATATTTTGAACATTCCAAGGGAACATCTGCTTCCTTTCTAATCTAATCTAATCAGTGAAAAAAATCCGTATAGAAAACTATGAATAAAACTTTGTGGGATGTAAAATACAACAGGAAAGACTTTATAGAAATTTTGCTATGGTTTTCGTTATAAATTTTTAGCACAAAAGCACAACCTTACCTTAAAAAATTATATGAGAATTTATATTTAGCTTTTAATTTTTTAAATAAAAATTTCTCATCTTTTTTAATAAACAAGACTAATATTTTTGGTTTTATTTTTTTTAACTGTTACATAGAGTCATAGTCATGTATGTATTTTTAGAAACATATAAAATTTGTTTTAGCAAATTTCATGTTTGATCAATGTTAGAGGAAAAATAAAAATTTATCAAAGTTTTAAAAATATATGTTGATTGGTTTTAGCAATTTTCAATAAAATTTCTTTAATTTTTTGATATGTTTTTACTATTTAGCTTTTCAACAGCTTTCTTGCACTTATTTATTTAATGTAAAGAGAAAAAAAAATCCCATAAAAATTTTTTTTTATGTTTACACATTTTTATCTTTCATGTTTTTAAAATTAATCTACTTATTTGTTTTTGTTAGGAAAACAACAAAAAGGCAAAGAAATAAAAGTGCCATTTTTTGTGAAATTTTGATTGATCGTCGTTTTTTTTTTTTGTGAATGAGTTCAAAAAATTTCTTATATTTATTCAGAAAATACATCATTGGAGTAGGTAGTAGACAATTTATATGATTTTATGGATATTAATTGTTGTTTTCTTTAAATAACCAATGGACATACAGTTGAAATTAGTTATTAAAGTGTAGAAAATATAGTTAATTATATTGATTTTAGTGTTTGTTGACAGAAAAAAAAATCTTATAATTACTTAATAAACAATTATATTTTTTTTTGTGTTCAATTTAATTTTTCACCATACTAAAATTTTTTCCCTTTTTTGTATGCATTTTTTTTATTTTGTTCTTGAACTACTTTAAGATATGTAATAGTGCAATGATTGTTCAACTATTAACAATGAATGATTTTTTTTTTAGCTTTCAACTTGTTTAGATTAAAAAATTTAAGTAACTTAGTGTTTGTTTATATATATGAAATTTTGCCAAAATTTATAGTATACTAATAATATCTGATGCTAAGAGTAACATACTTAAATTGTATAAGACATTCTTTTCTTTTTCAATTCTAAATTTTGAGCTTTTGCTTTGATTACAATTCTTGTTTAATTGAGATATTTTCAATAAGATATTCCTCTGCCACAGCCTCCAATATATCTTCAACTCAACATATAATTTCTAATTCCTATATAAAATTTATATTTGAAACAAGTTTTCTTTTTTGCAATTTAAATATTTTTAGAACTTTGTTCATTACTTTCAAACTAATTAAATAATTATAACTTTAATGCTTTATGTTAAGAGGATTACTTATATTGAAATCTCTATAGAACATTATATTATTATATTGAATCATAAAAATTATAACTCTTTCTAGTTTTTTTATAACCCATTTTTAATTATTCAACCTCTCGCTCGACCTTGAATTTTTTTTTTTTTTATAATTTGTCATCCTAATTGATTTCCTAAAAGGTGTAACTGCAAATAAAAAAATAATAATAATTAGAGTCAATTTCTATAAGTCACAATCTCATAAAAAAAAATTATATAACATTTTTATAAAATCATTTCATTACAAATTCAATTTAAAATATTTCTAGAATTAAATGTAAAAAGGCCACCAATTAAGTGTTTGCTAATAAAAATAATGAATTTTACAAATCAACTAAAAATTCGAACCGCTGAAAAAATTATTAATAGCTGCTTTCGTTCAAATTATCGATATTTTCGGATGAATTTACTGTATACAAAAAAAATTTCCCGTCTGTTTCTGTTTTTTTTATCCCGTCTGTTTCTGTTTTTTTTTCGTGTAAAAAATAATTTTCTAGATTAAAATGTTGCTGTCGACACAACAAGTTTGTTCTATGTTTTTGAACAAAGACTATTTCCATGTAAATTAGATAATATATTGGACTTAATATGGTATTTATTGAAAGAAAAATCTGAAAATTCTTTTTTCCATATTTTATAATTTAATAAAAAATGACTAGACTATAAAAAATATTCAATATTATGCTAATTTAATAATTTGCCATATCTTTAAAATTTTAAATCTTTAAAATTTATTATTTATTATTTATTACTTTTTGTTTGTAATAAAAATCACGAGAAAAACTGTTTAACGTCGTCGTCGTTCTGTTAAAACTCTCTTATAAAAATTCCTATCAAATGCTACTTTGCAGATATTGATTCTTAATATTTTAAAATGATGAAAATGTCTCTTTAAGAAAATTGTCCAACTCAATAACTATTGAACTTTGAAAGTTCTTCCAGATAAAAAATAATACGATTTTTTACGCTGACAAAGTTCAGTAAGTTTTAACTGAACGACGACGGATTATAAATTTTATTTCTTATTAATTATTTTAATATTTATCCGATAAAGATGGGTTTGTATCAAATTCATGTTTTTTTTGTTTGGAGTAAGTATATAAAAATAAACAGCATTATATGTCCACTCAATTATGGAAAATTATGACAATAAAATGATAATAAAAATAAATTTTTCAGTTTTTTATTTTTTAAATAAAATAATAAAAATTAAAAACTCTCTGACGACTGCGTAGAAAATGTTCTCTGCACAGTAATTTGAACAAATTTTTATTATATATTCTTGTGGTGATAAAAATAATTCTGTCAAAACATGTAGGTATAACATAGATTTCTTAATTAGGGCAATAAAACAAAATAGATCGACGATTTAATTTTTTTGATAAATTTAATATGTTTTTATTCACCGATCAGAATTAACAATTGCTGAAATAAGTTCCACCATTGAGTAATATTATTTATAAGAGGGTCAGAATTCATACAAGTAAATTTCAGAATTTTTTTTTCAAATAACTCAAAAATGATGACAATATTTTCAATGTATTGAATAAAAATTTCATACTCAAATGTGTTTATTCTTAATACAATAATAAAAATAATAAAATTAAGAATAAACACATTTGAGTTAAAACATTTTACTCAATACATTCAAAATATTATCATAATTTTTGAAAAAATTTACTTGTATGAATTCTGTCCCTCTTATAAATATTATTACTCAATGGTTCCACTGAGCTAAAAGATTTTAAAGAAAAAAGTCTTTTTATCGAATTTTTTTGTTTTTATCATTGATAGGTAACTTCAGTCATTTGACAAAGAGTAGTTCTGAGAAGTTAATCAAAGAACGAAGAGGTGGGTGAAATAACCGCACACCGCGAGGTATTGGACATTATATTTTAAACTTAAGTCATTCAACATAATTATGAACATTTTTTTTCATGATAAATATCTTATTTGACATTTATATTTCATTCATAAGCCGAAAAATAATATTTTTTCTTTTATTTTTGACTTAAATAATAAAAATTAAAATACAATTTTTTTTTAATCAAAACGAACCATAAACATGTCATTCTATTAAAAATAAAACCACTTGACGTACAAATTAGTGGATAAAAATAAACCTAAAAGATTGGGCTGAAAATAAATTTAGGGAGACCCATGCACTTAAGAAAACACATTTTTTTTTCATTTTATATTTCAGTACACTCACAATAATAAATGTTTATGTCGAGCTGGCTAGTTCTGAACAAAAAGTAAAAAATTTATAAAACAAATATCCAAAGAAAAGTTCTAATAAAGAGTCTCTTAAACCTTAACAATATAACTGATTATGATGATATCAAATCTACTGTAACAATTAAAATTTTTTTACCACCAAAACCGTAACAGAAGAATCACAATCGTCCGATTTTTTCACTATGCTTAAAATATGTTGTTGAAATGTTTTTTAATGATTCATCGTCAGATCTTAAGTATATTATAGTAGTAATATTATCGTTTTCTCACATCAAAATATATTAGCTTATATTAAGTATTAAAATTTTAACTAAAAGATACTTCATCCTGCATAGACCGACTAAAAAAATTTATTAAGATTGTTTTTTGAGGTGATAAGTAAGGTACTTTTTTTTATTATCAGTGAAAATATTTTGGAAATCTTCTACGTAGGCGTATGTTTAACATCACTAAAATGTCATAAATATTCGACCGACAGAGAAATGAATAAAATAAATTGTTTTTATGTAAAGAAGAACATAATTTTTAATTTACTTAATTTAAATTCTTTTCTAAAATTAAATTTTTGATTTTTATTTATATATTTATGAATTTATATGTAAATTTGCGCTAAAAAAAAACAATATTATTCTTTGATTACAAAAAATATAAATAGTTTTTGACTTGTGATTTAAGTATATGATAATTATTAATTTTATATGTAAATTATAATTTAATATTAAATTTTATCTATTTTCTTTTCATTTTTCAAAAGTAATTAACTGGTTTATGCAATCGTTCGGTTTCACTCTAATATGGTTAAAAATTGAGAACAGTTCACTGTTATCTCTATACTCACTTATTATTTTATTACCTTATTCTACCTATCGAGGGGTTAACACTCTAATCTCTAATAATTCTTTTTCTTTATAGCATTACAATTCATACTATAATTTTATTAATTTTAAAATAAAATCATTTTGAATTATAATGATTATTTTAATAGATACGAAAATTTTTGATAATTTCTTTAACTGTAACCATTTTTGGGAAAATATTCTCAATAATAAAAAGGTTTATAATCAAATATTCTAATCTATTTTACAGTTTTTCTGAACTTTTAACAATACTAATCCGGAACTAAAACAAAACAAGGCTCACTTGCAATAATTATTGTTTTAAATTTAAAGCTATAATGCCTAAGTAAAGTAAAATACTTATTAAAATGCGTTTAATTTTTTATTTTTTTTTACTTAATATATGAAATTCTAATAGCATAAGTTTTCTAATTAAACCCATTGCATATTTTTATAATTTATGATCTAATTTTTGCATTAAACTACATATAGTATACATTTCATAATAGCGCAACATATTATGGCTATAATAAAAATAAAATTAAGTATACCCTATACATAATAATAAACATAAATCTATTATTGTAAAGAGATATACCGGAAACGATTTGCAATATTATATATTTGCAATTACCATTAAAAAAAAAAAAAAAATTAAACTAAGTATACATTTAACACATTTAGAATTAAAATTGCGCAAAGAAAATTGCATTTAAAAGTTATTGAGAAAAAATTTGAAATACGACCAAATAGTATCTTAATAAACATAAATAAATATTTTCAATTTATGTTCTGATTCTGATTTTTCTCATTTATTTATTTTTTTTTTTTCCTTCTACAACTTCTTACTTTTAAAAATTTTACTAAATTTCTATTTTCTTTACCGCAATGTGCGTATTCTTTTCTTATTTATATAAAAAAATAATAATGTGTAGATTTTAATGACATTAAACTTTAATCATTTTGTATTTGTTACATATCTCATATATTCCAACTATAAGAAAAATAAAAGTAAATTATGATACAAAATAAAAAAATATTTTAAAATTCTATTCAGATGGCATTTTCCTTTACAAGTTCAAATAATTTTGAATTAAAAATTGAAATTTCCTTAACAAAATTCTCTACTTACATACCTATAAGTATTTTGGAGAATTTTTTGGCTAGGCAAGTGAGGTTCACCATAAAAACTTAAATATCTATATTATCACTCAGAAATGAAACAACGTATAATGAAAAGTATAGTTTTGATTAATTTGAGTTTAAAGATTTGAAAATTAATAAAAACGTATAGAAAAATAACAAGTAACATACAATTTTCATCTAAAAAACATATTTTAATCAACATTAAGAATATTCCAAAGTAGTTGTACTTATAAAATCGAATACGAGGAATCGAATGGTGCTATTGTCAAATAATGACGTATAAATGTCATACGTTGTTTCATTTCTCAGCAGACGAATTCATCTTATTTATGTTGCACTCATTTCTTTGGTAACATGCGTTTTATATTTGGAAAAAATTTCAGAATTTATGTTAGATTCGTTAACGATGAGAAATTAGAAACTAATATTTTAGTAAAAATTGTTATATTTGGGTTTCATCTTCTTCTTTTTTGGAGTTCTGTCAACTTTTGTTTATCATTATAAAATTATTTAGGTAACTTACAGCATGTTCAAATTAAAAAAAATATGTTTTAGTTTATTGTTTTGAGATCGCAAAAGGGCCAATGTTCATATGTTCATATAAATAAATCTAAAAGAAATTTATATATAAATTTATTACTTTTCAAATATTACAAATTAAAAAAAAAAAAAATCAAAATATTAATTTGAAATTTATTATTCTATAAGTATTTACGTATAATGTTTTTAAATTTGATTTATGATTATTCGATTTAGGTACTTACATATGTATTAAAAAAAACTTCAATTAACTAAAAATAGAAAATAATTTCAAAAATAAATATAAAACTATAAATTAAAGAATCGATCTGGTATGAAACTATATAGACATGTTATACCCATCATATTGGTTTCCATTTACATTTACTTTACCACAATTCGTTCCCATACTTTATATATTTCCATTTGTCATACTATTCCTTTTTGAATAAGTAATTTGTACGAAGATTTCTATTATAAGTTTTTTTTAAGATTTATTGCATTTTTGGTGCAACATAAACCCTATCGGCTTTTATATTTGCTACTATATTCATATTATTTTTGTTGCAGAACTCATTGGTGATAATTAATTCTTCAAAATCGGATAAAATTTAATTTTTTGAATAAAAAATTGTACAAAAGTTTAATAAATTCATCCCAGAATTGGTACTTACAACTGGGTTTTGTAGGTACTAACTATTTCTTTGAATTTTAAATGGAATTTCGCGTTTGCAAAGAATACATAAATTCGAGCTTAAAGCTATGTTATTTCAAGTTTTAGATAGAGTTTTCATCAATTCCAACAATATTACAATTTTTATTATTTATAATGAATTTTATAATGTTTGCGTAATCTTCTGTGACGACAAGTCATTAATCTTATACATACGTACATACATATATTAAAATTAAAATTTTGTGAGATACAACTTATTTTCACTTGTGAAATTGACGTTAAAATAAATTCACTTTGAAATTAAAAAAAAAAATAATAATAATAATTTACACATTATCGGAATAAAATATGTAATTTAATTAGTTTTTCATGTTATTTTAGCATAAATGTTATCATTCAACACTTCTAAATTTTGTTTTCTATAATAAATTTTGTTTTTATTTTAAAATTTTTTTTAATATTTTGAAATGATAAATATTTTGAATATTAAATAGTAGCTTGAAAGTTTTTTTTTAATTAAAAAAAATAATGATGGCATTGATTTTTGAGAAGAAAAAAACATATATACGAGTATAAAATTAATTGATATTTTGTTTTAACGCGGATAACTGATTTGAATAACTATATTTTTTTTTTGTTGGTATAAGAAAGCCAGTTTGGTAGGTATTATTTATCTGGTCCCCATATAATTAATATGTTAAAATTGAAAATCAAAATATGTATAGATTAATTATAAAATTCCGTACTATACAAAGATTATATTAGATCATAAAATATTATCAGGAAGTTCAAGAGAAACGATAACCGTCGTAAAATTATATTATTTCAACGAATTTGCAAATACAGTGAAATGGGGGCCAATAATTTTGTTATTGTAAATTTTGTTAATGATTGACAATGTGACCAAAAACTTATAATTGCTTCTTTTTTTTTCCAAACTATTTTTTTGCTTTCAGCCGATATGTTAACTTTTAAAGTCGTTAGTTAAAAAAGTCAAATTTTGATTCTTTAATCGGTTTATATTATTTTTCAGATTCCAAATAGTTTATTTACTTACAACTTGGGAATATATTAATGAGTGATATAATTCTAAACCGATTTGTTCAACTGTTTTTAGTCAAAAAGAAAGCTTTCACATAAAAAAATATATACCGAATACTTACATAAAACATAGAATCAATAGTGAATCATGAAAACCTTATATATTTGAAAACCCCTGTGTTCATTATCTCTTTAGCAACAACATTTGGTTGAATTAATCTGTATCACTTATTTCTTATTAAATTGAGCTTAAAGTATCGATTCAGTTAACAGATTAGTGGTAATCATCTGATCTGAAACAGATATATAGAATTATAAAATCAATCTTAAATCAAAATAAGTTCAAATAAAATTTATTTCAACTTAGAAATTAGTTAAACTAAATTTTTCCTAAATACCATTTTAGTTATATCTTTTAACTATATTTTTTAACCAATTATTTTAAGAAATATATTTATTTTCTAACTACATTTATTTTATTTTCACATTGGAAATGGTCGTAAACCGCAATAATATTATGACCAACAGAAATTATTATTATTATTATTGAGAAATAAAATTTATTATTATAAAAAAACTTCCTGAAAGTTTTATTGTTATTACTTCACCTGTTTGTAAAAAAATAAAAAATGATGCGTTTTTAATTCATTTTTCACTCTTTTAAGTATACTATTTTTAATTTACAAATCAATTTTTTTTTACATGAACTGATGATGATAATGATAAACAAACTCTATCTATTTTATATAAAAATTATGTAGGTGGCGCAAAACAGAAAAAAAAATATGTATTACATTATTTTTAACATGCAAAATGCTTCTTCAATAAAGTTTCATTTTAATTGAAATTTTTCCAATTTTGAAGAAGCTTTTACAATATGGGTGTGTGGGGACAATTACAATAATAAATAATTACATTTTAATATTTTATTTTATTATAAGTTTTTATTTTTATAATGTAAAATTTTTTTAATTCTATTTACAAGGTAAAAATAATTTGAATAATAAAAATTGATTGGACTGCAAATTTTAATCATAGGTACTTCAGATAGTGATAGCAAATAGTATTAGAGAAATTTTTTTTATTTTTCAAGCCGAGTTTCCGAGTTAATATACAATTTTCAACTCAACGAAAACTTGAATTCCATATCAACAAACTTGACCATAAATTTTAAATTGAATTTAAAGAAGGCTCACGGTCCATCCCAAAATCAGTAATTAATTTATGGTTCGGCTTTTAACTTATTGTATATAATTTTAATGGTAATACTTAATAGTCTTATGTTTTTTTATATGTAACTATAAAGTATGAATATTTATTGATTAATTATACTATAGTTAGAAATAATAGTTATTTACAATAAACATGCACGTCAAACATTTTTGCCATGTCTTTTTATTTAAAAAAAAAAGAAGATTATTAAGTTATTAAAAAAACATATTTTTTTTTTTAAAGTTAAAAGTACTTTTTTTTTTCTATTAAATTTAAATAATAGGAAGTCCTTGTCATTAAAATTATTTTCTTATTATCTATTTGAATTAACGAACGAATGAGTGCGTATAATTAATTATTGCGTTTGATTGATTAATTTATGTTTTTATATTGAGTTGACATTTCTTCATAAGTACTTCATATTTGTTGAATAGGTGTTTAATTTTTTGGTTTGTTTTTTTTTTTGAAATATTTCATAATGAATTAAAAATAGTTTTCATGTAAAATGTGATTAAAAAAAGGTTTATGTTTTGGTTTAATTTTTTTTTTTAATATAATAAATCATAAGAATTTATGTTATTTGTAAATTCTGCAAATAATGCAGTATATTGTATAAATTGTTATAAAATTTCTTTATTATTCCAAATGCGAGAACCCTTTTATTAACACTCCTAAAATAATTACTCGCACAAATGAGCACTTGAGCATGCGCCTCTATGTACAAAATGATTTGAAAAACAATAAAAACTTTCATACGTAAAATAAATTTTAACTCTTATTTATTCCAAATTAAAAATTTGCTTTTCATTATTTTAACGATAATTAAAAAGCGTAATTTTTCTTTCCATATTGTAATATTGCATTCGTTTCTGTTTATTTCATTCAAATTTAAATAAAACGAAATCAAAATAAATCTAAATTTATTTTCCTTTATTAAGCCTCCCACAAATCAATTCAAATATAATAATAATAATAAGCAACGCAGAATCTCAAAATAATAATAAAAGAATTTTTATTTAATATCAATTAAAGAGTGAAATAAAGAAAAGGGAAATATTAAAAACAAATCAAATTTCATTCATTTTTATTGCTTATTTTATTTATTTTTGTTATGGGGGAGAAATGGAAAAATATGAAAAATAAATAAGAACGTAGTTGAGCTCCTTTTTTCACGTTATATTTTATTATTATTTAGTTTGATTTGAGATAAATCCTCTGAATGTATCTGGTAAAGGGAAAGAAGGCACGGTCGAAAAGAATACAAACTAATTATGAATCCTATTCAAAAAGGTAACAAAACTGCTACCACGAAAAGTTCTAAAACAAAGCAATATAAAAGTCAGTATTGGAACTAATTGTAGATATTCTTGTACCATCAATTGTAGAATTGGTTAAAAAACTAGTTCCGGCAGTCACATACTTCATTTATAAAACACTGTTCTTTATTTTTTAATAATAATGTCAAAGTATAAAATATAAATCATAAAATGATCAAAATTGTATAAAATATTCAATTTTAATAATTAATGCTTGTTTTAAATTATATGGTGAACAAATACGATGTCATTTTAATGTTAAGTTAACATTTTCGTATATTTGCCATCATTATGTACTACCATTGAGTAATAATATTTATAAGAGGGACAGAATTCATACAAGTAAATTTTTGTCAAAAATTATGACAATATTTTGAATGTATTGAGTAAAATTTTTTAACTCAAATGTGTTTATTCTTAATTTTATTATTTTTATTATTGTATTAAGAATAAACACATTTGAGTATGAAATTTTTATTCAATACATTGAAAATATTGTGATCATTTTTGAGTTATTTGAAAAAAAAAATCTGAAATTTACTTGTATGAATTCTGACGCTCTTATAAATATTATTACTCTATGGTACTACGTACACAGTAAACATATCTATTGGCAATTCCTTATCATCATTTTTGTGTTAAATAATTCACATATACCATATATAGTTTAGTGTGGCCTTAAATTTTGTATTACTATATTAAATATTATCATAAGCGTTGAATACAATTTTACATATTTCATAAAATTAAAAATTTTCACACATAATACCTAATACCCTAGTGAATTTTAAAATATTTTATAAATAACTTTTAAAACAACAAAAAAAAAACAAATGTTTGTTTAATTAATATTTTTGTTTATAAAATAATTTTTCTTGCCAAGAAAATGTTTTGTATAGTGAATTTTATGCAATCAGACTTTTTTTTTTGCATAAATTTCAAACTGTTACGAAATTGAATTTAAGTCACAAATATTCCTAACATAGAGCTAAATATTGATTCACCGAATTAATATGTTAAAATCCAATTTTTAACATTAAATTAGTTGTATACAGACCCGTGTCACACTACTTCAGGCTGAATATTTAAAAATTCTTTCTTATTGCGTATCTGCGTTACAAAAAGAACTTATTATCCAAATTTAATGTTTCTATAACTCCAGTAATTTCTGTTGATGAGTCAGTCAGTCGTTTAGGACTTCTCTTTCTTTATTGATATATAAGTATAAATTACTAAAAGCATTGAACATCGCTATTTTTGCTTTGGATTCATATTCCACTATAACGAATATAAATGCATATACTATCAGTAGAAAATGAAAAATTCTAGAAAATTCAACCTAAATTTACATATATTTTAACTCTATAAGATTTAATAATTCAATCTAATCGTAACTGATTCATACATTCTATAACACAATTAAAATAATGAAAATGGGCTGAAACATAAATTTATATTATGTGTTAAGTTAGGAATTTACAAAATAATAAAAAAAATTACTAATTTTAAATATAATATATACTTACTTTATAATTTATTCAAAATTAATAAATAACTTCAAATTAAGTGTATTAATGAATTCTGAGATTTATATTTCAATGAAATTAAGCTTAATAAAGTATATATTAAGAATACATTTTTCTTCTCAGAATAAGAATTTAGTTAAAAAAAAAAATCAAGTATAATACAACTTAACGATGATGTAATGAATTTCTAAGTTCGATCATCAATTATTTATTCTAAGAAATCGAATTCAAGCTCTGCGAATAGAGATAAAAAAAAAATTAATACAAAATCATTTTGAGAAAAAAAAAACTACATATACCTAAAATTAATTTATGTTTATGTTCACAAAACAAAAACGTGACTTAATCCAATTTATATTTTAAAAATTCATTAAAATTATACTTACTTAGAACTTAATTGTTATGTTAATTTTTCCATATAATTCAGGGTTATAAGTAAATTGAATAGCATAATATAATGTGACATAAAGTGGAGCATTTTTCATAGCTATATTATATTTCAGGTTTGTAGAAAGTACTTACTATAATTATGTTTTTATGCATTTATATTTTGCCTTAAACCTATAATCTCTTAATTCGTATGTTGTCAGGGAAACTGGAAATTATGCATGGTTTTTAAAAAGTCCATACTATAAAAAGGCATTCTACTAAGAAATAAATAGATATAAAAATAAATCATAAAACTAAAAGTTTTCCTAGAATGCAGTTTTGTTTCTCTAATATTACACTATTTTGAGCCATAAACTCTAATTTTCGAAAAATACCTAAACTTTTTAATTAAATCTACATTATTTCTAGTAAGGTACATTTATTAATAACCCTTTTTTTCATTTATTAAAAACAATAAAGACAACCCATAGCGAACAGAAACAAAGCATACTTCTGTATGCATGCATAATAAAACATAAGAAGCATAAAAAATAAAATCTTATTATATTTTATGTAAGTATATTAAAAACAAAAATAAAATTCCCGCGCATTTTAACATAAATAATTTTTACAAACAACATAATATAATAATATCTATGCTATGCTGCGTATAATATATAATACGATTGCGTAAGCAAGTAGTTGAAAAATATAAAACAAAATCAAAAATAAAAATATAAAAATTAAAAAATTTTGATTACTAAAATGCATGTAGCATCTAAATTTAATTGTTGACATAAAAAGCATGTTGTATTTAATTTATTAGAAAACCATATAGTTATATACATTTACAATATTTATTTATAGATTTTATAGGAAAAAAAAAATTAAATTGGACATGTGGTTAATTTATCATATAAATATGTGTATGTATGTATATTTATAAATAATATGCAATATGTTTTTTATGTAAACAAAATAAATGGGTTAAAAAAAAGCATAAATTTAGACTTTATCTGTGATTTTTTTTTTTGTGGTTTGTTATATTATTTTTTTTTAACAACTTAACACGCGATCATTTTTATTTATGGTTTACTATTTTATCGATTAAGAATTTTTTCTTTTTGTATGTTAATCGAAAGAAATTTGGACATCAAGAAAACATAGCTATATAAAAAATTTGGTTAATTTATTTTCTTAACATATATTATATGTATATAACATATTATATTTTATAGCGCCACTTAAAAAAAAAATTTCGCAATATTTTTGAAATTTAAGAAATAAATGTTCGCATTATTTCCTAAACCATATTTTCGTTAATTATAGAAATAGAAATTTTAATTTATTGTTTGTGGTTGTAGAAATGTAGAGAAATAGATTTTGCGTAGCTCAGCGTTGTGAGTGGATTTTCCCAACTCTGATCCTAAACTCTCATGTATCTATGGCTCCCACATACCTTAAATATTCTTTACAACTTACTTAACTCCGAAAATGAAAACGAATCATGAATGAAGTGTAATACTTGTATACACTACTTTTCAGATTGTATTAACAACACATGTATGAAAGTTATGAAGTTCGGATTTCATGGTCGCAGGTTTTATAACATAATGAACCAAAATCGCGTCTGATACAAATTTAATCAGCGACCAATTTTCATTAAGCTTGACCTACTTAAACTTAATTATATGTGTATATAGGTAAAAAAAAAATTTTTAAATGAATAATTTTCATCAAATTTTTCTTAAAAATAATTTTATAAGAAAAAAATTCTAAAATGGGAGACAAATTTCTTCTCATTAAAATTTTTTAAATTCCGTAATATGTGATATGTTAATTTCGTATCGTAAATTGTTTCTCATTAAAAAAAATATTTTTACAAATAACTTAAATAAATCAATTTTGAAACATTTTCAAAGGATGTGGATTGATTGAAATAAAAAAATATGTACTTAATAAGTATCCTTAATTGGGAATACATTAAGCTTCTTAAGTCAATTATTTCAAAAAAAAATAAAAATTTTAAAAAATAATAATAGTAATAAAATTTAATTATGCAATATAAATCATGCACAAATTATGTGTAATATAGTTATATGTACAAAAATAAAATATGTACATGCTTGCATACATTTTTATATTCATTTTTTAAAAATTTTAATTAAACCCTCAAGACAACATAAACTGCGCTTGGTGGTTTTGTTTCTTATATATTTATATATGTAGGTATATTGTCCAAAAATGGTCAATATTGATTGCAAATAATAATAATAACAACAAACTTAAAAACAGTAAAAATGAAAATTATTTTCAATTAGTGTGTTATACTACTGTGTGTACTTTAAAAATGTGTGCACAGTATATTATACATATTGTGTACACAATATCTCTTATGACATTAATCTCATGAAAAATAATAATAATTTTTTTTTTTCCAAACCAACAACACCACCTTCGATTAAAACATTGCCCGTATTATTTTTATATCGTTAATAAACATCAAACAGATTCAATTAAAAAATTCAAAAAAAAAAGTTAGAAATGTGCTCAAAAATTAAAACATGATTTTTTAAGAAAAAGAAAGTAATGAGCCTTTCGTGAATGAAATAATTTGGCGGATTTTTTCTCTAAAATTCAAATAGTAGCCAACCATCGTAAATCAGCGTCCAATTATTTTTTTGTTTCTTTTTTCTTATAATGTCGACCAAATAATCTTATTCAAATGTTATCTTAATTACCGAAAGTTATAATGGTAACAGTAAAGACAAAAATTTCATTACGACTATTTTTTTTACACTGGAATCGAAATAATTCTATGTCATCTTTTTAATGTAACGAATAATCACAATTTTATAACTTCATTTATTTTGGGAAAGCCTAGTAAAATGATATTCGATTGGAATTGAGGTGCCTCTTTGCTTGCTTTCATAGTATCTTTTGAATAATAATTTCTTAAAATAAAAATTATTGGTATAATTCAATCAGTGAACGGTTCATAGATAGATAGATATACCTTAATGAAGATAAATCAAACTTGATTTGATCTCAGAAAAAAATTAATAAAAAATCCATTTTTGAATAAAAAAATAATACAAAAATAATAAAAATGATTGACAATTATTAATATAATAATAAATTTTTGAGTTACATATTCAAACGCTAAAAAGCACTATTTTTAATGACTGCATCACTTAAATGTACACATTGCCTTTTAATTAAACAAAAATTTTTTTTTTAATTTTATAAATTACTTTCACTCTAGTTGTTTACCAATATTCCAATTGAATGTTTTCCATTTAAGTTTTAATCACAGTGTACATATTTATATAGTTACTTGAATATACATGCTCCGACAGTATAACATTATACACATATTACTCATTTATGTTTTAATTAGAAAACAAAATTTATGTTATCAATTTATTTCAATTGCAGCCTAGACTCTTATCTTAATTTGACACATGTATCTA
This sequence comes from Hybos culiciformis, assembly GCA_964007475.1. Lineage (NCBI taxonomy): Eukaryota > Metazoa > Arthropoda > Insecta > Diptera > Hybotidae > Hybos > Hybos culiciformis. Next base: position 48,685,755 of record OZ023274.1, on the reverse strand, counting down.
TTTATCATGATGAATGATAAAGTTTAGGATAAAATTCAGGGTTAATTTTATTTTAAAAGAAATAAAATTTATGTACAACAATGTTACACAAGAGTGAGCTAAGTCAACCAAATATCAAACGTGAAATGATTCATGAAAATCATTTTAGATAACATTTTCATAGACAACTACTTTGGTATTCTCTTTTTTTTTTATCTATACACTATCTAATGTATATTTTTCCAATGCTTACCTTCTTATAACGTGTATAAAAAAGTTATCATATAAAATTATATTTATAATGTTGAAATTGGAGAATTGTACGAGATCACTGAGCTGTCACACATTATTTTTTTTGGAACGTAGTTCCTTATTCTACGCTCTTATGGAAAAATTTATTAAAAATTTGAACACTTTAGTGTCAGTACAAAGTGTCGGTACACACTCCGACGCGATCATAGATTTTGAGCGAGCAATGATTTTTTTTTTTTAGCAGCAGTTCCAAAAAATTTTGAAAATATCGCTGCTAAGCCGCAGCGACCAAAAATATGATCGCGTCGGCGTCTGTCGGTACATGATAAACAAAAAAAAAAAGTTAAAAAAAATTATTATATTTTTATTATATTTTTTTAGGTATTTTAATAAATATTGTGTTCTTTGGTTTGCATTAATAATTAATAGAAATAAAACAAAAAGAATAGTAAACATCCAATGAAATTTATAAAATTAAAATCCAAAATTCTATCAAAGTTATCTATCAAAGTTATCTATCAATATTATCTGTACAAAATAATTCCGATGTTTCACATCTATCAAACGTCCCGCCGGCTCTTGTATTTTTATTGAACTTTGTATGAAAATTGATAAACTTAAATTTTATTTCAATTTATAAAATATTTATAAAATAAAATATTTAGTAAATATTAATTTTTTATTATTAACTAATTAATATTTTATAGTTCAAATAAAATTTAGATTTTCATACTAATTTCAATGTTAATAAAAATCTTGTATAATTTTGTCAGTATTATTTTGCCAATATAAAGGCGCTATTCGGTACCAAGGCAAGTCAAGTCATCTGCCGGCGTTAGATATTTCGATACTTTGCCATTTTGGATATGATATTTGTTTTTTTTTTTGTGTTGTAAACAACAAAAACAAAAAATTAAAATTTATAAGTAAATTAACGATACCTGTTAATTTTTTTAAAGTTTAAATAATGAGTCGACGCCGTCGCATTTTATATGATTTGATGAAAACTTAAATTTTATTTGATTTTATAAAATATTAATAAAATACTTAGAAAATATTATTTTTTTATTATTAACTAATTAATATTTTATATTTCAAATAAAATTTAGATTTTCATACTAATTTCAATGTAAATAAATTTAAATTTTGTATAATTTTGTCAATATAAAGGCGCTATTCGGTACCAAGTCAAGTCAAGTCAAGTCAAGTCGTCTGCCGGCGTTAGATATTTCGATACTTTGCCACGGCTGACAATTGTTTTTTTTTTTGTGTTGCAAAAACAACAAAAACAAAAAATTAAAATTTATAAGTATATTAACGATACCTGTTAATTTTTTTTAAGTTTTCTTTTCTGTACAAAATAATTCCGATGTTTGACATCTATCAAACGTCCCGCCGGCTCTTGTATTTTTTATTGAACTTTGTATGAAAATTGATAAACTTAAATTTTATTTCAATTTATAAAATATTTATAAAATTAAATATTTAGTAAATATTAATTTTTTATTATTAACTAATTAATATTTTATAGTTCAAATAAAATTTAGATTTTCATACTAATTTCAATGTTAATAAAAATCTTGTATAATTTTGTCAGTATTATTTTGCCAATATAAAGGCGCTATTCGGTACCAAGGCAAGTCAAGTCGTCTGCCGGCGTTAAATATTTCGATACTTTGCCATTTTGGCTTATGATATTTCTTTTTTTTTGTGTTGCAAAAACAACAAAAACAAAAAATTTAAATTTATAAGTATTCACTTGTTTAAATCTCCAAATAGCGACTCCTATGGCGAAAAAAGGCACATACTTATGGGTGAAAACAAATGTAAACAAAAGAGTCATACTTAGTTAAATATTCAAATAGTGCCCCAATGGCGAAAAATAGCACATACTTATGGGTGAAAAAAATTTAAATAAATGGGTTGTCAAAACAGTCAATATTAACGATACCTGTTAATTTTTTTAAAGTTTAAATAATGAGTCGACGCCGTCGCATTTTATATGATTTGATAAAATGTAAACAGTCCCTTTCGCGGCAAATAAACAGTCCCTCTTGCGGCAAATAGTAATAGTTTTTTATTGAACGTTGTATGAAAATTGATAAACTTAGAGTCACAATTTATAAATTGAGGACGTAATTTTCTGCATTCTGTATAATCTGCTAAAATCAACTACTTATAAAATAATATTTGGCTGACTGAAATCAAAAACTTATAATAATACGTGACCGACCGAATTTTCTTACCCATTTTTGCCGCTTTTTTCTTTTCTATACAATTTTAGTTTTTGAATTCACCTACAAATTTAGTTTGTTATGGGAAATTTAAATTTTCCCTTTGTAGAATTTTAAGAAGTAAAATTGAATTTGTGAACGGCTTTAGAAAAAAATTATTTCATTTTTTTTAAATAACAGCAGTAAAATCGTGTCGTTTACAAATTAAAAAATCTGGAATATTAAATCCGATTTCAATTTTTTCAATAATCACTAATAAGTGAACAGACTCTTAGTTTTAACTTTTTGAATTTTCGATGTCAAAAAAGATCTTCGAAAATCGAAAAAACAGTCTAAAATTGCTCCTTAAAAAAGGTTTCTTTAAATGAAAAAAATGCAAAATTAGAGAAAACTGGAAAAAGTAGAAAAAACTTTCTTTTTAAATTAATAAAATTTTGAATTGATAAAAAATGAAAATTACTTATATGTACGCTAAGGAACTACGTTCCAAACTGGTGTCCCATGACAGCTCTTTTGTTTTTTTTTTCTTGTTTTATTTCATAGTATTGTACATATAATTAATATAAAATCTGTGGTCAAATAAAATAATAATAAAAGTGACATTAGAACAAAATAGAGCCTATATTGATATTAATTATTCATATAATCGGATTGACAGCCAATATAAAATATATTTGGCTGGTCAAAAGCTTAAGCATTTGAGAAAAAAATCATATTTTGTTCAGTTCTATAAATAATAGTTATTAAGTTCAAAAATTAATAATTTTTATTAACAATTTTTTTTATTCATATACAAAAATTAATATAAAAATATACATATGCTTTGACTTTTATTCTTTGTGGCCACAGAAAATATGAATATCTTTTTACATGCTGAAAATTACTTTACATTTTTAATAAATAAGAAGTAATTTTTTTTTCTGTCCAGATTCCCGCAAGTTGAAATACTATAAATTATATTTTTAACTTATATTTTTATATATAAATAGTTTTTAAAAAGAAACTTAAGATTTTGTGAATTAATCGCGACTTTTAGCCTACAGCTCAGTGATTTTTTTTACATTTTTAAACCACATATTGATATATGTATGTATGCTGTGGTATGCAAATTCTCATCATAGATGATATTTAAACCGTATATTTTCTGTAAGATATTTTTTTTTTTTTTTTAAATAACTTTAAGTAAAAAAAATTCAAATGGAATATCATATTTTTCAAATTAAAAAAAAAAATAGGTTTATTCATTATTATCAACAAGAGAACTTTCTAATTTGGACAATCCTAATTTTTCATTAAATTTTTACTCAAACTTGGATTTAATTTTTTGACATTTGCACTTTATTACAAATTATTGAAATTGCGAATTTTATTGCTAATGCAACCTTTGCAACAGTTCTATTTTAACAATAACCATCATCGTAAAGTCAAGTTTTTTTTATTATATTATTTTAGCGCTAAAATGATTTATGTTTTGTATATGAAAGAATGAAAGAAAAAAATCATAGGTGAGCCACACTTTTCTTAAGAATATTTTCTTTTTTGTTAATAATTCAGAAAAAAAAATGCATAAAATTTTTTAAAACCGATTAAATATGATAAATTGTTTTGACAAGAAAAATATCTAATAGAGTTTCGAAAAAAAAAAAACAGCGAAACCTTTCTAAATATCTATGAAATTTTGTTTAGAAGTTTTTTTTAAACTATTATTGAAAACATTAACTGGTTGACTAAGGATTGAACATTTTTGTTTCTGTTTTTTTTTTTACTTTATTTTTATGAATAATGCGCAAATTTTATTTTTCCAACTATAATATAATTTTCATACTAAGGTTATAGGTACGGTGACCATGATTTGTTTGAAATTGAAATGGTAACAAAAATATGTTTTATTGAATTTTTTTAAAGTGGATTTTAAAAATTTCAGAAATTAATTTGTTAAACTAACATCTGACTTCATTTTTGTTCACATTAAAAGCTTAAGTGCCATTTACAACTTTAAATAGCCTAAATTTTACATATTGTACATTTTAACAAATTTGTTTGCTTTTGCCAATTACCTACAAAAATTAATTAGAATGGGTAGCTTAGTTGAAAACAAGAACACTTAAATACTCCTTTTAAATTGAAATACAACATAACAAAATGTCCTCTTTCTGGTATAATAAAGTTACATAGAGGATAATTATTTAAAATTAATACGGTCACCACTATACTTTAAAATATATTTATATTTATTATATGAAAATCGCTAAGCATGTAATACAACCATTAAGATTAAATGAAACAATCCATATAACCTAGAAATATTATATTTCAACAAGTTTCATTTAAGAAAAAAAAAATGAATTAAGAAGAAAATTTAAAAACGCACATTAGAACTTCTTGTATTTTTAATTTTTTTGTAAAATTAAGAATTTTCAATATACCTACTATGTTGAGAATAGAATATTATTTTCATATAATTTCAAAAAGTATTTTCTGAAAAATGAGATACTTAATTATAAGTTATAAATTTCCTTTACAATCTTTAAGAATTCCAATTTTCGTACAAATGTTGCGTTTATTTACTGAGTTTGGTTTAGTTGCCTTCTTCAAAGCTCACACAAATCAACAAATGACTAAAACTTCTTATTTTGAGGAACTCCCCTAACTTTTTAAAAATGTCTATACGGCGAATGAAAATATGTTGTATGTATTTGCTTTTTATTCCAAAGACATCGTTAAAAAAGAAAATTGTCTCAATTTCAACATTAAGTAATAGTCCATTAGTTTAAGCGTAAAAGTGATCAGCACCAGAAATTTAATTGAGGCTCCATTCTTATTACTTTCCACTATGGAAAGTTAATATTTGAAATAAAAAATTTTCTATAATTTATAAAAACCTCATGGGAGTTTCCAGAACTTAAGAAAAATTATAATATCTAGATTATTTAAATATAATTTAAATAGTTTATATGTTAATAATATCTTGTTTTAATATCTAACTTCACATAATATCTAGGATTGTAAAATAAAAAAAAAAATATCTTAATACTTAATTGAAATATTATTAAATTTATTATTCCCGTGGTGATACAATTATGTCAAATATAGAGTAAACCACACAACATGTTCGTTAAAGAACACCAATGTACATATTTATGTTAAAAGGTGTCTATTAAAATTTATATTTGATTAAATTCGCAGAAATATTTATTTGTTGATTTTCTTTTTTTTCTTAACACTATTTAAATAAAATTTTTAATCTTATTGTAAATTATAAAATTTATTTTTTATTATTTTTTTATTGATAAATTAAGATCACCAGCTGAGTCTTACATGAGGTTTATTTATACGATTACGAGTTAGTGAACTAAATTGATAGTTTAAAAATACAAATAAGTAATAAAAAACGCATAGTAAACATACCCAACCTTGGCTAACTAAATGTATGTATGTCAAAATTTAATTTTTTTTCATAAGTCGCCTTAGAAATAAATTCTCTATAATCATTATTATTTGGTCACTAACAATAGAGATTAAAATATAATAAAGGAAGTATAATTAGTCCCATACAAAAAATGCTAATACAAATAGTGAAACAAAAAATCCATATAACAACCCCATGAACTTTTTTTTTGTATTTTTTGAGAATTCCATTCTCACAAATGCTCTTAAAACTTCAAAAATAACAACAGTTCTATTTTAAAAGCTTTTGTGAGAGTGGAAGTCTAAAAAATACAAAAAAAAGCTCATGGGGTTTTGATATGGATTTTTTGTTTCACTATTATTATTAGCATTTTTTGTACGGGACTAATTCCTCTATTTATACTTCCTTTATGGTATAACGTACACTTATCAAGGCCTCTAAAACTTTTTAAAATGCGCAGCCATACAGCAGTTTATGAACGAAAAACTTAAAATATTCTTATCATTAATACTTTTTAGGGTCCAAAAAAGGTATAAACATTGTCCTAACAATAGAAAAAGAATTATCTAATGAACTACTAAGAATAAGTTATTCCAAATTTTATTCAAAAAAAAAGTATTTAGGAACATTATCATAGGGATTACTACCATTACAAGCTCTATGAGTCGAAATGTGTTAAAAAAAATTAATCATTATGTAAAATAATATTTTTATTTAAATTTTAAAATTTTCTACATCTTTTTAATCCTATTAAAAATTCGTTTCAATTTTTTCTAATAAAATTTAAATAATTATTTTTCCCAAAGAATAAGTTTGACATGAAAATGAAAAAAAAAATTCATTTCATAAGGAATTAATTACATGTGGGAACGACATAAAAATTTTGATCTGCTTTAAGGTTTTTTAATTTCTCTTTCAGATAGGGATCATAATGAACTTATTTTTATCCAAAAAAAATAACTTTTCATATTTGTCATAATTTATTACAATATGTATATAATATGCCGCGACATAGTGGACCCTACAGGAGGCAAAAAGACATTACATTGTGAAAAAGCATATTTTCAGTATTCATAAATATATATTCTTGGACAGGAAAAAAGTTTAGGGACTTAATAATGAGTTAAAAAAACGTCAGAAGTTAATATTTTTAGCCAGGTTTGAAATGAAAACAGATACTTGGTGTTTCATTTTCCAAATTAAATTATACAAAAAAAACTCGGTCAAAAATTATTGCCACCAATTTCGAGATGTTCAAAATTTTAAAAAAAGTTCTAATATTTCAGCCATAAATTACAGCGCAATTATAGTTAAGTTCGTTACAAATTTGGTTCAATACAAATTCATTCAGCTTATTTTAAACAACATCAAAGATATCTAGTTATAGGTAAATCTACATAAAAAGAGTTATACATATAATTCTAAATTTTAAAAAAATTTTACATTGCAATAATTTAAGCTAAAATTCTGGAATTCAACCTCATTATTCATATAAGAAAATTAATTTTAACACAATAATGACAACATAGGTTGTTCAAATATGTAATTGGCAATCCAAAAACATATTAAGTTATATATACTGTTATCTTATAATCAAAATCAAAATTATTATGTATTTGAAAAAAATAAAAATGAATAAAAAAATTACATTCATATAAATATAATTAGTCGATTTATTAAAAATTTCATTAATTATAATATAATTATTATCTGATCGACAAAAATCAATCGACCAGTTAAGAAAAAAAAAATAAAAACCTAACCTGCATACCATAACCAATTAAAAAAAATATATATAAATAAAATGTACAACTATAAAATATCGATTTTTTTCTCCTTTTTTTGTAACTTAGAGATTATTGTTCAAAGACCAATAAGGCGCCAAGTTTACAACCAGTTTTTCAGAAACTAACTTTTAAACAAAACAAAACAAAAAAAATATTTGTATATACATATATGTACACATGTATAGAATTATGTTAAAATTTCATTTTCATTGATAAACTCTCTCACGCGTCCATCATCATCAACGTCATCAGCCAGCCAGCTCAATGGTTTTTATTTTTAACATTTGATTCTTCTTGTATTTATTTTACAAAGTGGTTTCTCACTCACTTTATGTCTTGTCTTTTATGTTTTTTTTTTTTTGACCATAATGTGGTATGTGCGATACTACAGAACTTGAAAAAAAAGGTTAAAAAAAACATAATAATAACAACATAATAAAATATTGGATTTTTATCATTTGAGAAGATCTTTTTATACATATAGGAACATACGTAAATGTTTCCCTGATTTTCTTTCTTTTAAGTGGGTGAATTTTTAAAAGTATATTGAAAATGCATTTTACACTGCACTGTGGAATGCATTTAGAAAAAGAATATAAACAAGGAAAGATAAATAAGATTAACCATCAGGACTCAGTCGATTCAGATCTATACTATGGACGATGATAATTTAATCCAGTATAATGAGTTATTAATTTTATGGTCTAAAGTAGGAAAACTTTTTCGAGCTCGGAAGCAAGGATCGCATCTTAAAAACAAGATAGTTAACTTAAGGAGAATAAGTCATCATTAAGGATGGTGTAGGAGTAAATAGTAGTTTGTAATAGTAAAGCATTTTGCAATAGTTAATTAGGCAAAAAATATGCTTAGAAAATAGTAAATTTAATGTTAAGTTAATGTAAAATATACAAATACTCAATAAACTTCAATTGTAACTTTTCTATACCATTTGCTTACAACGATCTCTACGAAAAAAGAAATTGGGATTTTCTTTTAAGAGTCTCTATTATTATTTCAGTTCTTAAAAAGAACAATTTTTTTCTATCAAATTTTGTCAAGGTTTTTTATTTATTTGTTTTTTTTTGTGGGCGGCTTTCAAATTATTACACTGCTGGGCCCAATAAAAGATAAAGTTTTACAATATGGTTTTTTTTCGATGATAACAAAAATATACTACCTATCCTTTCCTTACATCAAAGAAAAAAAATTCAAATTGAATTAAATTTATAGATTCGTTAAAAATAATAATAAGAAAAAATTTTTATTACCTAAAAATACCTTAAATAAAAAGTTTTAAAATAAAACCTTAAAAAAAAATTAAATAAAACATAAATTTCAATCAAAGAGAGACCAATATGAGTGCCCATATAAAATTAATCTATGTTGTAAGTTCCCAATTATAACAAAAAAAAAACAACAAAATATTTTATTTATTTATTTGTGCATAAGGTATGCCTAACTGCAACAGTCATGATTTATTTTGGTCGTAAAATTTTGTTATTTTGGTCACAAAAAATGATAAAAAAAAAAACATTGTGTATTGGAAACCATTTTTGGTACACATATATTTTGTTTTATACTGTGACTGCGAATCCCAAACATGGTAATCATTAGGAAAAATTGAATAATGAAATTAAAGTGAAAATTCTTGAATTCCTAGATGTGATATTTTTCTAGTTAGTTTTATTGTTTTTTTTTTTTCATCTTCTTCAATTTTTATTTTTTTTTTAATAAAGTAGTTTTCACATGAAAATGCAAATTTCACAAAATTCCCAATTTAAATTTTTAAACGAGAGCTTAAAATATTTATTCTGAAATGTTAAAGTGTTCCAAATTAGTTTTGCACTTAAAAGAAAACAGATAAGTTTTCAAATATTTAAAATTTCCCAAAACAAATTGTTAATATGTGTCCACTCATATTTCATTTCTTAACCCTCAAATAAATCCCACTCATAGTTACCATTTATGTAATGTGAACGACATTTGTAATACAATCGAATAAACATGGAAATAGAATAAAAATATTTTTTTAACAAATATCTACGAACTTGCTCTTTTCGACAATATGCATGCATCCTACATTCTGAAAAATTAAATCCGAATGTTAAAATTGTATTCACAATAACCTGAGTATGTCAACATTTTAACTAATTTAGCTCTTTTTTTTTTTGCTTTTCAGATTATGGAATCAGTATAATGTTGGATTTAAATATTTCAATTTAAATAACAAGAATATACACATATAGGATATATGTTCAGTATATGTTCAACATAATACATAAATATAAAAAAAAACAACTAATTCACTCTTAATCTTGATTATTGGAATACGTAGAAGGAAACTAGAAGCTCAATTTAAATAGAAAATTATGCAAAATTAGAGAAATACCAATTTAGATTTGATTGGAAGCAAATAATAAAAAAAAAATTATAAATTGTTTATATTATTTACATATTTGTAAATTTTTCGTTATACCCAACGGCATTACCTAGTAATACTAAATTTTTTGTATATAATTTTTAGTATTAATTTTTTTTTGCTACAATTGCCTATCAAGATTTAAAACTAGAGAATACAAATACAAAAAAAAAATTGGATAATCCCCAGAATTTTAGTGAATATTTTTGTGAAATGCCACATTATAGTCCAACAAAACGAAGAAAACGAAGAGATTCTGGTTGCTGCGGCAGCATAAGTTTATGCAAATGTATGTTACACATTTATAACATTGTATTTTTGGTAAGTTGAAGAAATTAAATATAATTATAATTTTTTGGTGTCAATCGAGTCAAGCGAGTGCTTTAAATAATTTTAATGCCTGTTGATGTTTTTCTTTCCTAGGAATTTTCTACATTATTATGACGCATAATGTATTTTATCATAAAAGCTAGAAATTATGTAGGTAAATATATGGATTTCTTTTGATGAACGGAAGTCTTAAGATCATTTTTGATCTCTAGCTGAAACAGATTCAATTTTATAAAAATCTGTGTGTCAATTTCGGAGAAGATAGTGAACATAATTATATATTGTAGAAAAAATTTGTATTTTTTATATTATTGCACATATGTAAGTGCAGATTTTTTTTTTGAAATCATTATTATTATAACTATTATTAAAAAGATATCTATGGTATAGTTTGAAGTGTAAATAAAAATTTCAACCAAAATTTGTCCTGAATTCATTAATCAAATATGATTAATTAAATTTTCAATGGTTTTGAGTGAGTGAACATAATAAATTAAAAGATCAATAAAAATTTCTATCAATATAATAATCAACTAAAAATAAAAATTAAATTATGTATTGACAAGTTAATGGTCATCGTTTAGTTTTTAAGATAAAGTCTTATATAGAAAACAATATATTGCTTATGCTGGCAGAAAAAAAAAAAGAACTAAACCACTATATCTTTCAAGGTGTATAATTAATCTTTAATCGCTATCTACAATGATTTGAGTGAAATCTATTATTATTATAATATTTATTTTTTAAGCACAACATCAATCAAAATAATTTTTATTTATGTACATAATAATTTTTCCAATTTTTTTGAACAATTTATTAAAAAATAATCGGCAAATCAATAGAATTTTCGGTCAGCTGTTAAAATGTAACACATAAAATTTTTCTTTTAAAAAATAAATTTAACATCGTTTAGATAAAGTTTATTCATATCCTATACGGTGGTATGAAACGTTTTAAAAGAAACTGCTTTATTGGTATAATAAAAATTTCGATGGCATTTTTTCAAATTTTTTGTTCAAAATTTCAGTAAAATCGGTTGGTTGATTTTTTTTTAATAGATGTTTAGTTAAGAAATTATTGATTAAAATTGTGTGGTGGCGAAATTGTTTCTTTTAACAGGCTTTACTTACCGCAAAAAATATACAAGTAGAATTGAAGTAGAGTTTCCTTTACAACAAACGTCTCTCTTTTTAAAAAAAAAATCAACTGAAGAATTTAAATGAAATTTTAAATTTATTCTTCTATGAAATTAAATTTTAAAATGGCATCGATATTATTATTCAAGGCATTAAAGTTGTCGCTTTCAATATCTTTCATACCACTCCCGTGTATAACGTTTTATGATGTATTTCTTGTTTTGATGTTATTATTTATAAATAATCTCTTATCATACAATTTGATCGATCAATAATTTTAAGTTCGAATTTAAGTAAATTTTCTCCAAAATATATTTTTTTTCGATGTAGAAAATTTAAGGATAAGATGAAATTTTTTAAAAGACAAAATTATACACAAATTCTTTAATATCATACAAAACAGAAAACATGTACCTATTCGAAAATGTTGAATAGCTATATAGACAGTTTCACTTTACTGGTAAGGTACTCTGGTATGGTATTAAGAAACAATTCATAATTCAAAAAAAAGACCCCATTACAATTAAGTTGGTGTTAAAAAAAAAAAACTTGAATCAGCTGGAAGGTTTTTCTTTTTTCCATAAAATTGCGAAATCATGTACAATTTTATGTACTTATTTGTACATTTATTCTGGAAATTTTCTTACTCATTTCAGTTACACAATTTAAGGCTGAGCGGGAAATGTGTGAGTAAGGTTCGCAATATCAGAACCAGGCGATTTAATTACTCCAGAACCCCGCTTTTGCCATAAATTAACACTGTTGTAATATTCATACATTTTTCTGGAGCTTTCGGACTCACTTGCGTAAATGAAAAAATCGAAGCATATTGAGGCAACATTTATTAAATAATAAAACTTATTAATTATATTTATATACTAATAGACTTGTTCAACATACATATGCGCACAAAATGTTTTCTTTTCCTTTCTCATTTTAAATTTTCTTTTTAATTCAAAATTCTTGAGTTTCAAAATTTTCAAAATTTAATGAAATAATTTAATATCAAAATTCAAAATTTTTGTTGAAAAGAACAAAAAAAAAGTTTCGATAAATATTTTTAGAAATGAATTGGAAAATGTTCCATATCAATAACATAAGAGATAAGCCCGTGAGATATTTGGGATACACAAGTGCAGTATTACAAGCATTAAGTTATTCAGGATTTTCAGAAAAGGTTGTAAAATGCGGACAGGCGGTCACTCTCATATATGCCATAACAGATGCTTTTATTATTTGCTATGAGAATAAATGTAAGCCCAAAGAGGCATTAACTAAAACCACTGACGCAGTTCTTTGGGAATTTGGTGCTTCCGTGATTCTTCCACCACTTATAGTTAACGAACTATGCGGTCTGGTTCATTGTGCTTTAACTTGTTTTGGCATTAAAGGTTACTGGAGAAATACGTTGTCAACCACTGCTGGAATTCTTATTTTACCAATTTTGTTGGACCCACTTGATTCAACAGTGGATCATTTTTTAGACAAAACTTACCGATCATGGATTTGAAAACAATGTTCATCACGGTTCATGGAAATATAGTGAAATAAAATAGTTTTTTTTAGCTGAGAAAATTTGATTGATTTTTATGCAAAAAAAATGTGTTAAAATGGTGCAGCTCAACATTTTAATAATGGGTTATAATCTCTCTATATGCACATTATTTAAAAATTTCTTAAGTACAGTATATTTTTTGTGGAAGATTGATAAATGACTAGACATTTGACTTTTGACTTTTAGTGCATTTAAAATTAATAAAAAGGTATTGACTTTTAAATGACAGAAAGAAGACAAAAATGAGGCCAATAATGAACAAAAAGTAAAAAACCGAAAATTATGAAAAAAGAGGAGAACGTTATTTTCACTAAACTATCTTTTATTTTTTTATTCAAAAAGTAGCTGATAGTACATATATTAAAAAATATATTTTGTTTATTTATGTAAATAAAAGTAAGCCTACAATAAATTTATTTTTTTTAAATTGAACTTAAAAAAAATAATAGGCCTTCTCCCTGAAAAAAATTTAAGAATTTGAAATTCTGCATTTCAAATTCCTAATGTATTTCAGGGAGAAGGCCTAACAACTAATTTTTGAAAAGTACAAAAATTCAAAAATCAAAAAATTCTACAAAATGCATTAAATATGTTTTTATACTGTACTCAAAAATGTTTTTCATTTATGAACTCTGTATATATTGAACTCTGTGGAAAGTCCACAGAAGACGCCCTGTTTACATATGAATCGAATGGGAGTATGTTATAGCTAAATGTCTGCAGCATTTATTTATTTCTAATCTACCGGTTTCCTTCCTTATAGATATTTCAAAAAGTTTAATTGCACACATAATAGCCAGTGCCGTGTTTCTGCGTTGCTGGCCGCTCAGGTGCAAAAATAATATTGCCGCCCCTATTAATACTTACAAATTTGGTGACATGAAATAAAGCCCGAGGTATTAACGCCCAAAAGGCGTTATTTCCCTCCGTAGTGGGAAATAAAGCCCAAATTGCGTTTGGGCTTTATTTCTCACAGTGATGGGTAATAACGCTTACGGGCGTTAATTACTTTTTGCATTTTTTGTTTGTTAGAAAAGAAATAACACCCAAACATGTTTCCAATTCTTGGATTTCTCTAGAGGGGAAAGTTGTACGAAACTTTTAAAAAAAAGTTGTTTGAACAACATCCTTTTGGAAAAGGCATAAAATCAACGAAGAAATTTAACAAATTATAACTTGTGATAATTTAGAAAGAATGGAAATCAAGTAAGTAATTTGACCTTTTCCAAAAAAATTACATATTACTTTAAATCAAGTAAGTAATTTGACCTTTTCCAAAAGAATTACATATTAAATTAAGTTATTTCTTATTTTCAGTAAAAGCGAAAAATGGAATCTTTTCAAGCTGTTTTCAAAAATTTCTAGTATGGGAATTAGCAATAGGGAAGAACTCGGATTAGTGCCCAGAACAAAATTTTGTCGAACGCACAAAAAACAGATGGTGCTGCAAATAAAAACAAAAATCCACTTATTTAAATTGAAAGATTTTTTTAGGCCTTAATTCACTCTTTACTTTCATTTGGGTGTTAATTCCTCATATTTTCGGCTGTTATTTCCCATCACTGTGAGAAATAAAGCCCAAACGCAATTTGGGCTTTATTTCCCACTACGGAGGGAAATAACGCCTTTTGGGCGTTAATACATTGGGCGTCACCACAAATTTATAATAGCAAAATTTAAAGTTTTGTCATGGAATTTAAAAAAAAAATACAAGTAAATTGGAAAATACATAAAAAAAATTCGGAGATGTTTTATGAAAACTTGTCTTCTACTTAATTTGACCAAATTTAATTTTTTTTTACAGTTTAGTACTCCAAATTAAAATCAATTTTTTTTTAAATTTTATTTTTTAAAATATAATAGTTGGTCGGCGGCCGCCCTTTGATTTGGCCGCTCAAGTGCGGGGCACCTTCTGCACCCCGCTATAGTAATTATTATTATACAATGGATAAACAACCATATAAAGTGACGAAAATTTAACTTTATTTGAACATGTAAAAATTAGTACATAAACAAATTTTATTCTAACTAATAAAAAAAAATTTTAATCCTCGGGGAAAATTTTCTATTTTTATTTTATCAATATTGTTGTCATTGAAATTCGCATTGAAATTATAAAACTTTATGTGGGAGGTTTGTTTTTTTTTCGCACTAATTGGATAATTTATCTATCTACCACTAAGTAACACGAAATATAATACGGAAATATCACAACCTCCTCTTTACAAACTATTATCAATTTTTTGTTATCTATTTTGCCGCTAAACAAAATAATATACTTAGTACCTACATAAAATAGTGTGTCAACTTTTATTTTAAAAAATTTATCGTAAAAAATGTTATAAAACTTTATTTAAAAAACAATAATTTTGGTTGTAAACCATTTTATTTACTCACGTAAAATTTTTGGCTGTAAAACATATTTGCAAATATTGCAATTGCAAAAAGATATAGAATTTTCTCTGCTAAAAAAAAAAAAAAAAGAAAACAATTTTTAAAAATTTATTTCAATTCTCTATATTTTGACGATCCATTATGAACATCAACCTCGAACCAATGTCCGAAAAGTTTGTTCTAAAAATTCATCCACTAATGAATCAAGTGGGTCCAACATAATTGGTAAAACCAAAATTCCAACACCAGTTGCCAATAAATCTCTATAAGAATCTTTAATGCCAATACAAGTGCCAGCAGCTTGAACCACACCGCATAAATGGTAAACTATAAATGGTGGAAGAATAATGGAGGCACAAAGTTGCCAAAAAGCTGCGTCAGTCGTTCTAATTAATGCTTCATTGGGAGTATCTTGATTTTTCCAGAAAGTATTTAAAATATCGATTAGGGCATATGCCAAAGTACACCCCCGTCCCACATCTATCACATTTTCTGAGCATCCTGAATATGCTAATGCTTGTACTAATGCACTTGTGTATCCCAAATATCTTTGTGGTTTTTTTCGTATGTCATCAAACATTTTTGAATTCATTTTCTAAAAATATGCGCCGAAACTTTTTTTTGTTCAACTTAATTGAAAATTTTTAATTTTGAAATAAAATTATTTCATTTGAAATTTGGAAATTCAAGGCTTTTGAGTTAAAAAGAAAATTGAGAATGACAAAGGAAAATAAAATATTTTAAGTATATTTCACAAGTCTGTAGGATCTAAATATAATTAAATAAAATTTATTATTTAGCAAATGTTGAAGTTGAAAAATTATATTAAAATAAGAATTTTTAAAAACATTTATTTATTAAATAAATATCTATTAGCTTATATACGCATACAAGGTTTGACATTAATTCGAATACCCGGTGCGGTGGAGAGTAAAAGTTTTAAGTCATTATAAAAGATCGTCGCCTAGGCGGAAATTCCCTTTTAATTTTGCCCATTTTTACTCAGCCAATGAAAACGGTTCGATTGATACTCGGAAATAAAAATATAAATACTCATTTATAAAGAAAAAAAATTAAAATTTATTGAGTTTGAAATATAATTAAATTTATAAAATATCAGTTTTTTTTTCTACTAATAAAATAAAATTTAATATTTGATATTAAATCGCATGTATTTATTTTGGACTATTCTGTGATATAGATAGGTATGTAAGATAAATGCTCACTATGAAGTGAGTGTACAATTAAAAATGATGCCTTTAGCTTATTAAAAAGTAAATAAAAAAAACCTATAAGCATAAAATCATTTTAGTTGGTATTGTATTAATGTATATACTCTCCATTTCCATTGTCAATCATTAAAACATGACAATTTATCACTTTTATCTGCACACATTATAATCAATTTGATAATTTTTATTAAAATTAAGCAAGTTTTCGATAAAAAAAAATTACGTTTTTACAATATTTATAAACGTTAAGTTAATGTCGATATGCAGCATAATTGATAGTAAATTTTACAAATATATATACTTTATTGTCGTCCCATATGATGTATTAATTATGAACCAACGGTTTGTGAAAAAAACTTGGAACTAATTTATTTTGAGAAGTCACCAATTCGATTTATTTCCTATAGCTATAATTTAAATTATAATTACCTCATCAATACGTACGCATAAACTCGTATTCCTATGGATTCCAAATTTATTGTTCTTTTTATTTCGAAACCAATAATATTTTATACCTACCTGATAAAATTAAAAAAATGTATTTTTTATGTTTGCCAAAGATAATAAATATCTACATAATAAAACTATTGGGAATTAGTAAAATTAAGAACCTTTATGAATATTTTTTTTAATGTTTGTTAAACCTTTTTTTTTCCTTTAGATGTTTTTATACAGAGTAACCTAAAATAAAATTTTAATATTTTTTATTTTATAAAATTGAAATTTAGACAGAATAAAGGATTTCTATCCAATATACAAATGTGTGACAATTATAAAAATATGTACAAGAGTGTTATACCGTAGCATCGAAGATACAAGAAACTATTTCTATTTAGCCAAGAACAGAATTTAGTTTTTTTTTTTGATTGCGAATTTAAATTTTAGAAAAATACAAACTCAACGATATATTGACAAAATTTGTATAATAAAAGTGTATACTTAAAATTTAGCTATGATTCAGTGAAACGACTCTAATTTAGGATATTGAGAAATCTTTCAAATTTTAACTAAAACAATCTGTACCTAAAAGTAAAAAAAACAAAAAATATTCATGTTAAAATGTTAAAACCATGTATAATCATTCTTTAGAAATTATGCTCATTTTTATGTTTCAATATTTTTGATTCTTAGAATTTCAATTCCTTCAAATTTTCGTAGTAAATTTTCTCTTTTTTTTTTTCAAAATTCTAAGTACCTACACACTACACTATGTAAGTACTCGAATTTAGAAAAAAAAAAACAAAATATGTACATAAAATAAAATTTATTTTTTGAAAGTATAGATATTATAATTTATCATTATTATTTCGCAAAAATAAACCTGAACAGGGTCAAAAAATATATTTTTTAATCTCAACATTACATAGAAAATTACCAAAATTTATGTCAAAAATAAAATTTAATCTAAAAAGGAAAAAATATAATCAAAAATATGAAATCAAAAAATATGATGAATGATGATGATCAACAATAATTTTCAAGAATTTGGGTATTTTTATTTAATTTTTTTTCTTAATGTCTTTATTTTGTTTATTATCTGTTCTCTTCTTTATAATGGTAAAATTGTTAAAAATAAAAATTTCAGAGCAATTACTTTACTTCTTTAATTCAGAACATAAGACTAAGTGATGAAATCGAATTATGGAGGTGTAGAAAAAAAAAGGAAAGGAATATGTCCTTCTGGGGAAGCCATTCGCCATTAAATAACAAAAAAAACCATACAAAATACCAAAAAATATTTAGTTAATTTACAAATAATTAATAAATTCCTTTATCTTGTTTCATCCATAATGAATACACCCTTTATGTTTTTAAGCTAGACATTGGTAGCCATTATGATTGCTTTTTTACCGACAATTTTCCTCGAATATTCGATCTTAATGAAAGCTCAAATTTTTAACTGTATCGTTAAATATTTTCATGAAAGATTAAATTCAATTGACATGTTTAAAATTGAATTATTTTTTTATTAAAATTTAATAAATCGATTTATCCAACGCCGTTGCGGCCGCCCGTCCTATAAAAATAACACATAATAATAATTTAGTCGCTTCATTTTTTTTTTTTTTTTTTCAAATCTTTAAAATAATTTATTCAATTCTTTCAAGATACAACAAAGAATCAAAATCGGTTTTTATTATATTTATATCTATTTAACATAACAATATTTATTTTTGAATTTTTCTTTATGAATTTAATCTGTCTGGCTGAAAAGGAAGTTTCATTGTGAATTTTAAAAAAAATATGAAAAGACAGGATAAAAAGTTAACAAATAATAAAGTTAAAAAATATATGTACTTTAACAACATAGATACTATTATGACTATAGAGGTATACTTAAGAGGTGAGGTTTAAATTTTAAGGGTTTGCACTGGAGAAATAAGACACAATATTCAATATATTTTATTTGAAACTTCCATTCGTTTTTATTTACTTAGTAAACAATTTTGCACAAATTAAAATCATAAATGGGAATTGAAAATATATGTAATTAAATATGTATGTAAAAGTCTAAAAAAATAAAAATCAGAAACGTATATGTAATTAAAATGTATAATTTTTTAAAAAAATTATAAAAATTTTTGAAAATGTTTCTAATTTAATAAATTTTTGTCAACATACTATGCACCGCCGGACGGCTCTAAGATGTAAATTATAAAGTCAGTAAATAAATTTTTCAGATTAAAAGGCTTGACTTAAATAAGACCATATATACAAACCCCTTAAAGAGCACAATTCATTCTCAATGAAATTATTAAATTCTTCTTATCAATGATTAAATTTAATTTAACTTTTTTTTTCTCAATGAAATTAAATAAATAAAATTGAACGAAAGGTGTGTCCAACGCAAAATCTAAAATAAAAAAAAAAATCTTTTTGAATCAAATCAAAGTCAAAGAACTTGTTATTCAAAATTTTAAATAATTCTAAAATAATGAAGATAAAATTGACGAACTTATTACTTGTTTAAAAAAATAATAATAAATAATTTCAAAGTTAAACAAAAAATATATTCGCGCCAAACCAAAGTTTAACCAAAAATATATATGTATGTTGGTTGCCAAAACATTTCTGAAGAAATTTATTTAATTTTTTTTTGATTCGAAGAAAATTTAAATTATTGTAAATTCAAAATTATTTTATGTAAATATTTATTTTGATTGATTGCCAGAAATGCAGGCATAATATACGAGTAGTATATACCTAGGTATTAATAAATGTCATACAATGTAGATTCATGAAAAATATTGCCAATTTAATTCTGCTAACGAAAATAAGTTTTATAAAAAAAAATAAATGCTAACTTTTGTTCAATTATAATTATAATAAAGTTTCCTCTGGACTTGCTGATCTCAAGCTAGATACGCAGAAATGAATGGTAGATTCACAATAGACCACTAAGTATTTAAAACTATCTTTTGATAGTTTTATTACCTATTTATTTGTTCCCAAAATATGAAATAAACAATCTTAGAAATAGGTTAGATACATATAGACTTATTTCTTTTTTTTTCCTTCTTTTTAATTCACGCTCAAAAAAATTATTCCGTTACGCTTAAAATATAATTTTTTTTTGGAATTAATAGCATAAGATTTATAATATAACTTTCAGCCAGTGCTCTGAGAAAACGACACATGATGGCTTTGCGACGAAATTAAAAATCATGATTTTGTTATTTATTTTTTAACTCGTCAAAAAACTATTAACATAACCAAATTTGAAATTTAATCTTAAAATGATTTTTATTTTATTGCGTCAAAACAAAAAACACTTAATATCCCCTTTTTTGGATTATTATTATCGTCAAATTTAAATCTTTTTTTTTTTTGTAAAATTTTTGAAGCTAATAAACCTTCAAATCACATAAAAATAAATGAAAAATATTTTTTTTCTAAATAAAGATTAAGGACTTTTTGGACAGAAATTTTGTTTGTACTATTTTGTTCTTGACCATTAAGAAAAAATTGAATGGAGTTCTACAGAGTAGTTTATTTTCCAAAATAATATAAGTAGTTGGGACGTACGACCTAGCTTCAAAGTTCCGTAACAAGGAAAACAAGAGATATTCTGTATGTACGAATATATCAAAATTATTAAAAAAATAAAGATGATACAGACCAGTAAATTCTAAGTTTTAGCCAGATATGAAGTTAACTACAGGAGCAGAAGAGTTTATTTTTATGCATTGAGACAATATTGAAACACGTCTGATGACAAAAAATTAAAAGTAAAAACTGGAAGTCCAAATCTCACACAAGGTTGAATATAATGTTGGAAATACTGAACTGAATATATTATCTTCAAGCTATTAGAAAATTTAGGATTAAGTTCTTGCTCGAAATATTATTTTCAAGAGTG
The DNA here is from genome assembly GCA_964007475.1 of Hybos culiciformis. NCBI lineage: Eukaryota > Metazoa > Arthropoda > Insecta > Diptera > Hybotidae > Hybos > Hybos culiciformis. Next base: position 48,664,668 of record OZ023274.1, on the reverse strand, counting down.
TTTCTCGTTAGACATATTTAGTATACATATATAATTTTATTTATTAATTTTTTTTTTATTTAAAAATTTCAAAATTACCATGTGCTCCAAATTTATTTCTTTTTATTTTAATTTATTATATTTGTTCATTATATTATTTAGTTTAATTCTAAATAAGTAAATAAATAAAAGAAAAAAAAAAAAGAAAAGGGTTTCCATTTCACAGTCACTTGGGTGGTCATCATAATAAAAAATTTCTGTCCTCAAAAAATTCTTTTGTAAGTGGAACGAATATTTTATGCGCTAAATGCAATTGAACTTAAAATATTATTTTATGTCAAAAAAGGCAAGAGTCTCAGAGTCTGTTTTATTTTTATTTTTCAATGTCGGTATATTTCATTTGAAATATATGGTTAGAGGAGTGAAATAAGTGCTAAAAGAATCATAAATTTTTATTTTATTATTATTATTATAAAAATTGGCATTAAACATACAATATATGTATATAACATAAATCAGAAATTTATTACAATTCAATTTTTAAAATAAATACTTTGGGTATTTAATCAATTCGTGTTTTTTTTCTTCATATCGCTCGCGTAAGTTTAAATTTAAGAAGCTTGTTTGTTACATGTATAATAAACGTATTTGAATATCTATTTGGGAGAATTATAGAAATTCCGACTGTTAGTTAAATTTTTCTCTTTGTCATGAAGTTTGAATTAAACGTATGTTATTTAATGCTTTAATTAAAAATTTCTCAAATTTTTTGGTGCTAATTGCAGCCGATTAATTCTTTAGCGAAGCTCTTTGTATTTTTAAAAGTTATAAATTTCATGAATTATGTTAGTAATATATTTTGGGAGCTTAAAAATATAAATCCACCAATATAAATCAATTTATTCTAAAGACAGAAAAAAAAAGTCAAATAAGTCTTTTTTTATTCTTGTCCATTGCTTAACATTTTAATGTCCCCATTGAGGATTGTAAGGTTCATTTTTTTTTATCTTTTAATATTTATACATTTTTTTTATATTTATGTGCTTGTAATAATTCTTGTCTATTTATTCGACTGACAAAATGATAATTCATTTGATTTTGAGTTTTTTCTGTAGAATATACAGAACACATATAGAACTACATATTTATATTAGTTTATGGAGCTATATTAGTTTATGATAAATAAAATCAAAACAACGAAAAATTATTCTCTTATAGTGATAACGTTAACGAAGAACTCTTGAAATCCCTAATAGACTTAGCTAGCGACATTGATGTTGTTCGTTCGTTGAAATGTTATTCTTATTTTGAATGAAATTCATTATTTCTTCATTTGAGAAAATATTTTGCTTGCACTAAACATAACACTAAACAATTCCAATGTTTTTTTTTTGTTAAATAAATTATCTTAATGTATAGTATAAAGGTGACATTTTTACATGAATTTAATTGGACAACGTCATGGTAAGAAAACATTGTTTTTTTTATGTACACGTAACTCTTAAAAAATGAAGATGAACCAATTCACTCCGCAGTGGGATAAAAGGTGTATACTTAATTGAAATTTAACAACAATATAAAAATATATCAAAATATTTTTTTATGATTTTATCATGATAGTGCACTATCCACATATTGCATTGTTCCAATATTTTGGAAAAAAAAAATAAAAATTTTTGATGTTAAAAAATTACAAAGAAATTAATATTTTGATCATTCATTTATGGAATTCTACGAGGTGGTCTTCTTAGACCGTGTAATGACGTCCTTTATCTTGGCTGTATTCTTGGATGTCTGTCGATGTGAGGCTATCCACAGTAGTTATCCTCTTGCTTAATTCATCTACACGACCTAAAGACTTCACATCCAAATATTCACTTTGAAGTTTGTCAATGTTTAATTTTTCATCAATTGCATAACCAGCAATGGTTCGAGCTTAGTTTAAACATACATAAAATGTTACGTTTCATAAATTTTATTTTCATTCAAATAATTTTGGTTTTTTTTTTTTTTTGCAGCTGTCTGGCATAGGAGTTTTTGGTGTTGGAGGTTGGACAATTTTATATAAATTAAAATATGCACCACTGTTGACATCAACAGTTTATGTCGTCGGAGCCTACGCATTAACATTGGCTGGAGCTTTAACCATTATTTGTGGCATTATGGGTTGTTGCGGAGTATTTTATGAGCAAAGAGCAGTTATTTTAAGTGTAAGTAACTAAAAATGAGCAAACATATTCTATTAAGACAAATATGCTATGAAAAGTATACTGTCAATAAAATTGATAAATTGATAAAAAAAAATTACAAAATAATGATAATATTCATCCAGCTTTATATAAAAATTAACTATATAAACTGACTACAACATTAAGTCTTGTCATTTTTTTTTGTCATATTTAAGCTGAATTTTTAAGTAAATTTGATTTTGTTCTTACATTTTCAAAAAAATTGATAATAATCAAACAAACAAAAAAAAAATTAAAATACATAACCGTATGATAAAATCTAATATATAATATCTGGGGTATATTTAACATTATAACATAGTTTTGTTAGAAATTTTTCGAGAAAATATTTTTTTTTTTATATATATATGTAGTTATTTACTTGACATAATTTGAACTATTTATGTTGTTTTAGTGTATCAACTACAAAATGTTTAAAATGTAATAATGATTTGTAAAAGATTAAAAAAAAAAAATTCGTGATTATGTCTTGCTTCATTGATTAATGAGAGATTTATTTAAACATGAAAAACGAAAATTCCATGTTGCATTCTAGATCTTTCGAAAATTCAATATTTTTATTGAATTGAATTAATATATTTTTGTAGTTATGATGATTTGATAATCGAAATTATAGTTATAGTATGTTTTGAAATTTTGTTTGCAGAGCAGTATTATCGTATTTATCGTGTTTAAATAATTTTAATGTGTTGGGGATCGTTATGTTGTATTTAGTGATATAGAATTTAGATCACTAAATGGAGTATTATATGCGTCAATAAATACACATGCAATCATTTAGATGCATCTGCGTAAATAATGAAAAAATTTAGATTCATCAGCGTATATAATGAAAAAATTTAGATGCATCAGCGTAAATAATGAAATCATTTAGATGTTTCGTATTGAATATTACGTAATACCTAAACAAACATAATATCTCTCACAATATTTCAATACTGCCAAATACAAAAAAAAAAAAGAGAATAAATGAGAAGAAAAATATTCTCTCTTTGCAACTACCTCTCCCCTACGCATTAAAACAGTATATTGGATATGTAAACAAAATTTGTTATACAACTCGTTCTGTATTTACACAAAAATACATTGACACTTGTCAATTTATATCACTCGACCTTCGGTCTCGTGATATAAGTATTGACTCGTGTCAATGTATTTTTGTGTATACAGAACTCTTAATTAATAACAAATTTAGTTTACATATACAATAATCTACTATTATTATTTTTTAAATCAACAGAAATTTTTATTACAAAAACTTTCATTTCAAAATTTGATTAGCTCAATCGCAGTTCAATTATCATTTCATTATAATACAATTATAATAATTATTTACGTCAATCATTTTTTTAAACAAGCTACTTTACATATTCTCAAAAAAAAAATAAGAATGACCTAGTTATTGGTTAACATAAATTCTTATTTAAATAAATTATTGTAAAATTACTTAAGCTCAAGTATCATCAAATTAATACTTAAGTATAATATGATTTTTTCAACTATTTATATATAATATTTTTTTTTGTAATAATAATGTCCTAAATAAAATGTATATTAAAATATATTAAACTTTAGAAACCGAAATTCGAAAAATTATAATGACCCTTGCCTGAACAAATAGAAATCAAAATTTTGAAATCATAAGATTTCAGAATAAAACTGATTCTTTGACGATTTTTAAATCCATCATCAGAAGTCAATTTTTATAATGGTCACTCAAAAGCTAACAATGTCAAAAATATTTTGGTAAAAATATTTTGGTAAAAACCGATTTGGCTGTAATTTTGAACTTAAGTATCATTGAGGCCCGAGATGGTTATAGGGTACTAGACATTTTGATCCGAGGCTCCGGCGGGGGAGCTACCTTAGAAGCCGGCTTTGCAATTTACGTATATTCAGATAAAATGTTGTAGCGTTGGACCCGAAAAGCCTATTTAAATATATGGTTGTTGAAAGGTCCCCAACCGTTGTCCCAGGGCTCAATTGGGGGGGCTATACAACAAATTTCGAAGTTTTGGAATTTTGAAAATATGGATCCTAGAGACCCGAGATGGTTATACGATACTAGAAGTTTTTGAATCGACTATTTAGAAGACAAAATCTGAATTAAAGTGTTTTGATATTAATATAAGTTCGGTAGTACCGTGCGAAGCCGGATATTTCTACTAGTCAAAAATAAAATTATTATGAAATATCATAAAAATCTTACAAAAATCATTTCTCAGCTTAAAAATCAAGTTCCGAATTTCAATTTTCTGTACGACTACAAAATTTTTACGACCAAATACAATCGTTATGTCACTTTTATATAATAAAATATATTTTTGTTAAATCTTCTAAAAAATTAAAAAATTAAATTTCAATGCAATTTTCCAGTTGAAATCAGTAATCAATTTGTTTCAATTAAAATTTTTACATTATTGTTTATCCAACCATAAATAAAACTACCTAAACAATATTGAAAAATCATTACGATCTCTGACCTTAACCTTTAATTTTCATTAGAAACCAAAAATATTTAATGTTTTGAAAAAAAAAAAAACAAACACAGTGGAATGCGATCAACCGCAAATTAAATAAAAATTTTTAACCATAATATACTATTAATATTATTTTCTTTCAATTCATATAGGGTTTTGAAGTAGTGCAAACGTTAAAGGAGTTTTATAATGTTATAAAAAAATTATTTCTTCAGAAAAATCAACGAAGTGAAAAAATGTCATTTAATTTTAAGCCACTTTTTTTTTTTTTTTCTTTTTTCTTATAATTTTCCATATATATTTTTCACTTTCTGATGACGCAATAATGCAATGGTAAATATTTTACATTGCATTACTGCTTTTCGTTTAACTTTAACTAAAAAAAAATTTATCTCACGCTGATCAATGATCGAACAGTTTTGTTTATATTTTCATAATGTATAACCTTAATAACTTCAAAACAAAACATTATAAAGAAATATTTTGTATTAAATGCCAAATTCAAAATAAGCTAATTTAGACATTTAGAATTTTTATGTTTTTTAAAGGTTCCAATTGCAACAATAAAATCGACCAGTACTCAACTATACATCATCCCAAATTGGCGAACCATTTCGATCAAAAAGTACCATTTTTTGTTGTTCTTGTCTATCAAGAGAATTTGAAATTCTTTGTAATATTCCATTAATGCAAATTACAAAATTAAATATAAAAATTAAAATGTTCTTATCCCCTTTAAAATAAAAAGATAATATCTTAATTAATATGTATAAGTACTTGGAACTGAACGAAATATAAATTTAATCTCGTAATTTTGGTTTTAAAAATAAATAAATATTGGAATAAGATAGATATAGATTATGGACAAAATTATGGATCGTTTTTTGGAAGGGGAATAAAAAAAAATATAATGAGTGAATTTCTGTTTAAAAAAGCAGAAAACTTATGCAATTTCAGCTCAAATTATTTCCATTTATTCACAAAAAAAAATCGTCATTCGAGCGAGATAGGGAAATAAATTTTATAGTTCAAAATAACCGCATTCTTTAACCTTGATCTTCCAAAATTATTCATTTAAACAACATGTCGTAAGTATGTTCACAAATGTTTATTATGATTGCTTTGCTTGCTCAATCGTTTGGTGCGAGAATCTTCCTTGTGACATCTCTTTGTTTGTTTAAAATTAAAAAGAACTCCCTAAAGTCACGTTCATGGCTAAGTAAGTTCATACAAAAGAAATCTTTTGTCGGAAATATTGAAAAAAAAAAAAACAAAATACTTATGATTTTAAAATTCAAATCGTGAAATGACAAAATTTTTTATGTTTGAAATTATTGTCTTGTGTACAAATTTAAATAGGAATAGTGTGAAAATGTTTTCACATTCATTTCTGTAATCTTTAGATTTATTTTTTTTTTGTAAATAAATCATAAAAAATATAGAGAGATACAAAAATATAGAACAATATCTCAGAAATGAAGCAAATAGTTTGTTTTCAATGTTTTGATCTAAAATACTTTACTTTTAAGCTACCTTGGTCTCACAAGCAAGAGCTAAACATAGTTTCCTTGGATTCCAATATGATTGATATCCACACCTGAGTTCGAATACTTGGAAGCAATTCGGGCTTACCTATTTTTTTAAATTCCTCTAATCAACATCTATCTATCCAATACACTAATTTTCATAGGACTTCTGAAAAAATTTAATTCCTTAGAATTAAATAAATATTTTGATGAAAATCGGACCAAAAATATTATTACATTATAAATTATGTCTGAAATTTTACGGAAAATAAAATCTGAGATTTATTAAAAAAATAAATTGACTAAGAACAAATTGTATCCATTTGCACCACTACTCACCATAAAAACCACACGAGCAAATAAATTGATAAGATTCCAGAAATTATCTGTATAATTTTTTTTTTATGTATTTTATTTTGATCTTTGGTCACTGTATTTATTTTTGATGTTCAAAAAATAAAATGCTAAAAAAAAATATATAAAATTTCAAAAAAAAAAAAAAACTTTAAAATAAAAAATATATAAGAAAGAATTAAATGAGGCGCCTAAATGTCTAGAAATTCAAAATTATGTTGTTTTTTTGTAATTTTTAAATGCGAATGAATATTGAGCGGAAGATTTAAAAAAAAATTAATAAATTTAACAAAGACTTCCCAACCGAATTCAAGCTATAGTTTCCTTACTTTGGCTTCAATTAGTAAAAAGATGTTCGTCATATGTTAAGAGAACTTTCAAATTTATTTTGAGGAATCGATGGATTTTTTAATCGATGGATTTGTTAATGGAATTATTATGGATGTCAAGATCAAAATATTCAATCAAGCTAAGAACTCAAAATTAATAATTATCAAACTGCTAAAACCTAGGGTCAAAAAATTTAAAATTCCAGCAATAAATGTCACAACTCACAGATAGACATAATTTTTAACCCAATATTATATTTACAGTTTGATTGACATCAATGACACCAATATGTTTATGTTGAGAGGAAATTTTTGCATAAAATACCTACCTTTATTTTACCATTGACTTCTCTATATAAAGACTACACATAGAAATTTTTATCTGTCAAATGGTTCGACCAAAATAAATATACACTGTAGGAAAAAAACTTATTACATTTAAAAAAAAAATTAAAATAATTAGAAATTTTATAATATGAAGAATATAAATATTTTTAAATATTTGAATCTAAATATTTTTTAAAATGTACGAAGGTAAACTAATTTAACTTAAAGCATCAGCGAAGATTGGCGGCTTTGTTATCTCATTAGTGAAAGTTCGACATACCTAAGTATCAAAATAATAATAAAAAAGTTAAAAACCTTCAAAATAAGCAATTATGAATAAAACAACATATAAACAATGAAAATAAAATATTTATTCAAATTCACAAATTAATCAAAATTATTACTAACTTAACTAATATCTTAACTAATATCAGAAATATATTAAAAATAGAAAAATATCTAAAACAATAAAAATAAAATGTTAAGCGTAAATGTGAAAAATACATATTTTCACTTAGAAAGACTTATTATTATACCGAGCATTAATTTCAACAGAGTTTTGTTTGTACTGTTCTGAATTAGAATGAATCTCTTCTTAATTTTTTTTTTTCATTCAATCTAATTTTTTTTTTTAGACTGCACGCTTTTTTTTGCCGTCACTGTAAAAAAAAAAAAATTTGAACAGGGGTCCCCCCTATCAAATGGGTTTTAAACACTCTTCTTTTGTATTGCCAAAAATATTACGAATTTTTAGCATATTCCGTAATATTTTTGGCAATTTTTTTTTATTGAAAAATTATAAAATTTATTAATAAAAATTTATACTTACATGTCAAATTGAAATTCCTTCTTTTTCTTATAAAAAAAAAAGATTTTTAAAAATAAAAATAAATTTTTCATACAAAAATTTGATTTTTGTATGAAAAGCTTATTCGACCTTAATACATAGACAAATTTGATGTTTCGTCTTTTATATAGAGAAGTCAGTGATTTTACACTCAAAATTATTTATATTGCTAATTTAATTTTTTTTTTTTTTATCAAATATTTACAAAATAAAGTTGAGATCAATTTTTATTATGATTTATTATTATATTTACATACAAATCAAATATTACAGAAATTAATGTGAAAACATTTTCACACTATATGTATATTTCCATTAATATATAAGAAAATAAAAAAAAAAAAATAAATTGTCATTCACGATTTGAATTTTAAAAATGCACATAGAAGAAGATGTTTTTCAAGATTTCCGACAAAAGATTTCTTTTTGCTTTTATATAAACTTAGCCATGATGAACGTGACTTTAGGGAGTTCTTTTCAATTCTCAATATTAACTTAAGTTGTGTGTGCATGGGTGATAAAAGTTGTGTCACACAAGACAAGAAAGAATCTCTTGGATTTTTTTTTTTTTCCGAATTAATGTAAAATGTCACAGTATTTTTTTTTTGGAAATCATTGAACCACCGCTAACTTTTTATTTTTAATCTCAAATGATTGAGCAGAAAATTTTATTAGTTTATCAATCAAAATATTTGAAAAAAAATAATATAATCCTATTCATATTTTACACTGAAAATAATTTTTATTAAGCAGTTACTGTTAGTTATATAAATTTAATTATTTTTAATTGCCTTTATCGCATATATGTGGACCGATCATCATAGTTGTACATATTGATACGTAATGTAATTTCCTACTTAGAAGAAAAAAATTAAAACTATTAACTCCTTAAATTTTATCTTAAATTTTAAATTTAAAAAAAAATGAATCCAAGGTTACATACATCTCAAAAATATATATTATGTAGATTATGAATTTATAGCTTTGAAATAAAAGCTAATTCTTATATTTACTTCAATTAAGCTTTCAGACCGAAAATCAGCACTAATTTAATTAGACTCGTGTAAATAGCGTTACAAAATAAGAGCTGCTTATCAGTCCAATGTATGTAAATAACCTCATTTATTTATGTTATTTACTATGAAATAGCCGCAAAAAGGTGCACCATAACTAATTTAACGGAACTAATAGTAATTTTTCATTTTAAAAAGGTTTTGATGAATTGCATTAATTTCTATTTACATATTATTTTCTTTAATATACATAAAAAAAATACTTATTTTATTTTAAAAAACTTGCACATTCATTACTGTAATAAATATAAGTAATATTTACAAAAGTGTGAATATATAATTTTTTTTTTATTTATTAATATGATGAATAAATTATATTTATATATATATTTTCTATCTATTTGTTTTTAAATATTACTAAAGTTAACTGATTGATGAAGAACTCAAGATCGGTATTTTTAATTATTAGTGAAATTGTAATATCTATGATGTTCGCAGCTTCAAAGGCTAAAACGCCTTGGAATTCTCGTTAAGGTTATTGATCTCACGATTTTGAAAAATCAGGAAAATAAATTTAAGCAACTGATATTTTTTTCTAACGAACCTTAATAAAACGGATGAATATTAATTAAGATTAAATTGCAACTATTCGTACTTTATAAATGAAGCAATCAAATTAGCAGGCAGTAAATAGACGCCGTTTAGCTTAAACAAAAATAAACCTTAATCATGGGTAATAAACATTTCAAAAACAAATCTTAAGATTTCTTATCTCTTAATTAATAAAAATCAAGATGCAAAAAATATACATAATCTTTTTAAAATAAAAATATTTGTTTTTTATATCAGTCAAAAAAAAAAAAACAAAGTTCATTAAAAAAACTGTATTTTTAAATCAAAATTTAAATAAATTTTATAAATATGTATATGTTTACATGTATATTTATATCTGATATCTGATATAATGGAAAGTAGAGTGTACCGAAAAAAAAATATATCTCATTAATTTATTTTATATTCCATATTTTCAGGAGTTGTATTTCTTTTTATTTACAAATTTTAAAACATAAAACCTAAACCGTTCGATTTAAGGAAATTTATAAAAATGTTTTTTTATTTTCAGTACACATTCCTTTTGGTACTAGTCTTTTTACTTGAATTAATTGTTGGAGGATTGGCATATATTTACGAGACACAAATTGATGATGAATTAAGATTGACTTTAAATAAGACATTTATTAGAAGTTATGGAATGGATGAGGCAAGAACTCATGCAATAGATCTAATGCAGCAAGACGTACGTATAAGATTTCGAAATATTATACATATAATTTTTAATAAAAAATTAAATTTCAGTACGGTTGCTGCGGAGCTGTTAGATTTGAAGATTGGCATTATTCCAGATGGTATAAATCTAAAAAATTGGACAAAGTCCTAAGGCCACATAATGACAGATTGGTTCCCGATTCCTGTTGCATCACTTTAACCGAAAATTGTGGAAAAAGTGATCATCCTAGTAATATTCCTTACACTGTACGTTAATGGTTTTGCATAATTTGATGAATTAAATTAAATTATTTTATTAATTCTGAATTACAATTAAATTCTTTTTATAATTTAAAGGGTTGTATATATCAAATGTCGTCAGAATTAAGACAACATTTAACGATAATTGGTGCAGTCGGCTTAGGGATTTGTTTAATACATATAATTGGAATGATTTTATCGTGTTGTCTTTATGTGAAACTAAAAGAACCAGATGACTGACAATTAGCTCCGGCTCGTGTCTATGATTCAAATTTTTTGAATGATATTGGGCATGAGCCACCATTTCCTACTTCGGCAGAAGCAACTCCTCCAGATGGAATAAGCTTAATTTACGGGCAAGAAGATTGTCCCGTTCACTCCAAAAATCGTCGAATACGTTTTGCCAATGATGCTACAGTTGTTGGCAATGGAAATGGAACACATGTATTGAGGCCATTAAACGGTAATGGTTTTCATCATAATCACTATGATGATTCAATCAATGGAATTTATCCTCAAGATGTTAGCCTTTAAAAAAATTAATTTCTATCATTAAAAACAATATTTTAAAGAAAACATAATAGCAAAAATTAATTTTTTTTCTTTATTTATGTACCTACATTTTAGGAAATATTTCCAAAATTGTTGCCATATAAAATTCATTTTAATTTAAATTGATTTTTATCAAAGACTTCATATATTGTAATATTGATATAAATATTTAAAAATTTAACTTGCGAATTAAAAGTATCTTCTTTAATAATTAACATTAAAATTAATTAATATATTTGAATAAAATACTTAAATTATTTGAAAATTTGTCAAGTTCTTAGTTTCTTTTTCAAAAGACAGAGTCTCAAGAATGAATCTCTCAAATCTTTTATTAAAAAATTTTATTGTCATGTCACAATATTATTTATTATATTTAAACTGAAATTAGAATGTAACTTAAATTTTTAATTTAGTTTTTTTTTTTTTTTTGCAAATTTACTTTTATCAAAAATATTTCTTTTTAGTGGCAAAACGTTATATCTAAATTTTTATTTTTATTAAATTTAAATTTATTTCCTAGAATATAAATTTATATTTTCATTGTGATATTTAATTTTAAATTGATTATACATATTATATGTATATTTTGTTTATATTATTATTTTTTTATTTAATAAATATTTGTTATATATAAATATTTAATATAATGTATGTACTGTACATACTACATAATATTATAAGTTTAAAATTTTATTAAGTTGTAAAGTTTAATATTCTATATAAATATAATTATAGAAATTTTTAATTTTCTTTATTTGTTCATAAATCTCCAGTATTGTACTTACAATATTATTAGGTACTTAAAATTTATAATTTTAAACCGAAAATTAATAAATTTTACTACTTTTAGCACAAAAATTTATAAACCTTTTTTTTATAATTAATAAATATTCTGAAATAAATGTTGGGCAATGCAGTCCAAAAACTAAGTCAATATTTTGTATATTTTTTTTTTTTTCAAAAATGCGGCAAAAAAGCTTAAAATATAATTTAGTCTCAAAATTATTTGTACTCATTGTTGTAAAAAAATGTAAATCGATTAAATTAAGGATATAAATATTTTTACAGACGTTAAGTTAACTGGACACCTAAATCGGATACACAAGTGGAAGGTGTAACATATTATTGATTCCAAATAAACTTCTTTTTTTTTTTTTTTTCAAAATCCTGTATCATAAACATTTAATTCATAATTAAATCAGTGCCAGTATTGCATTGACTTTCCAATTCTGTATAAAATTAAATTTAAAAGATAATAATTTGATTCGTTCTTTGGTAGATCAATTGTAAAAAAAAAATTTTTGTAATTTAATTTTTAGCAAAAAGAAATAGACAAAATATTATTAATAAATATTAAGTCATACATGTTAAAAAAAAAATCAATCATAAATGTTGGCAATTTAAAAATATAAGCCAAATTTAATCAATATCAATCAATGTCTTCCAAACCTCGTTTGTGTTTGGGGAGAAAAAGAGAATTATATTTTGTTCTGTTTAATAAAGCAAACAAAACAGAATCTAATCCTAATTTCATTAGGATTTCTCTGGAAGCATTGATTAACTTAATATTGTTGGTCTGATTAGAAAATAGCGCATCTAGTTATTTTTCCTTTTGACATTTTTAATTTACGTTTAACAGAAAAAAAAGTATTACACTATCGTATGATTTTTTAGATACGCAATATTTGAATGTGATTTAAGAAAATTTTGTTTTAGATTTTAGTTAATTCTTTAATCAAAAAAGATGCGCTATATTGTTTAGATTTTTACTGAAAAATACGACAATATTTCTATAAATAAAATTATAAATTTTATTTCAATAAATTATAAATATTAAATATTGTTAAAATAATAATTAAAATGTTTAAAATAAATATTGATGCCATCAAACTAGATGTTAATTTCTATTAAAATAAAATTTATTTATTAATTTGTTTAATTTCTTTATGAGAAAAAATTACAGGATCATATGTATATTCGGACAAGAAAATGTGGACTTCTTTCGGAGTAAATTTCTTCACAATTATCATGTGATTTAAGAGAATCAAAAGAACATATGTTTATAATAATAATGAAAAACAAAAAGGCTTTCGTTTACGAATAATATATAATATATATATATATGTATATTTTACTCATTCTATAGATAAACTCTTTCAACATTATCGTCGTTGTTTTTTTGTTTTATTATAATTTTTAATTTAAGGTTTTTTGTTATAAAAATGATAACTTATGGAATAAGAATAAGTAAGGATTATAGAGGCATAAACTTTCTAATGAATAAGTCAATAATTAATTTTTTATTACATAATAGTGTTTAATATAAAAATATGAAAAAATATTAAAAGAATTAACACGTAATATATAATGTTCTAAATGGCCTGAAAATTTGAAAATTTCTTATTGCTAATTTATTAATACAATTTCGTGGATTATTTTTTTATAATTTGAAACCTTAAAATTGAAATTTAAAATTTTTTTTTCCTAAACAAATAATCATATTTATTATTTAATATTATGTTTAATAATATTATGTTATATGTATTATGTTAAAAAGTATATACATTATGTAATTTAATTTATTTATATTTTTCCATAAATTCAGCATGGAACTTTTGAAATTTATTCAACATTATTTTCAATTTATCTGTTTGTGGCAAAATAGTGGTACGGAAATGATATGTTCCAGGCTTTTGTCCAAAACCACTGCCGGGTACAACACAAATTCCTAAAAATAATTGAATAAACGGAGTTTATTGTTGATATAAATGTATTTTTGTGATGATATCTTTCTTTGAGAAATTAAAATCAGGTCAAACAATGTACATACGAACATATGTAACTGTATGTGATATTCCAAACATGCAGAGATATATTTTATAACATACCTGTTGATTCTAACAAATCAAAAGCATAAAATGCATCAGGTGCTTTGTTATCTTTTTTCGCTGCGTCAATAGCTTTTTGTGGGATCTTAATTTGCGGGAAGGCATACATTGCTCCTTGTACTGGATTACAGCTGAAACCCTCAAAACTATTAAATGTTTTATAAACTAATTCTGCTCGTTCTTTTAAAGAATCCAAAATACCAGTTTTTTCTTTAACAAATTGATCATATGATGGTTCTCCTTTTTTTGGTGGGTTAACCTAAAGAAAATATTTTTTTTACATTTATTTATTATAATTTTTAAAAAAAATGTCCACTTACCAAGCAACTAACTGCAACTTGTCCTGTAGTTGTTGGACATAAAGAAGTCGAAATAGATTTAAATAATGTTGCCTTTACTTCAGGACACATATTGATAATTTCAGCATATCCACCTCGGATTCCACATTCACCTAAATATCCTTTCGATGTCGACATAAAACTAGCCAATTCAAGAGTATTATAAGGTTTGCCCATTTCCATCATAACCTTTTTAAATGAATGAAATTGTGAGTCTTTATCGTAAATATTTTCTTGATAAACTTCATCAGCGAGAATAAATAGTTTTTCCTCGAATGCAAATTTAATAACATTCTCGATATTTTCTCGACTTAATACTTGGCCTGTTGGATTTCCTGGATTGATGATGCATAGAGCACGAACAGCATAGTGCTTCCGTGCTTCATTTATTGAACGTTTCAATTCAGAAATGTCAAGGCCCCATTTATTATCCTCATCTAAATAATAACACACTTCAGCCATACCATATTCAGCTATTGCCGCCGAATATAAAGGATATTGAGGAATTGGTATCATAATACCTGGCGGTTTTCCATTCACATCACATCTTAAATTAATTCAAAAAATTAATTATAAAAATACTGAGAAAATTATTTTAACAATTCTCACTTTAACATGGGTAAAATACTTTTTACGCCAGTTGTAGCACCAGCAGTTAAAATAATATTTTGCCAATCTGCTGGAATTCCATTATCACGTTGTGTAATATATTCAGCTACTTGTTTTCTAATTATTTCAATGCCAGCTAAATTTGTGTAAGATCCGGCTAATCAAAATTAAGTAAAAAAAATATATATATTAGTTTTATAATGAAATTCAGTTGATGAAATATTTTACCTGAACTCCCGTGGAATCCACTTAAAACTAATTTGGCTCGCTGTTTTGCATCATCAGGGAAATCTGGAGAATTGAGTAATTCAGGTGAAAGTGTCAAAGTTAAAACCTTAAAAAAAGTTTGAACTAGTTCAAAAAATAAAACACATAAGACAATTTAAAGGAGCTAGTTTTAAATAAGGAATTTGATTTTAACAGGATTATAATAAAGGACTCTTTGTTAAGGTATTATTATAATAAAGGCCTCTTTGTTAATTTTTATATTAATTTCTTAATTTATTTACATTCAGAGTAGTAATTATAAAAAAAAACATCTTTAGTCCGGATCGTTTTGTTCATACATTTTCCATTTTCCATTTTCATACATATATATAACGTATATAGTATCTTTAAAAAAGCTGTTACACTTCTGATTACGCAAAATTCGTACTATCAATCGATAAAAACAAATGACTTGCAAATCGTTATACAAAAAAAAAGAAAAAACTAAAAAAGCTTTTTGTTAATTATATTTAAATGGCAAAGTATCTCTAGAACGCTTGAACTTTATTATTAATTATTATCTATATCGAAGAATCTTACAAAAACAAAAGAAGTCTTAATTTACTATTAAGAAAAAAATAATGAAAAACAATGATAAATCGAATTTTAAACTACTGGCTTAGAATTGAAATAAAATTATTTTAAATAAAACTAAAAATACCTGTCGTAAGAATGTGATTGGCTTTTGTCCCATAGCATGGCAATCTCCAATATTAGCACGAATAACCTGATCAAATGGTTTTTTAACACCCTAAAATATAAAATTAATGTACTTACTACTTTTAGTAGTGAATTCATATATAGTATTTATACATCTATATCCTTGCTACGCGTAAAGTTAAAATCAAACTAGAGAATGAATTTAGGCAGTTTGGTTCTTAATCATAGCAACGGAAAATAAATTGTTGTACTTTCTGTTCATATGATTATAGTAATATCTTATATTTTTAAATAAAAATATTTTTTAGATGACACAAAAATAATGTTATGAAATTGGTTTGAATTATGTATTCGGTGTTATGAAGGTTCAAAATACCTTAATCGAAAATCTATTAAAAAAATTGAACAAATGGTGTTACTCGGCGATGCAGTATTGCTTTGTTTTGTATAGAAAACAGAATCGGAATATTTAATACTTAATTTGAATAATAATATGTTTATAAGTTTATGTATAAGCATAATATTATAGTTTTAAGAGAAAACTATAAAAAAAATTAAATAATACTTTTATACATTCATTATTCTAAGCTTTTATTTATTTTTGTTGCTTATGCTTAGTATATTTGTCGGTTGTTGCTAACTAAAAACTAAATATATTCTGAGATATGCCTACGTAGAAAATTTTTATGTATTTTATACAAGGTTCTATAATTCTAGTTCTGAAGTATGAAGTTACTATCACCTAACTTAAAGCAAGGTATAAGAAAAATATAAGTAATGATACATAGTCTGTATATTAAATAACTATTCAAAATAATTTAAAATTATATGTAAAAATATTTCTCGAAATACATAATTTTTGATAGACATTAGTTTTCAATTTGACCCTTAAAATATGAAGTTTTCAATAAAAAAATGCAAACTTGTTAGCTATAAAGCTAATAGCTTAATATGTTTACCTAATCAAAATAAATAAATATTAAATAAACATAAACAAAAACTGATAAGATAAACTGTGTAGGAATAATACATCTCTGTGGTCCCAAATAATAGTAAAAGCTTCAGAGTACTAAATTCAACATTTTGGTTTTAAACGTTTTTGAAGTTTTTTTTCCTGGTAGTCGGTGGGCAATATTTTAACTTTTTTTCAAATGTACATTTCTAAGGTTTGAATGTGTTCATGTTTGCAAAAAATAACGAACAAAAAAACGTTACATAGTTTATCCATACCCAATCAAATAGTTGGTCTTTTTATATTCATAAGTTAACATTCTCAGAGATATTAAAGTATGTGATGTCGTATTATATATTATTTATATTTACGTTTTGTAGTTCTTTTTCAATTTCACCAGCTCTGATATCCAATGGACCGCACACAGCATATTCTATTGAAATAAAATTAGGATTTATATTATTCATTTTTAAACATCCTCCGCTTGTATTCGATGTCATATCGACGTATGTTTCAAATTTACACTTTGTAATTAACTATTATGTTGATATTGTTCTAATAATAACTATTATTTATTGATGTATTGAATGTATATTATGAAATTTTATTTACTTTTACCGCGATATAAACCAAACCTCTAACGTTGAAATGACTGACTGTCTAGTTGTTTTTTTTTCATTAATTCTAATATTTTATTATCTTTTTTTTTAATGCTGTAGTTGTTCAAAACCAATTGAAGTGTAGTATCAGCGGCGGCCGCAATAGCAAAAGATTTTTTTTGTTGCTAACGACAAATAATAGTTCCGTGTTGATTTAATAAAGTTTGGTGATTTGTTGCATTGCACATCGTTTAATAATCGACGTTATCAAACTTTTTTATAAATATATTTTTTAATAAAAATGTTTTTTTCTTCTTTAATTACAGATTCCGAAATAAGAAAATTTTTTTCAAAGAAAAGTTTTATATTTTAAATTCAGATTGTAAATATTGTCAAAAGGTTTTCAGATCTTCTATAGTATTATTTTCAATAATCTTATAGTTTTGTTCCTTTTTTGTAACTAAATAAATTTAACATTGTTTTGAAATCATTTGTATTAGATTCGAAAATGATTATATTTGTTTTTTTTTTTTTTGCCTTAACCATCGACATAACTTATTTTGATTGAAATTATCATTAAAAGTTTTAAAAAACTTTTTAAATTATAATGACGAAAAAAACATTTCAAATTGCATATCTTTGGGATCAAATATATTTAATTTTTTGTCAACATGGTAGTTAGAGTACATTTAAAAGAACTTACGAATTTTTTTGTTGCAAGAAATTGTTAAACAATATACTTATGGTTGATGTAAATTTGAAACAAAATATAAATTCGATTTGAGGGAATTTTATCATATTTTTAGAAATATCTTAAATTTAAAATCATTAATTACAAATGATAAATTTTTTATCTGGTATATTATAGGCCAATCTTCCGAAAATTAATTCAAATAAAAAGGCTATTACCGAAAGGAATGTGAATTAAAAATATAATAAATATAATTTATATTTTGTTTTAAATTTACATTTTGTTTAAAATTAACATCAACATAAGTAGGTACATTATGTAATTTAATTTATTTATATTTTTCCATAAATTCAGCATGGAACTTTTGAAATTTATTCAACATTATTTTCAATTTATCTGTTTGTGGCAAAATAGTGGTACGGAAATGATATGTTCCAGGCTTTTGTCCAAAACCACTGCCGGGTACAACACAAATGCCTAAAAATAATTGAATAAACGGAGTTTATTGTTGATATAAATGTATTTTTGTGATGATATCTTTCTTTGAGAAATTAAAATCAGGTCAAACAATGTACGTACATACGAACATATGTAAGTGTATATAATATTAAAATTTGAATTTTCCAAACATGCAGAGATATATTTTATAACATACCTGTTGATTCTAACAAATCAAAAGCATAAAATGCATCAGGTGCTTTGTTATCTTTTTTTGCTGCTTCAATAGCTTTTTGTGGGATCTTAATTTGCGGGAAAGCATACATTGCGCCTTGTACTGGATTGCAGCTGAAACTCTCAAAACTATTAAATGCTTCATAAACTAATTCTGCTCGTTCTTTTAAAGAACCCAAAATACCAGTTTTTTCTTTAACAAATTGATCGTATGATGGTTCTCCTTTTTTTGGTGGGTTAACCTGAAGAACATTAAAAAAAAATGGTTACTTTTATATTTCTTTTTACATTTATTTATTATAATTATTAAAAATAATTTCCATTTACCAAGCAACTAACTGCAACTTGTCCTGTAGTTGTTGGACATAAGGAAGTCGAAATATATTTAAATAACGTTGCCTTTACTTCAGGACACATGTTAATAATTTCAGCATATCCACCTCGGATTCCACATTCACCTAAATATCCTTTCGATGTCGACATAAAACTAGCCAATTCAAGAGTGTTATAAGGTTTGCCCATTTCCATCATAACCTTTTTAAATGAATGAAATTGTGAATCTTTATCGTAAATATTTTCTTGATAAACTTCATCGGCGAAAATAAATAGTTTTTCCTCGAATGCGAATTTAATAATATTCTCGATACTTTCTCGACTTAATACTTGACCTGTTGGATTTCCTGGATTGATGATACATAGAGCACGAACAGCATAATTTTTCCGTGCTTCATTTATTGAACGTTTCAATTCAGAAATATCAAGGCCCCATTTATTCTCCTCATCTAAATAATAACATACTTCAGCCATACCATATTCAGCTATTGCTGCCGAATATAAAGGATATTGAGGAATTGGTATCATAATACCTGGCGGTTTTCCATTCACATCACATCTTAAATTAATTCAAAAAATTAATTATGAAAATACGGAGAAAATTATTTTAACAATTCTCACTTTAACATGGGTAAAATACTTTTTACGCCAGTTGTAGCACCAGCAGTTAAAATAATATTTTGCCAATCTGCTGGAATTCCATTATCACGTTGTGTAATATATTCAGCTACTTGTTTTCTAATTATTTCAATGCCAGCTAAATATGTGTAAGATCCGGCTAATCAAAATTAAGTAAAAAAAAAATAAGTAAAAAACGAGTTTTCAAACAAAACTGAGGCCAAGCCGCATGAAAAAGTACAAAACAACTTTTTCTTCACACACAGAGGTGGACTCAGATTTTTTGATTGGGACATTTCTCTTGAATATTCTTTCTCTTAATGAATCAAATCACTTACGTCCCAATCAAAAAATCTGAGTCCACCTCTGTGTGTGAAGAAAAAGATGTTTTCTACTTTTTCATGCGGCTTGGCCTCAGTTTTGTTTGAAAACTCTTTTTTTACTTATTTTTATTTTCTGCCTTTTTCACGTTAACTAAATTGTTATTACAAATTTTCCTCGATTTTTCATGTAAGTTTCCATGATTGTTGAAGATTTATCACTAATCATATCGATGAAAATTTTTACGATGATTTTTCCGCTTTTCTGGGTTTTCCACAAAAGCAACTTTATGCAACTCAATTCGCTCTACAACTTTGTTTTAGGTTGCAAAACGCTCAAACGCTTCCTTGGTCGGAAAAATTCCTGAAAAGCGTTTTACATGAATTTTCCTCGATTTTTTCTGCAAGTTTTCACCATTGTCGGAGAGAAAGTAATGATGCCAGTTGATAAGGAACTTAATCCTGCATAATTTAGCAAACTTTTTTAACGGAAAATTTTCCGGAAAAGTCGGAAAATTCCGGAAATTTTTTTCGGAAAAATCGGAAAACTTTGCTTTTTTCAGAAAAGGATTTATCACTAATCAAATTTGTACCGAATTTTCAAATGATTTTTCCCGATTTTACGGGTTTTCCATGGAAATTGCCTGTTCAAATTTTGATAGATTCAATTGTCACGCGACATAAACCTGTATGCCAAATTTTAGCTCGCTGTGATGACGAAAAGTGGGTTTGAGGAAATATTTTACCTGAACTCCCGTCGAAGCCACTTAAAACTAATTTGGCTCGCTGTTTGGCATCATCTGGGAAGTCTGGAGAATTCAGTAGTTCAGGTGAAAGTGTCAAAGTTAAAACCTTAAAAAAAGTTAAAACTAGTTCAAAAAATAAAACACATAGGAAAATTTAAAAGAGCTAGTTTTAAATAAGGCATTTGATTTTAACAGGATTATAATAAAGGACTCTTTGTTAATTTTTATATTAATTTCTTAATTTATTTACATTTAAAATCAATTTAAAGTAGTAATTATAAAAAAAATCATCTTTAGTCCGGAACGTTTTGTTCATACAATTTCCATTTTCCATTTGCATACATATATATAACGTATATAGAAAAAGCTGTTACACTTCTGATTACGCAAAATTCATATTATCAATCGATAAAAACATATGACTTGCAAATCGTTATACAAAAAAAAAAGAAAAAACTTAAAAAAACTTTTTATTAATTATCTTTAAATTGCAAAGTATCTCTAGAACGCTTGAACTTTATTATTAATTATTATCTATATCGAAGAATCAGAATATTTTTTTCAGCAAAAACATCTTACAAAAACAAAAGAAGTGTTAATTAACTATTAAGAAAAAATGAATGAAAAACAATGATAAATCGAATTTTAAACTACTGGCTTGGATTTGAAATAAAATTATTTTAATTAAAACTAATAATACCTGTCGTAAGAATGTGATGGGCTTTTGTCCCATAGCATGGCAATCTCCAATATTAGCACGAATAACCTGATCAAATGGTTTTTTAACACCCTAAAATATAAAATTAATGTACCTACTACTTTTAACAGTGAATTCATATATAATATTTATACATCTATATCCTTGCTACGCATAAAGTTAAAATCAAACTAGAGAATGAATTTAGGCAGTTTGGCTCTTAATCATAGCAACGGAAAATAAATTGTTCTTATACTTTCTGTTCATATGGCTATAGTAATATCTATTATTTTGAAATAAATATATTTTTTAGATAACACAAAAGTAATCTTATAAAATTAAAAAAAATTATGTATTCGGTGTTATGAAGGTTCAAAACACCTTAATCGAAAATCTATTAAAAAAATTAGAACGATGATCGGCGATGCAGTATTGCTTAAAGTTTTATATAGAAAACAGATAATCCTTAATTTAAATAATTTATTATATATAAATATATAAATATATAATATATTATTTATAAACATTATTCTATTTATGAGAAAACTACAAAAAAAAAAGTTAAATAATTCTTTTAGAGTTTTAGATATTCATTATTCTAAGCTTTTATTTATTTTTGTCGCTTAAGCTTTGTTGTTGCATAACTAAAAACTAAATATTTTCAGAGACATGCCTACGTAGAAAATTTTTGTGTAAGATTCTATAATTCTAGTTCTAAATTATGAAGTTTGGTATAAAGTTACTATCACCTAACTTAAAGCAAGGTAAAAGAAAAAGTAATATAAGTAATAATACATAATTTTAAAATTATATAAAAATGTTTTTAGAAGTACATAATTTTTGAAAGAAAGTAGCTTTCAATTTGACCCATGCTAAATTATTGTTATACATATTTCTTAAAATAAACTAAAAATATAAAGTTTTCAATGAAAAAATGCAAACTTGATACCCATAATGCTATAATAGCTCAATATGAAATTTAGATTTATCTAAATAGTTTTTACATTCCTAAGCAAAATAAATACATACTAAATAAACTTTGTAGGAATAATACATCTGGGGTCCCAAATAATAGTAAAAGCTTCAGTCTACTAAATTCAAAATTTTGGTTTTAAGCGTTTTTGAAGTTTTTTTCCTGGTAGTCGGTAGGGAATATTTTAACTTTTTTTCAAATGTACATTTCCCAGGTTTGAATGTGTTCATGTTTGCAAAGAATAACGAACACAAAAAACGTTACATAGTTTATGTATACTCTGTCAAATAGATTGTCTTTTTATATTCATAAGTTAACATTCTCAGAGATATTAAAGTATGTGATGTCGTATTATATACTATTTATATTTACGTTTTGTAATTCTTTTTCAATTTCACCAGCTCTGATATCCAATGGACCACACACACCATCTTCTATTGAGATAAAATTAGGATTTATATTATTCATTTTTAAACATCCTCCGTTTGTAATAGATGTCATATTGACGTATGTTTTAAATTTACACTTTCTTATTGAATTAACTATTATGTTGAGATTGTTCTAATAATAACTATTATTTATTGATGTATTGAATGTATATTATGAATTTTTATTTACGTTTACCGCGATATAAAACAAACCTCCAACGGTGAAATGACTGGCTGTCTAGTTTTTTTTTTTTCAAAATTCTAATATTTTTATTATCTTTTTTTTTAAAGCTGTAGTTGTTCAAAACCAATTGAAGTGTAGTATCAGCGGCGGCAGCAATAGCAAAAAAATGTTTTTGTTGCTATCGACAAATAATAGTTCTGTATCATATTGATTTGATAAATATTGGAGATTTGTTGTAGTGCACATAGTTTAATAATCGACGTTATCAAATTTTTTTATAAATATATTTTTTAAAAAGATGCTTTTTTCTTCTTTAATTACAGATTCCGAAATAAGAAAATTATTTTCAAAGAAAACTTTTATACATATTTTAAATTTTTTAAATTCAGATTGTAAATATTGTCAAAAGGTTTTCAAATCTTATATAATATTATTATCAACAATCTAAACATTTTGTTCGTATTTTGTAAATTAAATAATTTTAACATTGTTTTGAAATATTTTGTATTAGATTCGAAAATGATTATATTGGTTTTTTTTGGCCTTAACAATCGACTTAACTTATTTTGATTGAAATTATCATTAAAAGTTTTAAAAAAAACTTTTTAAATTATAGTGACGAAAAAAACATTTGAAATTGCATATCTTTGGGATTAATATATTAAATTTTTTCTCAACATTTTAGTTAGAGTATATTTAAAAGAACTTACGAATTTTTTGTTGCAAGAAATTATTAAACAATATACTTATGTTGATGTAAATTTAATAAATAAATTTATTTACGGTTTAATTTTCGAAGGATTGGCCTATAATATTCCGGACAAAAAATTTACTATGAATAACGAATGTTTCTAATATTCTAAATAAGAAAAGTCATAGAATGAATGAGGCCAGGTTTCATACTTATTTTAAATTTCAATATAGTCGATGTAAGATTAAACGAAGAGAAACTATTTTATTTGAAGATTGGCATTACTTTAATTAGTTTTACGAGGTTAAGGTATAAAAAAAACACAAAGTGCAAAGAAATTGTATGGAAAAAAAATTAACTTGTTTCATATTTTATTCAATAAAAAGGTTAAGAAAGTATTGTATTTAAAGCTAATAATAACTATAATTACTTTAAACTGAAAAAAAAAACTCCAAGAAACGAAAGACTTAAGGCATAAACTCAATTTATTTTATTTTATGCAATTAAACAATACTTCTTAAAAAATTAAAAGAAAAAAAAATAACCTTGAGACAAAAACTTGGAAAATTTTCTTCGATTAAAAAATAATATAAAAGAATAACACCAAATCAAATTTCTAAACATACCAACGTTCACTTTAACTACATTTTACATTCGAACCTTATGTTCCCATAAGTACATAAGTACATGATTTTGAAACCAAAAAAACTCAATATAATTTTAAATTTGAAAAAAAAAATAGAATCATAATTTAAAAACTTATATCTACTTAGAAATAAAAATCAACTTGAACTCTTTCTATTTTACAAGCTAGAAAATACATTTCAATAAAATAAGCTATAAATATCCTTTCACTTTTAATCGTGATCTTTTAATAAAAAGAACATTAAAAAAATTTTTATCAATTTATAAATTTTACACGTATTACGAAATTATTCTCCTTATAAAAAATATTTTAATTCGGATTATAAAATAAAAATTTTTATAATTTAATATATTAGTGTATAAAAATATAATTTCTTTAAAAAAAGTACAATCTTGAAATCAGAGGTAAAGTTTTATGAACAAGCAAAGCGGAGAAAATTAATAAATTTGTCTGCAAAGGTCAGAGGCTTCTTAACCATTTTAAATTTATTTGAAAGAATTAAAAATTATAATAAAGTTAATTTACAATAAATGTATTTTAAAATCAATCAATATCTTTATAAATCAATACATATTATTATAATGAAAAACATACATAAAAAGAAAATCACAAATAAAAAAAAATAATAAAAAATCGGTAGCACTGCTGAAGGGAAAAAAAATAAATTTTTTAAAAGTTATTCCAATAAATTCACAAATTAATGGGATCCATAATCATCTAAAAATAATCGTCCATAATCTGTGAAAATTTAAGAAAAAAATTAATATTTTGTGCCATAATAAAATTTAAATTTATTCATTTTATGTTTTTCTTCAAAGTGAATTTAACTTAATACATTCTATGATATTTTGCTATTAGGGAAACTTTTGTTATAATTTGCTTACGTCGATTGTTGCTGAGATAAATACTTGGAACTTTCATTTAATTGAGATTAAACATTTCAGAAAAGAATAAAGCAGAAAATTGTATCGTTTATTAGAAGGATTAGGAATTTTTACATATTGTTGTGTGAACAATGTAATAATGACCAATTTTAGTCCCTCATTGAACTCATTTGCATAATTTTTTTAGGTTAGGAAACTCTTAAAACCTTATGATAATTTTAATGTCTCAATATTCATATATTTACCCTAAAATTTTAGCATATTTAAGTTATTCATATATGCTTTTTCACATAATAATTTATTATAAATTTATTAAATAAATTAATATTTTACTGTTATAAATATACCTTAAATAATAATTTAATAAATATTTTATCAAATAATATTAATATCATAATTAAATTTAATATAACCTAATTATTTTAGATCAATTATTGTTAATTACATTTTTTTATAACATTTATATTTTCTTTTGCATGTTTTTTTTTTAATTTAAAATTCTCAACAATTTCACATCGTTAGTCGACAGATAATTTAAAATGAAACTAAAATAATTAATACAAAAATTTTCATAAGTTAATTATTTTACTAGTTAGTAAGATTCATTCAATATACTTAATATTTCCCATTTATTCTAGTGTCTCCATTCTGCTACAAAAGTCCTTTCAAAAAAATTGTTAACCTTCTTATAAAAGAAAAAATTCAAAACACAAATTTGATTCAAAAAAATTATTTTAAATAAGTTAAAATATTTATTGTTATTTCAGGCCTAAATCAAAATAAAACTTAAATTACTTAACCCAATTTCAAATTAGCACCAAAACGAAACTATTATTATTATTTTTTATTTTAATTAACTTTAGATTATAAAGTTATTTAATTTATAACACTTTTGAGATCAAAACAAATATAAATATTTATACAATGAAAAAAACAAATTCTTTTATTTCATTTTTAGTTCATATAATTTATGAAACTTAATTTAGTTATCTCGTTGTTTACATTATAAATAAATACGCGTCATCAACAAATTTATCTCACTAATATAATGTAGCGCTAAAATAACGTTAATAAAAAAAATACATGTTAAAATGATTTACAAATATTTACTTCAATTCTTAATTTGAAATTATATCAAAAATTTGACGCATTGACACTTTCTCCGAAAAAAAAACTGAAACATAAAATATAAAATTAACAATCATTCGTATTTTGTCATACACATATTATGTATAAAGTGAAACTTCAGCATTAAATATTTGCTTAAATGTCAACCTGCGTTTTAATTAATTTTTTCTATGCGCATTGAAACTCAAATTTATACCAAAGGGTATTTTGTCACAATCCGCAAAGTTTAAATATTTTATTAAAACAATTATGCCAAAGACAAGCCCTTATAAATATGCCAATATTCATATCGTTCCCTTTTTTTATGTCATTAAAATAAATTATAGTTAAGCCCAATGAGACCATAACTCAACATTAAAAAGTATTCTTATGTAACAGGGAGAAATCTGCAAATCATAATTAAAATTAATTTGCAAAGAAAAAAAAATATAAAAAAATCAATTTGTGTCCAATAATTTTTCTTTTTTTTTTAATGAAAAATAAAAATTATTATTGTTTCTTTCACGGTTTGAAAACAAGTGTACACAATTAAAAGATTAATTTTGGCGATAATATTGTAATTGTAATTTTATATTATATTTATTTTATGTCAAAAAAATGTACATATATTGTTAATTATTTAAATTGATAAAAAATTTAATTAAATCTCAACTTTTTATTTGTGATCACTTTTTTTTTATGATTATTTAACATCAAGTTATTGAACCTTCTTTTTTAAGAAAGAGCTGATCTCAATATTTGCTAATAACTTGCTCTAAAAATTAAATAATTAACTAGATTTGGTTTTTCTTAAATTCTTATATTTTTTATAATTAACACATAAAAATAGATATTATTTGAATGTTATAAATTTATTCGTATGTCAAGCTGCGTATAATTTGACTATATTAACCCCTTTTTGTTTATAACAATTTCCTATCAAATTACAAATCCACCTGCCTGGTTCATAAAAATAGTTAAATATTCTATCGCTATAGCATTATCAATAAAGATTATCGTGAGAAAAATTAAATTTGTATTCAAATTTGACTTAAACATGAAGATAATTATCTCTTCATGCTGGGCAAATAAAAATATTTTTTTAAATGTCATCATCCAACAACATTGATGTGAGTAGTTGTTAAAAATACATTTATTTTCTAATTTGACTATCAAATTATTTTAATTTTTAGTCAATTTACAAGTAAAATTTAAAATTATTTAAACTTAATGTATTAAATTAATATTTTTTGACAATAATTATTATTTTTACTCAACTCAAATATAATACAAAGAGACACTTTTATGACAATGTTGACTTTAAAGGAAACTTTAAACAACCCAAGGCTTATTTATTCACAAAAAAAGTTGATAAAATAATCGATTATATATATTATTTTAACCGGTAACAAAATAAAGCTTTGGAACACATATAAAGG
The DNA here is from genome assembly GCA_964007475.1 of Hybos culiciformis. Classification (NCBI taxonomy): domain Eukaryota; kingdom Metazoa; phylum Arthropoda; class Insecta; order Diptera; family Hybotidae; genus Hybos; species Hybos culiciformis. The sequence goes on along the minus strand of OZ023274.1, from coordinate 48,636,743 downwards.
TATCTAAAAAACTCATGTCCCAAAAACTTAGACAGCTTCTGCAAATATAATTCAATTTAACATGAATAATAATTTAACAGGTATTTCAAAAGGAACATATTACGTGAAAAGCATAAAAATATTTATCAAATAAAAACCTTAGTTCTAATGACAAACATAAATACAGATTTAACTATTTAAAAAATATCAATTAATAAATATTTATTGTCTTAACTACATATAAATTAGACTCATAAAAAAATAAAAAACATTGTGTAATGTCACAAATGTAAAATTTATATTACGTTTACCTTGTAAAAATTATTACATTTGAAATCGCAATTGAATATGTTTCAATATGAAATTTAATTTTGTGCATCAGGTGAATTAAAAAAATAAAACATATTTTTATCTTAATGATCTGCGTAATGCAGAAAAATATTTATACACCAACAAATTATATGAGAGTACTTAGAAAATCTCATTATAATTATGATTAAAAAATATAATGCTGCTGTTTTCGGCCTAAGTGTAGAAGTTCGGTTGGTTTGCATTCTTATAGAGTAAAAAATTTCACCCTTATATAAAAAAAAAGTATGAAACAGATGCTTATGCGTTGATTGGATTCTTCGCATTGAGGAATCGCAATCCCAAAGATATTAAAATTTGATATATTCAATTTGTTTCAACCATACATGGGACGGAAATAGAGACTTTACTTGTAAAAAAAAACAACTCATGCATTCTATAGCATTCTTAACTATGGTTCGTTCAAAATTTTCAAACACAAGCTTAAATAACAAATTTTTAATCACAACTCTCGATCCAGTTTCTTTTTGCAATCAAATAAATTTCATGTCAATAAAAATTAATAAAAGAAAAATTAAAGATCAAACAAGATGATCAACTTTCGCTCCCATTCTGTTACTACTTTTTTTTTAAATTATCATTGCATTTTCACTTTCAATGCAACGTGTAGTATTTTTTCTGTTTTTCACTTAACATTATGATTTTGGTGTTTTATAATAAAATTTTGCTGAGCATTGATCGCATTATAAATTTGTTTTTATATTTATTTACATTGCAAAGATGAAATTGACAAAAACGTGCATAGATTTTATTTTATTATAACTTTATTATTAACGTCAATGTACAAAAACATTTCTATAAATATTCAATTTGAAATAATAAATCAAATTTTTATGTGATTACAAATTTCATAAGCTTATTTATGCGAAGACATGTTTTAACATTTATTCAATAACCAAAAAAAAAAGAAGAACAATCGACATTATAGTCAAAAATAATATTCCAACACGGTGCAAGAGATACAAAGACCTAAACTAAGGTGAAATAGATAATAGAAAAAAATGTATGTGAGACTGTCGAATAGCTTTTTTGAGATGTAGAAAAAAATTTTCTGGAGATCAAGCTAAGGAAACTATATACACGGCTTACTGTGTCTATTATACACAATGTATGTCTTCGTTTCGAATTGTTTTCAAATCTTTTTTTATAGTTGGTCCGAAGAAAAAATAAACTTTATAAAAATCATCCTTAAATATGTGCATTTAATATATGTTATTGAGCTTGTTCTATAAAACCATTAACATATATCGTCGGTCGGCGACGCAAATCTCGTAAGTCTTGTTTTTTACAAAACGTGTTTTTTTTAATTTTCCTGTCCTTTTTGTTGATCTGCGTCGATCTACATTCATAAAAACACTCTAAATATTTTTAACGCACTTTTATTGTCGAAAAAAAAAAATTCGAAAATTTAGGTGGGGAGCTTTTGTGGCCAAACATTGCACATTTTTGAAACTAAGATAATGTACTAATCTTCGTAAGAAGCTACAGATTTTATTCAATCCATATCGCTTCGAAATTAGCCAATCTTAAGCAATTTTGTGCTAATTATAATAATAAGAATAATACAGTTTTTTGTGTCTCCTGTAAAATTTTCAAAAACAGACTTACGAGGTTTGCGTCGCCGACCGACGATATATTTTTTTTAATATTGTTCTCATCAAAGCTAATTTTTAAATAATAACATTTCTTCTTCTTTCGTTTTCATTACAAATGAAATCAATGAACAGAGTTCAGAAATAATCAGATAAAAAATTATTCAAAAACAATAAATTATTTTTATGTAAATATTTTTTAACACAATTAATTGCGGACGTACTAATTATCATAAATGAAACTAAATCAGGAAAATTATAAATAAATGAAAAATTTATATACGAACAAAATACTTCAACTTGGAATTACAAATTTCAAGGACTTGAAAGTTGTTTTTCTTGTTGAATTTTATTAATATCATATACTTATTTGTTCAACTTTAGATTTAATTAAAATCTTTTAATACTGCACTTTACAAAATAATTGCTCTGAATATTCTTAATAATTTAATTTCCTATTTGTTTTAAACTAAAAAATAAATCTGTAAAATTAATATATTTGGTAAAAAAATCAGTAATTTTTATAATCCTTGAAAAAAACTTTTTGACCACAAAATATTACCAGAAGTTAGGAAGTCAAAATAAACTTGACCTGAATAAAAGAAAACTTGTTAAAATAAGTTAATTATTGAGTAGCAATATACAATTAAAAAGTTAGAGTCTTTTTTAATAATGAAATTAAACACAGAGCTTGAAGTGAAATTAATTAAGTACATTTGAAACGCCTAATTACATCAAAATGAATATGTGATACGTTGATTTTAATTGATCTAGTTCCCATGAAAACAACTATTAAAAACAATTATTTTATAATTTTAATACAAATAATTGAAATTTCAAGTAAAATTACACAATATAAGTTTAAGTTCCTTCTTTAAGTTTTTCGTTTTTATAACTAGCTCAAAAATAATCAAAATTAGATTCGTAAATATGAATAATGCTCCTTATTTAAATATAATTAAACAGATTTATCGTAGTACAATGATTTAAACCTCATTTGAAAGAGTTTGGTAGTTAAAAGTAGGTTAGTCTAAAATTGTACAAATTTATTTTGAGTAAGTTTTAATATTTGGACTGTGAAATGAAAATGTTAAAATTTAATATCAAATTTCTACAGCTTTCATTCTTTTATTATGTATTTTTATTTAATGAAAAAACAAAATAATTAACATTGTAAATTATTAACTGTTAAAATTTAAACTATAATTACAATCTTCAATACGAAAAAAAAAAGTCATACTAAAAATATTTAACCCTCAATTAATAAATGAAATCATATGTTTAGCAGGTGAATTGATGTAGAAAACTTTCTTCTCTTTATTTTCAATGATTTGTGTATAAATTTGAATAATAGTAATAAATTAAAGAATAATAATAAAGATAATAAGTGGACTTTTATTATGCTTGACAACAAAATAAAAACATTATAATCATTATTTTTTATGTTCTAAAAGTATGTATTCAAGTTCATATCAGTTGAAAGAGTTTAAAAGAAGTCCAAAATAAACAATTTAATAATTTCTCCTTGCCATCAATTAAATGTTTTAACCGTTTAAGTTATTTAGAATTTTTTGATAATATATTTGTGTACAAATTCTCTAAAACTATTCCGGATATTAAGCCCAGCGGTCATCAGTTTCGTGTCATTTTTGATTGAGTTATTTTTAAAAAAAATTCTCATGACAAAGCTATGATTTAAGCTCGTTTGTTAAACATTGTAATAAATAATTGAGTTGAAAAAATAATTTTTGCACATTTTTTAAATAATAAATTTTATAACAAAATTAGATTGTAAAATCAATTTCAAAATTATTAAATAACAAAATAAAATAAATTATGATAATAATATGAAAATTATACGGATAAATAAATGAAATCATGACTTTATTAAAAAAAAAATGTTGACCTTAGTTAAATCGAAATGAGAAAAGTAATGCGTTAAAAATTAATAATTATATTAAAAATTTTATATAAATGCTCCACATTGAATTAAATTATAAATTATTCATACATATAATAGATAATTGTATATAATTTTAATAGAAAAAATTTAAATAAACATTTTTTGATGTTATTGACCTTTTAAAATATTGACTTTTCTTTTAAAAATTTTTATAATTCTCGTAGACCAGGTATTGAATGTTTTTTCTTAATATTCAATAATGAAAAGGTTATGAGTTAATTACATAATAATTATCACTAGGAGTTTGTATCAATAGTATCTATAGAAAAAAAATTGTATCTGTAGGAAAAAAAGGTCAAAACTCAAAAGAAAACTTGTTTTGATAAAATTTACATATTGGAATTAAATAATTAATATTATTTATTGAACAAGAACATATAATTAAAAAAATTATAAATCAAGGGAAATATTTAAATCAAAATTAATAAAAAACTTAATGGATATTTATTATTTTTTTTATCATATACTTTCATAAATGTGGTAATGTCATTATTTACAAAAAAATTTTGATTGTACATCCGGCTCTTGTCATATAAGCATGTTCAGATATTTTGGTTCAATTAAAGACTTTAAGATCTTTCCTTTTAAAGAATTTTTTTTTATTCAATACTAAAAAAATTGAATTAATGTACATACTTTTCATTTGTTTAAAATTTTATTTCTATTTTATAATAATTTTGTAATAGCACCTAAAAATTATTTTCGTTCAAAATTTATTTTAATCAATTATTTTCTGTGTTTTCATTAATGTGACATTTAAGGTGACAAAATTTATTAAAAAACAATATACTAACTAACTTTTAATATGAATTTTGTTTTTCAAATATATTTATTTTACAATTTTTTTAAGATTAAAAAATAGTTATATTTATTTTGTTCAAGCAAGTCAAATTATATAGATAAGCTTTCAGAGCATAAATTCAACAAAATGTAATATTTAATTGAAGTTGCAAGAAGTTCTGCAAAAAAGATTATATAAAAATTAAATGTTCAATTGAAACTGAAATGTTGGTTTTAAGTTTGAACGGCCCATCAGCTCTATTTTGTAATAAGTTCGTAATTATAAAATTATAAGATCGAATTCGTTTAAAATAATAATGAAAATTTATATTTAATTTCGTTTCTTTAAATAAACCATAATTAACAAGAAACATAATTTTTCCAAATCAAATTAGAGCAACTTCTTGGGATTTTTATTCTTGTTTCAACCAAAATAATAATAATTTATTTAACAGATTTTCGTTGGCTTTATCAAAAGGCAGAAAATTATGTTAACAACGCGAAAAAATGTATGTATTAAATGTATGCGCTCGTGCTCACATAATATTTATGTTGGTATATATTAAAATAATAGGAAACTTTTATTTCTATTATTATTACATAATTTTTTTTTTTATAAATTGTTAATATCAGCATAATATTTAAAATGTTATTATTTAAAAGAAAATCATATAGTCATAATGAATTTATATAATTTTTACTTTAATTCAATAATCACTGTAATGAATGTAATTAAATCATAAATATACATAAGCTAATGTTGTATATTTACTGTTTTTTTTTTGCAAAATTAAATTAAAACATTTAAAAATGATCAATTAAATTGTAATTTTTTACAGATAATATAAAAATTTATTTAATAAATAATAAATACAATATTAATTTTATTTGTTTCATTTTCATATAATTTTACTTTTAAATATCGACAATTAAAAGCTCGCCACAAATAGTTTAATCCCAAGCCTAGCCATATTTTTATATGGAAAAAAATTCACTAGAAGTAAAAATTGAAAGCAAATTGGTATAATTTTCTAAAGTATGTTTGAATATTATTTTCCAACATATTATATGAACATTTTAATTCATGTAATCGTACAGAAAATGTGCATTGAAGCATCATAAAATCGAAAAAAAAAATATGTGTATTCAATCATATAAAATTATGTTTCCAAGTAATATTTAACAAAAATTAATTTCATACTTTCAATTATGTTCAGAAGTTTTCAGCAACTTTGTTTTAAAAATTTTATTTTAATATCAATTTTACATTTTATATACAATTATTTAAAATGATGTTAATTATTTACAAAACTAATTTTTAAAATTTTATTCTAACAATTAAAGAATGATTAAATTTCCTAAGTTGATCCTTGAAAAATTTAATTATTTTTTAAGAATTATTAAGGATTTTGGCACCCTAAAACCTAAATACGAGATTAGAAACAATTTTAATAAACATAGTCTAAAACTCTAAAAAGCATAAAAAAAAACTAAAATAGAAATTTTCTCTTTGACAGTGTTTTTAACTCAGCTGATCTAATAACTAAACGTAAACAATAACAAACATTTTTTTTTAAAGTTGTTTGTATTTACTTCAATCATTTAATAATTAAGTTCTCTCAAATTTTATTTTTCGCAACTGAATTTTTATCTCTTAAAATAGGAAAAAAAATTTTTTTATGTATATTTTTAACAGACACCAGAGCTTTTTAATTCAATTTAACAGAAAAAAATGTTAAAGAAATTTTACCAAGAAACCTAAAATTACCGATTAATGTTGGTGTATTGCGTATGGGAATCGCTATACCATTTTAATGTAATCAGTTTTAATTTTATAATCAACAATATCGGTTGTATTTTTCGGATGAATTGTCTGGTTTTCGATATTAAAATTTATGTCGCGAAAAGTAATAATAAAAGTAACTGAATTAGTTACAAAAAAAACTATATCAGCAACAGAAAAAAAAATTTGTATTTAGAAATACTTTGTAGTTACCAAAAAGATTTTTTTTTCGATTAAATTCAATCTAAATTTTTTTATCATATGAAAAACTTAAAAATATCTATTCGACGGGAACTCATTATACTTATTATGCTGCCTATATACTAGTATATTTGAAATAATCATTTTGTGCCTTTTAATCATCTCTCAACGTATTTATCTTACTGAATTTTTAGAAAAACTTAATTTTAAATGTTCATATTCATCAAAAAAGGAATTCAATTTTACAGCAGACGTTTTCATAACCAGAACTTAATTAAAATTTGGTGAAATTTAAATCATTATTAAATTGTATATTAAAAGATTTATAAATTAAAAATTATTCATATTGCCAATTAAAATATAAAGTGCAACAAATTATGATTAATTGAAAGTACCATGTGACTGATACCTGTGAAAAATTACAAGCATTTAATAAAAAATAAACTATATAAGTAGCCTTAAGATAAAAATATTTGGATGAAAAAAAATCTGCTAATCATAAACAATATGTACCTTTTTTATGTGTGGATTTATTTTTATATAAAAATTAAAATCTATTTTCAAAAACTGGTAAGTAAAAGGTTATTTTGTTTTAAGTTATGCAAATTATCAGGTTGATGATTAGAAATTAATTTTTTTTTTTTGCGAAAATTAAGTTAAGTAATTAAAGATTATATAAAAATGTGTTTGTATTGGTAAATACTCAAAATCAAGGAAATATAAGCAAAAATTTTATTAATTCTATTACAGAATTTTCGTATCAACGACAAAAAACAAGATAGTTAAATTTTATTTAACCATATTTTGAAACCTATAGCTATACAACCAAAAAAAAAAAAAGAATATTTTTACGTCCTTTCACTTTTATTCGAAATATTTTGTGCAGGTACCAGATTAACTTTTTTGTTTTTTTTTTTTTCAACATTGTGTGGTACTAATTAAAAATGACAGTTTTTCACCTAGGTATGTGAAAAAAAAAAATTAAAGGCAAAAAAGTGTTACTTACATACCCCATAAAGAATGAAATTTACAACTTTTTTTTTTAAATTTAATTACCACAAAAAAAAAATAATAATAATAATAATACTTTATCATGGAAAAAAATTGTTTACAGGCTATAAAAAATAAATATATGGGTTTCACTTTCATTTAAAATTTCATTTTAATGTCCGAAAATTTCGAAAAAAGAAACGATTACATTTATTCATGCACTTAATACAATAACTAACCATATGAAATCAATGCGACCACAGGTCAGAAAATTTTTTAATTATTATCTTTTAGATATGCAGACGAATAAAAAATTGACTTTAATGACAGACGAAAACCAATAGAAACTAAATAATACTTAAATTTTTTTTTGATTGTTTTCTTGATTTAATAATCTATAAAATTTGTAGTTACTATTACTTTTAAAAGCTTAACATTATAAAATAAGGCTTCTTAATATTAACTTTAAGCAGTTATTTTTTAACTTGCTTACAAAATTTGAATTTATCGATTCGACTACAGTCGATAATTTTCGATTTTCAGATTATAAACTACGTTTATTTTCTTTAACTGACATAAACTAAACCGATTACCAATCTGACACGAAATCTTAAAGAACTTATGCATTATCAAACAAAGTACCCAAAAATAACTTACAAAACGAATGTAGATGCCTTTAAAAATTCGAACGAGTATAGAATAATATTTCCGCAGAATTTTCAAAGTACAAATTTTTATAAAATCTTATAATATAATATTAAAACAAAAAATAGAAAAAGTGATTAAATCTTCTTAATTTAAAACTAACTACTGAACAAATTTCGTATTTTCAGTAGGCTTTCAGGTCTACGCAATAAAAACTGTAGCAATTTTGCGTCATAATGCAAATAAACATTTTTTTTTATTAGACCAATGTACATTTATGTAAATATTTCCGACTTAATTATGTAAAAAACCAGTTTTAACTTTTTTTTTCGTATAAAAATAAAAATTTAATTATCGGTTTGTTTATTCGTATATCTTTAAAAAAAAAAAACTTGAAATGATAATAATAATTAAATCTAAACTGCTAAAACAAATTTAAATTATAGCGATTCAATTTAATGGTCATTTTTTTATAATCAAAATCACGCAACCACGTATAAATTACAATTTATCTTAGACGAAATTGCAATTTTTATTAAATTTATTTTTTTATATTAACGAATTACAGAAAAATAAACTTAAATTAAATTCCAATTCTAAACATCTCTTGAAAGCTTTATTCTTGGCACATGAATGATTCTTAAATTTCATTATTTACTTCAACAAAAAAATAACATAATTTCTTCTTCATTTTAGAAAATTTAAAAATTTTTAGAAAGGTTTTCACCTTTACCTTTAATTTTAAAAATTCAAAATGCGCAAAAAATTTTTTCCTATTCAGAATTCAGTAATAGCGATTCAAACTGTGTACACATTTTGTACACAAGTTAAATAATTAAAAATTATGATTCGTTAAGTGTTTGTATGTACGTTCATTTAAAGTATGTCTATTACAAAACAATAAAAATATGATATCAACCAGATGACGCCCCTAATAACTAACTTAATTGAAAAAGAATTGTATGATCTATTACTATATTTCCATGATCGATTGAAACAGAATTGAGTTTTCGTTGAGTTGACTTTTAATATGAAATTTTTCAACTCAACTATATGTTTCAACTTGATCATGGAAACTTAATATATTATTACTATATTTTTATATTCATCACTGAACAAATTATTTCTTTTGAATGACGTTTCTGGTTTGGACTAATAAACTTTGTTTTTAATTTATAGTTTTATACTCCAATAGAGTTATTTATTTAAAATAAAAATACTTTCTAAATATTTATTGCATAATGATTCTATTCAACTTTTTATTTATTATCGTAAAAATTTTCAGTTAAAAAAAACTATTTTCATGCATAAGATGTTATTATTAATATTTATTAAATATAAATTTGAAAATCGCTTTCATAAAAGAGAACAGACGCATATTGAATATTTAGTGAGAAAGAAATTAATATTGCACCTTAGGATAAACATAAATTCAATAAATTTTATTATTGGTTATCAATAAATATCTGAAATAATTTATTACAAATTTATTACAAATATTAATTGAAATTTTTATTTTTGCACACTAAAATCAAGTGACTCATTTAAGAAGTGAATGGTGCAATATAACTCTAGTTAAATTTTGATTCGTTACATTCATAGAACATTAATAATTTTGAATTTATAACATAAGAACTAATTTATTTTATAAAAATTAAAAGTTTTTTGAAATTGCTTAAAGGCGATATTCAACAAAATGTTGTGTAAAAAATTTATTAATTTTAATATAAATTATATAATAGTATTTAATGTCAATGGAAATAAATTTAATGTCATGCATTTTTAAAAATAAGAAAAATTGTGTACAAAAACGAAAGACTTAAGACACAAACTTCCTTTATGTTCAAGAATTTATTAAAATGTCATATATAATAAAACATATTGCTATACTTTAAAATAGTCATCGCTAATTTATTTTAATTTTCTTGTAAGGGAATGTCAAATGATTTTATTTTAGCACAACAATTCCAATTAACGAAATTCATATAATTCATTATAAAAAAGATAACAAAAAATGTTGATCTCATTCGATGTTTGCTTTAAAAAAAAGTCATATATTTTATTGTTTTAACTTTCACCTAAAAACTTTTTTTTTTAATTTGTTGTATTTATAAAATTTTTCAAACAAAATGATAATTCATTCATGCAAAAAATTAATTTAATTTAATTTTTTTCGTAATCTCAACTTCATAGCTCAGTTATATTCCAATTCTTAGTGAAGTACAGAAATATAGTAGAAAAGAGATGGACTAGCGTTAATTAATTGCTTTCTAGTTGCTCTTAATATTATGTATCTTTATACAAGATCATTATTATATTTAATATAAATCTTAAAAGCTACTTTAAACTAGACATTAAAAGCAACTTGTTCAAGCTATAAAACAACACAAACACTTAATTCAAGAGGACAAATCGAAAAACTGACAAAATGACAAGTTCATCTCTACAAACGTGTTATAATACTTCTAAAAGCTTTTGAATCTAAGACAGGTATCAAGTTCAAGTTCATTAATTAATAATATTTTTTTTTTTTAAATCAATGCATGAAAATTTCGTTACAACCTTTTTTTTTTATTATTTAATCTTAGTTAAGATGTTTTGTTGTATTCAAATCATCTAATATATTTTTTGTATCTTACAATATTAATATACTAGAAAAAAGCCTGCACAGAAAAAATAGTGCAGGCCCTAGCCTAGTAACTATGCCCTGTTTTTAGTCATTTCGAAACGAATGCTTTATTTTTTTATTGATAAAGTACGCCTTGGTTTTTTTGTTTACATTTTAAAGTTTTTATCAAAGTACGCCTTGCATTCAGTGTTGCATAGCCATTCGGTTATTTTATTTATTATGTACGTTCAAAAAAATAAATAGAGGAGTGCCAACACTGTCAAGGTCGTTTAAGAGGTGAGTTCACCTTTTATTATATTAGATACTTTCATCAAAATCAAATAAAAATTGTTTCGAATTTCAAATGTGGGCGATTACTGTATAGTTGCCTAATTTTTTTTTTTAATAAATAGAATTATAAAAGCAATAAAGTTACATTTATTATAGAGATCAATGAATCAAATTTGAAACAAATTTCAATTATAGTATATTTTGTCAGATTACAAAATCATTAATTTTGAAAAACATTAATATTTAATTTACGTCTAAATATAGGTAAATTTGGGGAAAAAATCATACTATGAATATATCAAATTCAAGTTCATAATTTATTTTCCAAGATTGTTAAAAATATCGTTTGAAAACATAATTGCTTATCATAATTGCTTATCAAGGATCTTTACATAAAAATAATATTGCAAATTTATCAATATCTAAAACTTTTTGCAAAAAGAACTGGAACAAATTTGGGATCACAATATTAAACATTATAATTCGTAGAAAAATGCAATACAGAATTTATTAATATTTCCAAGTCTTTGACCTTTTTTTTATTTAGCATTTTAAATATCAGAATATTATATTGTACTATATATATCAGTTATTATTTAATTGAAATAGAGCTAAAATTCTTCAACTTCTATAGCTAAGAAGTAGACAAATTTTAAATTTTTTAATAAATCTTTTTTAAAGTTATAATCGTGGAGATTTTCACAAAAAAAATTTTACATCCTCATTGTCTTCCATTTTTAGAAAATAAATAAAATAACATAAATTTAATGGTTAAATCTTTTTTTTTTTCCAAATTTTAACAATTTTTGGTTAGCACATTAAAAAAAATGTACATAAATACCAATAACGTTGAAATTGATTTATTTATAATTTTATAATGAAACCATTTTAAAATCAACATTAAATGTTGCAGACTCACTTAAATGTTACAATTATCAAAAATTAATTCGCTTAAAAGAGAATTTTGTGATGTGAAATAAATTGTGTTATTTATTGATTTCTATGTGTAGCTAGAATTAGATGCTTTTTTTTAACTTACTGCAAAGACAAAAAATTTTAGAAAATCTTTTGTTCGGGAACTATACATTGTTGTAATGACTTGATAAAAAGAATTACACTGTATTGCTACTCTTATTCGAATTTCCCACCAAATTACGTTCACATTTTAATTGAAATCGTTTGTCTCAAATTTAAAAATTGAACCAAATAAAAATTCCATAATGACGAATCTAAAAACAGAATTTTCATAAAATTATTGAAATCTTCTACATCAGGTAGAAAAGAGTGAAATCCATACTTCCACTTTTTTCGAATTCAAATTGTTTCCTTTTTATCGAACCTTCAGAATGGAAGCCCGTTAACTCTTGAAAAATCAAAATAAAACTTCTTTAGATTTAAATATAACTTGGCATCGGCGTAATGAACTTTATAAAATAATTATTCATTTAACATTATATATTAAACAATGTTATGAAAATTAATTATAGAAAACCTAGTTTTGTATTACAATCAAATTTCCATTTCCTAAACTAAAATCTGTAATAATTTCTTTCCTTATTCTTCAAAAGAAAAAATCTATAATGGTTAAATTAATTCACAAAGTTGCATAATCAAAAACTGCATTTAAAAGTACATTCAACTTGGAAAATACAAAAAAAAAACAAAATTATACTAAACAGTTCACCACACATAAGAAACTCTGAGAAAACTTAAACTGCGTAATACCAGAAAATGAGTTAATAAGCTAAGAAATCATGTATTTTTATATTTTTACAAGCTTTTGCTAGTAAAAAAAAGGCAAGAAACACAAATTCCGATCACACAAATTAACATAATCTATGTATTGGCAGAATGTTACAAAAATATAAAATATTACTATTTACTTAATAAAATGATAATTATTGTAATTATTGTCTGGATTTTAATCTACGGAGAAAAATGCTACGTTTTCAGAATAAATTTTTATAAATAAATAAATATACGAAATTATATCATTCTAAGAATAGTGTGTATATTTATTTCAGTAATGATTGTTAAAAGCTCGTTTTTTTTATCGATCCAAGACTTCTTTTGCCAATTATTATCAAACTATTTCTAAGTTAAACTTGAAAAACATTGGCAAATGTTCCATTGAAAAACAAAATTTCAAAATATTATTTTTAATTTATCTTAACTAAAAAAATAACCCTTTTTTTTTTTTGATAATAAATCAGTTGGAAAATCTGCGTGAATAGAGCATTTTTAAAAATCATTTCTAAATTATTTAATATTTTACCAAATCAATAAATTAAAAACATTTTATTATATTTCATTAATATTTTTGTATAACTATGTTTTTAAATTATATCTATAGTAATAATTATTTTTCTAATTAACCTAAATTTCGATTATTAAGTTATTTTCATTCATTAATAAAAAAGTATTACAATTTTATCAGCTGGAGATGGGATTTTTCATTCTTCAAATGTAATTGTAAAAAATTAGATAAACAAATAAATGAAATAGATATGTAATAAATATGTTTATGGAAACTTCAAATTTAAACATGGTATTTCACATAAAAATTTTAACAAAAACTTAAATTGTGATAAATGTTTAAGAATCCAAAAAAAATACTGATGTCTCATAAACAATTTAAAAAATAAAATATATATCCACTAATCCCATATAATCCTTATTGTAGTAATAATGGCCAATGCATATAAAATAAATTATTTGAAGAGAGAATATCAAAGGCAAAAAGTTGTATCAGAAAGAAAACTGAATTTTCAATTTCACAATTTAAAGTATACAAAATAATTCAACTAACTTTATTAATATTATGAACTAATATTATGAACTAGAACTAGAGTAGACAAACAACGTTTTCCTCTTCAAAAGAAGATCATTCCGAGACTCCACCTAAAAAATTGGAAATAACTATAAATTAAGAATAATGAACCTAAATTTTTTGTAACCAGTTAATATAATTTTGTCGGCATTGTTTTTATCAACTGAAGATATATTAAATTTTTTAAGGAAATAATAATTTTTATTGTATACAAATTAAAGAAAAATAAATTCAAAACAACTTTCAAAAATGTGCTTTAAAAATAAATTAAAACAAAACTTCTTTTTTTTACAACAAAGCGTTTAAGGAATTTATTATATCAGTCTGGTAAAAAACCTGTAAATGAATCTATTTTTTACATCTTCAAGGTGCGGTCCATACGTTCATTTCAAAATCTTGACATCTTCATTAAACGCACACATAATCCCTTTAATTTTTTCTTTGAAATATTTTAAAATTTTTATTCTTCGTGGTTCAATTTTTTAACAACATATACGCATGCAAGTTTATGAGAAGATTTCGAAACTTTACTTTTGAAAGACAGAGAAAGAGAAACGATCTTATTTCCTATTAATTCGAGTTTTAGTTATTATATTTATCGCTCTCGATTTCTATATAAATTTAAGTAGAATATGAATTTGTTATCAGCATTTGAAATATCAATTTCTTGACCTGTCACAAGTAATTAAAATTTAATTTAACTACGATTTTATGTATAATTTATTTTAACACATATCAAAAATCTTGTAAATCATTCAATCACGACAGTTGAATAAAAAAAACCCAAATAAAAATCTTATTCAAATCTTATTTGAATGATAAATTAAAGTAATAAAAAATCTTGTGCTCCAAATCTAAATTATACAAATTATGTAAATTTGAAAAATAATAACAAGAAAGCTACAAATATGATTTATGTAACATTAAAAAATTTGACCCCAGTTTTTTATGTAAATTTTTTTTTAACTCATTTTAACACAAAATCGGGATAAATTCAAAGCCTTTTATACCACTCAGCACTCACTATATATTCAATATTTTATGTGTTTTATAGTTCCCTACAAAATTTCCAAGAATTGAGATTAAAAAAAATTTTGCTTTTAAATTATTTTTTGTCACAATTTTAAATCACCAGATTATAAATTTAATAACAGGTCTTAAGAAAATAATATATAATGTAGTTAATGTAAATGTCACAAAAGTTGCATAATCTATTAAAAATTTTATCTAGCCCAAAGTGACCATAGTGCCCGTAATGCAAATAAAAATTAAGTATCTATATAAAAACACTGTATTTTTAGCAATAAAATCAATAAGAAATATATATTTAAAAATATAAAAATACAATGTTGATAACTTTAATTGCCAGGGCATTAAAACAGGTAATAAAATGTTTACCTCGTTGAACGAAACAAACCCAGTTTTTTTTTTCTCTCACAACATGACAAACAGCATAACATTTATCCTAACCAATTTAATTTGAACAAAACCACCAATTTAATTTGAACATGTAAAAGTAAAAAGTTATATCATTGATTAAGGATACTAAAAAATTACAATTTTAAACATCTTTTTTTTTATTTTAATTTGAAGGTGTAAGTAAAACAAAATATAAAATATTGTTACAATCGTATGTTTTAATTACTTCATATAATCCTAAAATCGCCCTAATGTGAAATGATGTAAACCCGTGTTCAATATAGCCCTTAAATCTCTTTCCGCCAACTAACTAGGTGGCAAACGTTGTGGTATTATGAAATATTTGAAAGTTTTCGGAGGACTCATCATTCTGATAACCAGAATTAAACAATTGAACAATCTTTCAGTATTTTCAAATAGAGAATAGGCTTAATAAATAATTGATTTTATGTTTCATTCCCTTCTTGATATAAATTTAATCAATTTCTTATTTGACTTTTTGAACGCACTTTTATTAATTTATTGTTTTTGTACTAATAATAGTTGGGAGTTTTTGATTTTCCTTCTAACCCGGCTTTTGTTGAAGCCTTTCCGTCTTGTACATATAGATGTCAAAAGATTAATTACTTCTGTTTATCAACCAGTTGTTGTTTTTCACAATTTCGATTTCTCTTGGAATAAAATAAATATGCAAAAACTTTCAAAATTAAAAACAATAAAATTTTAAATTTCACAAAATATAAATAATTACTATAAATCTATTCAGTTTATTATTTTTTACCTTAAAATGTAATTTTAAGTTACAATTAGTTAGATTACCAGTTTAAAAAACAAATTTCTTACACATGTTTATTATGTTTTATGTATATATTTAACAATAAAACAATTATTTTCATTTAGTTAAGAAACTATTTTCCGATGACA
The DNA here is from genome assembly GCA_964007475.1 of Hybos culiciformis. Classification (NCBI taxonomy): domain Eukaryota; kingdom Metazoa; phylum Arthropoda; class Insecta; order Diptera; family Hybotidae; genus Hybos; species Hybos culiciformis. The sequence continues at coordinate 48,620,369 of OZ023274.1, read as the reverse complement.
AAATTATAATTTCTTTTTCCTCATGTGATTTACATATATATACAAAAATAAACCATAAAAAATCATAAATTTAATGCTTGCTAAATTTCTCAACATAATGCCAAAAAATTGTAATTGCATAAACAAACAAAAATAATTAATAATACCTACTAACAAACTAAATGATCTACAATTTTCAAAAAAAAAGTAAAGTTACTATTATGTAAATTAATATTTTTTCAAAATAATGGTTCAAATTTAAATGAGCAGTTTATTTTATTTTAATAAATTGTTAAAAATTATTTTTTCTCAAAAGTCAGAAACAATTAAAATTAAAAAACAATTAAAAAAATATAGGAAATTATCTCATGTCATAAATATATTGAGTCTGTTTTTCATATTTCGATGTTAAATATCTTCGCACTTAACATTTTTTTGGTTCACTCAATCGACTTCTACTCATATTAATAATGTATCAATTTTCATCCATTCGGTTCTTAAACCCAAGATCTTGATTTTTAAAGAAATTTTTTAAACAGATGTATTATTTTTAAAACTTATTGACCAAAATAAATTTTAGAAAATTAATAAAATTAAAATTGATTTCTTATATTTTCAGTACGCAATCCTAATGGTAGTCATCTTTTTACTTGAACAAATTGTCGGAGAAGTGACAGGTTTTTACGATACACAAATTAATGATGAATTATGATTGACCTTTATAATAAATTTCTTAGCATTTATGGAATGTGTGAGCTAAGACATCATATGCAATCCACCTCATGATGTATGATGTTTTTAAAAACCTATAATTATTATTAGTAATTTTATATATTTTTACATTTTTATTTTTATTTTCAGTCGTACGTTGAGAAGTCGTTAGATTTGAAGACTAGTCTTAAAAAATGGGATAAAGTGATGAAGCCAGGTATAATTACAAATTAGTTCCTGATCACATTCGTTACACTGTACATTGCTAGATTTGCGTAACTTCATTAGAAATCACAGTCGTGTATCGTAATGATCTCATAACATTATGATGATTCAATCAATGGAATTTACCATCAAGATTTTAAAATTTTATTTTTATTAACAAAAAAATTGTAACTAAATTGTTTAAAAAAAAATATGTTAAAGAAAACAAAAGTGTGAAATAATTTTTTTGAAGAAATACAAATTTCAATAAATATTTTAATTGTTTTTTATTTCAAAATTCTGTCAACTTTATCTTATTAATTATTTATTTTACACCTAGATCTTTCAAGCTGAAAGGTAGACAAACATTAAAGATTGAAAAAAAACAAAACGTTAACTTTTTTCCAAATAAAAAGTAAAGACAAATAAAATAAAATCAGTTTGAATAAAAATTATAAATAATGAATAAAATAGCAATTATAGGGCCTCTAGACAAAAACTTTCATATAACCTTTACATATCAAAACAAAAAAAAATTAAAAATTAAAGAAAGAAAAATAAAGAAATTTAATTTTTCGAAAGTTCTATTATAGAGCAAAAAAAAAGTTTATCTTGATTAAGATTTTGTGCAATAAACAGGTCAATCGATGTAATATAATAATGTCTTTAAAACACGCAACTAATAACAGCTATAATTAGTTAAATTATATTTTAGATAAATAAGCTTAAGACACGAACTAAATATATTTTTACCATTCTTTAAAATATTAACAATAAAAAAAGTAAAAATAACCCACTGGCCAATTAAATAATGACATGAAAAATGTAATCCCAATCTAAAATACTCAATATTTGTCCAAAAGATCCGAAAGGCTCGAACTTAATTTATATTGAAAAAAATACGATACAAAAAAATTACAAAAAAGACAGTCTAAAGATAAAAACTTGTTCAATTTTTCTTAATGTCAAAAGATAACTTCCAAAAAAAAGTCAAAATTGTTTTTTTCATTATATTTTTAAAATTTTGTTTCAAATTACACTTTAAAAGCATTCTACATATTCCGAACTTTACTTTATGGTAAGTTTCTATGATCTTATGTAAAATATGCAATATACAAAATAATAATTGAAAAACTTATATCTACTTAGCAATAAAAAATCAACATTTGCTATTTTATTTAACAAGCTACGAAATACAATTCAATAAAGTAAGCTCTTAATGTCCTTTCACTTTTAATCGTGATCTGATATAAAAGAAAATATTAATGTGAATATAATTTTCAGATATTATGAAAATGAAATTGTTTTTTTTTTTTATCAGAAAATTAACACAAACAATAGTTTCTATTAAATTAAAATATGTATTATGTTATTCACATATTTGTTTATTATCAGTTAACATCGTTACGTTTAATATAAAAGAATATATAGTATTATATTATAATGATCAATAAACTCTCTTCAAAATCACATAAAAACGTTTATGAAAATATGTTCACAGCTTATAAAAAAAAAAATTCAAGAAATCCATAAAATTGATTAAGGCAAAAAAATTTACGGTAGCACTAAAGGGAAAATATTATATTTTTTTTATAAATTATTATACCAATAAAATCACATTTTAATGGAATCCATATAATGATCTGCCTATAAATACTTCACCGATTCAAAATTAATATTAATCATAATTAATAATAATTAATATATTCATTTTATGTTTTCTACAAAGTTATTTTTTATCTTAATAGAGTATAACGTTTATTATTAGTTGTCGTTGTGAAAAACAGTTGAAACTCTCATTTATTTGAAATCTAATGTTTCGTATTTCCCAAAGAATGAACTTAGGATTTTTGTTTTAGTAAAAGTTTTAAAATAAAATAAACTTAAATCAGAATATCAATATTTTTAGGCTACAAAAGTTAATAAATCTTATGAATCAAACAGTATTTTAATTTTTCTAAGTATGTTTATAATATTATGCTTCTTATACATAAATATTTACTATTGATTTATTTAATAAATTATAATTTTATTGTTTTATAACATATAATAAATATTTTATCGCAATAATACTAAAACCATAATTGAATGTGATATAATTTAATTATTTTTTATTATTGATAATTATGTATATTGTTTTATAATATATAAAATTTAACTTTTTGTTAAAATTTGTCAGTAGCAACTTTATATAATAATAAAATTAATGCTTTGAATAAATAAATTAATGCTTAAATGACATAATTATACTTACATTTTCTTTTATTTTAAGCATAAATAAATGTTATTAAAATTGTTAAGATTTTTACCTAATTAGTACACAGTAAATTAAGTATAAAAATAACGTACGTTATACAAGTGTTCAATAAGTTAATAACATTTATTAATTAAAAATAATTCAAGATTTAATATATTCAATTTCCTTTGAAATCTGCATTCAATTCATTAATCAATTAAGTTATTTAAAAAAAAACTTAAGACACAAACTTGATTTAAAGGAAAATTTAAATTAAATGGCATCTTTCAAAATCAATTAGTTATACATAATATTTATTGCTACGACTGTTCTCCAGGAACTATATTAAATCAATTTTAAAGTTAAAATCAAAACCAAACAACTATTTTTTTAAATTTAACTTTAGATTGTTAAGTTATTTAATTTATAATATTTCTGAACTCAAACCAAATATAAATATTTTAATTTTATAATAAAAATAAGTTTGTTCATTTCGATTGTGGTCGCAGTTCATTAACTATAAACATTTTAGTGCCGGATGGACGTACGGACCTATATTTAACATTCTTCAATTTTGATATAACACAAATTAAATAGTGACATGTAAAGCAAAACTTTATAACATTCCCTTTTTTCTGTACAGCAAAATAAATTAACCCAGTGAAAGCATAATTTAAAACGAAAACATATTTTTATGTAATAGGGAGAAATCATCAAATGATATTTAACAATTTATTTTCCAAAAAAATAAAATCAATTTTGTGCTAAAAAAAAATTTTATTATTTTTTTTTATAAATTTAATGAGAAATAATTAATATTGTTTTTTATTAATTCACGGTTCGAAAACAAGTACAAGTAGAATAAAAAATTAATTTTTAATGAATTTGAAGTTAAATTGTTTGGGGATAATTGATAATTGATAATTTTATAATATATTTCTCATAAATATTTTAATACCCACTTAAATAGTTATTATTTCAAAAAAAAAATGTAATATGCATATAATAATTTTTCTTCCTTGTTGAATAGAAAGTTAATAAACCTTCCATTTACAATTATTTTTTAATAAACTGCTAGCAATAATACCTTAATTCATTTTAAACAATTCAAAAACTTTTCCATATGCAAATACTTTAATTTAATAAAGGATTTTCTTCTAAAAAAAAATTCAAGTAAACTTAATTTCATACAGAACGTTCCGATTTTCTGTAATAAAAGTTCATTTAACATTAATAATATAAATTACCTACAGAGTTATGTCTAAAATAATGTGTTGAGCATATCAAAATATTTATTAAATAAGAATGTAATCTCTAATAACAAAAATACATGCATAGATATATTACTTAATAAATATTAATTTATGCAACTATAAATTGTACTCTTAAAAAAAATATAAAAAATTGTGTAATATCAGAAATGCAAAGTTTAAAGTGCGTTTACCTTGCAAAAATTATTGCATTTCAAATAACGCCGTTAATTTTATTTCAATGTGAAATTTTTCCATCAGGTGAATTAAAAAAAAATATACTTATATTTTTTTTCTTAACACAACTGATCTGCGTAATGCAAAAAAATATTTATACAACAAGGTTGTGTTTATTCACAATTACGGAATAGTGGACGAGTACTTAGAAAATCCCATTATATTAAAAGGGTGCTAATTAAATTGTTCGTATCGAGAAATCGCCAAATCAAGTAGATTAAGTATTAACATATTTAATTTCTTTCAACCATACATTGGACGAAAGTAGAATTTATAGTAATAAAAAATCTATTTATAATCGTAGTGTTAAAGTTTTCTATACTAAAGTTCACTTGCGTTGTCTATACAAATTCTATCAATAATAAATTTTCAAAATTATCAACCTATTTAACAGATTTTTAGTTAAAACTCTTATTGTCGATCCAGTTTCTTTTTTTTGCGATCAGATAAAATACTTTGCAAAAAAAAAAATTAAAAGAAAAACTAGAGATCAAAACAAGATGATCGACTTTCGCTCTCATTTTGTTACTGTTTTTCTTTTTTAAATTATCATTGCATTTTCACTTTCAATGCAACGTGTGATTATTTTTTTGATTTAATATTAAGTTTTGGGTGTTTTATAATAAATTTTTGCTGAACATTGATTGCATTGTAAATTTGTTTTTATTTTTATTTACATTACAAATATGAAATTCATAAAAACGTGCTTGTTTTTTATATAATTATTATTATTATTAATTATTATTATTATTATTATTATTATTATTATTACTTATATTATTAACGTCAATTGAAGATTTTTTACAAAAATAAAACAATATAGGACCAGCTAGGCTTACGCTAATAAAAAAAGTTTAATAAAAATACGAATATGAGTTTAATGAATAATTGCTTATATATTAAAAAATTTGGAACCTATACATTAACTTACTAGGTCTATCACATATGTCATCATTGAATAAATTTTTTTGCGGTAGACACTTTTAATATTAATTAAATACAAGTTATCACTATAATAAAAAATATTTGATCATTGAACATTAAAAAAAAAAACATAATAAAAAATATCCTTAAATATGTGTAATTATTCTGGTTGTTAACAATCGAATATGGTTCTCAAGAAGGTTATGTATATTGAATATAAGAATACTGGCTTATTTTGAACTTGTACTATGCTAAAAAAATATTTATAATTAAATGAAAGTAAATTTTCAAGGTTATTCTCCGTGGTTGGATTCTTTTAATTAATTTTATTTCAGATTAAAATCTATATTTCAATAAAACAACAGGATTTTAAAAGAAAAGAATATAGAATGAGTATTTAAATTTTAATGTTAATACCTATTTTCCGTTGGAAAAAAATTTATTTTCGTATTTTTAGGTTTTTTATTATTGAAATGAATGTATTTTACTCAAATTTATGTTCATTTGTTCTAAAGACCTTGTTCTAGGAAACTTTCAAAATTTTTTTTTTTCAAATAATCAGCCTAACACCAGGGCGAAACAAATCAAAAAAGTTTCGGTAATTTTAAATAAAATAATCCCAAATAATAATAATGAAATAGATTTCATAAGTTTGCTGTGTGAATAGAAATAAAAGCTATATGTAAAAGCTAGTAAAAAATAAAGTTTCTTCCTTAAGTCTTTCGTTTTCATTACAAATGAAATCAATGAACAGAGTTCAAAAATAATCAGATAAAAAATCATTTTCGTAAACAATATTTTTTACGTAAATATTTCTTAATGCAATTAATTGCGGACGTATATACTAATAAAAAAAAAAAACTATATCAAGAATATTGTAAGAAATGTTCTACGTGATAAATAAATGTATTAAAAAATTATATACAATCAAATTATTCAACTTGGAATTATAAACTTCAAGGACTTGAAAGTTGTTTTTCTTGTTAAATTTTATTAATATACATTAAACATATTTATATTTGTTTTAATTTTAATTCAATTAAAACACTTCGTATAATTTTTTTTGTTCTGAATATTCTTTAATCTTTTTAATATAATTTCCTATTTACATATTTTGAAGCAGTTTGTATTTGTCTGATTAAAAAATTTTAAGTTACTATATAAATATTTAAAAAGAATTTTTTCAATAGAAAATATTACCTGAAATCGCATAGAAAGCTAATATTGAACTTGACCTGAATAAAAGACACCTAGTTAAAGTAATCAATTGTTTATCTTTTGTTAATGAAATTAAAACTATGTGTTTCTTAATGAAATTAATCTATGCTCAAGCTCTATAACTATATAAAAAAGTTAATTAAGTTCATATTAAACACCTAATTACACTGAAATTAATATATGATACGCTTTGATTTAATGTTGTTCCCATGAAAATAACTATTAAGAACAATACTAAAATTTTAAAACGAATAATGCGATTAAATGTCTGTAATAAAAATTAATGTATTCTTTAATTTTTTCGTTTTTGCAGGTAAAAGCTTAAAATTAATAAATTAAAAAAGTTATTTTGGTGAATTATGAATTTTGACCCTCAATTGAAACCCATCGTTATGATAAAATATCCTTCTTTGTGTTTTTTTTTACAGATAATTGAATAAAATAAAATAAAACATAATAAAATAGAATATCGAATTCGACAACTTTCATCACAAAAAATTAATAATTATTTTTATTTATAGAAAAAACAAAATAATTAACATTGAAAATTATTTACTGTAAAAAGGTAAACTATAATTTTAAATTCCAATAGAAAAATAAAAGTCATATATTCAAAATATTTAACCTTCAATTAATAAATAAAATCATATATTTAACAGGTGAATTGATGTAGAAAACTTTCTTCTCTTTATTTTCAATGATGTGTGCAGCATGCATTTGAATAATAATATGTAAATTAGCGAGTAATATAATAATAATAATGATAATAAGACATGCTTGACAACAAAATAAAAACATTTTATGTTCTAAAAGTATGTATTCGAGTCAAAAGAGTTTAAAAGAAATATATAACAATAATAATAATAAAAACTATAAGAAAATATTTTCATTTATATCCATCATCTTCATTCATAATGTTTGTGAAACTATCCATCTGATTTCAAATCCATTTCGAATATTATATCTTGCTCCTTAGCTCAGCGGCACCAGTACCATGTCATTCTCTAGGTTTATTTCCTATAAAATACACATTACTTTCTATTTAGGCCGTTTTCACGAAAAAAAATATTATTAACCAAATAAATGTAATAATTATCTGGATATAATTTTCGCAAATTTTTTTAACAATAAATTTAATAATAAAATTAGATTGTAAAATAAATTTCAAAATTATTAAATAACAAAACAAAATATAAATTATAATAATAATAAAAATCAATAGAAGGTTTTTCAACTTTTCCTTTTACATATGTAATATTCTCTATCTATTATATTTTTTTTCTCTTTCTAAGAATAACTCAGTAGATAAGCATATAAGCTAAACTCTGTAATATTTTAAGTAATATTTGCCTAAGATTAAGGAAACATGTAAATTATATATGATAATAAATAAATTAAAATTAAAAATTAATAATAATAATAAAAATATAAAATTATGCGAAACATGACTTTATTAAATAAATTTTGACCTTAGTTAAACCGAAATGAGATAAATAAAGCATTAAAAAAAAAATCCAAATAATTATGTTATAAATTTAAAATATGCTCTACATTAAATTAAATTAAAACATATTGATATAATAATTGTAATGCAATTTTTGTTTGATATTGTTTGCTCATTTAAATACTAAGTTTTCTTTACAAATTATGAAAAATGCTATAGAAAGCCAGGCCTCAATATATTATAATTATAAATTATTCAGTATAAAATAATCAAAAGTTTATTCTTAGAAATTTAAATACTTGTTGTTTCCACTGTACTTAATATATGTACAGAGAAAAAAGGTCGAATGAAAATTTGTTTTCAAAAAAATGCATAGAAATTGAAATTTGAAATTTATTCATTTTAATCGTTTTACAAATTATTAATAATCAATGATAATTATAATAGAACAAGAGCAAATAACTATTTTATTTTTTTTTGTATCAAGAATGTTTGAAAATTTAATAAAAAATATATATATAATATATATATAATTTTTCTCATAAACTTTATTCATTTGTCATTGTCATTTTAGGGTATTGTCGTTATTAATTGAAAAAATTTGCTGATATTTGCAGACAGCTTCCCTTTCGGATAAATTCGCTGATCTAGCTATAGGTGACTTTAATAACTCTTCTTCTGAATTCAAATTTTTTTGTTTTCTTTTAATTTTCTTAAGTGTGGAAATTTTATTTGAGAAAAAATAATTTTTACTTAAAAGATTAAACTAATTCATCAGTATTTAATCCTTAATAATTTGTTCACTTTTTAATTCTATTTCATAATATTTTTCTTCAACTTTTTCGTTTAAAATTTATTTCAATCTATTTGTTGCATATGTTTTTATTAATTACATTTTAGGCGAGAAAATTCATCAAATAACAATGCTATCTTTTGATATGAACTTTGTTTTTCCTATACATTTGTTTTGCATAAAAAGATTAAAAAATATTTGTGTTTATTTTGTTTAAAAGCAAGCCAAATTATATAGATAAGCTTTCAGAGCATAAATTTAGCATAATATAGATTTAAATTAAAGTTGAAAAGAATCTGCAAAAAAAATTTTTAAAAATAAAATATTTCATTAAAATATTTCATTAATAAGGTCTATTTTTTTTATTATTATATGAAATTTCTTTAAAATGTTGAATCCTAAAATAATACTCAAAATTTCTATTTAGTTTAGTTTCGAAACTATTAAAAAATTTTCTCGAAACCAAAGTAGGTCAACTTATTCCGATTTTTAATTAATTATTTTACTGTTGGGAGTTTTATGGTCTCTTTTCATATATGTTCTGGAGTCTGAACTAACCCCACATTACGTACAAGCTTAAAATATATATAAATTAAATAAATACCAATAGCAAAAGTAAAAGTAATATATATTTAACAGATTTATATTGACTTCATAATAAAGCATAAAATTATGTTAACAAGGCGAAAAAGAAAATTATGTATTAAAAGTATGCGCTCATGCTCGTATAATATTTATATAGGTATGCTAAAAATAATAGGAAAATTTTTATTTTTTTTTTAATTTTTATTAATATGTAATTACATAATTTTTTTTTATACATTGTTAATATCAGCAGCATAATATTTCAAATATTATTATTTGAAAGAAAATCATATAGTCATAATAAATTTATGATAAATGATAAATTAAATAATAAATACAAAAAACTTTGTTACATATTCAATGTTTTTTCGCAAAAATTAAATGAAAACATTTAAAAATATTTAATTAAAATGTCATTTTTCATTGAATTTCTCTATTACATTTAAAATAAAATAAATAAATAATTTTATTAGTTTCATTTTCATCAAATATTTCTTTTAAAATTTGGCAAATAATTTAATTACAGAAAAGGATTTCTATATTAATACATTAATTTAAATTCATAAGCTTTTTAATGCAAGTCAAAGTTAATCCATTTCATCCAGCCTGGATTAAGAGTGATTTTCTGTTCTTTGAACCATAGTCGCTAAATGCCATTTAGGTTTCGTTTCGACCGTTTGGGCATAATATTCAGTCTTTTTGCCATTTTTTTTGTTAACCTAAGCAATTTGAAAACTTTAAGTCTACATAGATATGAAAAAATAAATTTTCACAAAAAGTAAAAATTAAGTGAAAGCAACTTTATATTGGTAGTTTTCTGTAGTTAGTTTGAAATTTATTTTGCAACATAATATATATTGTGGAAAAATTTAATTTCATGTAATCGTATAGAAAATGTGCATTGAAGCATAAAATCAAACAAAAAAAAGTATGTTTATTACAATCATAGAAAATTATGCATTCGACGTGTGATCTATTAGTTATTAGTATAACCAGCACAACGTTGAAAAAAAATCAACAAAAATAATAATATTTTTCAATCTTTTTATATATTTTTCATTACATACATCTATCTACAGAAAATATTTTAATTCTATTTCGAAGCTTATTAAAACAAAACTTCAATGTATTTTATTTTATTTTTCATTTATTCAAAATTTAATGGAAAATTATTTTAAAATATTGGACTCAGCCACTTCTCCATAATAATGATTTTAATTTATTTTGTTAATTTCCAATTTTCATATTTCTCAACAAAAATTAGAAAATCCCAACAGCTTTCGAAATCAAGAACTCATTTCTTTAACTGAGTATGAACTTGATGACAATAATGATAATTATGATTTGAATTTTCTAAGCAAGAATTGTGATAAATGACTTTATTTAAAAAAAAAAAAAAAAAAACAATTATAAGCTTATTAATTCAATTTTAATCATTCCGAATAATAATTTTATTGAATTCTTAATCACATTGCATTGTTAAATAACAACAATTTGAAGCACGTGAGTGCATTTAACAATTCTTATTTGAAGAAAAAAAACTGCTTAAGTTTTGAACTACATTTTACACGCTTCGTTTGTTTTCCTAATAGCTTTAGTATTTTATAGCAACAACATTAAAGTTATGTTTTTTTTTCTATTTATTTATTTGGTTTGAATAAACATGACAAGTAAAGACTGCATAATCATCGAATATTGTTTAAAAGGAGCAAGTCATGAATTATTAGAAACAAAAAAAAAAACTTATTTCTATATATACAGCAATTGTAAGATAGTTTATTGAATATAATAACATTTTTTTAGAACAAGGTATTTTATGGAAAAACGGTCAATGTATAAATAGAATCTTTCTCTTAAAAATAAAAATTTCTTATAGAGTAAAATTATAAATTTCGATCATGTTAACATTTATCCACCAAGGATACACAAAATAATGAAATCTGCCTAAGACGAAGTCGTACGGTTACTGAATAATATGGTCTGATGATTTCACGATGGGAACTTTATTTAAATTTAATTAATGCAAAAATAAAAAAATATATTATTAAATGTATTCTATAAGCTTCGAAAAGACTTGTTAAGCTTTATAAATTTCATAGGAAAATAATTTTTTTTGCATATTTCGATACGTTTGAAATCGCACATCTTCTTTAAAAATGGACAGACGAATAAACAGATAGAAAACGCGTCCAAAATCGTTATTTACTGTTTAGAAAATATCTATGAACATATTGCACTTACCACTATCTACATTTACATGACTCAATTGAAACAAACAAAATTAAAATTAAAGAATGATAATATTTTAATATTGTTTTAAAATTACAAAAAAAAAATATTTGAAATACAAAGTTTATAATATTTTTAATTTAAGCCAATTTTTATAAAAATTTTAAATTTTAAATAGAACATTGTCACAGACTTTTTAACAGCAATGCACGGACTTATATAAAATAAGCACATGTAATGAATATATATCATAGTTACTTTATTATTTCGTATATTACTTTATATTTTCTTCATAAGCTAAGGTCTTTTTTTCTGTCTATTTACCATTTAAATTCTGTCTTTGTGATATATTTCAGAAAAATAAGGGAGTGTTAGACACGATTTTATTTTTGAAATAGAAAAATAAAGTTAAAATACATTTTTAAGTTTTCAATGTCAAAGTGTTCGTGTATAAGTACATTTTTATTACTATAAATTAAAAAATCTATAATTGAAATTATAACAAAAAAAAATTCAAACTTATATTTTATTATTAGAACAGAACACCTACGGATCTATAAGTAATTGATCTGATTTTAATTATTTTAAAAGTTAATTTTATTTAATATCTGCATTATGTTGCTGTTTTAGAAATAAAAAAATGTTAATTAACAATTTCAATATTATATTTAAACTGTTAACAATATCAATAACAAATGTCATTAGAAGACTACTAAATACATCTATTTTGTATTTTTCTTTCTTCACAATTATGTGAAATCTTAAAAAAAAAAATTTTTTAAAAAAATAATAAATTTTCTCTTTCTAAAGTTTTTTGTTAACAGCTGTTCATTTTTTTTTTAATTGAGATTGTAAACAATAATAAACATTTTAAAATTTTTGAAACTTTTTTATATCAACTTTATTCATTTGATAAAAAAAAAAAATATTCTCTCAAATTGTATTGCACGCAATAGGCAACACAATAATTTTCTTATCTCTTGAAAAATAAAAGAAAAAAAAATTATTAAAGCTTTTTTTTTACAGAAACCATTTCATAGCTTTTTAATTCATTTTAACAGAAAATAATGTTAAGAAAATGTTACCAAGAAATATAAAAATACCGATTAATGTTGGTGGATGGTAAAAACAAATTTTTTTTTTGCTTGTAATCGCAATACCATTTTAATGCAATCAGTTTTAATTTTATAATCAACAATATCGGTTGTATTTTTCGGATAAAATATCTCGTTCAAAGTTATTGATATTAAACAATTTTTTTTTTGCAAAATAGTAACTAAATTAGTTACAAAAAAAAACAACAAAAAAAAACTATATCAGTAACAAAAAATAAAACTTGTATTTTGAAATTTTTACAACTTAGCAAAAAAAAAATTAAATTCAATAATTTTGTATGCAACATATGAGAAAACTTAAAAATATAACCCTTACGAATTTTAAAAATTAAAAAAAAAAAAAAAACGAATTGCATATACTACCTATTATCAATTTACAATTTGTGGTTTCTTTATTTTTTTATTACTTTGTTAAGATTAAAAAATCACTCAAATTTAATGGATTTAATTTAATATCGTCAATGTAATAAAATCAAACAACAATATTTTTTTTTTGTTTTTTAACATCGATCATTTCCTAATTCATTGGATTTGAAATAAAATTATAAAAATCAACAGCTTCGGTTAGAAATTTAATAAATTATCAGACCACATGATTGATGTAATTTTTAAAAGTATTGATGAGCTTATTTCCTATTTTATTCAGACGATTAGACGGAAATACAAACTCCTTAAGATTTGTACATAAAAATATTGAAACTTTTGACATATTTATGTTATTTCAAAAAAAAAAAATTAGTAAAATTTGTTAAATTCACAAAAAATAAGGCGGATTTAACGAATCAATTTTTCTATCATCATAAAACGTTTCTTTGACAGGGCCAAGATATGTATAATTTTTTTGAATTGCATAGTGGAAGGTTCAATCCTGGAACTATGTAATGAAAATACATACTTTGCATAATTTTGTATAGGTACCCCTAGAATTTAAAACTTCTTCTTTAACCCAATATTTTCTTCTTTTTTTTTATGACATTGAGCATTTTTCTCAAAAATCCGGGAATATATGTACAATTCCCCTCATTAATTTCATGATTTCAGAAGAATAAAAATGTTATTTAAATAATAAAAAATGTCATAATTAACGTGACAATTAACGTCACAACAATTTTACAGCAGATATTTTTAAAATCTTTAACTATAAAATTTGAAATTTGGTGAAATTTGAACGATAATTAAATTGCAAATAAAAAAAAAAAATAATGCGAAATATTTTTAAATTAAAAAATTCTTCATATTGCCCATTAAAACATCAAGTGCAAAAATTATGATTAATTGATGATACTATGTGATACTTGTGAAAAATCATAAGCATTTTAAAAAAAAAAAAAAAAAAAAGGAATTTATTTGCTAGCCTTAAGATATAAAAATATTTATAAAACCAAAATATTTAGGTGAAATAAAATAATAAAACAACTATTAATCAAAAAAAAATAAATGTATTTTCTTATGTATGGATTTACCCTCATATAAATATATCTATTTTTGGAAACCGGTAAGTAAGAGGTTAATTTTTTTTTTTTTCATTTAAACATAAAGGTCAGGATGATGATTAGATTGAAAAAAACATAAAATAAAAGAAATTTTATATTTTTGCCAAGATTAAGTAATTATCGATGATATAAAAAAAAAAAAAAAGACTTTTTATTTTTTAATTTTTTATATTTAATGCAAATTTTTTTTACGTAACTTCTTTTCATGATTTGATTTTGAAAACTCTATTTCTTTGGAGAGCCAAAAACTTCCAAAAATTTTTAACTATTTTGGCCCGAAAATTTTCATTTCAAAAATAATTCAGTTCCACTAAGAAATAATTTTCATATGTCTTATATTTTCATTGAAAACTACTCAATTAAAATATTCAAACTTCTTTAAAAATTTGGATATATTGAACTGTTAATAATTTCATACCAACGACAGACAACAAACAAATAGTAGTTAAATTTTATTTCAACCCAATTTTTTGTACAACCAAAAAAAAAAAACAATATTATTATGTCCTTTCACTTTTTATACGATATTTTTTTGTACATTGTACAAGAACCAGATTAATTTTTGTTTTGTTTTTTTTTTTTGATACTATGTGTTACTAAATAAAAATGTCAGTTTTTCACTTAGTTGTGTGAACGAATAAAAGCAAACAAAAATAAAAAGTGTTATTACATTAAGCCCCATTAAGAATGAAATTTACAACTTTAAAATTTTAATTATTACAAAAAAACTATAAAAAAAAAAAAATTAAAAATACATATATTTTACCATGAAAAAATTTATATTGGTTGTATTTTTTTGCATTTAAAAAAATTTTAAAAAGGTCATAAAAAATATGGGTTTTACTTTCTTTTTTAAGGTCCAAAATTTGGAAAAAAAAAGAAACGATTACATTTATTTATGCTCTTAATAACAATAACTAACCATTTGAAATCAATGCGACCACAAATCTTTTCATTATTATGTTGTAGGTGATAAAACACTTTGGAGCACTATAATGCCGTGTAATACCGACGTTAATGACGATGCTAATTTTATTATTATTATCTTTTTTTGAAATAAACTATTCACAATTTGATTTTACAAAATGGAAAATTTATATTAACTTAAATCAGTTAACTGGTTTCTTAATATTAACTTAAATCAGTTAACCGGGATGCAAAATTTAAAATTATATGTTCTTTTAATATAGTGTAAAGGTGCCTTAAGGTAAAACATAAGCTTTTTCCTCAAATGCATACTTAAAAATAATTATTCCTGCTTGTAAAAAAAAAATTTTAAGAATTCAAAACTTAAGAATTCAAAACATTAAAATGAAAAATTTGTAATTGAAAAATTTGAAACAGTCTTACACAATTTCCTTTCTTTGCTCTGAGGACCCATATACGAAATCATTCAAGCTTAAAACTTATTACAATGACAATTTCAATTTCATTTACATTCATTAAAATTAAAGAATGAAATCACTATTTCCAAATTAAATTAAATTAAAAAAAAAACAAAAGTTAGTAAATAAATCCTCTTAATACAGATACGATATTTTCACTACGCTTTCAGGTATACGCAATAAAAACTGTAACAATTTTGCGTCATAATGCAAATAAACATTTTTTTTTATTAGACCAATGTACATATCTAAATATTTCCGACTTTCTTATGTAAAAAACCAGTTTAAACTCTTTTTTTCCTTATAAAGATAAAAACTTTAATTTGACTTCGTATATATAATATAAAAAAAAAAAAAAAACTTGAAATGATAATAATAATTAAAACTGCTAAAACGAATTTAAATTAAAGCGATTCAATTTAATGGTTAGTTTTTTTAGATCAAAATCACGCAATCCACATATGAATTGCAATTTTTCTTAAACCAAATTGGAATTTTAATGAGATTTTTTTTTCTCATGTTTAGAAATTACAAAAAGTATAAGCTTATTTAAGATTCGAAAAGTCTAACGATAGCGCCTATATTTGTAAAATTCTTTAAAGTTTCTTAAATATTTTTGTGAGTTACATAACGACCAAACAATTTTTCTGTTTTAAGTTTCTTTATTTTATTTTACTGAATATAAATTTGTGAATTATGAAATTAATTTTAGTTCCCTACTTCACAAGTATTTTTTGAGTTCAAGCATGGACGGTTTGAAAAAGTTGTTTATGGAAAGTTTTGATTAAAATAATAGAAAAATGAATGCTTCTTAAAACTTAAATCTAGCGAAAATCTAACTTTAGGAGCTAAAAAGGATTATAATTTAATTGCATCGTTATTTTAAATTAAATTAAATTTTAAATTAAATTAAATTTTAAATTAATAAAGTTAGTTTTAAAAATTACAGATAAAATTATCAGTACCGGCTTAAGAAAAAAAAAATTAAACATGCGTGAACATATTTTTCATTTTCACAATTCAGTTATTCATCAGTAATAACGATTCACTTTCAAATCATGTACACATTTTGTACATAAATAAAATAATAATAAATTATGATTCATAAAGTGGTTGTTCGTAACAATACAAGAAATATCTTATACAATTTTTCCTAACGAATATTATACTCTATTTCCCCAATTAAACCAATCCATTTTTATATCAAATCTATTTTGAATAATTTAAATAATTTATGCAAGAATTCAAAAACTGAACTGGTTATCCGTTGGAAATTAATTCAGCTCAGAAACTTGATTGAAAATCCTTAGTTTTAAGAATAAATATCCCAAACCAAAAAATATAATCTTAAGCTATTACGATAGAAAAAAGATTAATCCATTATAACATATATTTTCGACAAATTATTACCTACAAATTTTATAACAAACATTATAATACAAACTTCATACCCCGATAGAGAGGTTTATTAAAAAAATATTTTCTAAATATTTATTGTATAATGATTCTTATTCAACTCTACTGTATATTTTATAATAATAACTTTAATTTTAAAGCAATAATAATTTATTAAATTATTATCTAAAAACAAAATAATTTTTACACGCATAATAAATAAAATCGGTTAAGACATTATAATTTTACATTAAATATAATTTTGAAAATAATTTTCATAGAGGAAATCAAACGCATATTTTACATTTAGTGAGAAAGAAATTAATATTGCAACAGCTATAATAGCTTAATATTGCACCTATAAATTAAATTTATTAAATTTTATTATTAGTTTATCCAACAAAAAATCTGCGATAATTTATTACAAATTATAATTTAAAAGATTAATTGAAAATTTTATTTCTGCACACTTAAAATATCTGACTCATTTAAGAAGTGAATGGTGCAATACAGCTCTAGTAAAATTTTAATTCTCTGCATTGAAAGAACATTAATATTTTCAAACTACATACAAATATAACAAACCAACTAATTTATTTTATAAAAATTAAGTTCCCTTGAGGCAATAATCACAAGAAAATTAATTGAAATAATATTTTCAATATATAAAATAAAGTATAAAGAGTCCACCAAATAAATTTAATTATATATAAATTGCAAACTATGAAAAATTGAGTAAAATTCTAGTTTTAATGATAGTTCAATACTTTTATTTTCAAATATTTTGATAAGCAAAAATCCAACGCAAAAACAAAAGACTTAAGTCATAAACTTCATTCTTTAACATGAGTTTATTATTTTTTATTACCACCAAAAATAAAATTAAAACCAATTCCTCTGATAAAATAATTAAATTTAAATCACTTATGAGAGCTATACTTTAAAATATTCGTCGTTAATTTATTTAAATTTTCTTGTTAGTTCAGAGACACTATGCTTCAATGGTCGTCCAATGATTTTATTTTTTGCACAACAATTGCAATTAATGAAATTCATATAATTCGTATAAAAAAAAATTAACAAAAACTTTTGATCACATTTGATGTTTGCTTAAAAAAAGACATGTATTTTATTGTTTAACTTTCACCAAAAAAAACAAATTTTTTGTATTTAAAAAAAAATTGTCAAACAAAAAATGGATAATTCATTCATGCAAAAAATAAATTTTATTATTTTTTTTTCGTAATCAATCATTAATTAATGAACTTGATATTGTAGACTTTATATTAGTTTAAAGTATTATATGTATTATATGGAATTTTAGTGTAGTGTAGGTACATGTAGTACACTTAGTTTTAGCGCCAATAAGTTGCGACTTTAAATTTTTCTACTTAGTCACCAAGGTGAACAGTTTTAATCTTTAATATTTATATGTTATATTTAATATGTGTCTTTTCTTTATTTATTCTACATTCATACTATCCATATAAAACTTTATGTTCCTCTACTGACCGAATTTATGAACCAATTTTTATTTTTAATCGAGGCATGAAAATTTTATTTGGTTAAAGAAAGTCTAACCTTCAAATATTTATTTTTTTTTTAATTTTACAACAAGAAATATATCAATTATCAAAATCAAATAAAAAGTATTTTTTCTCAAATTTCTAATGTGGGCGAGTATGTAGGTATGTATAGTTAAAATATAAAGCACCAATATATATTAAAATATAAGGGCAATTAAATCAGAATTATTGATATAAATTTCAATAGTAGTATTTTGCAACTTAAACTTAAATTAAAATTGATTTTATAGGTCTTACTATTTTTGATGTTATTTTACACTGACAGTATTAGCAAAAACTAGTAACAGAAAGCTTTAAATTGTTCATAACTAATTAGATAAAATACAATACTATTGATCTTTGCCGTCAATTTAAGACAATATATAAGACAATATAGTATATAGGAAATAGTGAATGAAAAATCATGAATACAATTAAATCAAAACTTCATGCAATTTTTTTTTTCTTATTTACTTGGCGCATAATTTATTTTTTAACGATAGTTTTTCAATTCAAAATAAAATATGTTAAAAAAAAATTTCTTTAATAATGTTTTATAGTGGCAGCAGGTGCCATTAGAAAAAATACAATATATATGTAAAATTGAAGTTTATTATATCTTTATTTAAAAAAAAAAAGTAAAAAATGAATGAATTTTTATTTTGACGTGTCAATCATTATATTTAAACTTAACATTATTATATTTTTAATTTGATTTTATTTTTTTTAAACTTTTAATTCGTGGGTGAAATAAAGAGGAAAAAAGAAAAATCAAGGTAAATTAAAAACAAAAAAGATCTCGTACTGTTAATATCCAAACTCAAGTTTATGATAATTTGATAAACGATATGTTTGTACAAAAATTATAATAAAAAACAATAATAGGGCTTCGTACCTGAAAATCATTTGAAAATTACGTTGCTGACATAAGTGAAAGCAAAACCGATCACTTCAACTAGCTGTTGTTAAATAGGTAAAAATTGCGATGGATGTTATTCGTTAAACAGTTTTGTTCTTATGAAAACATTTAGTTTTTTTTCTTGTACTTATACTGAAAAAATTTGCTAAATCGGCCTTAATTATATCACTTAGTATTATTATCACTTCGTGTAAGAATTTACTCAAATCTATAATCGCTAATTTCAGTCCAAATAATTGATTAAAATTGAAACAAGCCTTAGTCCAAGATAATTATACATAAATTGTATTTAAAATACAAAATTACATTACAGCATAATCAAACTGCTTTAAGACACATACACTAAGAATCCGAACTTGAAACTTACTTTGTCAATATTATTTTATTATTGAGTTTATATGAAATGTGCAAGAAAACCAGAACAAATTTTTTTTAACACAATAAAATAACAAACATTATAATCCAATGGAAAAATGTCAATTACAAAATATACTTGAAACATTTAATTTTCAGCAAATACTAAATTAGATGTTAATTATTACCAAATGAGAAAATATAATATGATATAAACAATATACTGTGATATTTTTTTAATTCTGTGCAACTAAAATAAATTAATATTTTTAACTTTTTGACATTTTTTTATTTGACGTTTTAAAATATCCAAATATGCTAAAACGTATTATTTATTATTAAAAAAGAATAGGCCCAATTTATATATTTTCAACTTTTTAATAAATCTTTTTAAGTTTATTATCTCATAAAATTATCGTAAAATTTTTCCCAAAAAAAATTTTATCATTATTTTCGATTTATAGTAATTATACATAAAATAACATAAATACATTGATGAATTTTTTAGTTTTTATATTTATTTTTTCAATCATAATTGGTTGTTAAATTACAAATTTTTACGATTTTGAGTGAGCGGAGTAAAAAAATAAAACATATGTATGTAGGTACCAAACCAATAACATTAAAATTGATATATAATGATTGAAAAAATTAATTTTTTTAAAAATCATTTAAAAATCAACAATAAATATTGCAGACTCACTTAAATGTTTAAAAAATATGCTGTTGAAGATTTTTGTATAATTTTTAAATTTCAAAATTAGATCTGAAATATTTTTTTCAAACCTGATGACAGTATCGAGTTTAAATGTCATTATAGTTTACTCTTAATATAAAAAATTCTTTGCTGATATAAAATATCATCACCATCAATTTTATTCAATTATTTCAAATCGAAATTTATAGCTGGGGTTAGTTAATAACGTTTGTCTCTAAAAAAATTATATTTTTAAAGCGTTTCATCCCTTTACGCTTCTTTTTTTTCATTAATTAATGGTACAATCTATCGACGAAGTTACAATATTGATATTCAATAGTGACGACTATCAATTAGAAAGGGTAAGAAAAAGCTGACGTAACATCGAAAAATTATTGTTAGAAAAAAAAATTTCAATTAATTTATGTCTTATACCTACATCCTAGGAAAATTCATTTAATATTTTTTAAATAATATTTCATAAAATTTTAATAAAATTAATTTTTCTTTTTTGCAGATATTCAAGAAATCGTTCAACTATAAAATCAACTTTTTACAAATTTAAAAACAACTCTATATAAGCTAAAATAAAATTTATATGAATTTTCAAATGTAGCTTTTCCAGATGTATAAACGAAAATATGTTTTCTATGAATTTTAATAAAATATTAATATTAACATCGTTAATATTAATAATAATTCATTTAATTGAGGTAAGTTCAATTTCAGTGCAATAAAAATATTTGAACATATTCATCGTAGTTGAAATTATTTATTATTTTTTTTATTTAATAATTTATTTTATTATTGAAACCTCCTACATTATGAACAATTGATATAATCACAGAGAAATACAGTGAAATTATTCTTATATATATATATATATATATGAAATCCCCCCTCTGATTCTCTGTGATATAATATAAAAATGCAAAAAAATAAATAGCCAAATAAAGGAAAGAAACCCATCAATTAAATGTGTAAGATTGAAAATATGCATTTTTAATTTTTTATTAAATAATTTTATAATTGACTTTCATATCAAACATTAATCTATGAATCATTATAGCGATAACTCTTAACAATGTAATGTAAAGAAGAAAATCGAACCATAACTTTTCAAGGTTTTACGATTGCTGCAAATGATAAGTTTTTTCGAACAATTTTTTCAAATCAAGTTATTAAAAACCTAGCTTTTCGGATTAGGTTGTGTGTTTCTATACGAAATTCCGTTTTTTGTAAAACAAAATCTATCCAATAATTCTTTTTCATTATTTTTCATGCGAAAAACAAAATCTATAATAGTTAAAATTATTAATGCATTAACTGTAGTTACATAATAATTTTTCAAAAATGCATTTTAAAGTACATTCACCTTGCAAGATAAAATAATAAACAACTTGTGGTTTAATATTTTCTCATAAGAAAATCCGTGAAAACTGCGTAACACCAGAAAATGAATTAAAATAAACAAAAAAAAATGTATAGTAACCAGATTTTGTTACAGTAGAAATAAAAAACAAACTCAAATTTCGAACACATAAACAAACGTAATTTACATAAATTACAAGATCCTTATATTTAAAAAAAAAATAAATTTCAAACTGGTAATAATTGCATGGATTTTCAATCTATGCAAAAAAGTTTTACCAATAAATGTTGTTTTTCAGAATAAATTAAAAAATTATTAAATAAAATTACATAAAAAAAAAAAAATATTTTTACATCCGAGTATTTATATGACTTAAAAATAAACATAGTTCATTATTTATATTGTGTGCATTTATTTGTAAAAGATCCTGCTTTTTCATCGACCCGAGACTTCTTTTATTACTGACTGAACTATGCTTTGAGCTGAATTACATTCAAAATTATTTTTTTAAATAAATTTTTTTGACAATAAATCAACTGGGAAATAAAATTAAAATAATTTATGAATAGTTCTTTTTTCTAATCAATCCAATGTTTCTTATTTTCATTCATTAGTAATAAAATATAGTATTGTATTTTTAAGGACATGCATTTTTTTA
Source organism: Hybos culiciformis (assembly GCA_964007475.1). NCBI lineage: Eukaryota > Metazoa > Arthropoda > Insecta > Diptera > Hybotidae > Hybos > Hybos culiciformis. Next base: position 48,597,606 of record OZ023274.1, on the reverse strand, counting down.
TTCGTCGATCGAATAAATAAAATAATTAAATATTTCTTATAAATATTATATATAGTATGTACTAAATGTACTTTTAGAGAAACTTATAATTAATAATACTATAATATGTGCAATATACATATAATTAATAAATTAATATGGTATTTTCATTTTACATAAAAATTTTACAAAAAATGTGTGTAAATGTTTAATTATCCAAAAGAAAAAAAAGTGTTGCGATATTTCTCACACAATTTGATAGATAAGACACTAACTTTGGAAAAATAAAAAAAATTTCTGAAATATGACACTTGATCAACAACACATAAATGTTTGCTAGAATAAATAACTCATTTAATAGAATATGCCATAATGTCTAATTGAAAGAAAATTTTAGACAAAAAATATAAAGTTTATAAACTAATATGATTCAGATATAAAGTTTTTGAATTTTTTTCGTTTAATATTTTAATTTTTAGCAGCTCCATCCATTTTCTGTCAATGCAAAAAAAACTATATACAGAATTTATGTGATATGAGGTTTATGTAATATAATTCATAAAATCATGATCCCAAGTAGATAAGTTTGAGATGACAAAAACCTCTACGACCCACTTTGCAGTCACGGAAAGCTAAAAAATGTTCGTTCAAAGTTCACAAAACAAAACAAAAATATTAAAATCACTCAATTGATTCTTTTTAAAACTTTCAAAAACTTTTTGAATCACTTTTTTCATCGCAACTACAAAATTCAAAAATAATAATTTTAATTAATTTTTTTAATTTTCCACTGGCTTTTTGGTATGTTTATGGCATTAACAAGTTGAAAATGCAGAGATAAATCCGAAGCCTCACCTTAAAAAATACAAATAATTAAAAAAAAAAACAATGCAAAAGTTTTGATAAGGAATTTATTAAATTTTGTCGGCCTTGCTTTTATTAAATGAAGATAAATTATTATTTTTTTTTTTTTGAGGAAACGTTATTAACTTTTTTTTAAAGGAATTAAAGAAAAATAAAATAAAAACAACTTTCAAAAATTTAATTGAAAATAAATTAAAATAAGACTTGTTTTTCTGGAGCAAAACGTTTTGCACAAATAAATAATTTATTATCGGTCCTTTAAAACCTATAGAAGGATGTAATTTTTACATCTTTAAGGTGCAGTCATGGTCATTTATTTCAAAATATTGACATCTTCATTTAACTGGTACATAATTCCTTTCACTTTTTTAGTTTTTATGCTCTTTATTTGTTTTCCATTAAAAATTAATGAAAAAGACTATATTATGTTTTCATTATAAATCTGTTCTTCGGTCACTAAAATCTTTATAACTATTAAACTTCGAAACTACAGATTTCGGTGATAATAAGTATTAAATCGATTCTGGAAACCGTAAAAAATTTATGCAGTCTGCTATTCAACCCTAATGATTGAAACTGGATGCTAAAAATGGATTTCGGTAATTTAGCGAATAGAGGTCGATTGTGAAAACCTTTGGAAATAATGGGGGGTTCCAAACTTCAGTTATGAGTTACTGTCTACATTTCCTTTTAATTTGATCTTTCATATTTGGGACATTCATATCAGTTGTTTGTTAGATTAATGCTAAACTTCTTTTCAACTTTTAAAAGGATAGAAAGATGATGTGAATGACCCCTAATTTTCAGTTGTAAAACCTCTATATAATGTTAACGACATCAATGCCTAAATTTTATGTAAATTTTATGAAAATCATAAATAAGTAAATTAATGATCAACAAGTCAAATATCACATCCTTGACCTATCATTATATATTACATGACTTTAGTATCACAGTGCAAATTTTTTCACAAAAGCAATAAAATTCCGACTTTTTTATGCACATATAATAATTAATACTAACAAATGACATCAAAAATCTTGTAAATCATTCAATCATGACAACTGAATAAAAAAAAAACCTAAATAAAAATCTTATTTGAATGACTTGATAAATTAACGCAATAAAAAATAATCTTTTGCTCTAAATTTAAAAAATTATGTAAATTTAAAAAATAATAACAAAATATTACCTAGGTACATTTATGATTTATATATTTTACATTAAATAAATTTCACCTTAATTGACCCCAATTTTTTACACCTATATATTTTCTTTTAATTGACTGAGAATAGGAAAAATGAAATAGTTAAGTATACATAAAATTTCAATTATTATTTCATTTATTTTTTTTAAATATTTAACTTACAAAACGGTTGCTAAATACAAAACAATATGGTAAACAGAATAAACTATAGTTATTATCAAAGATTTTTTGTTTTTTTGCCATCTAAAGAGTTCCTTGAGAGTCGTTGATTATAGTCGATCGTAATGTATAAGATCAATTTTGTCCAAAGAATTAAAATCCGATCAGTTCGTTTCTTCAAATATTGTTAATCTTGCAAAATTAATTTAATTTGTTTTGTCATCTAACACAAATCCTTATTGCGCTTAATATATTTTTCAGTGTAACTAACACCTCTATCATAAAAAAAGATAAAAAAAATGTTTGATACCTTATTAAGACCTCAGCACGCGACAATGTTAAAAATAAATGAAGTAAAGCAAAAAGGCAGAAAAAATAATTAAAAAATATTTTCACACTTTTCACTATGATTTTTTTTTTCTTGTGTTAATTTAATATTAAGAGTTATTATCAAATCAAAGTAAAAAAAAAAAAATTAAACTGTATAAAAATGAAATCACAATCAGAAAGCATTAGGGAGTTAGAAAGTAGTTATGACGATTTTTTGTGTAACCGGCTTGCTGCTGGTAAAAACTCCTACAAAACAGCCAAATTTTTCTGTCATTCTGTGAAAATTTCATCAATCGATACCAAAATTAGCAGTCAAATTTTGATATGCAACTAAATAAGTGCACTGACTTTGAGCTCAAACAAATTAAACATTTTTTTTCTTATGAACGTATATAATTTACTATTCTTGTTGCTCTAAAAACGGTGTCAACCAGCTGAAAAACTTATGAAAATTCCACATTATGCATTTTATTAGAGATATCTTGATACCCATAACGCGGTGAGAGGCAAAAATTACTCTATTTTTAACTATCAAGGTTATTAGTTGAAAAAATAATAACTTTTCTTTTAATTTTATTTCATATTTCACGAATTTATATTATTTATTACTTGCATTTTTGTAATTTGATTAAAAAAGTACAAAATATTATTTGAATCTAAAGAATATTGGTTGTGAAAAAATAAATTAGATTGTATTTCTTGAATTGGTAATGAAAGAAAATTTTTAACTATTATTATTATTATTATTATTATTATATTATTTTTTCTCTAAAGTTTAATTAAAACGGTGTTAATTCTCATAAGGTGAAAACCTTTTAGGTAGTACTGCACCGTAAATCGAATTTCCGAACACGAAATTGAGTTTGAATTAATGTATGAGCCGAGCAGTGATAAAAAAAATTAAGAAAAAATAATTTGATTTTTAATGGCTTGTAGTTTTTTCTCCATCTTAAAATTAAATATTTTAAATAAAACTAATTCCTATTATAAAAATAACATGAAATTGAATTAAAGTTTGCATCTCAAGTCTTTTGTTTTCTGCTACATTACAAATGTTGTTACTACGGCGAATTCGGTGTAGTATTTTATTTTTTTATTTTTTAAAATATAATTATTTTTAATTATTATTTTATAAACACTATTATACATTATAATAAAAAAAAATGAATTATTTTATTTATCAAAATCTATGAATTGGTTTTTTTATCACAATAATCTAAAATACACAGCTGTTTCTAAAAAATAAAAAGTTACGTAAATCTCATAAAAGTTACATAATCTATTCAAATGTTTATCTAACCCCATACTTTAAATGTAAATAAAAACACTACTAATAATGTCGCGATAAAAATGCACAATTTAAGGTTTTATAAAAAAGTTAAATAAATTTTAAAAGAAATAAAAATGCAAGGTTTAATATTTATGATTGCAGGACATTAAAACAGGCAATTCAATTACATTACCTTGTTGAATAAAACAAACCCATTTTTTTTTGTCTCAAAACTTGAAAACATAACATTTTGAAATTTAATTATATTCTGATAAAATGTCATAGCGTTGTACCTATTCAGAAGTATGTAGAAATGCCTAAGCCCGGAGTCCCAGGACTCAAGATAAGCGGCTATACAGCAAATTATGAAATTAATGATTTCATAACTTATAGCATACATTTCACACACAGACACAAACAACGTTTTGTTATTGTGGAAGTTCGACACTCACGTGTGAAATCGGGTGATCTCAACTAGTAGAATATAAACTAAAAACAATTATTTTCGATGACAAAATTATAATTTCCTTTCCCTCATGTGATTTACATAAATATACAAAAAATTAATCATAAAAAATCAACATTGTTAAATTTTTTAACATACTCCCAAAAAAAAAGAATTAATTGCATAAACAAAAAATAATTAATTAATAATACCTACTAACAGCTAAATGGTCTACAATTTTCTCAAAATAATAATAATAATAATATGTAAAATAATATTTATTCCAAAATTATGATTTAAATTTAAATTAAAAATATTATATTTATTTTGTACGACATAATATTAAAATTATACACTCAGCTATTCTATGTTAAAGTATTTCTTAAAAGTTTTAATAAATTGTCAAAATTATGTAGTTTGTATGCAAATATTATAATATGTATGTATTAAATAATTTCACTTATGCATATTGTCATGTCCCAAAAAAAAAAAAAAAAGAGTGTAAAAAATATTTAGACAATCAAATAATTTATTAACCCCGTACATGATCTCATTTCTCCATCCATTTATCGCAAAAAGAAAACAAATTTACAACTGATAATATTAAATTTATCGTGCCGCCGACGCCATTCAGATATTTTCGAGGTTTTGATTAAAATTTTTGATGAAGGTGATGCAAAAAGTCATAATATTTTGAACAATTTTGCGCAAAACTCAATTATTTATTATAATATATTACAATAATACGTCATCTATTAAGATTTATATACCTCCATAGTGTGGGTATATGATTCGAGAATTTAATTCCTACTGTTAGATAGTAATATAAAAAAAATTATCTTATTGTAATTTTCTTTTAAATATTTATTGACTTTACTGAACTATATAAATACACGTATATCGTAAACAATAATATAATACTCATGTTCAGCACTTGATGGAACATTAACAGCTTTTCAATAACTCTTGCAACTGAAAAGGAGTTTGTTTTGCTAACAGATTAAAAATGTTTGATATTTTTTTTATTTATTAGAAATTTATTTACCAAATTGTTCAAGTAAAACTTCGTGCCAGCAATATTTGTTTATTTTATGGAATTAAACAACATTATTTAAATTAATTTATTTTCATAGTAAGAAGTTTCCATTGGAAATATTTCAATTATGTTTGTCCCAATATTATCATCTAATTTTGTACAAATTATATTTAAATTTCCAGGCTCAGAAACGTGGGGTAATTAAATTCACACCACCCGCTGCTTCAATCGATGAAGTTGATTTTTATGATTTGAGCGCTATCGGTGATAATACTCCAAAGAATAATAAAATAAGATCCGTTGAAAATAATAATAATAAATCGGCCAAACCACCAAAACATGTTTTGCCAAGAGCGACATCTAGATTTCGTTCAACAGAAAGTTTAAAGAATATTATACCGTCAGCGCAACCTCCACCACCATTTTCTTCAAACCGGAATGTTTCCAATAGCAGGCAATCTAAGGCATTGAGAAGGCAAGATTCTGCACAATTAGAAATTTCTACAGCTCAATCACGAGTACGAAAAACTAATTCAAGGAAAGGTGAAGATATACAAGTTCAGTCGATTATTAATATAACTCCTGCGGCAAAAAAATCGAGAACTAATTCAAAAGGAACAACAGAATCTTTTAGTCGAAGAAAAACAATTGAAGTATCTTCCACTCAAGCAACTTCTAGAGCTAAAGAGTCAAGAAGAGGAAGAAGTCGTGTTACTGTTCAAAAACTAAAATCTAACAATTTGGAAAAAAATCAGTCAACGGAAGCGGAAAAAGTTGTAGCCACGACAACAAAAACAAGTTGGAGAGATTCTCCAGTTAATCGTCGAGTACCTGGATCTCCAGTTAAATTACATAATCCAAATCCAGTCGATTTAGATCAACTCGAGGATGAGAACTATCCGGAACATTTTAAACTTCTATTAAAAGCTAAATATGAAGAAGCTACTTCTGAATCATCCACAAGAAAAATAGATATACCCCAACCAGAAATAACACAAATATCAACTTCGAAAAATGTTCCAATATCATCACAAAGTTCAACGACTACAAATAAACCAACAACAGCACTCAAACCCAAACAACCAGTTCGCCATCAAATTAAAGTAAAATCAAAAGCAGAAAGCTCAGAGCTTTTACCAAAAAGTACAACTAAAAAGCCAGACACTCCAAACCCAAAATTAAAATTCAAGCCAGCTAGATCTAATCGAAAATTACAGTTTCCTACATCCTCAAGACCTCAAGTTGTTGTAGCAAATGAGAAAAAGGAAACAAATACTTCTCCTGAGAATGAATTTAAATCCAAAATTTCTGATAACTTTCAAAGAAAAAGTGGCCGATTTAGTTCAAAATTTACAACTGAAAGCTCTAATTTGCCCAGTATCAGAGAACGAAGCTTGATACCAAATTCAATGGAGGTTAATAAATTGAAAAATTCTGTAAGCTTACTACATCCTGTTTATATTTAAATAAATTTTTTAAAGCAATTAATTTAAAAATTGAATTTTAGTTCAAAGCAATTCCGCAAAATCAAAAATTCAGTTCCAGATTTCGGGGAGATACATTTAGAGGACAAGGTAAAACAGAAAAAACGAAACCAATTTATACACCAACTGTTCCACCAATGACTACAGAATCAGTGAGTAGTTAAAATAATTTAAAGATTTATTTTTTTATTTTTTTTTTCCTATATAAAAACTAAATTATAATCGTCAATTTTTGGAGCCAAATATTAGTGCACGTTTTTATTGAAACAAACAAACTTTTTTATAACTTTTGGTTTCTAAGACTTTCACACACTAGGTATATAAAGAATTTTTAGATTATCAAAATTATCAAACCTGTCAATGTTGACAATATGATTTGGATTAATAAGATAAAAACTTGGAAAGAAAATATATTCCACAAAAAAATCAGTATGGCAATCTCAAATTTTAAAGTGGCTTTGAAATAGTGCTATACCTATCGTGATGATGTCCTTATTTTGGATATATTAAACCTGGTATGACTCTTTTTTTTCAAATAAATTCCACGATTCATGGACAGAACAAATCATATTGTTACGAATATTTGTAAATATTTTGTAAATTTGACATTTTCAACCAAAATTCAAAATTATCACGATTATCAAGATTATAATTTATGCAAAACAAGAATTAAAAATTATTTTGTGGAATATGTTTTTCATTTTAAATCAGAGAATCATTATTTTTAATTTTTTTTTTTTACTTTTCTTATTTTATTATTTCCCATTCATATTTATACATATACCATTAAATACTTGACAAATTGACAGCACAAAATTTGTGCCAGACAATATATAGAATGACATTTAACTAAATTTTCTAAATTTTTTGTAAAAAAAAAAAAAAACAAATAGAAAAAGAAAATATTTTTTCCAAAATGTGCGAAATTTTTCAAGGCAATTACATGGGAATGGTCCATCAATCATCCACCAATAGGATTTTCTGATGAAATTCATCAATCATTTTCGCAGCCATTTAATAAAGATATTATTGGTGTACCAAAACTAAAGCATCAACATCAATTACAACAACAACAAATTCATAAAATAAAGCAAAATGATTTCAACGATGACAGACAATCTAGAAAACAAACACGCTCCACATCATATGCTTTGCATAAAATTTTGGTTAAAAATGTAGAACGCCGTAGTTTTATAACGCCAAGCACAATTGATCTGGAATCTATGATTAAAAATAAAGATTCAGAGAAAATTTGGTCATCATACTACTTTAATCACAATAACAATAATAATAATAACCTTATACGACTCCATAAAAAACCATCAATAAATCATAAAATCAAACATAGTAATTTTCATCATTTCAAATACTAACAATGTTACATTTAATTAAAGTTTGTTATATAAAAAAAAATATAAAAAAAAAATTATAAGTGTTATTATGTAGATATCATTGAATCAGGGTGACCAAAAATACTTGTTAACATAATTTTTATTATGATATGAAATTTTTTGAATTTTATAGTCCACCCTGTATTATATACATATTTAATTAAAATATTTCATGTATACTTATATTAATCATAAAGTTTTGAATTAACAGAGTATGTAATCAATAAAATTTTAACAAATTTCCATCCAATTCATTCCATTTCTACAATATACATATTATCATTACACAAAAATTAAGTCTATACTAACCTTACTAACTTCAAATAAATTTTTCATTCAAAATTTTCTGTATAGTACATATTATGTAATCACCATTCAAACAATTCGTATTACTCTCGGAATAGTCACACTTACAACTCACAGAAGTCACAACACAACAATATATAAACAAAAAAAGTTTTTATATAAATTAAAAAAGTTTTAATATAAAAATAAAAAACCCTCTTATTTCTAATTCTGGAGATACACTAAAATTACGATTGTGAACATGCAAAAAGATAAATAATATGGAAATGTGTGACAGGCGTGATAAACTTCAGCGCTGTACAATGGTTTAAATTTTTGCGGCGTTCGCGTTTAAGTTTTATTGAATTTGTTTCGAAGTCTATTCGAAAATTTAAATATTTGACATTTTCAGATTAATCTAAAGCATTCGTCCATTGTAGACTTTGTCTAATTTTCACATAATATAATTGAATATTACTTTCATTAAAAAATAAACGATATTATACATTTTATAAACATTTTTGAAATAATCGAAATTCCTCATGAACTCATACAATTCACATCAATCCCATAACCAAATAAAGTGGAAGAGCATAATATCATTTTTATATAAATATTAATTTATTTTTTAAGTATACAATTTTAAATTTAATATTAATTTTTTTTTATTAATGATATAATTTTTGACAAAATATGTTATTTTATATATTTGTTTTCTATACTTTTATAATTTAATAAATTTTTGAAATGAAAAAAAAAAAAAAACCGCACTAATTTTTGGCTTCGAAGAAATTACAAAATTATTTACTTTCATATAGTGATTTTTTTCCAAATCAAAGAAAATAAACTTTTCTTAACTTATCCATAAAGATCCTTTTAAGAACGCATTAACGTCAATAGAAATAATATAGATACCAATATCCGAGTTGATCACAAAGATCTTCAAAAAATTTCTAAAATCTTAATAAAAGAAAAATTCTAATTCTAATTTGGAAGAAATATCGATCTCCATACAAGAAATTCCAGAAATTAATAGTATAACAAAATGTTTATGTCAGAACAATAAACATCAAAAAGAATTTCACTTTCTTAGCGCAAAAAAAAAGACAAATCTTAAAATGTTTATTATCAATCATTAATATAATAATGTTTAAACCCGAGATTACATTTCATCTTTTATATCTTTGCGATACACAAACACATTATAGAAACCAAAGATAATATAGTTTAATAAGATATTTGAAATAGAGAATTGAAGTTTTAAAATATTTCTCAATAATAGGTACAGAAAGTAAACAAAATCGAACATAACAAGAACAAGTTTGATTTATTTTATCTCACATTTTTCTTAATTGGAATCTCTTTGTCAGAACACTAAACATCAAAAACAATTTTCTTTTTATTTTTCTTTAATAAATAATTTCCTAGGAACACAAAAATCATCAATCCACATCGAGTGAAATTAATCAAATAGCTGCCGGTGTAAATCAAATGGCTGACGGAATTCCAGTATTTGAAATTCCTGGTGCTTGGAACATGATTGAAACCGTACCTGACGGTTTAATGCGTAATCAATTTTTACTTGATATTGATTCTTTGTCAGATAATGATGAAGATGAATTATTAAAACTTGATGATGATGAAATTTTGGCACCTTCTGCCGCTGGTTCAGCCACAGTATCAATTTTTGAGGCACTATCAGAAGTTTTGTCAAAAACAACAGCGACAACCACAACTACATCGACGACCACAAGTACAACTACCGAATTACCCGTCATTATAAAGGTACCAATTTCAAACCGCATGGATACTAATTTGAGTGGTCAAGATGATTTTTCTAGTTTAAATCCATTAATTTCTTATCCCGAAATTCCTGATATAATATCCGAAAATTCCAAAAAATATCTAGACCAAAACGTAACGACTGAGACTTCATACACAGATGAGCTTAAGCTGGTGACTGAATCTTTGACAGATTTTATTTTTAACACTACTATTCCTGCTATTAATAAAACTAATGCTTCTATTACAAATTCTAATCGCAAAAGTAAATTTTTAATGCTTGACTCTAATGCACATTTTCTAAATTCTAATAACCAATTAAGTAATAATAACATAAATATAAGCTTTAAGTCGCTAGATTTAATACAATCCACACAGATCACGACAATGCCATCTAATTTACCAACAAGCATACCTCAACCAAGTATTTTAACAACACCAGGTAGTGATTTGATTTCAGAACCAAAGCTATTGCAATCTATCAATAATTATTTGGATACTTCCGTCCAGAATGGCACTAACATTACTATTGATAATAATACGTTACAGCAGCAAAATAATATTCCAAACGCTTTCCACAAGCTTCACAGTAAACCGATTTCATTAGGTAGCACTCCTACAACTTCTAGACCAATTCAAACTATTTCATTTTTAGATTTATTCACAATCAAACCAAAGCGTATAACTGTAAATCCTACAGAACAAAGTACATTTGAAGTTCATCCGGTTTATGTGGAACCAGATCAAGTGACTAAGTCATTTACAACAACGGATTCCTCATTTAAACCGTTTGAACTAATTGATAGAATGAATAAATCTCTAGAAAAAAGTAACAATACTAACACACAAATATTGGTAGAAAATTCAAAAAATGAAAATTTACCGAACCTTTTTGATATTTCAACATTAGAAAATGAGATAGATTCTACAACAATCCAACAAGTAGACATAACTGCTAAGAATCTTGAAAACTTAGCTCACAAACATGTAGGTTTAAGCTCAACACAAAATTCTTTTGAGGATGATGAGCAAACAACATATTCAAAACAATATTTAGATAACACTTTACAGACTGTTTTAAATTTTACAACACCAAAATCTTTAATTCTTAAATATTCCTCAACTGAACCTTCCACAGTCACAGATTTCTTCCATCCACCCGCTGTAACTTCCACAATCCACAATATGAATCTAAATTCTGTCGGTTTAACTACTACCACAGAAATACCAATGACTACAATGATAAACACAAATAATTCTATACAAAATAAAACGAAAAATATAATGACAAATGGTAATACGTCAACTTATCGACCACGATTTCAAAATAGACCTACAATAAAAGCAGCTATAACCTCTTTGAGCTTTAGCACTACAGAAACATTTGAAGAAAATCAATCGCCTAAATTCGGACTATCAACAGCAACATTAACAACTTCAAAATCAACCAATACAGAAAGTTCATTTGATACAACAACAGATGAGGCTAAAGATAATGGAAGTGTCCAAACCGTTCCAACCCATGATTATCATATCTATGGAATATTACCAAATAAAACTGTGGTACGTAAGACCCCTCCGAAACCAGAGGCTCGTGGTATAGCATTCGGGATTTTATCAAATCAAACTGTGGTGCGGAAGTATCCAAATGGTACTTTAGTACCATACAATTATTTGGATGAGGAAAATGTAGAAATAATTGATGTTGATCCCTCAATGGTATTTAATCCATATAGCGATTTGTGGCGGACAACACAACGTAGCATTAAGCGCAAAAATAAAAATAACATAATTAAAAAAACAAAATATTTAAGCACAAAATATCCATATAATCACAATAATTCATTCATTAATAATAATAATAATAATAATTTTAGTAATATTGAAACAATTAATAATAAATTTGTAAATAATAGTAATTTATTATATAATTCAACTGATGATACCAATTTCTTGGTTGATTCTAAAAGTAATAATAATAAATCAAATCACTTCAGTTTTTTAAAGCAAAATATTAGAAATTTAACTGTCATTTTAAATAACAATATCAATGATAACAGTGTTAATAATAATTTATTATCTGATGTTTTAACAACTAATCTATCTTCATCTACTTCGTTTGAATTTAACACGGTATGGAATATACATATAAATATATTATATAATATAATATTATAATTTTAATATTGTGGAATGTAATTTTAACAATAATATTAATAAAATTTAATTTAGAAAATACGATTAATGCGCGCGGGCTTAAGAATACTGTATAAGGAATTAAGTGGCATTTGCAAGGAGTACTTATTAATATTCATTCTTATAATGTTAAAATTACAAACACAATTTTTTCTTGTAAATAATTATCATATAAATGAATATAAATGTAAAATAATCTTTTTCAATATGTTAATCAATCTGAGCCGTCGAATAAGTTAAACTTTTCCATTATTTATTTTTTAACAAAAACCCCTCTACGATACTAGCAATATAAATTAATCAAAATCGAATTTTTCCAAGTAGAAGGAATATTATCATTCTCATGTAGTATTATAATTTATATTTTTTAACATTTATAGATGATTCCACTATTTTCTGCATGATATATTTATTTTCATTCATAATTATGGATCATGTATGATTTGTTTTAACATATCTGCATACATATATATTTTAAAAATCTACACAATTAATAAAAGGTACATGAAACATAAATTGAACTTAAAGATGAAAGTTCTCTACGGCTCATTTAAACAAAAAATAATTCTAAATTTATTCTCCATCTTGATTAATTCCATGACATAAAAGAATTGGTTCTTTTTTGATAAGAAGTTGATTATTTCGAAGAAGCTGAGTCCCCTTTTTAAGACTTGATTAAAAATAAGTATAGAAAAAATAATGAGAAGGATTCTTGAATACATATATGTAATCTATCAATTCATCGATTCCAAAATGAGTTTCTCTTACATACATTCAATCAATTTTTTTTTATGTTTTTTGTTGATTTCGTCTATCAATTTATTCTGAACCAAATCGCTCATTCTTCAATTTAATTTGAACTTAGTTTACCTTGAAATCTGTGCAACGATGGAGTCAATGTTAATTTAGGATTTGTACATATTATGAACTGTATATAAAATTTGAAGAGATTAATTTTTTTCAGATATTTTTGGTTTTTTGGTTAATAATAAACCCAAAAATTTTATAACACACAAAATATAATCATAAGTTTTTTCTCATAGTATTTTTAATATTTTTCTTTTTTTGTACAAATACCTACCATTTCATATTATTTTACACACAATTTATTTCTACATAAAATTATACTCATAATATATTACATAAATTGTACTTTATTCTTATGAAAACATTAAAAATATAAACTGTAGGAAAATCCTGTATTATATGATATTTTACAACGAAAATATCTCAACAATTCTGATGTTAATTTAAAATCAAATGTGGTATTTTCATTAACAACATCACGAAACTTGGTTGAAGAGAAAACTATTACACCGCCGCCAACTGAATCTAAAAGTAATATTATTGAAGTGAAGAATACAATTCCATTAGAAAAGGATGATGCCGACGATACATCATTAAATAATAGTAATGAAATAAGAGAATTTGAATTAGATGATCCATTGGTACGTTTTTAGATTAAATTTTAGTTAAAAAAAAAACAATAATGTTCACTCTATATACGTTTGTGTAGACTTTAAGCGAAGAAGAAGATACAAATGAAGAATCAACACCAATTGTTTTCAACCCAATATTATTCAGTTCAGTGCCCCAAAAAACAACATCTACAACATCAACAACAACTAGGATTCCGCCAACAAAATCACAAACCGATCGTAAGCAACATTATAATGAAAATACTATACCAGATACTGATGATTCTTCTTATAAAAAAGCTAAAGGTAGTACGAAAATCAATATTGTTTTACCGGATGAAACTTCAACAATATCAACATTAAAAACATCTATTGCACCAATTAGCACAAGCCAAAAAATTTCACCAGAAACAACCTCTACTACCACAGAAAGCAGCACAACCAGCACTTCTACTACTACTGAAAGGAGCACAACCACTTCTACTAAAAGTCCTGTCGTTGTTATACCTTCAACACAAAATCCCTCAATAACTACACGTAAAACAAAAATTTTATCTTCTAGTAGTAATGCACAATCACCTCTTAATAATGCACTTAGTCTAACTACTAATAATAATGAAAGAAATTTAGAACGTAATATTCGTTTACTTCAAGAATTATTGGGCTTGCAAGCAAATTTAGCACGTCGCGCTCAGCAAATAACAACAAGCACAACAGTTAGACCTTCAATAACGACCACAAGATCGACCCCAAAACCTACAACCACATCTACAGAAAGAATAACAACTACCACAACACCCAGCACAACAACAAAGAGAACTACTAGATCAACAACGACTTCAGCTCCGTCAACCACACATAATGCACAAAGATCGTATCAAATGTCAACTACAACAGAAGACTCAGCCGTTAAGCCAAAACCTTCGGATGAAGATGACTTAAGATTTTTAGCAACTTTAGTGAGTATTTAAAATTAGTTGAAGTAAGTAAGAAACATATAGTTTTTTTGCTCAGATTTATTTTTTAACTTAACAATCTTATTGCAAAATACTACTGAAAAATAGTCTATATATTTATATAGGAACTCAAATTCAATGTCATAATAATTCAACTAAAGATCAAATTACTTTTAATGAAACTTTGCACATCAAATAAAACCATCTACTATTAAATTTCAGCGCCAAGCACTATTTGGACAACAAACTTCAAGAAGACCATTATCAACCACAAAATTAACAACCACTACAACTACGACGACCACAAGTACAACACCTAGAACTACTACTACTGAAGAAACAACACTTATTCCATTCAGACCAATTCAAACAAATAATATAGATGAACTTTTAAACAGTTTTCAATTAACTAGTTCAAGGATTCAGCCAACACGTAAGCCCAGCACATCCGAAGATGATATAGCATTTTTAAATTCATTAGTGAGTTTCTTAATTTGATTAACCTAAAAATGAGTAATTTTCCTCTCAACCCCATTTTTTACTTAATTTATATAATTTTAAAATACCGGAGACACGAAATTTTTTATAATAATTCATAATATTTTCAGCGACAATTAGCCAGAATTAATGGAGGTACAACAAATGTCCCTCCAACATTCTCTAATCGAATTGTTGAGCTTGCATTACAAGCTAGAAACAGTATTCAAAGTCAAATAACAACAAAACCAACATCAACTTCAACAACAACAACAACTACAACGACTACAAAACGCCCAATTAAAAAAGAGTATCCAAAACAAGATTTAAGTTCATTAAATAATGACTTATCATTACTATCATCGCTTTTGGGACGTCCAATCTCTATTGCCGATATTCCAAATCTAAAAAACGAAATTCTTAATTCAAGGAAAGGTAAAGTCACTAGTACTCTGAAACCACAAACAACAGCACCAGTGAGCAAAGATAATGTATCTGAAATTCAACAGAATTTAAGATTACTTTCATCGCTATTGGGTAGACAAGTTACAATAAGTGAATTACCTCTGATAATGTCAGAATTAAGAGGAAGTCGAAGGCCGAAAGCAACGATTTCAACTTCAAGCACAACAACGACTAGTACCACAACAACTACCTCTACTACTACTCGAAAACCGACAACAACAAAAATTAGGCCCACTTTACCCGAAAAGAAATCCCAATTAACTCATGAAGAATTGTTGCTTTTGCTAAGAGATGATATCGGTGGAAACAAAGATGATTTTGAAATTTATGGAAAATCAAATGAAGCTCTTTTAGCAGCTGTGTTAAAACAACGTGGTATTGGTCCAGTTCATAATAACGTACCATCGCCTAATGTAATTAAATATACTGAATATTAGATATATATAAGATATAAAGATATATATATATATATGTATTTTAAAATTCAATAATATATTTAGCAACTCTATCATATACCTATATTTGTCAAATGTATTCAATGTCTTTTGTTGAAACATTAAAATTCTTTCAGGATCTCTTCATTCAGGATCCACAACCAACACCATTCACAACTAGATCACCAAGAAATCAAAGGCCAGAAATAGTACAACCTTCACGAAGGCCGTTAGTACAAGGTTTGGCTTGGCTGTGGAAAACATGGCAAGATACAGCACCTCAAACTCGTAAACAGCGTGGCGGTAACAAATCAGTAACTGAACAATCGATAACAATTGATGAAATAGGACCAGCAACAAGTGACGGGACTGTTAATCCTGCATCCATGGGTGCTGGGGTATAAAAAATACAATTCTTAATATAAATTTATTTAATTTTATCTTAATTTTAATTAATTATCTCTTTTTCATAATTTTTTTATTTTTTTTTTTTCTTTCTGTTGCACTCTTTTTTTACGCATTAATAATTTTTTAGGTTTAATATTTTATGTTTTTTTTTTTTGTTGTAAATTATTAAAATTTAGTATAGCATTTTATAATTTATACATATACTAATTAAAATTTTTAATTTAATTTGTTAAATGTAAATTTATTATCATTTCATTGCTTCATTTTAAAATAATGCTTGTCATAACATCAACAACAAAAACCACAACAACATATCAACATATTTCATAATCATATTTTTTATACTACATATAATTGGTCGACAATATTCTAACTCAAAAAAAAAAAATTGGATTTAATAAAAAAAAAACACTTTCCGAAACTTCATACAAAAACTAAAATTAACAAAAATAGGCTGAAGATTTTGCTGAATTACCATTACCACCACCGGAAAATGGACCTGCTGGAAATTTATTTACTGCTGCAATTGGAGTAACACGTGCAGTAACATCATTTTTAGGTGCAGCACTTCAAGTAAGTTTTGAAAAATATATTAACACTTAATTAATTTTTTTTTTTCTCGAAATTCTCGAAAATTGTAAAACATATTTTTTTTTATTTCTGTTTATAGGGAGCTGCTAAATCAGTTCAAAGTGCTTGGTCAAATAATGCTGATTACTATACTTTAAGCGGCAGAAGATAGCTACGAATGCAGAGTTATTATTGATAGAAAAAATTCGAAATTCTATTAAACTTTTTTCTATACACAAAAATTAAAAAAAAAAATCAAATTAAAAACGAAGATCTTTATAATGCAACAAGTTAATTGTAAAACTATAATCTTTAATATTAAAAAATTGACGAAATGAAAATGAATTATTTCAATAATTACAAAAATTTGATTAATGTATTCTTGCACCAAGATATTCAGATTTTATTTCGACACTTTCGGTATTCAATATATTCAAATTGATTGATAAAAGTAAAAATATTCACCTTTTCTTATATAGCTGAAACTGAACAGCTGTATATAGCCTATTCTTTAGAAGCAATTCTGAATATAGATTATAAGGATAAATTCTGGTGGCTATGCATACCAAACTTTAACTCTGTCGCATTTTTTAATAGAATAAGGGAACAAAAAATTTCATATTTAATGAAAACAAAATATTCTTAATATTATTTAGATTTAGATTTTAAATGGAATTTGGAGACTGTAAATTATTTTATTTATAAAAATATTGTATAGTTAGGGGGGTTAATAATTTTATTTGAATTTTGTTCTTAATTTTTATTACATTAACTGAAAATTTTAAGTTCTTTAGTCAAATATTTTAAAATGTAATATTTTAAAATATAATTACTTCGTTCAGCTTGCAATAAGGACGGAGTCAAAGCAATAGAATATAAATAATATATTTTAATGGAAAATCATTTCTGGTTAATAATATTTTTTATTGATTCCTTTCATTTTTTTATAATAGGGTTTCCTATATATTAAATTAAAAACAATTTAAAATATAACTCTTTCAATTTTCAAAATTTAAAAAATATTAATTTAATGTCATCTAAAAAACAATTAACATAGATCGAATACGAAATGTGACGACTAACGACCAATAAAGGGGGGTGGAAAAATCTAGAGGTCTATAATTTCTTTGATTAAATAAATAATTGTGGCCGCATAGTCTTATATTTTAATATAATAAGTCATTTCATCTTCTAATTTTGCTTACTGAATATAATCAGATATAAAAAATATGTCTAGATAAAAAGGATAATCTTAACTGCCGTAGATGTTAGAAGCTACGATATGTTACTAGACACGAGCGGAGTATAAGAACATAGGTTTATGGTACGGCGTTTTTATTTTTGAAATTTTTATTATTTCACTTTAAGTTTTACTTCTAGCTGTTTTAAGATCCAATTCCTCCACCTAAATATGATACATTGCGTATCATATAATCATTATTACATTACATATACATTTAAGAAATTTAAACACATTGTACATACATTAATTTATATTAAGAGGTAATATCAATTCTAAATGTTAAGTGGTAATATTTAAAATTATAAACGTGTATAAGGTTTAAGTAAGATTATGGTGTACGATTATAATTTTAATAAGATAGAATCAAATAATGTATTTATTTTTAATCTTAGATAATGCAAAAAGTTTTATATAAATAATTTATTGCATGTGCGTAATGTATAATGAAACCATAAAGCTCTGAAAATCTTGAAGAATAAAATATCAATCAAAATTGATCGACGTTTTGACTATTTCTATCGACGTTTTGACTATAAAATGTTAAGAATAACTGCTGAGAGATTTATTTATTATTGACATTGTAAACATTTTTATACAAATTTATAGAACATACGTATAATAAATTATTTATGTAATAACAAAATATAGCCGAACATTGTATCAATTTAATTAATTTTGATAACACGTTTTTATGTGACAGATTTTAAGATTTTCTAGTCTTAAGTTTGCGTAATATTGCAGACTTTAGAAAATTTTTATGTATAAAGTCCCATTTATTTGAACTTTCGGAATTCCTATAATTAATGCAAACCCCACATAAGAAAATCAATGTACATTGTATTTTTCTTATCATCAGAATTCCGAAGAATATAACAAAATATATAATTTTTAATTTAAAATAAGAATATTTTAATTATTTATAAAAATAAAAATAATCATGTAGGCAAGAATTAATTTAGGAAGAAATAATTTAAGATTAAAAATTATATTATGATGTAAAAAAAACTATATATTTTCAACTATTAATTAATGTGATTTCTTAGGTAGTCAGTTGAAAGATTAATTTGAAATAAAAATTTAATTTAAATATATGCAAAAATTTATTAATTTTATATATTTCTCTAAGGAATTAATTTCAAAAATGTGTTCTAATAAAAATGATAGAATAAGGGATGGAGCTAGACCAATTTGACTGCTATTAGAGAGACTGTTGGTCAAAACCTTCCCGAGAACATTATTATTTTTTATGTGCATTTTCATGGTTTACCTTTTTTTCAGACATGATTTAAGCTAAAATCAAGATCTAATAAAGAACTTATGTACTCATACTCACACAAATCTTTAATTATTTGTTTTATTTGAAAAATTTTAATAATTTTAAACTATTTTATATTACATAGATAGCCTTGGTCTTTAGCATTTCAATTTTCAATCAACTACTCTAGCACTGAGTTATGGTATTAAAATTTTTGACAGGTATAAAATAGAAAATATAAATTATCTGTACCTGGTGACTTTATTAAAATTTACAAAACCAACATGTAAAAAACCAGCTAAGACCAAATTTTTCTTAAAATATATAATATAATGACAATTTATTTAATCTTTTTAACGCTGTGGAGTTGAAATGGAAAACAGGTACAAAAAAAATTTATTGTTTTTTTATTGACCTAAAAGCTGCGTTTGATGGGGTAAATAGAACAAAATTATGGTTTAAACTACGTCATCCAGGCGTTTCTGGAAAATTTATAAATATTTTGAAAAATTTGTATACGAACACATTTTCAGCTGTCTGGGGAGGTTCCTCCTTGTCAGAATATTTTGAGTGCACCACTGGTGTTAAACAGGGTTGTGTGTTAAGTCCCCTTTTATATGCATTATTTATTAATGACCTCGAAACCGAATTAGATGGGGGGCTACAAATTGGAAATATACTTGTAAAATTGCTAGCATACGCTGACGACTTGGTGCTGTTCGCTGAAAGCCCGCAAGCTCTGCAGAGAATGATTAATCAATTTGAAAATTATTGCGACAAGTGGGATCTAATAATTAATCTATCAAAATCGAAAATCATGATACTGAAGCAGGGTGGGGGCAGAAGGGCTAGATGTGAAAATTGGACGTGGAAAGGGGGGTTAATAGAAGTGGGTAGTAGTTATAAGTATCTGGACACCTTCACTCAATCTAAAGTGCCATTTGAAAGAGAAAATCGAAGCAAGTAAAGCTAGCATAGGTCTTGTTTGGAATAACTTTGTGGCAAAAAAAGAAGTATCGTTCGATGATAAAATGAGACTATTTAACGCGGTAGCAAGATCGGTAACATGTTATGGAGCACAAGTGTGGGGAAGCAAGGTTTTTGAGGAACTAGAAAAATTTCAAAGATTCTACGTAAAAAAAATGTTTAACCTGCCACAGGCATTCCCTAGCTATATTTTGAGATTAGAGACAGGTGTAGGCTCCATATCCCTCTTCACATTGAGAATATTTTGCAATTATATCTCTAAAGTTTTTTACAGATTTGACGAAAAAAGACTCCCTAAGGCACTGGCGAAAAAAGCACTAGAATATAGATTGGGGTGGGTCGAAAATCTACAAACTTTAACGCGAAGGAATGGAATAGAAGGGGAGTTGTGGGCAAAAGGGGAAGAGGAGTGGAAAAAAATAATAAGAACAATACAATGCAATGATAAAGAACAAAGATATAATAGTGATATCGAAAAAGCAGGTACAACATCTAGCAATGGAGTGTACCATTTACTAAACTACCAATCATGAATAGGATATTTTGAAAGGATAAAGGATACAAGAGGAATTAGCTGGGTTCTAAAAGCCAGGGCAGGTTGGTTGGGGTTAAATGCCAATACGTGGAGACAGGGTAATGAAAGAATATGTTCACTTTGTAATATGAGGGAGGCTGAAACTGTTATCCACTTTGTAGGTTATTGCCCAATCTAAGGGGAATTAAGGCAAAAATTCTGGAATACGAGAGTATTGACAGAAATGCAGGTTTTAGAATTACTAAATAATGGACCGTACGAAAAATTAGTGCCTTTTTTGATTAATTCGTGGGTATATAGAGCTAGTCTGATTGCAGAGTTCAACTTTTGAAAACTAATAATGAAATTCAAATTAAAATTCGTGGCTTGTAATGCAAGAGAACTAGAATAAATATAAAAAAAAGAGGTTAAATTAAGGAATATAAAGAACTATTTGTTGGCCAGTTAATAGTCTTAGAGGAGTTAGGGAATTAGAAATTAGAGTTAGAAACTCAAATAGAATTTGAAATTGAAATAGAAATTGAAATCGAAATTGAATTGTAATTGAAATAAAAAGGAAAATATATAGCATACTTGGCCAAACTGCGGCTCGCGAGCCGCATGCGGCTCTCGTTCTTCTTCACTGCGGCTCTAGCCACGTTTGAAAAAATATTGTTAAAAATTGTTTTTAAAAAATACTATTTAAACAAACCGTTTTCTTATGTAATGTATTGGTTGTCATTATAATTTTTCTTTATAAATAAACATACATGGGATTTTTTTTAAATAAATTATGAATGAAAATAAAGATAAATGAAAATGTCAATAAAGACAGTTTACATATCGTCGATCTCGTTTTCTTCTTATATTGTAGAAAAATTATAAAAAACTAAAATTTTAATATGTTCAAAGTTAGAACTCGAAAGCTCATAAATTATCCGCAAGACTATTTCTATTTCCCCGAAAGTACCAAAACGTACTAAAAAAAAAAAAAAAAAATTCAAATTCAACTTTCTCAAAACTATGTTTTTGCAGTTTCGTGATTTTTGCATGAGACCGACGATATTTAAAACAATTTCTAATTGCGGCTCTCGACAATTCTGATTTTTGTAATTTCGGCTCCTGTTGGGATAAAGTCTGGCCACCCCTGATATATAGCTTCTTAATCTTAGATAAAAAAAAAAAAAAAAAAAAAAGTAATTAGGATGAATTACAATGTAAAAATAAATCATAGCCAGTCGTGACAGACATCCATAGGATATTGTCATTTGTTTATTAGGTTAAGTTGGAATGTAATTATGTAAAATGAATTGAAATAAACTTTATTATTATTATTATTATTATTATAATAAGTAAATAATTTGAAATTATGTACAACATCAATCGCCAACGGCCATACCACGTTGAACACACCGGTTCTCGTCTGATCACCGAAGTTAAGCAACGTCGGGCGTGGTTAGTACTTAGATTGTTGACCGCTTGGGAACACCGCATGTTGTTGGTAACTTTTTGCTAATTTTGTATTAAAAAAGAATAAATAAGTTAAGATGAATTATCAAACTTATTTTAATTTTGTGTTCAAATTTAATTCAGATTTACCCTTGAAGTTAATCAATAACTTCAAGTATAAAAATCAACTTTGTTCTAAAATATTGTTCCTCATTATAATTCAAAAAGGTCTTGCTATCGCCAACGGCCATACCATGTTGAACACACCGGTTCTCGTCTGATCACCGAAGTTAAGCAACATCGGGCGTGGTTAGTACTTAGATGGGTGACCGCTTGGGAACACCGCGTGTTGTTGGTACTTTTTTTTTTTTTTTAATTAAAAATCTTTTTATATTTATTTTTTTTCTTTTTGTTTTTTTTTGTAAACGAGCATTATTTTGACAAATTTTTTGATAAGGACTTCCGAGGAAAATTTAATTTCTCTTTTGAGAAGCCCATCAAAAAATTTTAAAAATATATTTTATGAAAAAATATAAATTTGTTACTTTGTCAATACTTTAACTTGTGCCTAATATTTTCCTTAAAAAATAAAATCTGTGAAATGTTTATGTGAATTTTATACATTTTCGTATCCAATTAGCATAATATAATAATAATATACATACATTATTATTTGTACATAATCTAAAAATTAAAAGAAATTGTTTATAATCTGAATCTATCTGTATGTAATTCTTTATAGTTTAGGTAGACATTTAGAACGGAAATTAAAAAACAAAAAAGAAGAATCTTTTACTTCGAATACTTACTTGAAAAAACAAGAACATTAGATTTGAACAAAAAGTGCACAAATTAATTTAAATAAAATTTGCCCAATGTTGATTGAATTATTTTATTGCAAAAAAGTTCAGATACTCATTCCACGACAAAAGTTGTATGTTATAAAATAAAATAAAATAAAATAATGAAATCATCATTCGTTATCACAAATTTTAAAATTCATATTTTAGTCTCACACAGATTTATTTTAATTTATTGTATTTAATATATTTCATTCAACAATAGTTATAATATTTTTTCTTAAAGCGCTGAAGAATTGTGAATGCCGACACAATTCTTACTTAGTGAAGTTTATACTTTACTATGCAGAGAGGCTGGGTTTCTTTGGAAGTTTTTTGGATATTGTAATTGGCAGATTTTTGGGATCCTCCTCTCTGAGCGTGCTATTTGTTCGGCGTTGGGTTGCTTTCGAGTAACCCATAAAATATTATCCTAAAAAATTTATATTTAATATTAAGGGAAAGCAAAAGAAAGCTGCCTAATCAATATTTTGCATATTATATACAATTTTACATTGTTTGTTTGACTTTTTTAGATAATAAGATTTATAATTGTTTATTGCCAGCCAGCCAAATTGAAATAGTATTTTGAGAAATAGGATTTTGTTGTTTTTTTATTTTTATTATATTTATTATATTATATTTTTATAAAATTATTATTTTTTTTTAAAACGTTAGTTACATATTTTTATAAAATTAAGGGGTTATTTATTAGACTAGCTTCTTCAGTAATTTTAATCACCCAACTTGTGAGGTGTCTGCCTGAGATCTGTCTAATTAAGTTGAATTATATCAAACTTGAATGAGAGTGTAATAAATAAAGACTCAATAATATTTAATATACATAGGGTAGCTTATTTCACTTTCATTGTACAAATCGATTTCTTACGTCCTTAGGAGAATTTCAATCTTTTCCAAAAATGATGTTTGTAACGGCGGATGTTGATTTATTTATAGGAGAGGGGGGGGGGTTATTTTACACCACTTTGATGTTTTGAATGAATTTGAAAAGTGTTTTTGATCATTAAAGATGAAATTAAAGAGCCGCTATATGTTTCGATTCTCTAAGCATGATCTCACTTTAATTGTTATGAAATTAGGATAATTTATTCGGGACGGCGCGAACGCCATTCCCGGCTATCAAAAATTACACGCACGAGTTATCCGCATTAGGGATAATCGCGAAGGTCAACTCCATCTAAGTGCAATGACGAAGCCTCACTCCGGAGAAACCGCCTTGATGATCACGGTAACCTCTACGCCAGGTAAGTATGCTTTCTTATGGTCACAAACTCATATTTAAATTTCAAATTGTGAATAAGATATGGAATTTTTAACATTGAATTGAAAAAAAAATATATATAAAAAAAAATTTTTGTAGGTACGTGAAAAAAATAATTTAAAAAGGATTTCTATAGACTGGTTCAAAAAAAAAATTATCTAGTTTTAGTTAAAATCGGAAGGGTTGACAATGACAATGTGTTACATCGGAATTAAATAAAAATATCATTGCGTTATTATTTATTTTATATGTCATTAATTAATATAATAAATATTCAATAATTTTTTCTTTCATTCCGGTTGAGAATGTAGTAAATTGACAATTAATCAGTACTATCTTCATCAAGATTATTAAAAAATCCAGTGTGAGCCCATTGATGTTATTTTAAAATGTTGAGCAATAAATTAAATTGTTTTCTGATAAAATATTTTTATTTTTTCTTGTTAAAGTGCAAATAAATAAATTTTTATTTTGTACAGGTCCAATGGAAAATAAAAAAATATTTTAACTATATACTTTTTCAGTAGACTAAAGAGCGAAATTTATTTATAACCTTAGCCATGCTCAATTTTAATGATAGCAAATTAAATGAAAAATACATATTTGAAATTATTGATTTACATATTTACAGATTTACACCCATCTAATTAAATAAAAAAAGTCTAGAAAAAAATAAAAAAGTCACAGGTATTCTTAAAATGCTTATATTTTTATAATTTATTGAAATTATTGTCAAATGGTTAGAGAAGATAGAAGATACATAATTAAAGTTGTCTAATAATACCTATATATAGATATTTAAAAGTTGATTTATCTCACTTCATAAATATCCTTCTCCGTCATCTTGTTTTTTTAAATAGAAAAAAGTGTTGAAACCTACATGGAAATTTTGGGTCAGATCAAAAGGGTAAAATTTAGAAACTCAAAACAACGAATTTATTCTTAATTTTTTTCCTTTCCACCAGGAATTGCGGAAAAAAACTGCAATCTACCAGCCCTGCATCATAAACCTCGTACGGGTTGTTTTTTTGGTTTTGTTCAACTTTTTTGACCTTATAAACAATATTTTTATTCAAGCAAAAAACTAAACCTTAAATGGCAGGAATTGGAACCAACCAACCAACCAAGAGAATTCTCTTCTTTTTGAATTGAATTCTTAATTTATTTATTTTTAGGATTAATTATTTGGGCCGATCCCTGCGGTACTGCAATACAGGGCCAACCCGTGACAGAGGTGGAGTAAACCCCTAGCACTCCGTCTATTTCCAAAAATCAGTTTAACATTTGTTGCCTCCCTATGGGAGGTCTATCAGATGTTAAGCTGATAAGAACAGATACTACACTTTGATCTTAGCCATAAGGCCGAGAAGCGATAACTTAACATTGAAATACCGTGAATACTTATATACATAAATGAAAAAAAGATATGTGAGTTGAAAATTAAAGTTAAATGAATAATTTTATAACATAATTTTAAACAGTATAATTGTTTTGTAACAACATCCATTTGTATAAAATTAAAATACATAGGTATACATTTTTTATTTAATAACGTACCCTTCAAAATTTTCTAAATGGTGTATAATTGAAAATAATTCCTTTCATTTTCCAAGAAAATAATATAGAATAGAATTTTTTATTTTAAACAGGTTAAATAAGAAATATTTATTTTTAAAAAAAATTAAATTATAAATTTATAAAAACCATTATATAGAACTTTATTTTTAATTATAAATATTCGTTTAAAGTTCCACCAATTGCCAACGGCCATACCACGTTGAACACACCGGTTCTCGTCTGATCACCGAAGTTAAGCAACGTCGGGCGTGGTTAGTACTTAGATGGGTGACCGCTTGGGAACACCGCGTGTTGTTGGTACTTTTTTTTCTTACTGTAAACTAATTTCATCCAAAGGAAATTATAATTTCTGTTTTACATTTTTTGTTGCAGAGTTAAAAACCATATCAATGGCCACCAGTAATATAAGTATCCTATTCATTATTCTATTCTACCTATATTATTTGTTGGTAATAATTTTTGGTAACATTGTATCAGAAGAATATATAAGTTCAGATGAATTATTATCAAACTAATTTTATTTTGTTCAAATTTAATTCAGATACCCTTGAAGTTAATCAACAACTTCAAAGTACAAAAATCAACTTTGTTCTAAAAAATTGTTCCTCATTATAATTCAAAAAGGTTTCATTACCGCCAACGGCCATACCATGTTGAACACACCGGTTCTCGTCTGATCACCGAAGTTAAGCAACATCGGGCGTGGTTAGTACTTAGATGGTTGACCGCTTGGGAACACCGCGTGTTGTTGGTACTTTTTTTTTTTACTGTAAACTAATTTCATCCAAAGGAAATTATAATTTATTTTTTACATTTTTTGTTGCAGAGTTAAAAACCATATCAATGGCCACCAGTAATATAAGTATCCTATTCATTATTCTATTCTATATTATTTGTTGGTAATACTTTTTGGTAACATTGTATCAGAAGAATATATAAGTTCAGATGAATTATTATCAAACTAATTTTATTTTGTTCAAATTTAATTCACCCTTGAAGTTAATCAACAACTTCAAAGTACAAAAATCAACTTTGTTCTAAAAAATTGTTCCTCATTATAATTCAAAAAGATCTTGCTATCGCCAACGGCCATACCATGTTGAACACACCGGTTCTCGTCTGATCACCGAAGTTAAGCAACATCGGGCGTGGTTAGTACTTAGATGGGTGACCGCTTGGGAACACCGCGTGTTGTTGGTACTTTTTTTTTTTACTGTAAACTAATTTCATCCAAAGGAAATTATAATTTCTGTTTTACATTTTTTGTTGCAGAGTTAAAAACCATATCAATGGCCACCAGTAATATAAGTATCCTATTCATTATTCTATTCTATATTATTTTCTTGTAAAATTAAAAGGAGAAGGCATAGTAGAAAAGCCTTAAGTATGTAGGAAAGAACTTATTATTAAAAACAGCTTCAAATTTCAACTCATTTTCACTCTACACATGTTCCTATATGTTCCTATTAACCTCCTATATTATACAGCTAGCTATACATGATTTTCGTCCTGTCCACTTAGATCATAGAATAAATAATACTAAGATTTAAATTTAATTAGAGACAGTTGCAAAAAAAAAATATCGCTTCGGATCTTGTGGATTCGGTTATTGTAAAATTTTGGTTTTAAAACTGCCGTTGCCTAAATGGTTGACATTGGGTTTTTTGTTAATTATCTTAACCACATTTTATCAAGACTTATAATAAATTAAAAATATTACGAACGACCATATGGTTATAACTCAAACATTTTATTCTAGCTGGGAATCGTTCAAAAAATATGTGTTTATATTTTAAAAAATATGTACATATTTCACAAAGTGATAACCATTTTTTCGGTTTTCATTATATGAACAATATCGTTATCTAGTCGAGATTGAAGGAACGAATATAGTTAGTCCTTGATTGTGACCAAGATATCTAAAAATTAAAGCATCCTCAATCGAAATGCTGAAAACGGGTCCCATACTTCAAAACATTTTTTAAGTAATTTTCAAATAATAAAAAAAAAGATCAATCTATAAAACAGTTTATAGGTATGTTAATAATTTTGTTAAACGGATAAAAAATTTTATCATTTGGTAACAAATTAAAACTCAATTAAATATCGGAAATTTTTTTCTTCATAAAGTTTACAAAATTTACATTTTATTGAGAAATTTATTATTTATTATGATTTTAAGAAAATTTTTAAATTTAAATGAGAAACCAGTAGTCCATCACTGTGAAAGCCCACTACCTACATTAAATAATTATATCGCCTACGAATAAAAATAAAATTCGAAATAAAACACATAGTTTTTATTTATAAACTAATCACATATTTAATTTTTATTCTTAATATTTTATCAATTAAATCAATTTTCTTGACCATGTTATGAAAAATTAAAAAAAGAGGTAGTGTCAGTTAAAAAATTCATCGATTTTTATCTGATGATACCTGAAAAAAAAAAAATATTAATAATTTTTAGTAAATGGTTGAATTCTTTATTTTTAATCTATAAGAGACGCTGACGCCTGTCCCCTGTTGTAACAATCAATTTAGTATTTTTTTTTTTAATTTTCTTTTAATATAATTCTTTAATTTATTAATTTATTATTAGGTATTACCAAAGGACCTAGATCCTGAAGGTATTACTGAATTTTCAGAATGAGTTTAGTTTTGATGCACTGTCAAATGAAATTTTTAGAATTGCATAAATACAATCTTTCTATGGGCAATATAATATAAGTGCTACAGACTCATAATAATATGAAGTAGAGAAATGAAACATGTTCCCCTATTTTTGGTTATATTTTTAAGTACGGGATTTTCCGAAATTGAATTTATCAGATTTTCTAAGTCAGATTTCCAGGTATCTACCTTTAATTTATTATTGCTAAAAACGTTGTTGATTGAAATTATTTTGATTATTATTGTTAAACATATGCTGATGATGGTGCTGCTGCTGTTGAAAATCTTGTTGAGATGGTCCAGTTAATCTGATTCTCTTATTACTTGGTTCTCCAGAATGTTGATTTTGTGGGTTTTGAGGTTGAGATTGCAGCTTAAATAAAATAAATAAATAAAAAGGTACATTATATGCTACTCTAATTTTGGCATAGGGTTTGACATGCAAAATGCAACAAGGTTCCATTGATTTTTAATTTTAAAAAATTTACATTTTGCTGTTGTTGTTGCTGCTGCTGCTGTTGTTGTTGTTGTTGTTGTTGTTGCTGATTTTGTGAATTTTGAGTTTGTTGAGATTGTAACTGAAAATGTAGATTTTATTTGTTAATAAGAATATGAAAAGAATTTTAAACAAAAGGTTGAGATTACATTTTGTTGTTGTTGCTGCTGCTGCTGCTGTTGTTGCTGCTGCTGCTGCTGCTGTTGTTGCTGCTGTTGTTGCTGCTGTTGCTGTTGTTGTTGCTGCTGTTGTTGTTGCCTTTGTTGTTGTTGTTTATCCGATTTATCTTCATCTTCATCAGTTAAAAATTCACGTTTTGGATATGGAATAGGGCAACCAGCGAAAACATCAGCAGTTGGTAGTGGCTCTTCTTGAAAATATGGATCTTGCATAGCTTGATCAGAAGTTATTCGCTTGTTTGGATCCATTAATAACAATTTTTGTAGTAAATGAAATGCTTTACTGTCATGTCTAATTTTATGACGTTCCATATATTTTGCCAATGAACAACTTGAATAACTAAATAATGAAATGTTTAAAATTAATAAAGTTAATTACGCTATATGCAAGTTTTAACAACCTTGCCCTTTTGAAGTCTTTAGTTAAAGTATGATGTTCAGGCATTTTCTTAATGTCTTCCCAGTCTCTGTCGTGCGGAAAGCCCATAACATTAAATATTCGATCCAATTGATCATGATGATACGGATTACTAGTTTTAATATCCTCTTGACGACAATGAAATATTGGTTCTGATGTTAATAGTTCGGCAAAAATGCAACCAATTGCCCAAATGTCTATAGCTTTGGTGTAATGACGGGCACCTAATAATAGTTCTGGTGCTCTATACCAAAAAGTTACAACCACTGGATCTAAATCAGCCAAAGGCTTTAATGGCGCATTGAATAATCGGGCAAATCCCATATCTGCTATTTTGACTCGACCACGCTCGTTGCCATCACCCATTACCAAAATATTTGCTGGTTTCTAAAATAAATTATTATCATAAAAGCTTCAATTAAATAAACTCAATACATTTATGAAATATTAGAGGTTTATAGACAATGAACTTACTAAATCTCTGTGCAATACCCAATTGCTATGTAAATAATGTATTCCATCCAAAATTTGATACAATAAGCTTTTCACCATTCCTTTTGGTACAACAACAGTCTTTTTGGTTTGTTTAGCAGCACGATGAAATTTAATTATGTGCCATAGATCATGCTCAGCAAAATCAAATAGCAAAAATACTTTGCGATCATTGTGAGATAAAAATACACGTATTAAAGTTATCACATTTGGATGTTTCAATTCTCGTAGTAGCTAAAAATTTTAGAAGTACATTTAATTGAAATATCTAACTTATTTGATTTTTTCTAGGAACAAACAATGTGAACAAATTTAATTATTTACTATAAGTTGAAGTTCTAATGTTAGAGTACGTACATAATTGAAACATTTGTATACTCTTCCTAATTCTGTTATAAGCTTTGATTATGATAATGTTTATCTTCAATTTAAAATAGGAATTTTGTGTAATTTTGTGATAATATAATTTAATTCTTCCAATTCATTGAAAATATAACTTTACCAATAAATAAAACTCTTAAGTAAATTCGAATTAAAGTAATATCTATTTCCATAACTAAGTACCTAAATCTAATGTTAGAGTATTTGATGAAAGTACCTACCTACCTCTGTAACTTTAAATTTTACACATTTCATTAGTAAAAAAAAATTATGGAATTTTTCTAATGTTTTTTTAATTCTCGATTATTCAACATCTTAGGAAAAGATCTTCCACAATTTTGTTCTATCAACCCAAAATAATCTTCATTATTTCACGTTAGTGAGTCAAATTATAATTAGGAGCTAATCCTTATCAAAAAAAAACTCAGAGACTAAAATTTTATGTAGGTGAATTCCTACAATCCTGCAAATAAAATTCTACTCACAGCAATTTCACGGCAAGCTGACATTGATAATCCAGTTCCTTCGATTTGTTTTAAAGCGTATTCCTTATCGTTACCTTAAACAACAAAATTAAATTTAAAATTGATAAATTGATATGAAAAATTCCTTTCTTTAAAGAAGGTAGGTAGTAGACAATTAACCTTCTTTTCTTCGAGCTTTATAGACATGTCCATATGTCCCTCTGCCAACTTTGCAACCTTCATAATTAAATAAATCTTCAACTTTTGTTCGCTCCGCCTGGGTTTTCATTTTAAAATCATAATCCATTTTTTTTTTGTTTTTTTTTTTATATTTAAAAATGAGATTTTTTAAAAATGAACAAAAATTTCTTTATTTGAAAACTCCGAAAATGCCGTCTTGGGCAAAATCATCCACCAAGTGACCAAGCAGAGAAAAGAAACAGCAGAAGCAAAATAAACCGGAAACTAAATGTTCTTCAAATTATTTATAATTATTTAGTTTTAATTTTAATTATTTTTTTGTTAATAAAAAGTTAAAATTGAAATTAAAAATAATTTATTTTTTCGCTTGTTTTTATTTTTGTTGTTGACGTTTTGTTTTCTTTAGCAACATTTTCGCCGTTCATTCTATTTGGCAACTGAGCTTGGCTGTAATTACTCAGCTTACAAATACTGAGTCGATTGGATGATTAAATTAAATTAAATGCAAAAGAAAATTGAATTCGAATTATAAAGGTAGAAACAAAATGCAGAAATGGCCTTCGCCTTTCAGTTAGAATTCCCATTTTATTAAAAAACGGCCCCATTCCAACTTCCAACTAAAAGTCTAAAGCCGATTCGCATTCAGTTTCTACCTTAAAGATAATCAAAGAAATAGAAAATGACAGTTATGGCTATTTTGGCTATTTTGTTTAAATTTACAACAGGCAGATCATGAATTATGAAATACCATAATAAGATTAAGGGCAGTGAAAAACGGGGCGATTTTCGCGCGCATGAGTTACTTTGAGACTATCTCCGGTATTAAAATATGTAGCCGCTAACAATGTCAACTAAAAAACTCAAAAGCGACTTGGATACTTCCAATCGGCGAAACTGTTCATACATCTGTCATTACTCATTTGTCAAGTCAAATATTTTTCTTTTATTTACGTGGAAGAACCAGAAGTGTCAAGAAAACAAATAAATTTTATTATTTTATTAAAAAAAAATTAAATAATTTTTGAAAAATGAAAAAAACTGCTGCAAATGTCACAGAAGGCAATGAAGAAATTAGTGCCACCTTATTTGATGCTCGAAATTTTTATTATATTGGTAATTTTTGTAACCTCTTCTCACCTCATCCTCCAACACAACAACTATAACTCTATTTTTTCATTATTTTAGGAAATTTTATGAGCTCTATTAATTCAGTTCGGCCAGAACAAACCACTGCAAGTTCAGAACTCTTAGCTTATTTGTATTATTCATATCTGTCGATTGATTCCGGTCGTTTAATTAATAGTGAAATAAAAGAAAACAATACAACAGCTCTAATTGCATTCCGTCACCTGTACGAATATCTTGAAAAACCAGAAAAACGGTCAGAAATTGTTGAATTATTTGCCAATAAATTGCAGCAAGATGTTGGTGAAACAAATATTTGGCAAATGACAGCTGCTATTATATTCTGTCGCGAAGGTCAATACGATAATGTATTGAAAGCATTGCATGGTTCCAATGATTTGGAATCAATGGCATTAACAATACAATGTTTAATAAATTACAATCGAGTTGATTTGGCTAAGCAAATTTTAGCAAAAATGCAAGAAAAAAGTGATGATGCTACTCTGACACAATTAGCACAAGCATGGGTTGGAATCGCTAATGGCGGTGATTCATTACAAGTATAATATTATTATGTTTAGTTTTTTATAATACATATTAATAATTTTTTTTTGATTTGTGTTATTTTCAGGAAGCATTTCACATTTATCAGGAATTCTGTGAAAAGTATCAACCAACACCAATTTTATTAAACGGGCAAGCCATATGTCACATCGGTCAGGAACGTTACGATGAAGCTGAAGGCGTTTTAAAAGAATCTTTGTCCAAAAATCATAAAGATTATAATACTTTAATCAATATGATTGTTCTGGCTCATTTAACAGGGAAAGAAATTGATGTCTCTAAAAGGTATTTAGAGCAGTTGAGACAATTTTATCCAGAAAGTGATTTTATAAAAGATTACGATAAAAAATCAGATGAATTTGATCAGTTATGTTCGAATTATAAACCAGAAATAGTATTGTAATTTTACGAAAACGAATTTTTAGCAATAATTATTGTTAAAAAATTTGTTTTTATTAAATTTAATTTTTAAAATAAATTGATATACCAATATGAATTAACTAAACTATCATTGATCTTCTTTTATTGTTGAGTCTTTGAAATGATTGTTGTTTGATAAAATTAAAAAATTGTGCTTGCAAAAATTGAAGATTATGTGAAAAACAACTGCTTCTTCAAATAAAAAATTTCAAAAATCTTATTAATTAAAGTAAAATGAATCTCGTCACAATATTATTTTATTAATCGTCTTCTACTACTACCACTCATCCCACATTTGATTCAATCCCATTCGCTTGATTTTTAAGCATATTAAGAATTCATAAAATAATTTCATGGTATTAAAATAAAAAAATATTTATTGCAAAATATATATAAAATAAAAAATAAAAAAAATTTATAATATTGTTTGAACCTAATTAAGATTGGTTTGTCAGAAGAAAAAGTAATGAAAACACAAACAATAATTGATTAAAATTAAAAATATAGAATTCAAAATAAACTCCTTAATATTTTGGTTTTTCGTCAACTTTTAAATTAGAGAATTCATTACTCAATAATTTCATAACATCAGCATGTTTGCGTTCTGTTGTTTTAAATTTTTTATAATTTTCTTTAACAAATTTTGCAAATCCGGTTGCCTGCTTTACAGGTGTTGGCGTTATATTACCTTGTTTATCTTTTTTATTCAAAAATATTTCAATTGAACCATGACAGTAGCTGCATCTGATATTTTCAACTTTTTTAGATTTCGAATGAGCGTGAGATCTAAAAACGAAATGAAAATTTTTGAAATAGTTTATTTCAAAAGTTTATTTGATGAACATCATAAACTTACTTAGCATTACAAAGCGTACATTTATATGTATATTTGTATTCTACGTCGTAATTATGGCAGACACCAATTTTTGGAAGTTCTGGAAATTCCTTATTAGCAAGCTTAGTCCAAGATTTCCATTCCTGGCCGTGGCCATGTCCTCCATTTATAATCCAGGTAGCACTATGACACATTTCATGAACCAATGTACACCTTTCAACAAAAAATTAATTGATTTATAAATTAAATTCTTAAATTTATTATATTTTCAAAATTTGCTTATAAATGCCACAGAATATGTAATAAATTTTATACAAAGCTTAAGCTTGAGATAAATAAGTCATACCTAAGGCGATCAGCACTGGTTATAACTTTTTCACTTAATTCTATAACGGAAGTCTTCAAATTGCCTTTTCTTTTGTTGGAACACCTTCCAGCTGTATTTAGCAATTTTTTGTTCCATTCAATAGGGCAGTTTAATTTATTTTTAAAAATTTTTTCATTGTACATTTCATACAATATTTCAGTTAATTGTAATTTGTTGTTTTTAAAATTATCTCGATACGGCAAAGCATCAGGATGACATAAACTTCTCGGTACCTCAACGTCTAGAGACTTTAAAAAACCATATTTATTTCTTGGTGTACAAGAACTTGGTGCTAAGTTATCATCAGTTTTGTTATCGGCTGAATTTTTAATGGGTGTCTTGAATGGCTCTCTATTTTCTTTATTTTTTGATGATTTTTTCGGAGTTTGTTCTGTGTTATAATTGCTGTTATATGGTGTAACTTCTTTACGATTAATTGTGGGAATTTTAAAAATTGGTGTACCAGTTTTGACTGATTCAATTTTTTTATTTATTGGGTATGCGAATGGTAGTGGCATTGATAATTTAACAATACTGTCATCTTCATCTAGTAAATATTTATTTATGGGACTTTCAGCTGGACTATGTTCGCTTTCATAACCTAAACGTGGTGTAAAAAGCCTACGCTTAGTTTCCATTTTAGTTGGCGTGGGAGTATTCAGTTTTTTTCTCTCTTGATAAGTACAAGTTTTTAGTAGATTTTGAAGACGTTGATTAAATGCGAGATCATGATTTGCAGCTGGGCTTGCGCAATCCTTTTCGTCTTGAACTTGAATAACATCACTTGATAGATCTAAATAAACAATACCATTTCTTGCTTTATTTTCAATTTCTGCCAAAATGTCATTTTTCTTTTTGGTATAGTTTTTTGTTTTATGAGTTTTTTCATCATAATCAGATTCAATTGATGCTTCATCAGAATTTTTCCAAGACTTTTCTTCGTCTGTATTGAAAATAGTATCATCATCACTTACACCTTCTGAGCTAATATCATTTATTAACTGTTGCTGAATTACTCGCCTACCAGACTTTGTTTTCACATACTGAGTTGTTGGTTTAGCTGTTGGTAAATTAATTTTTTTCTCTGAGTCCTTTTTATTTCGACGATTCTGAATGCGTTGTTTTCTTGGCAGTTCTGATTGTACATATTTTTGTTCGATAGATGAATCGCTATTTTGTTCCTGAATTCTACTTTGGAAATCTAATCTGGTAGACTCAAGGCCTGATGGTATGTTTTTATTAAACATGGAAAAGTCGGTCATTAACGTTTCATTCGGAAAAGAACTTTGGGAATCAAATAATTTTTTATTAATTTTTTTATTAATACTTTTTTTGTCAGATGGCGTAGAACTTTTTTTATCTAATTTTTTTATTATTTCTGGTGTTTGCCATTCAGTTCCATAAAGTTCAGTTAAAATTTTTTTTGCAGTTTCATCAACATCTTCAATTGACATGTCTTCTGCTTGTGGAATCAATTCAATAGCTTTGGAATTAAGTTTTTTATTTTGATTTTCTTGAAATAATTGACTACAACGTTCGGATTCGGCTTGATTGTTCTCTTCACTAGAAAACTGATTAGTAACTTTTCTACCACCAACTTTTATTTGAATATTAAATTTAGCCGAAATACTGACTTCATAACTATCATCGGAATTGTAGCTTTCTTTCGATTCACAATAATTGCTTTCTTCATGTTTAGAAAGTGATTTTTTTACATTTTCGTCGTGAATGGAAATTGATTTCTTTTTTCCATCAATTTCTAATTTCGATTCCATTTGGAAATTTTTATTATTTTCTTCCTCCGTTGATGTTCCAGAAATTTCTACCGAATCTGAGGGCAACGAACAACTTATTATGGAATTATCACTACTATTGAAAGATTTTTCCTTTACATGACCATCTTCTTTTTTATTTATTATATGAATATTTTTTCCATTCACATTATCTTCAAACCGGGAACTGTTAGAATTATCAACAGGCAGTCGATATTCATTTGGATGTTGTTCACAGTCTTTTATATAATTGAAAATTCTATTTGCTGTATAGTTGCTTATAGTCGATGCAAGACTAGTTTGACCAGTTGGTAGAATTTGTGACACATGATTTTCGTAATTTTCTGTATTATCTTCATCATCAGAGTCACTAACTATAATTATAGATTCTTCTTCCTCTATTGATTCGTTGCTGCTGCTAACGTCAATTGATATATCTTTAGTTTCGCTTACTAATTGTATTTTTTTTCCAGTAATTGATGTTTCAGATGTTTTTATAATGTTTAATTGCTTGATTAGTACTGTAGAATGCCTTTTCGCAATATGTTCAATTTCACCTGAACTTTTTCTTTGACTATCAATTGAAATAACCTGAGTTTTTTCTAGTTCTGTTTTAATTCTCATTTGAGGTCCGCCCATATTAGTTCCTAAAAAAAAAAAGAATTGATACATATTTATTTATAAATTTCCAGAATTAAAAAATAAAATACAAACTTACTTGGTGACTTAATTCCCATGCTGCTAACTTTTTGTGACAATTTTTCAACTTCATCAGATTTATTTAATAAACCTATTCGTTCTTGTTCTGTTTCAAAAATTCCTTCTGAAACCTTAAGTTTTTCCATTTCAGTTGATTCCTCTAAATTGTCAATTTCTTTAATTCTCTTTAAAAAGATATCTATTGTATCATCAGATTCAGGAGTTTTAAATTCGACTGAACAATCAGATTCGTTGCTGGAATAATTTTCAATATTTTGAATTTTTGAATTCCCTGCTTTGTTCATACTTTTATCAAAATTGTTTGAATTTTTTGTGCTAACAGATTCGGGCTCATGCACTTCAATGTCAGTACAATGTGTTACATCAGAATCACTGAGATGTAAATCAATTTTAGAAAATTTATTTTCTATTGTGTCATTAGCATTTAATATTTTTTTATTTGTCTGTATTATAGCTTGATCCAGTGTTGACTTTTTTTCAATATTTTTTTTGTCATGTTGTTGTTCTTTGGAATCTTTCGAAGATTGACTCAGAAATATTCGATTTATAGATTCACCTTCATTATCACTCGAATCATCAGTCAATAATTCTAGCAATAAATTTTTTTTTGATTCTTCAAATTCATTCGAAATTTCAATATTGCTCGCTTTAAGTGATTGCCTTATTTTTTTCTTCTTTGAAAGTGTTAGTTTGGCTAATCCTAAAAAATAAAAATAAAATTAAAGTTTGGTTTGGTAGGCCTGTTTAGAAAAACAAAAATAGAAATTTAATGTAGGGGCAACACTCTGTACTCGAAACTCTAAAAAATAAATAGAAATTCATCATCAAATGCTGAACTTACTTGCTTTTAAATCTTTTGGAATTCTGAACCAATCATCCGGATCGAATAAATCGTCAAAATTCATTTCAATTAATTATTTATTATTTAAATTAAAAATTATTAATTTTTTAATTTTAATTGAAGCTTATTTTTTTGACGGCGTTTAATCCTGTGAACAAATAAAAAATAAAATATTATGGAAAAATAAATGATCAAGTAACACACAAATAAAAACAAACAGGTAGAAAAAGGGCATCACTTGAATTCACAAACTTGTTTTTAAATTTTTTAATTATTTTTCAAAAATATAAACAATAAAACGACTGACTGGCTGCTAGTACGCCGCCGCCGATTTTATTAATTTTTTAGTTGATTTAGTGTCGCCAACCGTTACAAACATTTTCTTTTTTAATTGTTAATGTCACGAGCGGCACCTATTGGAATTTATTTAAGCGAATTGAAACGATTAAAAATTAAATGTGGAGTCAACGTAATAATCGTCGTATGTAAAATAGTGCAAAATAAAATTTGGTAAAAAATTAGAAGGGAGACAAATTTTGAAGCCAGGCTGTATTCACATTAGTTATTTTGATCCATTTGAGTAATTAAAAAATATACGTATAAATCTTGGACCTGAACGATGTAAAAACAAAATTCAACAACTCAAGTACAGGCTTTATGTGGTGTGCCTTGAAATATCTTGATGCGGCTGTCAAATTTAAATGTTTTTTTTAATTTTTGACATTGACATTTTTCTGTTTTCGATTTCTATCGCAAAACAAATGAGAAAATAGAAATCAAACTTTGTCGACGACGGACGGGCCGCCCGACTACAAATTCAAATCTAAAATCCAACAGGAGCTGAAGTGATTCCATTTTCAGTTAGATCTTTTTTTTTGGGAAACTTAAGATCTTAAGAACAGAAATTTCAGGGACAGAAGACTACAAAAAAAAAAAAAAAAATATTTGTGAAAATTTTTAATTGAAGTAAATTTAAAATCAAAATGGGTCGAAGATCGATAAATACCACCAAGAGTGGTAAATACATGAATCCAACTGATCAGGCTAGAAAAGAGGCACGAAAAAAAGAATTGAAGAAAAACAAGCGACAGCGTCAAATGGTACGTGCTGCTGTGCTCAAAGGAAAAGACCCAGCCTTAATATTAGAAGAAATGGAAAAAATTGATGAAATGGGTGAGTTACTATGAATATGAATGAAATAATATATTTTTTTGAAATTTTATTCGGTTTTATTTTTTGTTTTAGAATATAACGTTTTCCAGCCATCACCCTTAAATGAGAAAGTTTTAAGAGAGAAGCGAAAGAAACTGAAAGAAACATTTGATCGTGTTATGCGACTTTATGTAAGATTTGTCTTTTAACTTTAAAAATTTGTTTCACCATCTAATATCCCGAAAATTGATAAATTAGCGTCAGAAGGATTCTCATTTGCTAAAGCATATAAATAGGTAGTGAACGCACTTCAATTACACCGAAAACTCAAAACGACTCTCTTTTCATATTGACCTTTAACTTATGAAATTACAAGACAGAATTAATAAAAAATGATTTAATCCTTGTCTAAATAATGCAACTAGTGACATTGCTAATAATCCAATTTTTTTTATGTTTTTTTTAGCATAATGATGATCCTGAATTATGGGCTGAATTGAAGCGCAAGGAAGTTGATTATGAAAAGAAACGTTTAAAGAAACAACAATACTATGAAAGTGTTAAAAGTGCTCAAAGCGTCCAAATTGATGATATTCCTTTGCCACAACAGGTAAGATTTAGGTATATGAAAATTCTGATCTTATTTTATGAAGATTTTGAATCAAAAATTGACGTATGTCTTTTGCAGATGAGTCTACCCACTCCTACATCAGCAGCTCGAACCACAGTTCCACCACCAAATTCTACAATACATTTTCCGCCTTTTGCTCCTCAAACAAACACCCATTCTAGTCAGCAACATCAGCATTATAACAAACAGCAACAGCAACAACAACAAGAAAAAGTTTCTGAGAGCAAAAAGAAAAAAGAAACACCAGGGTGTCCACCTGGACCGCCACCAGATTTATCCAAATTTCGTGAATTGGATTCAGATGCAGATGATGATGATATTCCAATGAAAACAAAAGATGACAAACGGGATTCAGGACAAAATATTGATCAATTTATGAAAGAAATCGAAAGTGTGCATAATAAAAAAGAGGCAGAGAGAAGTAGGCATCAAAGCGATGATGAACATAGTAATATAAGTGATGATGAACGAAATCGGGAGAGCAGTGATGAAAGTGATTCAGATATTGATGGATCTGAAATAAAAGAATCTAATATATCTATACCATTACCTCCTATTCCACCACCGCCAGGAGGTCCACCAACTCCACATATGGGTCATCCCATGGGTCAAATGTTTAGGCCACCCCCAATACGACCAGGAATTCCAGGAATGACGATAAGAATGCCTCCAGGCCCACCACCTGGGCGTCCTGGAATGGCAATGCCAAGATTGGGTGTTAGAATGCCTCCAGGTATTATATTACTATTATTTTTTTAAATTTATGAGTTTTTTTTTTTAATATCGTATTAACTATTAGGTCCTCCGCCTGGTATGCCTAGAATGATGCATCACCAAAAAGGCCATCATCAACAGCTTAATAAACCAGAGACGAAAGGCGTAACAACAATTACTGCTAAGCCACAAATTAGGTAATGTTTAATTATTAAGTATAATTTAAAAAAAAAAACTATTTTAACATTTAATTTTTCGTTTGTAGAAATTTGAGCGCAGATGTGACAAGATTCGTACCCTCTGCTTTAAGGGTCAAGCGCGATGATCCAAAATCATTAGTTCAGCAGAAACGACCAAAACCGTATCAAGAAAGTCAAGTAGGTGTTGGAAAAAGTGGAGCAGCTAAGGATGATGCTTATATGCAATTTATGAAAGAAATGCAAGGCTTATTGTAGTTTAGAGATTCTAACTGTACAGTTAATAAGCTATCTTTTTAAATATAACATTAAATAAAATTAAAATTATAAATTTAATTGGTTTCTTTTTAATGCAGTAAAATTGGGTTTCACATTTTTGATTTTAAATTCAATGTTCTATATTTTAATTTTGGTTAAAGAAGTGGAAGTGAAATGTTTATTAGAATTTAGGTGATTTCTAAACAGCAAGTGAGTGCCTAATATATATCTCGGAAATGAAAAATTCAACATTTAAATTTGGTGCAAATATAATTTAGTTGAAAAACATAATTTTTCCTGGTAAATTTTCTTTTATTTTAACCAAAAATTATTTTTAATAAATTAAAAAAAAAAAAATATTTTTTAATAGTAAGAAATGAATATTTATATAATAAAATTGTTATTTCTATATAAATTCATTTTTTTTGTTTATTTTAAAACTAAATTATCTCTACAGTCAAAAGATGATGAAAATACATACTCGTTTTATCATATAATTTTTTTCTTCACTTATTTTTATTAACAATTATAGTTATTCGCATATCAATTTTCTTTTAATATAATTATAATGAAATTTTAAACAAAATAATAAATTTTAAAATATAATTATTTTTAATTTATCATCGTGTCTGTTATAGAAATAGTTTTATTTTAGCACACTATTATTTGAAAAATAGTTTTCTCCCATCAAAATTCTGCAAAAAAAAATTAATAAAATAATTAACTTTATTGGATTGAGCAAAATAGAGGAAAATAAATAATAATTGAAAGTTTAAAAGCATTTCCCTCATATAGGTTTGATTCCCTCCCCTCTCCCCCTCAAGTTTATGGATCTGTATCTATAATGAACTGTTTGGTACTCACGGAATAAAAAAATTATTCTCTCATACTGCAAAATGAATTGGAGGAATTGAAATAGTTTATTTTTGAACAAATTTATTATTTACTCCAAAGCCCAACTACATTTTGTTTTTAATATATTTACACTGAATTAATTTAATTTTTTTTTTCAAT
Source organism: Hybos culiciformis (assembly GCA_964007475.1). Classification (NCBI taxonomy): domain Eukaryota; kingdom Metazoa; phylum Arthropoda; class Insecta; order Diptera; family Hybotidae; genus Hybos; species Hybos culiciformis. The sequence continues at coordinate 48,555,389 of OZ023274.1, read as the reverse complement.
AATTTTGATACTGTATTAACAAGAAAAAAAATCTTGATTTCGATATAGAGAGAATGTACAAGACAAAAATGTTTTAATTTCTTGAACATTTAAATAGTTTTCAAATATTTTTACCAGATAATCAAAGGTTTAAATTAGTCCGCAAAATCTATATCTAATATTTTTTTTAACTAGGAAAACTCTCGGATAAAATTTCTATTAAGTTCTAAAATTTAAACTGATTTCTTCGTATAACTTTCTGATAGTTTAAACTTCACTGATAACCATATAAAAATTTAATATATTGAATTTACTATCTAATTTAAATTTTGTATCTTCAAGACTTATTTTTTTATTTGTTAAAAAGAATGAAAATAAAATTTCAATTAAAAATATAAGAACAGGGAAAATCTAATTATGAGAATGTATTTCTTTACTGCAACTATTATCGGAGAATTAGAAAGTTGAATTCGATTGATTTAAAATTTTGATTTTTAGCACGTTACGTAAAATATCAAATTTCAGTAGAATCGAACTTAATTTTCTGATTTTTAGAAAATTGTATTTGAAATTTACAAAAATTGAATTCATGTGTAAATGGGTAATGTAATAAAAAAATAAGTATTATAGCATTATGAATGCGATCGATATTCAGACACTGAGGAAATTTTTATTATAAAAAATGACGTATCACATTAATTAAATGTAAAAGTAATTAAATTTTATTTTATTAATTTAATATTCAGCTAAATAAAATAATTCATAATAGTTTTTTTTTTTTTTAATTTTTTTTTACAGAAAACTTATTTCTTTTGTAAGCGGATGGTGAAAACATATTTTTTTTTTTTGTGATTAGAATAATACATTATTTCGCTTTTAAATTTTTATAAAGTAAAGTTATATTAAGTAAATTATTATTTATAAATAGGTTTTTTTTTTTTTTAATTTTTTTTTTCTCATATTATTTTTATGTTGTGTTGATGTTTTTTTATTTTTAATTAAAAATCTTCTTTTTTTTTTAATTTTTTTTTCTGCGTTTTAGTATTTTATGTGAAATTTCTGTGAAATTCAGACATTAACATCTTGTGGTCTTCTGGTGTAACCAGTTGATGGACGACTCCCATTTGCACCACCACCTCTTGGATTATTGGACATCATACGTGGTGGTAATTGATTCTGTGGACCACGCGATCCAGTACGATATCGATTATCGGAACCACCGCTATAACGATTATCTTTGTTGTAACCACTATTATTTCCACCATTATTACCATTTTGATAATAACTATCATTATTATTTCGAAAATATGATGTACTACCTCCGCTGTTACGATTAGTATTTTGCTGATTCGATTGTGATGTTGGAGGTTGACTATTTGGATTATAATTTGATCTGCTACGGTAGCCGCCATTTGGAGGTGGTGGTCCACTGCTATTGCTAGGACGAATTCTATCGGTAGCACTGCCGCTGCGATCTATACGACCCGCATTCCCTAAAAATATACATAATATATTATTTATATGCATGTATTAAGTATTTGAGATTAAGAAAAAAGAATTAATGTTTATTTAGAAATTGGATTATCGTCATGAAAATTGTTGTATGTATTTTCTATTTTTGAAAATTACACTCAAAAAATATTATAAAAGAGCAAATTGAAATTACCATTACGATCAGTGGTACGTGCACTATTGCTGAATTGTGAACGATTACGGCTGTAATTGCTTTCATTGTTACCACTGTTCCAATGATTGGACTCACCAGAATCAAACGTCCATTCGTTTTTGTTTGAATTTGAATTGTTTGATTGCGCTGGTTGCTGTTGTTGTTGTTGTTGAGAACTGGTATGCATTTCATTAGACCATTGGTTAGATTCAGTCTGACCTTCGTGATTATTTAAAAGCTTCTGCTGTTGTTGTTGGTGATGATGATCGCGATGTCTTAACTTCTCTGCTGACGGTTCCCATTCACCAATCGACGCTTCTTTTGGCTGGGTTCGTTCCTTACTTATATCCAAATTTTTGGTTTTTTCCATTATAGATTCATATTTTTCAGTGGACTGCTGAATAATAGTTGATAAATTAGCAGTAGTTAGGCCAGTGATTTGTTGTGGCTGTTGCTGAGTACTTTGTGTCATTGTAGTAAATTTATTTGTATTATTTGAGGAATTAAAACTGGCATTATTTCCAGCATTATAACCTGGTAATTGCTGTTGCTGCGACGGTGTTGGACCGCTTAATGGTGGTGTTCCAGTAGCTAATAATTTTTGTTGTTGCTGTTGTTGTAAAACCATAGCTGCAGCTGCCGCTGCCTGTGCATCAGTCATTTGTGGTATAAGTGATGGTGTTGCTCCATTGGGAGTTGCTATATTTCCGGTTCCAGCCGGTTGATGTATTGAATTATGTATTGAATGGTGTAGTGCGGGAGGTATAATTTGAGGTGGTAAACTTGAGAATACTGGTTGTAATTGTTGTTGAGGCATAGCCGAATTTAATGGTGGTTGTTGGGTTTTCAAATCCGCTGACATCATTACTCCCGAAGGACCTTGATTTGTTTGCTGATTTTGTTGCGGTTGTTGTTGAGAAAGTTGATTATTTAAAGTTGGTGAAAACAACGCTTGCTGTTTTGGTTGAGATGCGGGTGGCACAATGGGCGGGAATGGTTGATTTAAAGACTGATTTGTGAATGTTTGTGTTTGAATAGCTTGAGATGTTAATAATTGTTGAGAAGGCTGGTGCTGCGGGGGTTGAGAAGATTTTTGCTGATGCTGATTGTTGGGTTGTTGAAGTCCTGGAATTTGTTGATGTTGTGGTTGAGGTGAATTTGATATTTCAACATTATTATTCGTCTGTACTGTTGGTGCAATTTGAGGCAATGCTTGGCTACTTGGAATTGGTGTAGGATAACCAGGAATACCTGTTGGAACCATATCTGGTGAATCTAACTCACTGTCCTGTAGAAAGAAAAAGTTAGCTCCTCCAATAACTTCTGCCAAAGGTCTCATTTGTTGCATGTACTGATGTTGTTTGAAATATGCTTGTTCAACGGCTCTTACTGTAGTTGGTGGAAAATGCAAAGCAGTTGGCGCTGCTTGCTGCACTTGTCCTGAAACTACTCCCTGCACAGGCGCAACATTTTGTGATTGATTTTGCAGAGAATTTTGCAATTGAATTTGCTGCGAAGATTGACGGGGGTCTAATATTTGTGGTTGTTGTGGAAATGCTGGTGCAGGGACTGCGGCTGCAGATGGAGCAGCAGGTAAATCATGCGGTTGCTTTTGAATATTTGTCACTTCAGGTATAGAAGTAATAATGTTAGCAAGTTGATTATCAACGTTAGAATGTTTTTGAACTTCTACTGATTCATCGATTATATCTTCCATTGGAATTTCAGCACTAGCTGTTTCCGGATTCTCCTCTGTGGTAACAAGTTCATTACAAATCTCAGCTTCATTATTTTCTATTTCATCATCTGCATCATTTTCTTGCCCAAACTGTTCCAAATAATTACTTTCTTGAATTCTTATAAATATTTGCTTCACACATTCATATGTTGTATCGCCGTAAGACTTTTGTCGTCCATCAATAGCAAACGATAAATGTTCAGCAGCCTTTTGAGTTGCAACTTGAAAATCTTGATCTTCAGAGCTTTCAGGGCGTTTAACTTGGGTGTCAATGTAACTAAAATGTATAGAAAAAAAGAATTAAAAATTTGTTTTTACCAATAATTTTGAAGAATTGTTTATATAAAAAAAAATTACAATTTCTCTAAAATATTGAGATCATTTTCATCGAATTTGCAAGCTCCATTTTGGCCATTTAAAAAGTCTTCTCGAACCTGTTCATTTGAAAATAAAAACAAAATATTTTGAATTGTTAGAACTTCACGAATTTTAGCCGTTTCAGCTTGAGCCCGAATTATAGCTTCCTAAAAATAAAACAAAAAAAATAATGTATAAGAAATAATTGAGAATATAACTATTTTAAATTAATTAATTTTTAAAAAAAATCATGAAAAATATTTTCAAACCTTTCGAGCTTTTTTCTTTTCTTCTTTTTCAGATGAAACAGCAAGCTGAGTCATTTGTTTTGATAAATCGCGTGCAAATTCTAACGATTGAGCAACTTCGTCAAATTTGGCAACTGCGGCTTTTTGATCATTACTTAATTCTTTGCCGCTGGCTTGAATAGCACGATAAGACTCCAATTTGGTCTGGAATATAAAAAATAAGTGTGATAGAATAAATTTCACTATTCCAAAGTAAACAAACTTTAAAAACTGCATGAAATTTTATTACTGAATCTTATTATTTTGCGCATATCTTCCAAAAAAAATTTTAAATTTCGTTTTTAAACTTGAATAGAATTCAAACATTAATTTATACCTAAGTAGCTATGTTAAAATTCAAACCCTTATCGTTATCAACATAAAGAAAAGCTCATGAATTTTTTTTTCAAGCACTGATTAAATATGTTATCATGATGTAAACTACAATATGCAACGGAAATTATTTGATCAGAAAATTTAAGGTCAATCTTGCTTAATTACTAAAACAAACTTTTTAACTAGAACCTGTCTTCCAGAAATATAAAAAAAATTCAGTACCTTGAAATAGAAAGCAGATGTTAGGTTCCTACCTAGATACCTACCTGCCTACTTAGTTAGGTAAATTAGATAGGTAGATACGTACATATCACCTGCTCAAGTAGAAAAAAAAAAACATAGAACTGTAGTTGTTTCATATCGACGGTCCGGTGTAAAATAGTGATAGATAGATAAGTACCTAAGAGCTGTAAGTATTTCATTATAAGTTTTATTATCTTAAAACAAGATAAATTAAGAAAAAGGGAACAAAAAAAAATAATTTTCGCAGCTGATTCAGTTTTTTTTTATTCTTACACCACCAACAATATAAACTGTGTTTACAACACCAAGAAATTAATTGTAGATAGAAAATTAATTATGGTGTTGTGTAAAAATTTATTGTTTTTATTTTTCCCCTACAAATTTAAAAATTTTTTTTTTTTTTTTTTTGACATGAAAATATGGCAGGCAGAAGAAAAAAGTTCTTTCTTTAAAAAAAAAAACATAAGAAAAAAAATTATAAATTTTTCTTTCGAACCTCACTTCTAACTAATTTTTTTTTTCAACCAAACCCGATCCTAAATCTCAGGCCTTGTATTATGCAGTGGAGCATTTATTTGGAAAATTAATAAAATTTTTTTTTTATCTGGAAATAAAAAAAAATTAAGCACATGCGAATGTAAACATGGCGTCCAGAAGAAATTAAAATTTATTAAAAAAAATATATAATTTTTTTCCGCCACTCATACATTCAAAGAAAAAAGAACCCTTTGTCTTCTTTAATAAAAAGAAAAAAAAACTTTTTTCTTGCTGTTACTCTGCTGCTTCTTTTTTTTTTGTCAGCATTGAGAATTCTATCTACTATTATTGCGAATATTTTGTCGCTTCCAGAAAAAATTTAAGTTTCGTAAAAAAAAAAAACTACTCATTTCCTAAAATCAAACAAAAAAATTTATAATTTTAAAAATTTAATTATTTTTAATATTTTTATTTAGTTAGTTTACCTTCCGTTTTTCCAAATTTCGAATTTTATGCTCGATAATTGTTAATGCTTGACGTAAAGGTGTTTCTTTTGCATTGTTATTGTCATTTAAATTTTGTGTTGTTGTTGTTGTTGCATTGCTAGTTGAACTTGTTGTTGTCGTTGTAGTAGTCATTGAAGACTCTTTTTCTGTGTAGAAAAAAATAAGAAAAAATTTTTTTTGAATTTTTTTTTTTTTTTCCTAAAAATTAAACTTTTTCATTCTTTTCTTAATTAAAATATTTCGTTTTCTTTTTTCTAATTTTACCTTTTTCTAATTTGTTAGCAGCAGAAGGCATATTTTTTACTAAATTTTTCTTAAAATTTTGCTGAATTTTCACAGATTTTTTTCTTTTTTTTTTTTATTTTATTTTTTTTTTCTATATTTTCGACATCAACACAACTCAAACTTTTCAATAAAATAAAATAATTATTTTTAGTGTTGCCATATCCGAAAAATAAAATTAAATATTGTGCATTTCATTGTCTACTTCACAATGCTGAAATTGTTGATTTTATTAAATAGTAATTTTGTTATAAAGCTATGCTAATAATATTTTTGATGGGCGTGGAAGATTTACCTAGTTAACGTGCGGTTACACTGGACAAACTGACACGATTAACATGTTCTTGATCAAGAACATGTTAATTTTATGTTTTTGAAGTAGTTTTCCCATAGTAATAAAAACAAGAACAAGAACATGTTCTTGCCAAAACATGTTGTTATTAAAGGATGGGTTGAGTAATTTTTACAAATATTTCGTGAGGCAATATGTGACTTTGACAATTTTATGTCGTATTTATTTGTAAACAAATGAAAAAAAAGTTTGTTATTGTTTTTTATTTTGAATTTGAATTGAATTTGTAGGTGATTGTATTGTTTACTTTTGTTTTTAAACTTGAGAAAAAAAAAACAGATGTTTATCTGTTTTGTAAAGCACATGAAGGTAGTCTGTTCGGTCGATTTTAATAACATGTTTTTGTGCTCAAGAACATGTTTTTCGAGTTCAGTTTGTCCATCGTTTGAACGGTCGATTTTCTAAAGATGTTTAACTCCTTTCGAACATGTTAAATTAGCGAAGTGTGAACAAGGCATTACAATCGACACATCAAATTGTCACTTGTCACAAATTTTCATACAAACACAACTTCGTTTATTTTGCTACAATGATATTTAGTAAATTATGCTATGTTTTATTCCAATTTATTTCAATTCATCCCTGAAATTTTTCTCGGATTGGCCAATCCAACTAGCAATCCGAGAAAAATTTTTATATGAAAATGCGAGTTTCAATCAGAGAAAGATCCTAGGATTTGTTCCAATCCGCTTTTAATCCCTTGGTGTAAACACCGTATTTACCTGACTCAACCCAAGAAATTCGCTCGGTTAAGTTAACTCTATCCACGTAAACGGTTAACCCGGCAACATCTGTTTGTTTTGTGTCTTTTTTGTTACTGTTTTCAAACTCAATTCAACCACATGCTTTTTAATTAGAAGTTCGTTATTATTTTTAATTTTTCCTGCCAAAGGACATTTAGTTATTATCAAAATCGATTATGCTTTTTTGGGGGAGACCGTTAATCCTTCTTATCTTAAATCCATTGTATTTAAGTACAACCCTCCGAATTTTTTGGACTATCGTGCAGAACATCCGTTCCACTATCCGAAAAATATGACATGTAATCTAGTTTCGAAGCGTATATATACCTATCTCGTTTGAGGATTTTCCTTATAATTTTTTATACGAGAATTTTTTTTTTAACCTATTATAACTTCTACATTCCGAAACAGCTTTTTCTTGCTGTCTTTTACTTTAGGATTATGTTTATGAGCTCTAATAATTTTTTAATATTGAAGAGAAAAGTTTAATGTATAAAAGAAATCCAGCAGAACAGAGAAAACACATCTAATTTAAGTTTGTAGTTTGTTTTGTTCGAAACATTTTCTTTATTTTTCATAGGAAATTCATGTAGGTATGTTATAAAAAATTAATAATATTTAAAAATTACATAAAAAAACATTGTTTTTTTTGGTTATTTTTTTTAATGTAAACTTGTAGCTTATTAATAACTATCATTTTGAAAAATTTTCAATATAACGCAACCACATCATTTTGAAATCCAAGAGTAGGTGTCAAAATTTGAAAGTCATTAACTTCATTGTTTGCTAATTTAAATGTTACAAATTGATCGTTCGGTTCAGGATAATGTTGTTCAAATTCACAATCTCCGCGACAATGTGAACTGCATAGATATTCTGAGTCGCAACTACCAAAAACGTGAACCTCGTTATCAATGCAAGCCATCCTAGGCTTGAATAATTTTATGGGCATTTTTTTTATTGCGGTAGACATAAATTTCATGGCTCTTATGTCGAATTCGAAAAAAATATCACCAGAGAATGATAAAATTTTTTGTCCTACAGTGACTGAAGTTGTGAAGTCAAATGTAAAGTCGTTATTTTCAATTAATTTGATCCATTTATTTTCACGAGGATCATATCGTTCAACACCGTCAACATTATCACCACAAATAACATAAAGACAATTCCCATAATGTGTCATGCCAAAAAATTCTCTGTCTTCGTTCATGTTTGGTCCATCAATCCAAATTTCTGCATTCAAATCAAAAATTTCTAAGGTGTTACTACTAGAATAGCCGCCACAAGCATAAATTTTGTCATTCATTGTTAAAACTTCATGGCGATCACGTACTTGATTCATAGAAGGAAAATCTTTTACATTATTAAAAGAAGAATGGTAAAATTTACAAATTTTTCCAGTTGAATTATCTGTTGTACTGAAACCTACACCGCCAGAAATAAGTAAGAAGTTTGAACTGAATTTCGTGCATCGAAAATCTTCATAATTTTTTACTCTTGCTTCAAGCTCAAATTCTGTTCCATTTAATTTTAAAATTGAATCTCTTGTTATACCGAAGATTTCTTTTTTAAATTCTGAATTTTTCCGTGGTAAAACTGACTGATCCAAAAAATGTATTTTTTGACTAAAATTTTGCATCAAGTCCCAATTTAAAGCTTGGTCTTCGTTTTCAAATAGAATCAAATTAAATTTTAATCGATCACTAATTGAATATCGTCGAAGATTACAAAGTAGAATTGAAAAATGTTTTCGTCGTTCTTCTAAATCCATTTTAGTCCATTTAATGACAAATTCGTAAAGCTTATATTCCGGACAAACAATTTCGTCATTTTGTGTAATTTCATTTAACTCCTCAAAAGTTAATTTCGAAATATTTAAATCCAAAAATGCTTCACAATTTGCGGAAATAATTTCCAAAGATTTTTGTTTCAAATCATCATCGAATTGTGAATGTCTCCAACAATCTAGGCTGTTTTCAATTGAACAACATTTGATTAAAAATTGTGAACAATTATTTTTAAAATCATTCATAGTAAAAAAAATTGCATTTTCGTGTAATTTTAATGAAATTTCGAATGTTGTAAACTCAATTGTACCTGTGTAAATAAATTCAATAATCTTCTCGAATAAAATCCCTGGTACATCTCTGTCGAGCTCTATAGAATTCATGATTTTGTTCGATTCTACATTAGATTTATTTTTCGAATAATGAAAATCAAATAAACTTTCAAAATACTCGCAACCAGATATTAAAATTATTCGATGGACATTGAAGACACTTCCATCTGGCAATTTCAATTCCAAATCACAATATTTATTCAGTTTTCGGTATTCATTATATTTTTTGGAATTTTTTTTAACATAAAAAACATCTTCATACATCTTCATTTCCAACTTTTTTCTTTTTCTTAATTTAAACATAGAATAAAATAAAATTTAAAAAAAAAATTAACTGTTCACTTTCACTTTCGATTATCGAATTATCAAAACACGTCAGGGTTACCAACCTTCTCAAATCTTTCCCCCTAACAAAATAAAATTTCCCCCTAAAAAACCCCTAAATTTTTTTTTTTTTATATAACAGCTATATCCATCACAAAATTTTTAATTTCTAGGTATGTATTTTACATGTCAAACATTTTCTATGGAACATGTGTCAAGACATACTTAACCCAAACCCATCTATCCATACCTTCCTGTGTATGGTCAACGTATAGCCATGGGATTTCGAATAGTTGCTTGAATTAAAATATATATATAACGCACATTGTAAATTATATGGCTTAATAAAATTATTTATTTATAATAATAAGGTATTTTATGAAATGCAATTAAGAATATTACAAATATTACATTAAGCAAAACCCCTAAAAAAACCCCCGAAACAAATTACCCCCTAAAAATCCCCCAGAAAAAAAAACCCCTAAATCTAGGGGGAAAACCCCTAAGTTGGTAACCCTGAAACACGTGTCGATTACTTCAACTTTTTTATTTAAGGCAGGGTGACCAGGTCTGGCAAAAAAAATAGAACTAATGGGTATCAAAAAGAGGACAAAGGGAACAGCCTTAATTTATCTGAAAGAAGCTTGTTTTATTATTTTGAAATATTCCTATAATTCCCAAGGTCCAAGATTCCTCAATTTTTATATGCATAATAGGCACCACCATAAATATGCTTAAAAATATTATTTTATAATACAGCTGTATTAATCTTTTTATAATTAAAATGCAAATTAAATTTTTGATGGTGTTTTGTTATTGGTTCGTAAATTTTTGTCTTCGATGTAGGTCTTCGATAAGGTCTTCCAAATACACCTATCCGCCGTTTAACACGGTACTCGTTTAACACGTTTTCGAACATGAACATGAACAATTTTGGTATCCAATGCGAAATTTCATTCTTTACCATTTCATAATTTGTACTCAAAATTCGATTGAAAATATACTTTTTATCTTATATTTTAGTTTTGATGAACATGAACCATTATATTTGCTGTTAATCTGAAGGTAAACGAACACTTTAATCAAAAATCTAAAAAAATCCCAAACATAAGAACAGGTTAGTTAGGTACACCAACCTACTTTCACTGTAAAAATTTTTGGTACTTTTCCGTTAGCTGGGCGCAAATGTACGGCGCAAAAAATTGTGAATCAAGTCGCAAATTTTTTTACCTTTCCAAAAGTTTTCAGTAACATTACAAATTTGCGCCGTATATTTGCGCCCGGCTAACGGAAGAGTACCACTTTTTCTTAAGCCAATAGAACATTTCGGTTATTTTAAAAAGTAAGCAAGCACCAAATTTTTGATTAGAAGCTCGTTATCATTTTTAATTTTTCCTGCCATAGGACATTTAGTTATTATCAAAATCGATTATGCTTTTTCAGAGGAGACCGTTAATCCTTCTTAAATCCATTGTATTTAAGTACAACACTCCGAATTTTTTTGACTATCGTGCAGAGCATCCGTTCCATTTTCCGAAATAATATGACAAGTAATCTAGTTTCGAAGAGTATACCTATCTCGTTTGAGGATTTTCCTTATAATTTCTTATAGAGTACGATTCAAATCACTTGACCAATCCGTTATGCAAAGCTTTCCCTTTCCATTACAAAATTCCATACAAAATTTGCATGAGCTTTTTTCTTAAATAATTTCCCCTAAATTTTGTAATGGAAAGGGAAAGCTTTGCATAACGGATAGGTCAAGTGGTTTGAATCGTACTCTATGAGAATTGTTTTTTTTTAACCTATCATAACTTCTATATTCCGAAATAGCTTTTTCTTGCTGTCTTTTACTTTAGGATTATGTTTATGAGCTCTAATACTTTTTTAATATTGAAGAGAAAAGTTTAATGTAAAAAAGAAATCCAGCAGAACAGAGAAAACACATCTAATTGAAGTTTGTAATTTGTTTTATTCGAAACATTTTTTATTTTTTAATTATTTCAAAAAATTTTACATAATTCTTCTTTATTTTTCTTTAATGTTAAGTAAAAAAATATAAGAAACATAGAAAATTCATGTAGGTATGTTATAAAAAATTTATAATATTTAAAAATTTCATAAAAAAACATTGTTTTTTTGTTTATTTTTTTTAATGTAAACTTATAGCTTATTAATAACTATCATTTTGAAAAATTTTCAATAACACACTTCCACATCATATTCTGATCCAAGAGTGGGTGTCAAAATTTGAAAGTCATTAACTTCATTGTTTCCTAATTTAAATGTTACAAATTGATACTTCGGTTCAGAATAATATTGTTCAGATCCACAATTTCCGGGACAACGTGAACACTTGCAACGACAATCTGAGTCGCAACTACCAAAAACGTGAACCTCGTTATCAATGCAAGCCATCCTAGACACAATTAATTTTTTGGGCATTTTTTTTATTGCGGTAGACATAAATTTCATGGCTCTTATGTCGAATTCGAAAAAAATATCACCAGAGAATGATAAAATTTTTTGTCCTACAGTGACTGAAGTTGTGAAGTAAAATTTAAAGTCGTTATTTTCTAATATTTTAACCCATTTATTTTCACGAGGATCATATCGTTCAACACTATCAACATTTTTACCACAAATAACATAAAGACAATTCCCATAATGTGTCATGCCAAAAAATTTTCTGCCATCGTTCATGTTTGGTCCATCAATCCAAATTTCTGCATTCAAATCAAAAATTTCTAAGGTGTTACTACTAGAATGGCCGCCGCAAGCATAAATTTTATCATTCATTGTTAAAATTTCATGGCAATCACGTACTTGATTCATAGAAGGAAAATCTTTTACAGCATTAAAAGAAGAATGGTAAAATTTACAAATTTTTCCAGTTGAATCATCTGTGGTATCGCTATCTACACCGCCAGAAATAAGTAAGAAGTTTGAACTGAATTTCGTGCATCGAAAATCTTCATAATTTTTTACTCTTGCTTCAAGCTCGAATTCTGTTCCATTTAATTTTAAAATTGAATCTCTCGTTATTACGAAGGAGGTTTCTTTTTTAAATTCTGAATTTGTCCGTGGTAAAACTGACTGATCCAAAAAATGTATTTTTTGACTAAAATTTTGCACCAAGTCCCAATTTAAAGCTTGGTCTTCGTTTTCAAATAGAATCAAATTAAATTTAAATCGATCACTAATTGAATATCGTCGAAGATTACAAAGTAGAATTGAAAAATGTTTTCGTCGTTCTTCTAAATCCATTTTAGTCCATTTAATGACAAATTCATAAAGCTTATATTCCGGACAAACAATTTCGTCTTTTTGTGTTATTTCATTTAACTCCTCAAAAGTTAATTTCGAAATATTTAAATCCAAAAATGCTTCACAATTTGCGGAAATAATTTCCAAAGATTTTTGTTTCAAATCCTCATCGAATTGTGAATGTCTCCAACAAACTAGGCTGTTTTCAATTGAACAACATTTGATTAAAAATTGTGAACAATTATTTTTAAAATCATTCATAGAAAAAAAAATTGCATTTTCGTGTAATTTTAATAAAATTTCGAATGTTGTAAACTCAATTGTACCTGTGTAAATAAATTCAATAATCTTCTCGAATAAAATCCCTGGTACATCTCTGTCGAGCTCTATAGAATTCATGATTTTGTTCGATTCTACATTAGATTTATTTTTCGAATCATGAAAATCAAATAAATTTTCAAAATACTCGCAACCAGATATTAAAATTATTCGATGGACATTGAAGACACTTCCATCCGGCAATTTCAATTCCAAATCACAATATTTATTCAGTTTTCGGTATTCATTATATTTTTTGGAATTTTTTTTAACATAAACATCATCTTCATAAGTTTCAATTTCCATGTTTTTTCTTTTTCTTAATTTATAGAATAAAATAAAATTTTGGAAAAAAAATTAATTGTTTACTTATCACTTCACTATCGATTAAGCGCGATTTATGGTGAAAACACAATTGGGGCGACAGCGTAACGACAGCGATAGCGACTGTCAAAAACCATATATTTGTATGAGAATGAAACAATTGAGGCGATTTTTTTATATGAAAAATCGCTGTCGCCGTCGTCGTCGCCCCAATTGTGTTTTCACCTTAAAGGTGAAAACACAATTGGGGCGACGACGACGGCGACAACGATTGAGCGATTTTTCATATAAAAAAATCGCCTCAATTGTTTCATTCTCATACAAATATATGGTTTTTGACAGTCGCTATCGCTGTCGCCGTCGTTGTCGCCCCAATTGTGTTTTCACCTTTAAGCGTGATTTACACAATGGCTAATTTGTAATCTATTCTGTAATCTTTTTTTAGTCAAACTAGAACGAGAAAACGATAAATAAACAACAACAACAAACTCAACAAACATATGAAAGAAGTATAGATAGAAATTTTATTATTTTTTCCTTTTAATAGTAAAATTGAAGGCAAAACATAAACAAATTTTATGGCAAATTTAGGACAGCTTTAAATTTTCGAAACATTAAAAAAATTTATTTCAATTTTCAATTTTCAACATTTTCAATTTTCAACACGCACTTCTTACCACAGCGTTAATCACCTTTCTTTTACTATTATTTCTATGGTTCACCCGAAAACTTTTTTTTGACATTAAATTACACTAACAAAATACATTAGGAATTTGAAATTCAGAATTTGAAATTTTTAAATTTTTTTAAGGGTGAAACACTAAGATAAATTTTGAAATTAGGTCGTGTCGGTCGTGTAAAAAGAATTTGACGTTTGTTGTTTGAAGAAAACCAATGACCTTATATATAAGGAAGAGTAAATTATGTATTTTAGTATGAAAGCCAATGAAGCTTTTTTATTTTTTTTTTTTAAAATACCGTATTTGCTTATTTCAATTGTCTAAAAAGGAACAAAAAAAAAAAGAAAGATTCATAAAAATTTTTGTTTTTGTTTTTATGAATTTTTTCTTTTTTTTTTGTTCCTTTTTTGCCAATTGAAATAGGCAAATACGGTACTTTGAAAAAATAAAAAAGCTTCACTTGCAATAATAATATACTCTTCCTTATATATAATAAGTTTATATAATATAATAAGTGTAAGAAAACAAACAAAAATCAGAAAATTTATTCAAGATCAATCCATACAGGTTGCGTAATACGTGATTTTTATGACAAATGTCAAGTGACGTAAGTGATATCCAGCTGTTCAATTTTTCTATATAAAATTTGCGTTTTTCAAGAAAAAAATAAAAAAAACAACAACAATATATGGAACAATATATCGTTATTCCCAGTAAGACTATTGTAACTCGAAAATGATAGTTTTGAGATAAATCAATTTGAAATTTTTAAAATGTTTTTTGGTCATATTTTTTTTTGTAAGAATGTTTTTGTAAATGTGTAAATTTTGAAAGATGTATTTTTGGAACAGTTATTGGACCCCACTAATTTAAATCTAAAAAAATTATTTTTAATGTGATTTTTTATTAAATTAATATTTTAACATTGGCACTTTTTTCTTTGAATTTTTTGTAACTCAAGTTACAATACTTTTGAACTTAGTGTTTAATTATGATCTATAAAAAGTCAATTTACAATATTCTTGAAATAATATTTAGATTTTTTGAAGTTTATACTTCTTTAGCGGCGTTGGAAGAAATTTGGTAGAGGGTAAAAATCCATTTTCATATAGAATTTTTCTGAGAATCGTCATCATTTTTCTGAGAATCGTCCGTCATCATTTTTCAAATATTAAAAAAAAACAAATCATAATTGGGTTCGAACCTGCCACCTTCAGACTTATTTTTTTATCAAAAAAATTATTTTCGATGAAATAAAGGTTAGTTGGCTTAAAATTTTGGGTAATAGTAGAAGGAGTAGGGTCCACCCGACCCAAAAAAAAATTTTTTTTTTGTTTTTAATTGTAAAAGTTACCTGTCGTTAAATGAACGTGGCCGGCATGAAAATTTTGGATCGGAGCAGGAGGCGAGGGGGTCTCCTACCCAAAAAAGACCAACATTTTTTTTTTAACAAAAAAATTATTTTCGATGAAATAAAGGTTAGTTGGCTTAAAATTTTGGGTAGTAGAAGGAGGAGTAGGGTCGACCCGGCCCAAAAAAAATTTTTTTTTTGTTTTTAATTGTAAAAGTTACCTGTCGTTAAATGAACGTGGCCGGCATGAAAATTTTGGATCGGAGCAGGAGGCGAGGGGTCTCCTACCCAAAAAAGACCAAATTTTTTTTTTTATCAAAAAAATTATTTTCGATGAAATAAAGGTTAGTTGGCTTAAAATTTTAAGTAGTAGTAGAAGGAGTAGGGTCTACCCGGCCCAAAAAAATTTTTTTTTTTATTTTTTTAATTGTAAAAGTTACCTGTCGTTAAATGAACGTGACCGGCATGAAAATTTTGGATCGGAACAGGAGGCGAGGGGGTCTCCTACTCAAAAAAGACCAACATTTTTTTTTTTATCAAAAAAATTATTTTCGATTAAATAAAGGTTAGTTGGCTTAAAATTTTGGGTATTAGTAGAAGGAGTAGGGTCCACCCGGCCCAAAAAAATTTTTATTTTATTTTTTTAATTATAAACGTTACCTGTCGTTAAATGAACGCGGCCGGCATGAAAATTTTGGATCGGAGCAGGAGGGGGAGGGGGTCTCCTACCCAAAAAAGACCAAACTTTTTTTTTTATCAAAAAAATTATTTTCGATGAAATAAAGGTTAGTTGGCTTAAAATTTTGGGTAGTAGTAGAAGAAGTAGGGTCGACCCGGCCAAAAAAAAATTTTTATTTTATTTTTGAAGTTTATACTTCTTTAGCGGCGTTTGATGAATTTTGGTAGAGGGTAAAAATCCATTTTCATGTAGAATTTTTCTCAGAATCGTCATCATTTTTCTCAGAAGAATACTTATTTTTTTATTATATTTAAGAAACCCAAAATCATATGGACAGTATGGCTTAGTGGCTACAACATCAGACTGTAAGTCTGAAGGTGCCTGGTTCGATTCCCAATGACAAGATTTTTTAATTTCAAATATATGTATATATAGGGCCCAATATTACAAGCAAAAAAAGCTACGGTTAGGTCGTGCCGGAGCAAAATATACGAAAATTTTTTTTTTTTAAATAGGTAGCTCCGGTGAAATTAAGATTATCTGAAAAAAAAATTTTGGGTGGGGAGCTACGGTTAGGTCGTGCCGGAGCAAAATATACGAAAATTTATTTTTTTTTTCAAAATAGGAAGCTCCGGTGAAATTAATATTACCTGAAAAAAAATGTTGGGTGCGGAGCTACGGTTAGGTCGTGCCGGAGCAAAATATACGAAAAAAATTTTTTTTTTTAAATAGGGAGCTCCGGTGAAATTAAGATTACCAGCCGAAAAATTTTGGGTGGGGAGCTACGGTTAGGTCGTGCCGGAGCAAAATAAACGAAAATTTTTTTTTTTTAATTGGTAGCTCCGGTGAAATTACTATTAACTGAAAAAAAATGTTTGGGTGGGGAGCTACGGTTAGATCGTGCCGGAGCAAAATACACGAAAATTTTTTTTTTTTTTGAAATTAATATTAACTGAAAAAAATGTTTTGGGTGGGGAGCTGCGGTTAGGTCGTGCCGGAGCAAAATATACGAATAATTTTTTTTTTCAAAATAGGTAGCTCCGGTGAAATTAATATAACTGAAAAAAAATTTTTGGGTTTGGAGCTACGGTTAGGTCGTGCCGGAGCAAAATATACGAACATTTTTTTTTTTTTTAATAGGTAGCTCCGGTGAAATTAATATTATTTGAAAAAAAATTTTTGGGTGGGGAGCTACGGTTAAGTTGTGCCGGAGCAAAATATACGAAAATTTTTTTTTTTTTAAATAAGTAGCTCCGGTGAAATTAAGATTACCAGCCGAAAAATTTTAGGTTAGGTCGAGCCGGAGCAAAATAAACGAAAAAAATTTTTTTTTTTTATAGGTAGCTCCGGTGAAATTAATATTAACTGAAAAAAATTTTTTGGGTCGGGAGCTACGGTTAGGTCGTGCAGGAGCAAAATATACGAAAATGATTTTTTTTAAAATGGTAGCTCCGGTGAAATTAATATCAACTTAAAAAATTTTTTGGGTGGGAACTACGGTTAGGTCGTGCCGGAGCAAAATATACGAAATTTTTTTTTTCAAAATAGGTAGCTCCGGTGAAATGAATATTAACTGAAAAAAAATTTTTGGGTGGTTAGGTCGTGCTGGAGCAAAATATACGAAAAAAATTTTTTTTTTCAAAATAGGTAGCTCCGGTGGAATTAATATTGCCTGAAAAAAAATTTTGGGTGGAGAGCTACGGTTAGGTCGTGCCGGAGTAAAATATACGAAAAATTATTTTTTCAAAATAGGTAGCTCCGGTGAAATTAAAATTACCTGAAAAAAAATTTTTGGTTAGGGAGCTACGGTTAGGTCGTGCCGGAGCAAAATATACGAAAAAATTTTTTTTTTAATAGGTAGCTCCGGTGAAATTAAGATTACCTGAAAAAAAAATTTTGGAAAGGAAGCTACGGTTAGGTCGTGCTGGAGCAAAATATACGAAATTTTTTTTGAAGTTTATACTTCTTTAGCCGCGTTGTGCGTTTTTTTGGTAGAGGGTAAAATATTTTAATTTACATTTTGTACTCAGCAGCCCATCATTTGTAGCCACTGTTATTGCATATTTTAAATCTTTAAGTATAAACTTCTGTAGGCAGTTCTATGACTGCTTCGTGTGTTTTTTTTTTATTGAAACTTCAGTTACAATATTTTTTTTGCTGTAAAAAATATTGAAACTAGTGTTACCATAGTAAAATATTTAAAGAAATATTTCTAAAGTATTGTAACTACAGACTTACAATAACAAAGAAAAAAAAATCACAAAGTAAGAATATTGTAACTGAAGTTACAATAAAATAAAATCAATTTTTTTTTTTTTGAGACTATTGTAATTCGAGATACAATAATTTAAAGGAAAAAAGGTCTTGGGATAAAACATGAAAAGCATTTTTTTTCAGAATTTATAAATCGTAGAATCAATCGGGTTACATGTCCGGAAAGCTAATTTTCTTCTCTTTCTAACTACATCAACAACTCAAAAGTATTGTAACTCGAGTTACAATAGTCTTCCCAGTAAGATATGGAAATTGGATATCAATGACGTCAGAGCCGCGGCCATTTTTTTTTCCTTTTTTGTTTAATATTACGCAACCTGTATGGATTGATCTTGAATTTATTATAATAAATAATTATTGTTATTTTTAAAATCATATGTCAAGTGTCAAGTACATAAGTCAGAGGGTCATGTGTCAATTTTTATCCCACTCAATAATGTTCCTGTTCAAGATAAAATTTATCTTGTACTTTATCTTCAGTTGAATACCGGCCTTTAGCTTTAAATTTTTCTCATTATCACGTTTTTTTTTGTAATTATTTAAACCTTGCTCTGCTAACTTTTTCTTAATCCAGTAGAATATTTTGGTTATTTAAAAAAGTAAGCAAGCACCAAATTTTTAATTAGAAGCTCGTTATTATTTTTAATTTTTCCTACGATAGGACATTTAGTTATTATCAAAATCGATTATGCTTTTTTCGGAGGAGACCGTTAATCCTTCTTAAAGCCATTGATTGTATTTAAGTACAACCCTCCGAATCATGCAGAGCATCCGTTCCACTTTCCGAAATAATATGACATGTAATCTAGTTTCGAAGCGAATACCTATATCGTTTTAGGATTTTCCTTATAATTTCTTATATGAGAATTTTTTTTTTAACCTATCATAACTTCTACATTCCGAAATAGCTTTTTCTTGCTGTCGTTTACTTTAGGATTATGTTTATGAGCTCTAATACTTTTTTAATATTGAAGAGAAAAGTTTAATGTAAAAAAGAAATCCAGCAGAACAGAGAAAACACATCTAATTGAAGTTTGTAATTTGTTTTATTCGAAACATTTTTTATTTTTTAATTATTTCAAAAAATTTTACATAATTCTTCTTTATTTTTCTTTAATGTTAAGTAAAAAAAATATAAGAAACATAGAAAATTCATGTAGGTATGTTATAAAAAATTAATAATATTTAAAAATTTCATAAAAAAACATTGTTTTTTTGTTTATTTTTTTAAATGTTAACTTATATCTTACTAATAACTATCATTTTGAAAAATTTTCAATACAACGCAACCACATCATATTGTGATCCAAAAAAAGGTGTCAAAATTTGAAAGTCATTAACTGCACTGTTTGCTAATTTAAATGTTACAAATTGATACTTCGGTTCCGAAAAACGTTGTTCAGATCCACAATTTCCGGGACAACGTGAACGGCTGCAAAGATATTCTGAGTCGCAACTACCAAAAACATGAACGTCGTTATCAATGCAAGCCATCCTAGGCTTGAATAATTTTTTGGGCATTTTTTTTATTGCGGAAGACATAAATTTCATGGCTCTTATGTCGAATTCGAAAAAAATATCACCAGAGAATGATAAAATTTTTTGTCCTACAGTGACTGAAGTTGTGAAGTCAAATGTAAAGTCGTTATTTTCAATTAATTTGATCCATTTATTTTCACGAGGATCATATCGTTCAACACCGTCAACATTATCACCACAAATAACATAAAGACAATTCCCATAATGTGTCATGCCAAAAAATTCTCTGTCTTCGTTCATGTTTGGTCCATCAATCCAAATTTCTGCATTCAAATCAAAAATTTCTAAGGTGTTACTACTAGAATAGCCGCCACAAGCATAAATTTTGTCATTCATTGTTAAAACTTCATGGCGATCACGTACTTGATTCATAGAAGGAAAATCTTTTACATCATTAAAAGAAGAATGGTAAAATTTACAAATTTTTCCAGTTGAGTTATCTGTTGTACCGTAACCTACACCGCCAGAAATAAGTAAGAAGTTTGAACTGAATTTCGTGCATCGAAAATCTTCATAATTTTTTACTCTTGCTTCAAGCTCAAATTCTGTTTCATTTAATTTTAAAATTGAATCTCTAGTTATACAGAAGGTTTCTTTTTTAAATTCTGAATTTTTCCGTGGTAAAACTGACTGATCCAAAAAACGTATTTTTTGACTAAAATTTTGTATCAAGTCCCAATTTAAAGCTTGGTCTTCGTTTTCAAATAGAATCAAATTAAATTTTAATCGATCACTAATTGAATATCGTCGAAGATTACAAAGTAGAATTGAAAAATGTTTTCGTCGTTCTTCTAAATCCATTTTAGTCCATTTAATGACAAATTCATAAAGTTTATATTCCGGACAAACAATTTCGTCTTTTTCTGTTATTTCATTTAACTCCTCAAAAGTTAATTTCGAAATATTTAAATCCAAAAATGCTTCACAATTTGCGGAAATAATTTCCAAAGATTTTTGTTTCAAATCATCATCGAATTGTGAATGTCTCCAACAAACTAGGCTGTTTTCAATTGAACAACATTTGATTAAAAATTGTGAACAATTATTTTTAAAATCATTCATAGAAAAAAAAATTGTATTTTCGTGTAATTTTAATGAAATTTCGAATGTTGTAAACTCAATTGTACCTGTGTAAATAAATTCAATAATCTTCTCGAATAAAATCCCTGGTACATCTCTGTCGAGCTCTATAGAATTCATGATTTTGTTCGATTCTACATTAGATTTATTTTTCGAATAATGAAAATCAAATAAACTTTCAAAATACTCGCAACCAGATATTAAAATTATTCGATGGACATTGAAGACACTTCCATCTGGCAATTTCAATTCCAAATCACAATATTTATTCAGTTTTCGGTATTCATTATATTTTTTGGAATTTTTTTTAACATAAAAATCATCTTCATAAGTTTCAATTTCCATCTTTTTTCTTTTTCTTAATTTATACATAGAATAAAATAAAATTTGAAAAAAAAATTAATTTTTCACTTTCACTTTCGATTATCGAATTTTCAAAACACGTGTCGATTACTTCAACTTTTTTATTTAAGGCAGGGTGACCAGGTCTGGCAAAAAAAAAATAGAACTAATGGGCATCAAAAAGAGGACAAAGGGAACAGCCTTAATTTATCTGAAAAAAAGCTTGAAAATATTCCTATAATTCCCAAGGTCCAAGATTCCTCAATTTTTATATGCATAATAGGCACCACCATAAATATGCTTAAAAATATTATATTGTAATACAGCTGTATTAACTTTTTCTAGCTAAAATGCAAATTAAATTTTTGATTGTGTTGTTTTGTTATTGGTTCGTAAGGTCTTCCAAATACACCTATCCGCCCGTTTAACTTGGTACTCGTTTAACACGTTTTCGAACATGAACATGAACAATTTTGGTATCCAATGCGAAATTTCATTCTTTATCATCTCATCATTTGTACTCAAAATTCGATTGAAAATACTTCTTATTTTATATTTTAGTTTTGATTAGGGTTACCAGATTTTCCCCACTACAAACCGGGACAAAAAGAATTTTTTTACAAAAAAAATATTTTATTTAATATAAATATAAAAAAAAGGACCGTAATAATGGTAACAAGGTCAAGTACGTAATTAAATAATATCTTAAAATTAATAACTCAAATTAGAAACAAAAAATATAAATATTCATTTCATTTACATACAATGTGATTTGTAATGTCGGATAAACCATGACTTATACTAAAACTTGAATTGCAATGTCTACAATACGCTTCCGTATCAATTTTACCTTTTTTAATAAAAGGAAATATGTACTACATTTTTCTAGAAATAAGCACTTTCTCTTTGGCATGCTTGAACTTGAAGGTACAAAATAAATCTAATAATATATAAAATAAAATTAGTAAACCAAATTTTATAAATAAAAGATGCTAACTAACAAAAATTGGTATCAGCCAAATTCCTGCCAAGTCTTGCAGCTAAATAAACAAAAAGAAAAATGTATAAATAAGGGAGTGGCTACAGTTACGGCAACCGTAACTTATTTTTTTTTTTAACAGTTACGGTTAACGTAACTTATTTTTTTTTTTAACAGTTACGGTTAACGTAACTTATTTTTTTTTTTTTTAAGTTACGGCAACCGTAACTTTTACGTAATGCTTAAAGTTACGGCAATTTTTTTTGTCGAAAAAAAAAAAAAATTTATTTAATTTTTTTTTTCTTTTTTTTCTTTTTCTTTTTTTCTTTTCTTTCTTTTCTTCCTTTTTTTTTGTTTTAACCCTTTCTTCGGGATTCGAACCTCGTTCTTTAGCATTTCATTCTACCACTCTACCTCTCGGCTACAGTATTAAAATTATAAACGTGTACAAAATAGAAAATATAAATTATGTGTACATGTGAAAGTTATTGACAAGTAAAAACATTACATCGTCATACAAAAAATGCAAGAATAGTAAAACCTTACATAGTTATACAAAAATACAAAAATAGTTTTAAAAGCGCGAAGCGCCAAAGCAAAATAAAAAAAAAAAAAAAAAAAGAAGCCCTAGGGGATTTGGGGGAGGCGGCGGCCGTCCCCCATTCAGCATAACAACTTTTTATTTAAAAAAAAAGTCATAATGCTCAAAAAAAACTTTGCCGTAATCACTAAAAAAAAAAAAAAGTTACGTCCGTCGTAACTTTAGACAATTTTCTACAGGATTACGGTTGCCGTAACTCTAAAAAAAAAAAAAGAGTTACGTTTGCCGTAACTTTAAACAATTTTCAACAGGATTACGGTTGCCGTAACTCTAAAAATAAAAAAAGAGTTACGTTTGCCGTAACTTTAGTCAATTTTCAACAGGATTACGGTTGCCGTAACTCTAAAAATAAAAAAAGAGTTACGTTTGCCGTAACTTTAGTCAATTTTGAACAGGGTTACGGTTGCCGTAACTCTCAAAAAAAAAAAAGAGTTACGTTTGCCGTAACTTTAGTCAATTTTGAACAGGATTACGGTTGCCGTAACTTAAAAAAAAAAAAAAAGAGTTACGTTTGCCGTAACTGTAGACGCTCCCTATAAATAAACAAATACTACCCTGCAATATCTTTATAGGCTGGATTGATGTAATGTAGGATCGAGAATTAGAAAAATGAAAGCAAAGCGTAACATAACCTGAGCAAAGTGGCACAATTTTTATAAATTTATTAATTTTTTTTTGGTCAAAAATGTTAAACCGGGACAATTGAGCGTCCCGAGAACCTTTTTCGGGACGTCACGAAACGACATGAAAACCGGGACAATCCCGGAAAACCGGGACTTCTGGCAACCCTAGTTTTGATGAACATGTACCATTATATTTGTTGTTAATCTCAAGGTAAACGAACACTTTAATCAAAAATCTAAAAAAGAATCCCAAACATAAGAACAGGTTAGGTACACCAACTTACTTTCATTGTAAACATTTTTTTTATCAAATTCGGTTCATAAAATGGTATACCTAGGTACTAAAAGATTTGTATGGTCAGAAAGTTAGGGAGACGTATTACTAGGCACGATATAGAAATAATAAGATATGCTCAATAGATTTACAAAATTGATTTCTTCTGCGCATGTCGTCATAGTGTGACAAAATTTTTTATAAATTAAATTTCTATATGGGATTTTACATATTGAGTGTATATTTAATAATTTTTGAGGCCACAACTATTATTAACTCGAATTTGTCTGTTTATTTATATATTTCTTTACTATTTTCGACACTCTCGTAGACCCACGAAAATCCGGAAAATCGGGAAAAATCATTTGAAAATTTGGTGCAAATTTTATTAGTGATAAATCCGTTTCAGGAAAATAGCAAACTTTTCCGATTTTTCCGAAAAAAAAATTCATGTAAAACGCTTTTCCGGAGTTTTTCCGACCAAAGAAGCGTTTGAGCGTTTTGCAACCTGAGACAAAGTTGTAGAGCGAAATTAGTTGCATAAAGTTGTTTTTTAGGAAAACTCGATGGAAAACCCGGAAAAGCGAGAAAATCATCGTAAAAATTTTCATCAATATGATTAATGATAAATCTTCAACAATCATGAAAACTTGCATGAAAAATCGAGGAAGATTTGTAATAACAATTTAGTTAAACTGAAAAAGGCAGAAAATAAAAAATAAGTAAAAAACGAGTTTTCAAACAACCTCTGTGTGTGAAGAATAAAGTTATTTTCTACTTTTTCATGCGGCTTGGCCTCAGTTTTGTTTGAAAACTCGTTTTTTACTTATTTTTTTCAGTTTATTTATTTATTTATTATTGTTTTAAATAATAAATTTAAAGATTTATTTAATTAACTTTTTTTTTCATTTAACAATTTTATTTAATTTTCAATCATTTTTCTATTTAAAATTCAAATTCTAAAAAACATTTTACATCTAAAATATAATGTTTTAACTTTAATACTACATTTAATATTTTTTTAATTGTCTATTAAATTTTTAATATAATTTCGTCCACATTTTAAATCCTTCTCATTATATTGTAAGAAAATTTCTTCTAATTTATAGACTTCCTTTAAAAAGTCTCCATTTGGTTTATATAAGCCTCCTTCCGATAGCTGATTGGCCCAAGAATATCATTTTCTGCCTTTAATAATTCATTTTCTATTTTTAATTTTTCATTTTCAATTTTCTGATTTTCAAGTTCCTCTTTTAATATTTTGTTTTCCTCCATCACACTACTTTTTTCTGGGACAGTTCCGTCTCTAAAAAAAACTACCTTTGAAATTTAATTTAAATATGTTTACAAATTACATTGGAATGTTTAAGAACTCCAAGACAAATGAATCTGTTACAGGTTCAACAGAATTCGTAATGACATCGTTGGATTTTCTGAAAGCAATACTCTTGAAAAAGGTGATCATGAAGATAATTATTTAAGCACTTACAATAATTTTGAAACCATCAATTTATTTTCTCTGCGATCTAATATTTTCTCACGGTTTGAAATTTGACTTTGAATTATATTTCCGTTATACAAATTTTCTGTTGGAATTGTTCCTTTTTTTAATTTTTTTGGAGCGTTTGTAATATTTAGCAACTCATTTTTTAAATTTCTTTCGAAATCAATCGCTTTAAAATGTTTACTACAAATTCTTGAGTTTTTGGTTTCAAATTTATCTCCTCGTGAACACTTGTGGACTCATTGCTTACATAACCCAGCATTTTTTGGGAATGAATAAAAACTTATCAAATTTTTTTTATTTGCAACAATTTTAAGTTTTTTATTATTATTGCTTTTGCAACCGAATACTGCACACGAAACCATTTTATTTATTTAATTTTAACTTTAATATATTTTTAGTATATTATTTAAATGAACAATATATAAAATTTATTTAATATATTTATTATTTATTTAATATATTTTTTAAATGAAGCTTTTTTCATAGAAAAAACGGAAAAATAATTTATTTTTTGTCACATGATGACGCTAAAAGACCGAAAGAGATAGGAATAGACATGCGCGTGAGCATATCTTATTATTTCTATATCGTGATTACTAGGTATATTTGAAAATTATGAAATATTATAAGTGAGAGCGGATAATGAAATTTTGAATCATAGTAGGTAAATCAGATCAAAAATGTATAATTTAATGCTTATCAATCAATTCAGCTATTCAATGTTACAGAATAATTCATAATTGTAGGATTCGAAGGATCAAAAATAAAAAAAATAGGGACTTGATTGTATTTTTATTGTTACTTAGATTTATTTTTCATTTTTCCTATTAGACATAAAATTTCTATATTCAATTAAAATAAATTACAATAATTAAGTTTATTTGTTTGAAAAACAAAAAATTACTTTAACAATAATAATCTGTAAAATAATTTTATTTACTAAATAAACCAGTTAAATTGTATTGATCATAAATAGTATCGTCATTGTTTCTAATGCCAAAACTTTACTATCATAAGAAAAAAACCTTAAAATTACATTTATATACAATTTTTAATGTTTTCGCATGTATTTCTAAATTTCAAACGTGAATAAATTGACTTTAGTAATTATTTTAATTTTTAATTAAAATAAAGGAAAATTTCTTTAGTCAAAAAATTTTTCACCAATAACAATAATATTATGCTTCCCGATAATGTTAATAAATCAGTAGCAATTGTGAAAAACATGACTCTGAGATTCAATAAATTTTTTTCTTTTTTATTTCATACAATTTTATTTTCACATTTGAAATCTCTAATGGAACTCAAAAATACAAATAGGAAAAACACTTTTATGATTTTAGAAATAAAAAAAGTGCTTTGTGTTTCTTATTCAATAAAATAAATTAGAATTTAGAAAAATCTAAAGTTAGTTCTAAAAATATTTTTAACAATATTGTGACTTTGAATAATGAATGTTCACACAAAGTCATAAAATGTAGCAACAGCGTTTTTAATTCATAAGGCTATCTTTCTATATTGGTTAATTATTTGCATTTATTCACGAAATGGAAAAAGAAACAAAAACTTTTGTTTTGAAGGCAAAAAATGTTTAAATTAAATAATGTAAATTGTAAAAAATCATTGTTTTTTTTGTATTTTAATAATAAATAAAATCAAAAATGTATAAGTTTGATATACTAATTTTTAAAAATTGCCCGTACATTCATCGACACTATTTGACTAAAATAGACGAAAAGTTTTATTTTAATTCATTTAATATTAATGAATACGTTATGTTTTGCTTTAAATGTCACCTGTATATGTACATTAGTTTCTTACAAAATATATTCTACTCGTTTGGTACTCGACGATGATATTGATCCTGAATGAAAGGATTGTTCCTTAATAGAAGGTAAATCTACAGGATTAGTTATTTTTAATATTTGTGGGCCCAAAATTTCTGAATTTGTTATCGATTCTGATTCATGCATTTGAGTGTTATCATCATCCAAATTATGATAAGGACTTATAGAATTTGAAATCTGATTTGATAAATGTACTGGACTGGAAATTCTAATCATTTCATTAGAATCAATTAATTCTTGTTTTATTACCACCGGTGAATATTGGGATGAGAAATATAATTTTTGATTTGTAATGAAATCGCCATCTTCATGTTTTTTCATATGATGTTTCTTTTTATCCATTCGAGTAAATCGTTCGGAGCATCCCTTTACTGTACATTTAAAGGGCTTCTCTCCTGTGTGAGTTCGTTCGTGTCTAAAAATATGTTTAAAAATTTATAAATACGTTCAATCTAAAAAAGTTGTACAAATTTTCTGGCTTAAATTTTCGTCTAAATAGTCATCTCAATTAATAATTTAGTTTATTCTTTAATATCCCATGGTGTTACTCTCTTGTGAATCCTTTCATGTCTAAAATTTAAAGTAAAAATAAATTGTGATCATTAAAGCTGTACTAATTTCTGTTTTAAATATGTGAAAACCAGAGATTCGAATGCTCAGCATATTCTTTGTTTTTAATTAAATTTTTTTATTACAGATTCCGTGTTTAGAAAATTAAAGTTTAAAGTTTTGTTTTTTATACAATTTTTCAGTGATTTTGAGTGACCAAAACAAATTTTTCCGATCAACTTCCACTGATTAATTTGCCACAGGTGAGGGTTATAAACAGTATTTGTTGGTGAAAGACATTATTAACAGAACCGTTGCCGTTATAACTAAGCTGGCATCTGCTCATCACAAATAAATTTTTATTTAAATTTTACATTCTTATTCAGGATTATTCAGAATTATGGTTCGATAGAGTTTTCTTCGAATCTCTGGCCAAAACTAAATAAATTATAAATTTTTTTTAAATTTTTTTTGTCCAAAAAAAATTTTAAAATTAAAAAATTAGTGTGCTAACTCTACTAAAGAACCACTCACTTAATCATAATTAATGTACAAAAAAAATGTTATTCGTAAATATTATATATACTTAATAAATTTATGAAGGGAAGTGACAGAATACAGAAAAAATCTCCTAAATGTTAAATTATTTAAAAAATAATAATACAGACAAATCATTCAGATATTTAATCAAGAACTAGTAGTTCATTTGCAATGAATTGATTTCTGATCTTTTGCCTTCTGATAAAAAAAAACCTAATTGATGTTAAAATTAAAAAATAACTAAATGTGTGTTAAACAAATAATTAAAAATGTAACAAAAATATAGAATAGTATAGTAATAGAGGAAGAGAAGAAATCATAAAACCAGATAAGTAAAAAAATAATAATAATGAATGTTTATTTTTGTTTTTAAACGATTTTGTGAATGTTTTCTTTAGCAGGATTTTAATAGTTTAGTGCAGCCTTGATATCACAACTACCATAGTGTTGATTTTTTTTTTTTAACATTATTTTACCAATCAAAATTATTCCAAAATTTTATCAACTTATGACGAAAATCTAATTATATTTGAAAAAGAATTTCAGAAAAATTCATAAATATTCTTACCTGATTAGATGTTTTCGTTCTTTGAAAGCAAACGAACAAATGTCACATCGGAACGGTCTTTTATCTAAATGCATTGTTTGTTCATGATTTGTTAAATCTTTTTTTAAATTATAAGCTTCTGGACAAAACATGCATGTAAATTTCCTAGCATTAATGTGAATTTCTATATTATGCTGTTCTAGCAAACGTTTCGTTCTAAAGCCTTCTGCATCTGGCGGGCATTTTGGACATTGATGTAATGGTGCATTTGGTCTACGTTTTTCTTGATTCGTCATTGATGGTGAAGCTGAATATGATGTATTTTGTGTTGATGAAGATGGTCGCATTAGTGTTAAGGGTAAGTTTGAATGAAATTTTCGAACATGCTTATTTAATGATGAAGAATAATAATAACTTTTGTCACATAATTTGCATGGAAACATTTTTCCATCACCGTTTGCTCCAGTTGATGAATTCGGATTTTCCCCTAATGAATCATCAAACATTGAAGACAATGGTCCGTGATCATCGTCTTCATATTTCATGATCGGCAGCCGAATTGATGAATTATTTTGTGAATCCTCATCAAATTGATTTCGAGAATCTTGTTCATCATTATAATTATCTTCGGTT
Organism: Hybos culiciformis; assembly: GCA_964007475.1. Taxonomy (NCBI): domain Eukaryota; kingdom Metazoa; phylum Arthropoda; class Insecta; order Diptera; family Hybotidae; genus Hybos; species Hybos culiciformis. The sequence continues at coordinate 48,526,026 of OZ023274.1, read as the reverse complement.
GTTACTTCAACTGCTGGTGTCATATAATCATCATCATCATAATTTATCATTTCTTCATCTTCTTCAGGATTTTCATCAAAATCGTAATAGGAGTGCACTTCTGTTACGTGTTTGGTGAAGCCTTAAAATAATTAATTTAGAAATTAATTCTACATTAAATTAAGATTTTTGAAATAAACTTTCGTTCGTAAGCTTATCCAATTATTTTGTGTAATTCCGTCTTTTTGAAATAAAGTAATTTGGATAGAAAAAATATAGATCAAACATATTATATTTTTAACAGGTAGTAAGTTAAAAACCTTTTTTCTCTATTACGTTTCCAGAAATTGAATTTAAACTGGAATTAGAATTTAAAAATTAACATAAAACTAGGTAGGTCATTACTTTATTAATCCTTTTTTATTTTATGTTGGCCTACATTTAAATTGTAATCGAAATTAGATAAACAAACAATATTATTTTCCAACACCAGCAGGTGTAAACAATTTTCATTAATTATTCAACAAGAAAAATTAATTAATTATTTTAATAAACTAGTTAGATATAGATTGAGACGAAAGTTCGTAGCACAAATTTCGAATAATTTTTAACTTTCTAAATTTTTGTTGTGCCTAAAAGGGGTGCCTAGGTGGGTAGGTATCAAGTTTTTAAATGTGTAGGTAATAAGAAAATTAATCCATATGTTTGACTTTGGCCAGATTAAAATTGAATCCATTTTTGTTTAAAATTAAAAAAATTAATTGGATAAGTAAGGTTGATGTAGGTATACAATTAAAATTTTCTATTACTTCTAAAATTTTTGAACTCTTCTTTGCACACTCCGCATATTAAACTGAATAAACAAGATTTCGATACCTAAAAAAAAAAAAGAATGTAATTAAAACTCTTTTCTTGTCTTGATTAAATAATAATTAAATTTTCATTAAAACTCAATTTTTATACCATAATTATTCCGCATTTTAAACTTCTGTCATTATTTTCATCATAGTCCGACATTTTTTGTGCTGCTTGCTGCTATTCTATCGTGTCAAAAAGTATCTGGTTTTCTTTAAATTTTTTTTTTTTTTTACTTCTAAAAATTTTTGCTGTGTTTAGTTCAAGTTATTTTTTTTTTTGATTAATGAAGAAAAATTTATTTTCTTTTCTTTTTTGTTAGGTTTCTTTTGCCTCCACTCTGTGTACTACACACAAGTCAAAGATGTAGAAAATTTTTGTGTTTTTTGTTTTTTTTTTTGTTTTTAATATGGTTAATATATTGTTGTTGTTGTTTTACTTGATTTCTCGCTTTGCTGCTGCTGCCTTCTATGTTTTATTGGTTGGCTTCACAAAAATGTACAAAAACTAAAGAGTGTTGAAAAAAAAAAGAACAATTATAAAATTTTCAATGTTGCTTATTTTTATATTCTGTTTAGTTAATTTTGTGTGTATGTGGACTTCATAATATGCGGGGTCGGAAACGCGATTTAACTCTGTTAAAAAAATAATTAAGGGTCCCCGTAGTAGTTTTGTTCTGATGATGATGATGAAAAATTTTTGGTTATGTTTGTGTTGGTGTCACAGAAATAGTTTCTTTTTTTTTTTTTCGTTTTAATAAATTTTGTATCTTCTAGAAAAATTGGGAACGCCACTACTAAGTGAAAAATTAAATTTTCTTTTCCATTCCAAAGTTCCCAAGTTGGTTTTGTAGGTATAGAGTTTTTTTTATTTTTTTATTTGTTGTGTTCTGATCCTTTTGTTTACGTTTTATTCACAATTGTTTGATTTTTTTTTTTTATCTATTTTTTGTTTGTTTTTATTATTTATTTTTTTTTTTAATTATAAAATAATCATGAAAAAATTTTTTTTTGTGAACCGAGAAAAAGCAAAATTCGAAAATCGCAGTCCGCAAACACATAAAAACACCAAAAGCCCTCTCGAGTAACTGAAGAAAAAGTATGCAGAAAATTTCTTTTGCACACTGCCAGATCGCTTAATTATAGTGTAAACAAAATATATAGAAAACTCAACTTGAATTAAAAATTTTAAAACAATATAATTACAGAAAAGTGATGACGCGCTTACATCTTTAATAAAATCAATTTTTTTTTTATTAAAAATTTTAAATTTTGTATATTTGGAAATTTCATTGATGCCTTTACAATTAAGCTCGAAGAAGTATTTTATGTTAAAGAGAGTTGACCAAATTTACTCATCTGTAGTGTTATTGACAGTGTTTTTCAGTCCTTCAACCTGGTTGAAAAACATCAAACCATTTTGATGTTTGTTGTATGAATGCATACAACTTTCAGAAGGAAAGTTTTTCAACTTAATTCATAGGTTTGTGTAGTGAAACTTTCAACATTTTGAAAGACCAGTTAAATAAACATTCAGGCCTTATTAACAGAGGCCTTTTTAATAAATTTTGTAAAGCTTGGAAACCATTATGTTAATTTCACATTAAATATCTTGGTAACATCAAGTTGGCTATTCCATCCTTAGGTTTTATTTTTGTATTATTCACTTGTTTAAATGTCCAAATAGCGCCGCCTATGGCCATTTATGGAACGTAGGAGAACATATAAAATTTTTTTTTTCGTGAAATTTGTATGAAAATATGCGATTTGAAATTTTATTTAAGTTATAATTAATTAGTTAATTAATAAAAATGAATAGAAAAAATTTTGAGGTCTGCGGAATATCATTAGCAAACAATTCTATAGGTAGAAATATTTCCATTCATTACTTTTTCATCCAAAATAATTCAAAATCAAAAAGTGTATAAAAAGAAGAACTATTTTTAATTTAAATTTGAAAAACTTACCAATATTATTTAGACTCCAAATGTATGAGAATTTCCAATAATAACTTTTTTTTACATTTTTATATTTGTTATGAACTGAAAATTGTACTTAATTTTTTTTTTTTTGTTAGGTGTTTTTATATTTTGAATTATTTTGGATGAAAAAGTAATGAATGGAAATATTTCTACCTATAAAATTGTTTGCTAATGATATTCCGCAGACCTCAAAATTTTTTCTATTCATTTTTATTAATTAACTAATTAATTATAACTTAAATAAAATTTCAAATCGCATATTTTCATACAAATTTCACGAAAAAAAAAAATTTATATGTTCTCCTACGTTCCATAAATGGCCACGGAGGGACTGTCAAAACAGTGAATTCTTCATCAAAGAATTTTTGAGGATTTTTTTTTTATCTGGCAATACTATTGCGCAAATGAAAACATTTTCTTTTGACGTTTTACTGTTTTTATATATAGCTTGAGTTTGCTGAGTGAAAAAAGAAGTGTAAAAGAAAAGTGCGGAATTTCTTCTTTTTTTTTTTATTTTAAAAAATAAATTAATTTTTTTTTTTTAAATAAATTTTAAAAATTTATTCGAAATTTGAAGTGTATTAAAAAAAAAAAAGTATTGCGAAAAAAAAAAATCTTTTCAGTTGATTTAGTGAAAGTTGGATCTGAAAAAACAAAATAAAAAAAATCTTTTGTGCTTCTTGTTCTTTCTTTGTACTGTACCTAAAAAAAAAAAAAAAATCAATTTTTTTTATCTCAAATGAAAGTCAAAGATTTAAATTTTTTTTCCCATTTTATTTTCCACTTGTCAAAAGTTACAATTAAAATTTCTTTTTTGTTCTATCTTTGAAAAATCTGGTTCTTTTTTGAAATTGTGGCTATGAAAATAAATCTGGGTATACCTACAACCTACCTACCTAATTTGTTTTTTTTTTTTGCAAGATTTATGAAAACAAACGAAACGATTGTAAAAGAGTCAATCAAAGAGAGCCAGGGTCCTTGGAATTGGAATTAATATTAGATATTTGTACGAAGGACGGAGACCAGAAATATTTTAATGTTGTCACAAAATTCTATTTTTAATTTAATTTTTTAATAATTTTGTATACATCTGTTCTGATCTTTTGGTGGATTCAGGTGCTGAAGCAGCATCCTACTACTACTTAAGTTAATCGTTATTATTACATACACGAATATTTTCTCAAATTTCATATCTATACTTAATCAATTATGGAACCATGAAGGAAATGATACTTTCCAGCGGCTCCATGAATTTTGACCGCATGAATTATGACCGCGACTGGCGGTCAAAATTCATTTTCAAAATGAATTTTGACCGCGCCTCAATTTAGAAAACAAATGAATTTTGACCGCTACAAAATGTGCGGACAAAATTCATTTTTAAAATGAATTTTGGCCGCAACTCAATTTAGTAAAAAAATGAATTTTGACCGCGGCAAAATGTGCGGACAAAATTCATTTTCAAAATGAATTTTGGCCGCGACTCTATTTAGAAAAAAAATGAATTTTGACCGCGACAAAATTTGCGGCTGTATTATGCAGAAATAGTTTCATCAAAAATATTACTTAACAAATATTGAAAATAAAAACAGCTTTTTCATACATTTTGTACGGCATCCTTTTGGAAAAGGCCTAAAATCATTTTTAGAACGACACTATTTATCGTATGTGGGTAAAAAAGGTAAAATATTTGTGGGGTAGACACAAGGGGAAGGGGGGGCAGCAGGGCTGTGGGCGAGCGGTTGGTCAGTGGGATTTGCGGCTGGCGCCCTTGCCCTTTTGCTTAGAACACAATGTTTTATCGGAGGGTTGATTTCATTTTTTGAAATAAGTCATTTAAAATGAATTGTATCTTCTCCATAACTTTTGTGCATAATACTCGCGTTCCCGGCAACAACTCAATTTAAAAAAATGAATTTTGACCGCGGCAAAATGTGCGGACAAAATTCATTTTCAAAATGAATTTTGGCCGTGACTCAATTTATAAAAAAATGAATTTTGACCGCGAGAAAATGTGCGGGCAAAATTCATTTTCAAAATGAATTTTGACCGCGACTCAATTTATAAATAAAATGAATTTTGACCGCGCGGTCAAAAGACATTTTGTTGCGCGGACAAAATTCATTTTAAAAATGAATTTTGCCCGCCCATACAAACTTTTTCCGCGGTCATAATTCATGCGGTCATAATTCAGTGCCCCCTTTCCAGCCTGTAGATCTAAATATATTAGCTGAAGGGAATTGAAATTTAAGTAGGTAGGTACCTACCTAGGTATATAGAGGAACTTATTAATCGAAAACCAGTAAGGGAAGATTAGTAGAGGTGATAAATATGTTGTTTTTAAGGACGGAATGCATGGATTTCGAATACGTACATTTGTCTCTTCAATTAAATTATAAATAAATATAACCTACCTTCTTACCTACGTAAATAAGTTGAATGTTTAAAATGAATTAAAGTGAAATTTACCTAATTATTATTTTCAAATTAGAAAATTTTTTTTTTTTTATTATTATTTAGTTTTGATATTATGAAATTAAAAACAATAAAAGATTAGTGAACAGATAATGTTAATACACGAAAAAAGCAAAAAATTATTATTCTGTGAGATTATTATTAGTTATTAAAAAAATAAAAAAAACAAAAAAAAAAAATTTTTTTTTTTTTCTTAAATAAGAAATGTCTGAGAATTCATCAATAATTAATTCAAATAATAAAATAATTAAGAAATCAAATTTAAATGGCTTACCACCACAAATTCCAGCTAAACCAAAATTACCAATAAATGAATTAAAATTTATGAAAAATATTTCATCTGTTTCTGGATTAAATACACAAAATCAAAATTTTAATTCTACTCTTGTTGGTACAAAAGTAGCAGCAGCAGCACCTGATTCAGAATCAATAAATTCAACAAATTGCTTAGGTTCTAGTTTAAACGATGCCAGCAGTGCTGCTGGCGGAGGACTGAATTCAACTTTATCATCGTCATCATCGAGCACATGTACAACGATATTGAAGAGTCCACATGATCTGAACACAGATGGAATTTCAAAAATAAAAGAGAAAAAAATTAGTCCCGATAAGGAAGATAAAACTGGTGACGATTATGGTTCTGTATTGGATAAAGACTTAAGTACAACCGTTGTTAGAGGTGAATATTCACGTTTTGCTGATTATTTTGTAATATGTGGATTAGATTTGGATACAGGTCTGGAGCCAGATTATTTTGCTGGTAAGTTTTTTTTTTTTTTTTGTTTATTTTATTTCAAAACATTTTCACTTAAAATTTACACTTGTTCAAATATTTTCTTAAAATTTTTTTGAAAATTAATGTGAAATAAATAATACTTAATGTTCTTTTTAAGCTGATTTGAGTGTTGGAATTTATTGAAATAATTTATTCAATACTATTAAAAATGTTTTTGGTTTTGTCTCTTTTAAATATTTCACTGTATAATTAAAGAGATTGTCGGGCTTGTTTATTCAATGTACTCTACAGAAGAAGCAAGTATATAAACTGGGGATAGGTATGATGGTTGAAGTAAATCTCTCCCAAAATTATAAAAACTGACCAAATTATTGAAGAAAATTATCTGCATTAGGTATTATAATCATAATAAAAAAATTATAATGCATCTCGAAATGCATAGAAAGTTTAATTAAAAGGCATTCGGAATACATTATTATGTACATAATATATAGGAAGGGAAGCTGTTAACTGTAAAAATATCTAGAAAGCTCAACGGTGCCCCCTTAACAATCTCTAATCTTATTTGATTAAGTAGTTAGTCAAAATTTTATCTCTAATCAGCTGATTTATACATAATTACTTTTTATACTAAAGACGATGATGATGAAATAAATATAATTTAAATTAACATAAGCAACAAAATTATAATAATTTTTCTACATTAACGGAAAATCCATTAAATTTTTTGTTTTTATTTTAAATAAATATAATATTTAATCTGTGATGTAGTGTAAAAAAAAGATACTGTATTAATTTATAATATATTATATTTTTTTTCTGTGTATATTACTTAATATTGTGTAGGGCGTAACTTTTTTAATGTGTCCAGAAATAGGTGTATAATCTTAAAGAATAAAACAAAAAAATTTCTTTATAACACTTAAGAATTTTTTGTAGAAACTAGTTTAGAATTATTGTCTCTTTCATGTCTTTTTAATGTTTTATATAAATATTATTTGATCAGCTGATAAAATATTATTGAGATTAAAATGAAGGACGCATTAAGTATACATTTATTGATCAATTGTAGGTACATACCTAATTTATTTAAAGACTTCTGTGATTCTACATCTAAATCAATTGAAATTTGTTAATAATTCACAAGCCAAATAAGATCAATCTAAAATATTTTTAATGGTGAGCCACAAATTTCTCAGTAATTTAAACACCTTCTTCAAACTTTGAGTTCAACTTTGAGGTTAACGTTTTTAAATAACCTACCTAATATATTATACCAAACCATAATTTAATTGTATTTTAATTATAATTACTGAATAAAAAGTTTTCAAATGAATTTAATTAAAATATCTCACGTTTAAGAAATTTAAAATTAATTCGTTAAAAAAAAAAAAAATTAAATATTCTTTGTTATTTTTTCAAAGTTGTTAACAGAGAAAACTGATAAAATTGTAAAAAAAAAATTATTATAAATTAATCCAGATTTTATTTTGCATGTGTACATTATAGTTAATATTGTAAATACAATATTCAACATAATAAGAATGTAGGTATATATTTTACGTTACAGCAACAGGTGAAAGTGAAATTAAAAGTGTTAAGTATTATTAAAATAATTATTTAAACATTAAAAAGTTTATTACTTATTATTTATGATTTCAGAAAAAACACATAAGTATAAATTTTATTTCAATTGAATACCAATTAAGTAAATACAAAAAAAAATCAATCTAAAAGAATTAATAAGTACTATAAGTTGTTATTTTATTATCTTTTGAATTTGTTTTATTTGAAGTCAGTATAATTTGTCAACGCTGAGATTAGAATTAAATACACATACTCATAAATTAATGAAAGTAGAATTCATATTTTTAATTATTAATATTATTTTTTTTTTTATATTTTCATCATAAAGTCGCATATAATTTTTATCTACACATTAATCTTATTGGCGTTCAAAAAAATGTATAAGTTTTTCATGAATTATTTAGTAAAGTTAAGAGCAAAAAAAAAACATCTTCAATTTAAGTTAGTAGTAGCCGGTAGTAGCCTTCAATCTTGATATTGATATATTGTCATTGAAATTAGATTGAATTAAATTATAACTCTATACTTAATCATCTAAATTTCCTTAATAAAATAATTTAGAGTAAAAAAAAAACTTATGATTTAAAAACCATATAACTAAGTAGGTACTTAGTTAATATATTAAGAAAATATTAGTAAGGGGATTAAAAGTAATGAAATTTAAATTATTATAAAATATATTCTTATTAAAGAAAATATAATGGAAATGAATAGTGCTAATTGTGAGAAAATCAACGCAACTACAAAATATTGTATCTCACAAGGAAAAGAAATGAATTTCAAATATATCATACTGAAATAGGAATTAGTTATATTAATGATATTTAACTGAGTTATTAAAGATAACATTTCAGTGATTAGCCTATCCTACTTAAGTATTCGCCAAATACGTGAATTTAAAAAAATAATTATAATAAAATAAATTAAGTATTATGCCTCGTATATATGATGTACATGTAGTTATAACAAATTTATAATTATTTTATTTTGTTAAAAAAAACAATTTCTACGTCTGCAATACAGATCTCTACTGTATGCTCTTATTTATAGTTACATGAGAAAAAAAAATACACAAAGCAAATCATCAACAATTCATTCATTCAAAAATAATACTTATTCAATGACCCAAATATCAACCCTTTTTTTAAGTAAAAAAAAATATAACCAAAAGAGTAGCAAAAATAAAAGTACTTATAAACTTCATATGAGTGTTTCAAACAAAAATTCTGTGCTTTCATTTTTATTATTAAAAATTTTATTTTAATTAAGAATAAGAGAAATGTACCTAATTTTTTTTTTTTTATTAAAAATATGCGTAAAAATTGTTTTGGCTTTCAATTTAAAGTTAGTAGCAGAGCTAATCAAGTAGGTATAAGACGTTGCAATGGGTGCAACAAACATTTATGATATTTAATTTTTTCCAAATTTTATTTTTAATATGTACTTATTTCTTATTAATAATCCAGTTATTTAAATAGTCTCCCACTTACAGACTAATTATATGCGTATGAAAAATTACGCTGATCATTGCGTCTATTTTGTCATATAAGTAGGTACTTACGAAAGTAAAAAATCTTGCAGATTTCCACTGCTTGCAGGTTGCCACCACTGATGTATTTTAACATTCTATCAGTCTCATAACCTAATTTCCAAGTGACATCGACGTCAAAAGTTCTTTTGTCAGATAAAAGTTCTTTTGACGTCGATGTCACTTGGAAATTAGGTTATGATACTGATAGAATGTTAAAATACATCAGTGGTGGCAACCTGCAAGCAGTGGAAATCTGCAAGCCTCTCCCCTATATGTATTGAAATTAATGTAATCTTGGTTCATTATGAATTAAGATCAAACGTAAGAATCCTACGAAAATCCTATTCTATGCAATGCATTCCTAATTCCTAATTTCACGATTTTTTTTTTGTTAACGTCTCACCTTCACTGTCGACTAGTCGTAATTGTTTTATAATTGACTTTAGCTATTTCACCGACTTATCTAAGTACAAGCATAGATTAAGAATACAGAAAGATTTATAGCATCTATGTATATTCTTAATCTATGGTACAAGGTAAGTATAAAATTTTTTTGGTTGCAATACAATAAATTTTGAATTTTCATCTTATATAAAATTAATAAATCATTAACCCTGATCTACAACAAAAAAAAAAATGTTTTTGGATTATTATATTTTAAATGCCTAAAATTTTATTGTTCATTTTTTTTTTTTGCTGAATCGATTTAATGAATAAAATTTCAAAATTGAATTCAGTCAGATTTTGTTTTTTTTTTGGGTAAGTTATGTAGGTATATAATGTAGGTAGGTACTATGTTTCTATGTTACGTATCTAATTGGAATTTTAAAAAGAAGGAACAAAAATGAAAACAAATTTTATTTCAAGGATAAAAACATTTAAGAATTTTATCTTTATTTTATGTTAAATTAAATTTCATTTTTTTTTTTAAATATTTTAAGTCCTTTTAGATATTTTTTTTATTATTGCCAAATACATTTTATTTTTAATTGAGGAAATTATGTTTTGAGATATAACTGAGGGTTAGAGAATTTTTCTCTTTTTCTTATATAGTTGATGGGGGGATAAATAATTAAAAAAAAAAGTTCATGGACATATTTTGTGTTGTTTTCCGGTACCTATTTGTGAGTCACACCGTGAATTGAACAATTATCTAATGTTAAATAATATTTTGGATCATAGTGTTTACATGCGAGGATGAGTTAACAAATTTCAATAGGTCTCAGTTATTAAGCTAGTGTCTTTTGCAGTTAACCGGTAATTTTGTTTTCTTATTCATAATAATTAGACTAGACAAGTATCTAAGTATAGCCGGATATTGTTTAAAACGAGGTATATATATATATAATGTAGGTAGGTACTATGTTTCTATGTTACGTATCTAATTGGAATTTTAAAAAGAAGGAACAAAAATGAAAACAAATTTTATTTCAAGGATAAAAACATTTAAGAATTTTATCTTTATTTTATGTTAAATTAAATTTCATTTTTTTTTTTTTTAATATTTTAAGTCCTTTTAGATATTTTTTTTATTATTGCCAAATACATTTTATTTTTAATTGAGGAAATTATGTTTTGAGATATAACTGAGGGTTAGAGAATTTTCCTCTTTTTGTTATGTAGTTGATTGGGGGAAAAATAAGTAAAAACAAAAAAAAAGTTCATGGACATATTTTGTGTTGTTTTCCGGTACCTATTTGTGAGTCACATCGTGAATTGAACAATTATCTAATGTTAAATAATATTTTGGATCATAGTGTTTACATGCGAGGATGAGTTAACAAATTTCAATAGGTCTCAGTTATTAAGCTAGTGTCTTTTGCAGTTAACCGGTAATTTTGTTTTATTATTCATAATAATTAGACTAGACAAGTATCTAAGTATAGCCGGATATTGTTTAAAACGGTTTAAAATAAATGATAATCAAAAGTGGCCAGATTGTTTTTTAAATATGATTTTTTGTTGACTGTAATGAAATACCTATCATGGAAAATTATTTATGCAAACAAAATTCAAACATTTATCCTTAACTAAAATAAAATTAAAAATGTTTGAATCATGTTAAAAGAAAAAAAAAAAGTGTAAAAAACTTTTAATATTTTCCATGTATACGTAAATAATAATTTTTAATTAAAAAAGAATTTTTTATTTTTTACGAGTAATATTAAAGGATAACATAATAATTGAAAAATTTTTTGAGTTATAAAAAGTAAACAATAATTATTCTTTTTTTTTTTTTTACACAAATAAATTGAAAATAGAGGCCTAAGTAAAATGTGAAAAATTATTAAGGTTGGGCAAATTTTTTTTAATGTCTTATATACAATACATTTTATGGTAAGAAAAAAAAAAAACTCACATAAACCCGAGCATAAACCATTCAAATTTATGTTTTAATAAGATTTTATTAAATTTTGATATTAATTACTTAAAGTAATTATAATTACATATTCTGAGTTATTTCAAATTGGATAGTCTAAAAGTATTAGTTTAGTTCCTTTTACTAAAATATTTTAGTATTAAGTTGGTAGGTAGAATCTCACTGTTTTATATAATATTTGGTTAAGAGAAAATGTGTTTCAAAATTATCGAAACGGACCAATTAATTTTTAAACATTTTCAGGATTATTTCAATAATTATAAAAATTCATAATTAAAATTATAATGACATTAAGTAGTTCAAAATTATTAGAAAGTACTTATTTAAGTATCTGAGTTTAGTATTTATTAAGTGTTATTGCATTTTTGTGTCCATATCCAGTATTGATATTTGTCTTCGAATATCCAGTATTTACTATGAACATTTCTTGATTTATAATTGAAATTCACAGAACAGCATATTTTTTTTTTCGAAGCTGAAGTCATAATTCATTTTATTTGCGGAAACTAAAAATTAAAAGATTTCTAATTATGTTAATCTAATCAACTTAATATAAATATATTATTCCTAGAATTTATTCCTAGAATTTATAAGTAACAGTTAAATGTGCTATTCGAATACATAATAATGAATTTTAATCTCTCAACACGCAATCACATTAAAACTGACAATGTAAGTGATGATGGTAAAAAAAAAAAAATATTTTACATTTTCATTTTAAACAAACAAAATAAAAATACTTCCCAGGATTATTACTTATTGGGGAAAAAAAAGGACGAAATTTTTTGCCCAACCCAAACCCAACAATAATTTTATATTATTTTGTTAAAGTTTTTTTTTGTGACTTTGAACATAAATGGAATTTTTTTGTTTGTTCTTTCGATTGACAATGATAGGAATTTGAAAATATTAAAAAATAAGATTGAGAACAATATTGTGTAAATCGAATATTATGTTCTAAATTCCTTAAATTCTAGAATCAAAGTGTATTAAGTGTATAAATTGCTCTGTTTTGCTTCAATCCACAGAAAATTATTACCATCACATTATGTTTATTTACCATTATATTATACTTTAATTTTTATATTTTTTTCCATTAAATTGTTACTATTTGACAAGGGATTGCTGATATTTCCCCGGAATTTTTTTTTTCCAAAAATTTATTTTTTCTACTCTTTAAATTTTTGTTAAAAAATATAAGATAAGTAGTTTAAATGTTTTAATATACATTTATGTAAGTATATAAATATGTATTATGATTTTGTTGGAAACGTGTGTTTAGTTTGATCTAAGATTTTACAGAGATGATAACTTATTGAGTAGAAAACAGAAAATTCTTCCATATCATACTATATACCTAACTAAGTATATATTAAGCCATATTAAACTTTTCCCAACATTCTTTGCATTTACTTATTTAAGAAATTTTCATAAAATCAAACATAGATAGTTAAATATAATAAGAATTATGTAAATTGAAATAATATTGGATATGAAATAATTGAAGTAAGTAAGTATGTTTGATTGATAAGACAATACACTTATACGAATATGTAAAAATCTTATGTAAACATTTTTTTTTTTTTAACGAATACAATAAAAGTGCCAATTATTTTTCAATTAAAAAATAAATTATTCAAAATTTTCTCTTGCTTCATTTCTGATGATGATTTTTTTAAATTTTATTTTCTCATTTTTCATTGGAAATATTTTATTTTTATATATAAGATAATAATGGTTATCATTTGGGTCAAATAGATGGCTTTGAAAGATATATTAAAAGAGCTAAAAATTTATCTATGTGCTTGGATTCAAAAATAATGATCAATTAATTTAGCACCAAAAAATCTTATTTCGATTGGATTTAGTTCGTTAACTTTTTTTATTTCAGTATGCATATATAGATATAACGATATAAGTACGGATAGTAGTTATTTAGTTAGGTTTTTTTTTTTGTTATAATTTCCTAATTTATTTTGTTTTTTTACTACAAATTTCCAAGACTATAAATTTCCAAAAAGTTTCTGTGGTTTTGTATTTATATGAAACTTTTTTTTTGTAATTAGAGCTTGAAGTGAAGTTCTAGAAAATACTAGGATCACGTTAACTTTTTTTTGCTCAAAAAGTGTTAAAATAGAATTTTATATTCTGCTTAAACTTTTGATACTTCCGTATAATACTATTATTTACTATGATATACTTAATATATAATTTAAAATAAAAAAAAAACTATTTTTAACATTCCATTGTTTACAAATTGTTATTTTCTTTTTTATTTGGCGGAAGAATTTTTTTTCATTTTTTATATTTTATTTTAGTTACTTTCATTCATAAATTTATTAAATTTTAATGTCAATTTTAAATTATAGTTATTATAACAATTCCCTATAATATTAACATACATAGTGAATATGTAGGTACTATATATATACTATATATATATAATCTACTTTATCTACTTTAGAAAAAAAAATTATATTTTGTTAACACGTATTTTATTTTTATTAATTCACATATTTACAAAACCAGTATTAAAATTCGTGATGAAAATAAAATAAAAAAAAATTTCTTTTTCACACAAAATTTTTGCTTAATTGGTGGTTTTTTTTTATGTATGATTTATTAAATTTATAATATAATACCTACTTAATTGTCGTCGGCTTACAATAAAAACGATGCATTGTATATTTAATATAAAAATTTAAAGATATGAATGTCAGAATTTCATTAGGTTGAAGCTTTTATTTTCACTATCAGCTTGAGTGAAAGTTATAATAATAATCATGAATGAATAGTACCTTTAGTAAGAATCAATTCTGAGTATTAATTTTAATATGTACAAAATTCTAAAAACCATAAATTAAAAAAAAAAATACTATAAAAAATTAAATCTAAGAAAATTTTTTATTTTCCATATTCTTTTATTTTAAGGTGACAGTCTTCATTGCTCACCTTTGGATAGAGCTTATAAATCGAAGATTTTAGCACATTATCCAGAAAATGTTGCGTATAATCCATTTGATGCTCACGGAATATGCATGGTATGTTTTGTAGACTTATAGTGTAAGTACAATGCATAAATTTGTTAATAAATTTATTTTGTAATATTACAGCTTTCATTGCCACAAGGATTACGATTTCGTACCCAAAAACACAATATAGAACCAAAATTTCATTCTTTTGCGACAACTCGAGATGATGGTAAGCGGTGTTATGGTTTCAGTTTAATTTTTTATGAAGAAGTTCGAAATCGTAATATTTGTAGTGCAATGCATACTTTGCAGGTAAATTAAATAATTTCATGATAAACTTTGGATAAAAAATATAATAATTTTTTTTTCAATTTTAGGCAATGTTTATAACAGAATTGTCTAATGGTCAGACAACTGCAGCTTTGCGTCGAATAAGAGAATCACCTGTTAGCCGTTCCTTGCCAAGACATTTTAAGTTAGCATCACAAGCACCTAGCTCAGCTTTATCTTATTATGATATAACTAAAGATAAATTATATGTTGCGAAGTCAATTTCATTAGTCTGCCAGATTCCATACGGCTGTGTTGCTGAAATATTTTTAACAAATTTATATAAGTGTCTTCCAAGACAACCAGGTGAATATTATAGTATTAACATTGAAAATAATAACAACTATTCTTTCATAGAATTTCGCTTACGAGTTATAATTAATTTTTTTTTGTTGAATATTAGTCTGGTAAACTGCCAAAATTCCATTTATTTGGCTCGATAATTTTTTTTACTTTCTAAGATACTGTTTATTTTAGCATTTAATTTTTAGGTCCTGGAATTAGTTTAGAGAGTTACGTGTATAATATTTTGTACGAAGTAATGTTGCCACAACCTGGAAAATCAATTAGAATTTATTTACCACCAGATGATGTACAATGTCCACCGACCCAAATGATTTTGCATCAACCAGGCTTAAATGATGAATTACCCATTTTATTGGATTATTCTATTCGATTATTATTTCAATATTTAGGTAAATTTATTTCATTTTAGAAGTTTTATAAAGTGTTTGACGTTGTATTATTTTGACATTTTCTAGGGGTTGATTGTGTTATACAATTGTTTACATGCGTTTTATTGGAAAACCAAATACTATTAAGATCAGCAGATTATCAAAAATTAATGATTGTTGGTGAATGTATAATTGGGTTATTATATCCATTTGTATGGCCACATGTATATGCAGCTGTTTTACCTGTAAGTTAAAAAATAAAAAAAGAAACATCAATTTTATATTTTTATATATTAAATAAAAAATTTTCCAATAGGCCGCTCTTCAACATTTTTTAGAAGCTCCTGTACCATTTTTGATGGGTCTACATGCTGATTGTGAAATAAATGCCAAATTAGCATCCGAAGCAACACTATGTTATGTTGATATAGATAAAAAACAAATTCAAATGCCAGAAGAACAGCCGGTATTTCCACACAAATTTGATTTTATGGCCGAGATAATAGCAGCTCTAGATAAATTTCAAATTGAACGAGATAAATCATTGGAGCCACCATCAATTTTAAATCCGAAAATGTATTTTCAACAACGTAACCCATCAAATGGTTCATCGGATCATGATGTGATGACGTCTAGTTGTACCTTGCCATCGGGAATGCAAGTTCGTGGACGAAAACATATTATGCATGACAGTTATACCCGTTCCCGTGATAATTCTTCAGAATCTCATCCTTTAATTTGTAGTACTTCACCGAAACCAGAACCACCTAGAATGATGGAGTTAATGAAACGCAGCAGTCATAAATTAGATGATGTTGATGTAACTGATTGTAGTATGCCAACAGCTGTGAAAAAACAACAAAACTCCAAGCCATTGACAAAAATAGAACAATATATCGAAGATCAAAGACTTAATAATTCAGTTAGAGAAATATTTTTAAATCGTTTCGTGCACATGTTTGCTGCTTATGAGCATTTTGTGATTTATCCGAATCAAGGGAAAGAAGAATGGTTGAGCAATAGAGAAACATTACAAAATTTTGATAAAGCCTCATTTTTAAGCGATCAACCCGAACATCATCGACCGTTTTTATCTAGATTCCTTGAGAGCCAAATGTTTGCTACCTTAATTGATAATAAAATTATGACTGTTTGGGATGAAATAGATTTTAATTTGAGATTTTTTGATTCTCGAATTAGAACTTTGAGGTAAATTTTAGACAAACAAAATATATACCACAGTGTCATGTTTCAATTAAATTCATATAAGTTGTTATTGATTTTAGGAAGCGTCATGGCGGCGAGAGTATGATGAGAGCTACAAGCTATGAGCCTTGTGTCACAAGTCAAGAAACTCAAATAATATTAGACAAACGTTTAAATACAATTGATATTGAAGTGAAACCACCAAGTGAAATTTTGCCTAATAGACCGGCATATTTTCGAAGTTTTCCATTATTGGAAAAATCGGTATTGAATCAAGAATGTGCATCTAGGTAAAGAGAAAATAGTTTTTTCTTAAATGGTATCCAAAATTGCATCTAATTTTGTTTTGTCCGAAAAAAAAACATTTTAGTGTTTTGTTTGTTATGTTCCAAATATTTTATTCACACGCCAACAACATACTTTATAAACAATTAATACAATACGTACATACATATTTTATTATAGTATTTTGTCTTTTTATATTATTATTATTTCATTCCTTCTAATTAAATTAGTTGATTTGTCTTACGCCTGCCTGCCGAGTGAGTTTGATTAAAAATTTGCTACATTCTTATTTGCTAATACATGTAAATCAAAAGCATGAAATTAAGAATTAAAAATTTTCAATAACTACCGAGATACACTGGTTATTTAAAACATCCTGACTAAGATGTTTTTTGAATGTATATGTGAGGAATTGTGTAAAAACATTTATTGTGTTACAATTTTTCATATATCTATTCAAAAACATCTTAGTTAGGATGTTTTAAACATCTACTAGTGTAACTCGGCAGTAAAATTAAAAAAAGTTGGCTTTAACCAAAATTTACTTTCATTGAATTAATTTTTTTTTTAAGAAATTCACTTATGCAATTTAAATTTTTCTTTAGAAAATAATATTGTTATGTTAATGATTAGTTTTTTCTGTTGTGTGGAAAAAATTGTTAGTTATATCATTGAGTAATAATATTTATAAGAAGGACAGAATTCATACAAGTAAATTTTTTTCAAAAATTATGACAATATTTTGAATGTATTGAGTAAAACGTTTTAACTCAAATGTGTTTATTCTTAATTTTATTATTTTTATTATTGTATTAAGAATAAACACATTTGAGTATGAAATTTTTATTCAATACATTGAAAATATTGTCATCATTTTTGAGTTATTTGAAAAAAAAATTCTGAAATTTACTTGTATGAATTCTGACCCTCTTATAAATATTATTACTCAATGGTTATATGTACTCCATTATCTTAAAACAGATAATACTGATGGCAAAAACTTTTAACCTCTACAATTGTTGCCAAAAAATTATAGAATATTATCAAAAAGATGAATAACAAAATTGAATTAAGTATACTAAGTTTAAGAAGAAAATTTTGAAATAACTAATAACATCTACTTGTCATGTGAAATTTTTGTATCTTTCTTAAGCTTTAATTTGTAATATTGTATTAAATTATTTACATCATTTTTACATTTATACATTTATGACATTTTATAGTTTGTTGCAATAAATCTAGATAAATTATATTTTCACCAATTGGGCTAAGAGTTGTTTTCCATTATTTCAATATAAAAATAGACATTATTTTAAAAGGTATGCTTTTTAAACGGTGCGGTGGTTATTGAAAGAAAGCTTTCGGTTTGATTTAAAAAAAATTATTTCGCATTTAAAATAAAATGTTTTCATTTTTATAGACGATTTACTATAAGTGCAATAGCTGCACGGTTCACAATACGGTTGAGGAGGTTATTGTCGCCAAAAAAAGATGCTTAAATATAATGTCAAATTTAAGAATTTATCAATTATTGTCGGGGTCGTACAAAATTTTTTTTTTTTTTAATTCTATTGAGATCTCCCTGAAAAACTTAGCACTTTTATATGGCACACGCATGAATATTCAAAACTTGTAAACTTTAGTTTTAAGATTTTTTTTATTAATTGAATGCTCGATAAATAAGATATTATTATTTTTAAGATCATATATTTACTATGTAACTTATTTTTTGAATTAACTGGTAACAATTTATTATCGCAAAGATTTAAAGAAAATGTGTTAAAAAAAAATTAATAATAAAAATAAATACAAATTGCGTTAATAACTAGTATCGAGCTTAATTTTAAAACTGGACATCGACGTAACTGATGCGTTTGAACGTCACGAAACTTCAAATAAGATAATTAGTTTTTTTTAATTTTTAGTTCGCAGTTTTTTTTTTAATATAATTTAATTTTTAAACGTCGTTCTCTCGTTTCTGTTGCGTTGAATTTATCTCCAGCATAATAAGTGATATACATATTAACATTAAATTATTATTTGTTGATTCGGTTCGAAGGATCATAAAAATATTTATCGTTTGTAGTAGAAAAAGTAAAATTTTGTTGAACACAACACTATTATATAAAGTTTTGATTTTCAATTTTATGCTAAACTTATGAGATATCAAAAATTAATTTGAATTAATGTGTTTTATAGTATATAATATATATTATATGTTGGTTTTAAATTTTTTTAAGAATGAAAACCAAGTGGTAGAAAACATATCATTAGTTAGTAGTCAAATTTAAGCTTATGAAACTGGAATAATAATTACTTTAAAAAAAAAAATGGTTTTTACAAATTTTATGTTTGCAAAATAAAATTTAATGAAAAAGTGGAACTTATTTAATTTTAAAAATAAACGATATAATTATATTTGTGAATACTCATTTCGATTTTTTTTTATTATATTTTGTTTGACTGAAATTTCTTTATGCATCAATCGAACGTAATTTATGTTGTGGAAATATAATTAATGAGTATTCTTAACGAGATTGACAGAAAAGTAATTATGTTTCTCTTTTTTTTTTTTTTGAAAGCACGAAATGCACAACACTATTGATTTTGTTATTGCTAGAATTAGAGTTATGTTTTTTATATTTGAAATTTCCAATAATAATTTTTTTTTTGTTTTTTTTTTTTTAGAAATATAATTAGTTCAATTTTTGTATTTTTAATTTAAAAATTGTAATTTTTTCCTAATTTTAATTGTAAATTGTATAATATTCATCTTTTGCATAAATAATAAAAAATATTTTTATTTAAAAACGAAAATAATTTTGGTGATCATATTCCGCATTTCGATTGTATTTTAGAAATATTATGAGTGAAAGGATTTTAAATATCCGAATATTTTTTTTACTTTTTTAACCATCGATTTAGCCGAATATATTTTTCTGTAAAAATTTTGATTTGTTCTAAATCGGATTAATTTGTTTAATGTATTTATGTGCAAAATTTTATTTTTAGTCAAAATGCGGACTAGGAGACCAAATTTCTTTTATTGCATTGAACAAGAATGTACATTATTTTATGGCTGATCACTGTTATAAAACAAGATTACAAGCCAAGGTTTCAGTTATAAAAATCTATTTACTTAATATGAAACACAGTGATTTTGTGAAAAACCGATTTTTATTCGAAAAACCTGTATCTATATTTCTCTACGTAAGAAATTTGGAGTCTTTCAGACATATAAATTCAAGTCTAACCAATACCTTAAAAAAAAAGTAAAATTTAAAACAATATCGTTAATTGTGAAAAAAACTAAAACATTTTATAAAAAACTAATAGATTTTTTTTTCTAGGTATGACAATATTAAGTACATATTTGAAATTTTAATTTTTGTTGATATTATTTTAATTTCGCACATCGCATGAATTTTTGCATATAAAATAAATTTTAAAGCTAGTCTTTTTATGCGACAGGCGTTATTCTTATTGTAAGCATAAAAATTAAAAAATGATGCATTCTAGGTGAGAAAGTTTTAAAAATATTTTGGTTTTAATTTACAATAAGCATGTAGATGCATGAAAAAAATTATTAAAAATTACCAAAATTAATTAAATTAATTTAATTTCAATTTTATTTTTGTAATATTTTTAGAGGAAACAGTTTACGCCGTATTAAAAATAGTTCATCTAAATGGCGCACAAAGGAAATTAATTTGGATGGAAAACCACCACCACGTCCAACAAATTCAAATCGAAATTCAGCAAATTTATCATCAGCGGATATGAGTCCGGCACTAATAGCGCAAGCAAATTGGACATTTGTTGAAAAATTATTAAAAGTTAGTTATAAATTTTACATTTTCGTCAAAGAATTTGAACTTTAATACACAATTTTTTTTAAGGATATAAAAAGTAAAACAAAGCGAATGCTGCTTGAAAAAATGGGTACCGAAGCATTTGGTACAATTGGACCAGATGGTACAATAAATGGAATTGAAGAGAATACAATGATTGCATCATTGTGTGATTTATTAGAAAAAATATGGTCACATGGTTTACAAAATAAACAAGGAAAATCAGCGTTATGGAATCATTTACAGGCTTATTTAGAAATTCAAGATGCTAAAAATCCTTCAAATAAAATTGATACAAATTATTTAAATTCATCAGGTAATATTTAAAAAAAGGTTATACAATATATTGGTGAGCTCACTGCTTTTAGTTTTGAATTGGTGAAAGCTGCTTAACTAACCAAATTTAAATATATATTAACATTAAACCTATAGATAAAACCAAAATATAAAATCTCTGATCTTTATTGAACTCTTGAACAGAGCTGTATTTAACAAGTTGATAATTAAGTTGAAAATTGTGGCAGCAGATGAGCTTACACTAAATAATAATAAAAATTTAATTAATAGAAAGTAAAATTAATTCAAAAAATATTCTTGAAATGAATGCCAATGCTATTACTTTAACTTTAAAATTTTTTTGAATTTTTAGCAGTAGCCTGGAGCGTGATGAGGAAACGAATGGATTGTACGTTTTTTTAAGTCACTAAAAATGTTTTCATATGTGTGCTTATTAATTTTGTTTTGTATTTTGTAGTTTCCTATGTAAAGCTTTCTGATTTATTTTGCTGTACAATTTTATGCTATGGTTTGAATTAGGCTTAACTTTGTGAAATAGAAGACATTTGTATATATGACCTGAACTGTTGTTGGTTTAGTTTTAAACACGAAACTATATATTTTGTTTTTTAATTCAATATAAAAAGTAGTGAAAAATGGAGTAAAAAAGTCTTAAAAAGGCAGTCTTATGAAATCTGAGAGAAAAATCTTGAATTAAAGTTGAGGATTTCTTAACATTAAGTTTGATTTATTCGTGAAATTTCCTGACAAGTCGGTCATTATTAAGTTCATTAAGAGCAAGGTAATTACTGTAGATTGTGTTATTTATTATATTAAGTTTATAATGTTAGCATTAGTAATCTTTTGTACAGTTTCTTTGGGCTAAGTCTGGTATATTGATGATTTTCCTATTAATTTATTTTTTGCTTGTATAATATAAGAAATAGTTATATGTTGCTTTACTTTGTTGCAAATTGTAATCAAAATTAAATTAAATCACGTGGAATTGTTCTATATTTTGTACATTATAGATTTATCTCAAATTAATCAAGAATCACCAAGTAGTCCAACCAGAAGTCGATCAAGAGATCGAAAGAATTCATTAAATAGCAATAATTTTGATCAGCTCAGACCATTACCAGAAACATTAGAATTTGATATAAAGTATGATTTCAGAATTTTTATTTTATAGTACGAATTAATTTTTGTTTAAATTAATTTTTTTTAGAAATGTTTTAGCAATGACAGATATTAAAACTCATATTGGATATACAAGATCATGGATAAGGTTATCATTGGAAAAGAAGTTATTATCAAGGCATTTTCGAACATTGTTATCTGATCAGTCTTTATTGAGATCGTTGTATAAACGTTCAGCATTTTTACGTTGTGAAGAAGAAAAAGAACAATTTTTGTATCATATTTTAACACTTAATACTGTTGATTATTTATGTTTCACGAATATTTATCCAACTACTAGTAAGTATTTCGATGGTGATAGAACTTTATATGTAAACTTGGATTGAGTAATTATCGTATAAATCATTTAAGGAACCTTTCTTAAAAACATTTAATTATCATGTTGAATCTCTTGTATTGTTTTCTAGTAATTTTCGTCAATATTTGATCCACAATTTATATTGATATTAAAATGTAACAATCCAAAAAAAGTTTTATGTGGAAACATAAACATAATAGACTACAGTAATATATTTATTTTAAACTATATATTTTCTAGAGCTACCGTACAGAATAGTTATATTCCCGTCAAAAAAACACGGTAACAATATGACATCAAGCAATGTTTGGATAGCTATCTCAGGGACAATTAATGAAACAAAAAAAATTGCTGTGCCAAAAGAAGCGGTTGAATTTATTTTTCATGTGAGCTATAACTAAGTTTCCGAATTATTATTTTTATTTTTGTAATCATTTTTTCTTCTTTCACATCAGACAGTTCATATTTTTATTATTATTATTTTCTATCATTTTTTTCCAGTACAAAAATTTAGGACATTTAACTACCTTAAGAATTGGGCACGATAATTCCGGTGCAAATCCTAAATGGTTGATTGAAAATGTTATTGTTCGAAATGAAGTTACTGGTCACACCTACAAGTATTTTTCTTAACAAAAATTTTTTTTTTACATTTAAATTGAAACAAATAAATTTTAGATTTCCTTGTGGTCGTTGGCTTGGTAAAGGTATAGATGATGAAGCAACTGAAAGATTGCTTGTTGGTCAGAGATTACAAAAAGCTGTTGATACAGATGAATTGGTTCAAGTATGTAAAACTCCTCCAAGAGCAAGAAGTCCATCTGTACAACGTAATACAGAACAAATGCGTTCGTCGGATATTCAAACCATGTTGGGTGATTGTGTAAATGTTATTGTTAAATGGCATTATAAGCCGAACAGAGAACGAGATATTGGTTCATTAACTAATTTACTATGTGGAGAAGAAGGACTAGTTAAATGTGTGGAACATGTTTTTATGTTTGGTTTCAAATCATCACGATTGTTTGGAAAAAATCTATATGTTTGGGATTATTTTTGTAAGTTATAAAAAGGAATATAAACGCCGTGTATTTTTGCACATGGTCATACATGAAAACTATCTAGATTAAAACTGTTTTTTTTTTTAGTAAAAGTCAAGGAACAATTCGAAATGAATTTAAATCAGGAACATTTGGATAATCAAACACGAAATGAAGCTTCAATGACAAATTCATTACATGGTTCCAATTTAGATTCGCCATATTTACCCGGGATGTCATCAGCTCAACGTCATGAATGGTCGGCTATTTGGCGTTGCTTTGTTTATTTGATAAATGAAATAATTTCTGCAACAAGTTCATTGGGGAAAGATGGAAAATTTCAACTTTTTATTTGCTTATGTTTGAGGTAGACCAAATAATTATTTTATTTATCATTAATTATTACTGATTAGTATTTGTTCTTTCATTCATATGTATACATTCCAGGGATCATATTTTACATCGAATGATATCACCAATGGCATCAACAAAAGTCACTACCGAAATGTATGAAGAACAAAGTTTTCTTAGAAGACGAGGCTTATTAACATTTCTGATACAAATTTTAGAACCCCTGGATGAATTCCATATTCAAATGGAAAACTCCATAACACAAGGTATTCCGTCTCAATGTTAGAATTTAATTAAAAGTTAATAATTCTAGTTTTTAAGTCAAATCTGATGTCAATCCTTATTGAATCTTTTTTGAAAAAAATTTATGATTTTATATACTAAAGCTATTATAAAAGTTATAAAACAAAATTATATAATTGTACAATATTCAATTTATTTTAAGCAGTTTATGTAATAATTGCATTTAAAATTCAAATCCCTTAAAATTTTATTCTTTTTGGTAATTTTGAGTACATATATGCTTTTAAATAAATCTATGTTTAAACTTTCTGTGCATTTCCTTTTGATAAAAATCTTCCAAGAATTGCTTGATTCAGTATTAATTATAACAGTTCTGAAGAAAAATCTCTGGAAAGCTCTGAATTAAAAATTCTGAATTCCTAGAAAATATTTTCTAAGAATTTGTTTTCGTCAATTAATAGTGTTGGGGCTCTGGGGATTTATGAATTTATATTTCAACATCATTCGGATTCAACAGAGGCAAATTTTTTTTATTCAAAAACGAAGAATTTAATATTCAAGAAAAATAATGCTATTTTATATAGTTCATTGGATTAATTTTCCATCTTATATTTGTCATAAAAAAGTTTTGCTTTTTTTTTTGTAAACATAAGAATTAAAATATATTAATTGTGAATTTAAAAATACAAAAAAACAGAATCTTTAAGATAAAAAAAATTATATTGTTAGTTCTATTGTGAAAATTTATCTAGTTATTCTTTAATAGCCAAAGATTCGTATAATAAATATTTTTTAAAATGAAATAATTAAAACATGAAAATAGTTTTATAGAAAGGAAAAATTGTATTGAAAATTATATGTGAACAAAAAATTAAAAAATAAAAAATAAAAAACAATTTAAAAATCTCATAAAAATAGAAACAAATAAGTTAATGTTATTTAAATAGAACAGGAAAATTTAACTTTTAAGGCTTATAAAATAAATAATAAATTTATATGTATAACATTTTCGATATTTATTAAATTTGGCCACAAAATTTACATAGAATACTTCGATCTTCATTATTGTACTCTTCTTAAGTTCTCGTGTAGCAAGATAATCTCAATGAAAACTAAAAAAAAAAAACATATCGTTAATTCAAATTAAATTATACTTTTAACAATAATGTTTAAAATTTAAATTAGATACAAAAGAGAAAGTTATTATTTATTTTAAGAGAAATAATGATTAAATTTATAAACCTCACGACAGACTTATATTGTTTCTATTTTTATAATTTTATTTTTGACATCTTATAAATTTAAGAAAAAATAATCAAAATTACAAGATTATTTGTGATTAAGTAAGAAAAAATTTAAAGAAAAAAGAATTTATTTTTAAGAAAAATGAATGAGATTTAGAAAACAAAACCCATTTTACTATTAAATTATAAATTAAATTTTTGTTTAAAATATAATTAAGAAATTGAGAATTGTTAAATTTTTATTTTTGAATCTTTTAATAAATGTAATACTCTTTTTATTTATAAAAAAAAAAAAAAAAAACAAAATAATACTCTTTTAAAACATTTATATATGATTACGATTTACGAATTTATGAATTTTATTAAATTTTAAAAGTCAAAGTTTTTTTTTTTTTAAATATTGTGGGATTTTTATGAATTACGATCAAATCTAAAATAATACAAAATTATTTTTATCGAATTCAATGAATATGCTGGGGCCATTAGCATTAATAATTTCGTCCGAATGGAAAGAAGGATAGGATTTTCGTAAGATTATAACGTTCGATTGTAATTTTATAAGAATCCACAGTTTTTTTTCTTTTTATATGAAAAAACATTGCATTTTTTTATCATCATTATAAATATTTTAACTTTTACGATCCTTTGTACTCAGATTCATGATAAAAATATTGTATTGTAATTACTAAAATATAAAATTAAATTTGTTAAATTAAAAAAATGATTAATGTAGATTATTTTGAATAACAACGATTCAATCTTAACAATTAAAATACAATTGCACATTGCAATAGGAATTTTGTCGATTTTAGGGTCGAATCATAATTCATAATAATCGCTGAGTTCAACTATAATGGAATGTCGTTACTAATAGTGGGCTTCCTCAAGCTTCAATAAATACTCAATTAATTTGGTTCTAACGAATATTTATAAAATGTGATTTCTTCAAATTTTTTTTTTTGTTTTATTTTTAAAGGTTGTGAAATTAAAATATTGCACAAGAGAAGTCATTTCATCCTGATGTAGTAAAAAAATTTAAAAACAACCCATTTTTTTTTGTTCTTAATATAGGTATACAATTTTAAATTTAATTAATTAATTCTATGTGTATCGAATAAACTAGAAATATTGAAACAGTGCCAAAGATTTATTTTTTTTTTTTTAAATATTTCTCCACAATATATTTTTTTATAATTAGGTATATTTTAATCATAAGTTAGAAATAATTTTTATCTTGCCCACATAAAAATAAAAAATAATATTAAATATTATGGAATTATATTATTGTTTGTCTTAATTAAAAAATGAATCTCATTCAGAAAAATTATTGCATAAGATAGAAATTCGTTTATTTTTGGAAAAAAAAATAATAAATTGTTCTTAACTATATAAATAGATGGTTAAATTTTTCAAAAATAGTTAGCAAATGTTAAGAAAAAAAGTTTAATCATATTAATTTGTAGGACTTCACAGATGAAAATATAGTACATATTTAATTTATTTAAATTTAATGATAAGATTACAACTTTTTAACATCCCTCAACATTTTTAATTTCCATGTCAATGATAAATTTTGTTCTGTATCATCCAATGTCATATTATTATATTAAAGTGTTAAAGAAAAAAAAATATTTTACTTATATTCTTATAAAATTTCTTAATTGTATTCTATTGTATTCAATTGTATCAGAGAATATTAAAATAATTTGCAAAATGAAGTCCTAATAATTAAACTTTCTGATTTGATTAGAAATTGTAAACTCAGGTTAATAAAAATAAAAAAAAAAAAGTTATTATTTCCATCAATTAATATAAAATGTAATGAAAAATAAAATATATTTAGAATAAAATTGTACAAATTTGACCTTTAAGGCAAAATGTCAAGTTTATTTATTTATTATATTAAGAACCAATAATAAAACTTTGTCATAATCATTGTGTTCTCTAAAGAAAGTAAAGAAAAATTTTAAAAATGATTGCAAATATAAATAAATGAGTTTTGAGAGAGAGAAAAAAAAAGAAGTTTTTTTATTTATCAGCAGGATACTCTTTCGTATATATAAGTTCATTGGTTTTCGCAAATGTGGGCGATGTGGCTAATTCGCGCCACCATCATAAAAAGCAGAAAAAATCCATTTGTCGGGGCTATCCTTACGGAGCTGCCTCGGCGAGTCGAAAGACATATATATGTATTTATATCAGCAGATGAACTTAAACCTATTGAGCTGGAAGAGAAAAACAAAAAGTTCAATAAATTCACACATATTTTGGATTTATTTAGGATTTTTTGTTTTTAATTATAATTTTTGAACATTTTTTGTCAATAATTTTAAAATTTTATAATTTATTTATTTTTTTTTTTCATTTTATTCTAAAACACAATTTTTTTCCTACTTAAAATTAGATAACATTAATTATAAATGTTAAGATTTTGTTTAATTTTTTCATTAAAATATATTTTTTATTAATTTCTAAACACATAATTAAAATTAATTAGCATTAATAATAACTTAATTAATTAATTATAATTTGGTTAAAATAAAGACAGATTTACATAGTTTAGTAGTAAATGCTATTCACGAGTCAATCAAATCAGTTATATTTTTCATAAAATATTTATTGTAAAAAATATCAGGAAAATATTTGTTATTAAATTCACAGGTTGAATTGAGCAATTGAACTTCAAGTTAAATAGTATTTTTAATTTTAATTGATTCATGAGAAGCTTTTTTTTTTATATTAAAGAAAATTTAGATCGCATCAAGAAATTTTTTTTAAATTATCAGCACTTATAGAAAATTAAAAACTTAATTAAATATAATTTACATGAAGGTGATATCAGTGTCCTTTCAAAAAGTGTATTATCTCTGAACTGAGAGAAAAAGAAAGGGATTATAAGATTTAGATGGGGAATGAAGTGCTATTGCAAATAAATTTAACATTAACTACACATTTTAAGGTTGAGAGTGGATCAATAATTCAGCGAGACCCCTACTGTGTGATCGATTTTGTTTAAAAATGCGATAATTGGGGATAAATAATATTTTCGGACACAATTTGATATGACATGAAATTGAAATAAAATATAGTTTACAACAAAGATGTTTTTAATCAACCACAAAAATCAAACTGACCAAAACTTTTCACTGATTGCGAATCTAAACTTTCCAAAACTTAATTTTAGAATTTTAAATTATAATTAATAGTGGCAATTTAGATTTAAACCGAGAGAAAGATGTAGATTTAAAGTATTTAGTACAATTTTAATAAAAAAAATTGAACAAAATCTAAATTGCCACAATGTAGCATCAAGTAACAACCTCATTGTTATTTATTCTTGAACTTCTTGACAAATATGCGTACCAATAAAAAACGTTAATCAACAAAAATAATAATGGAAAAATTACTCTAGATGCTCTGTCAATTTTCGATACAGAATTAAATTGAGGGGTACGTTTTCGTCTACGTTTAAATTGCTGCTGTTGTTGTAGCTGCAGTTCAGATTGGCGTCGAAATGATAATTTTCTACCTGGAGCTATAAAAATAATTAATAAGTTTAGTTAGAGGTGGTTAGAAATTATTTCTTAAGATTTAAAATTTTTTTTTTAACATAACAAAAATGTGTTATTCTCGATTTCTCGAATCAACTTACTTTGTGTTGATAAAATATCTTCATCAGTAATTGATTCTTCAATCATTGAATTCATTGAAACCATTTCCTGATGTTGTAGTTGACCTTTAGATTTTCTTCTTTTTCTCCATATAGATGGTATGAAGCAACTCCATTCACAGTTCAACGGTTTTGAATCACGTTCCGGTGTAATTGGTACAGAAAATTCTGATAACGGTATTACTTCAAATAGTGTTGTATCAGTACTACCATTCAATTCCGATGGCATTGAACGATGACTAGTCAAAGTTTTTAATGTTCCTTCACCACCATCATCTTCCGTTTCTGATTCTGAATCAAAATCATCTATTATAAAATAACATTCACCGGATCCATATTTTGTGAAATAATGTACAACTGCAAATTGTATTATTGTGGCAAATATGAATGCAAATGATAGAAATACAAAAAAATCTAATGCTGTTGGATATGGAACTTTTGGTAAATCTGTTCTAGCTTCTAAGCCTAAAAAAGTCATTGTTAGTACAGTTGTAATGCCTAATGATACACGATCGGCAGTAGCTTCACGATTCAACCAAAATGATACCCATGATAGTACAACTAATAGGCAGCATGGTCCATAAACTTGTATTAAAAAATTTCCCATGTGACGTTTTAAAACGAAATTTACTGTTAACATTGAATATTGCGCTAAAATGATTTAAATTAAAAAAAATTTAAGTACCAATATATTTGGTTCTTTGAAAAAAAAAAGAAGAGAATGCACAAGAATAGTGTTAGTCTTATGTTAATCTTATGGTTGTCATATTTCTAAGTTTGATTCATTCATTTTCTTGAACTTCTTTCTTCTTGACAAATATGCGTAAACTACTATCCTATGCTCACTCAATTCAAGAGTTCAACAGACGTTGAATGGCAAAGAGCAGAGAACATATTTAGTAGGTGTTGAAAAAGTTCGTCTATATGTGAAAAATCCAAACAAAATTTACTATAAACCTTCTATATCGTGTTCACTAACAAAAAAATTTGTAATTTTTTTTCCTATAAACTAAACATCTTAGTTTTTCCTCATTTTCCTTTAAAATTCTTTTTTTATATTTCTACGTAATTAGAAAATTTATTCATTGCATTATTGCAGCAATTAACTATACTTAAAATTCTGAAATGAATGTTTATGAGCGCCATAATTCACAATTTCATACTGAAGAGGAGCTATAGGTACAATATAATAATTTTATACGACTTTCATTTGAATGAAAGGAAATGTCACGTTTTAATATTAAATTTTTCTTTAATAATCGCAATAATTAATTAACAGCCACAATTTCCAATAAGAATTTTTACTCTTCATTGAAATTGCATTTTATTTTTAATAAATGGAAATATTAATTTTACATAAATTTTGTAAATATTGAATTTTATCTTTTAAACATTTTTAATTGAATTTTATTTTGTATGAGTTGACATACATATTAGTCCTTCATCCTCTAACTAAACATTAACAAGTCTTTTAAATTTTCTAAATGAAATATAAGATGCTTGATAGCACCTAAAAAAGAGTTTGACTGACTTATATTATGAAACAAATAAATAGAACTATGAATATTTCAAAAATATATAACGTATAATCGGAACGTTTTACATTCAATTATATTCTTATGGAAAATAAGGACAGTGATTTAATGCATTAACTGACAATTACTTTGT
The DNA here is from genome assembly GCA_964007475.1 of Hybos culiciformis. Classification (NCBI taxonomy): domain Eukaryota; kingdom Metazoa; phylum Arthropoda; class Insecta; order Diptera; family Hybotidae; genus Hybos; species Hybos culiciformis. The sequence goes on along the minus strand of OZ023274.1, from coordinate 48,495,194 downwards.
GGTATACAAATTCATTATAAACCCCTATATAGTTTGTTGTAGTTCTACAAATGCACATAAATTTTTTATGATTTCCTTTCACCCTAATTTAACAAGAATTCCAATGATAGTTATTAAATGAAAATTTATTTAAAATTTTTTGTTTAATAATATCAAAATTGACATTAATGAACAGTAATTATGTATAATATAATTTGAGTTTATAATTTTTATTTTTTACACTTGCTGGTTTTAATTATTTTTTTTGTTGTACATGAGCAAAAAGAAATAATATATTCCTTAAAATATAACATTGCAATGCACATTTTTTGTTACTACCTATTTAACTGTTATTGAGATACCTTTTTGAAATGGTGACGTTCTATAAACCGTATCTGTACTATTCCCAGCTGGACAATCAACTAAATCAAATTGTGATAACTTCATATCCTCTGCAATTGCAACAGCCGTTCGATTAATATTCCAATTATATAAAACATCAACAGTTGTATATCCGACTAGAAATAAAAGAATTATACATTTAAATAGAAAATAAAGATTATTTTCCAACCCTATAATAATGAGAGAAAATGTATAGAATAAATTGTACTTCATTAATGAAGAATGAAAATCTGTTTTACATATTTCGGTTTAAAATACGTCCACCTTAAAACCAAGTCCAAACAAGGGTTCACAAAGCCTCTGTTCTAATTTATGAGCCTTCTTCACAATAGTTTTTCCATCATTTTATTCAAAAATTTTGATTAGATTCTTAACCATAAAGCTTCCAAAAAATTTTAAAACATAAAATTTTGGTTTTAAAACAGTTTAACAGTCAATCAACTCTATTATCCTAGATAGTTTTTGGCACTCTGCTAGAAGTCATATTTAATAAGCATGTTAGTATCAAATGAAATACAATCGAACAGACAGAAAATATAGTCAGTTTTTATTTTTTTAAATTTGATGAAAAATGAGCTTAAAGGGATTATTTCATAGAAAAAAAAAAACCAATATTCACTCTTAACTATTTTATTTTATAGTTATTTTCTCATTGAAATGAAGTATTTGACACGTTTATAAAATTGTTTAACAAGAATAAATTAAAGCTGTAAGCAACATTTATCTATTATTGGTGTTTTAATGAAATTTTTTTTTTTAAGAAGATTAAAGGTTTTCACAGATAAAATTTTAATCAAAGAAAAAAATTGAATAAAAGAAGTTGGCAACAAACAACCAAGATTGCTTCAAAATAAATAGATTTCATGTTTATGTTTGAACAGATCTTTCCTCCTAAACAAAACTTAAATATACTACAGATATGATTCTTTACTACAAGTTAAAATTATTTATAGAAAAAATTTGTAATTTTTTATCGCAAAACCAATAAACTTTTGGTACAGTGTTTTTCCAATGATATTTTCTTTTAGACTAAATAAGTTTATGTAAAAACGCCAATTGTCATTCATTGTGTGGTGTGGTATTGTCATTATACGTGCTGTGTCGTGGTTTCGTTTCCCAATTCGGGCTGGACTTTGTGTAAAATTGTTCAATCGACCACTTAAAGTTAAATGTTTGTATTGTTAAAAAAAAATAACTTTGATACTTAGCTTGTTTGATCCTCAGAGTGTTCAGTGAATAAAAATTTGCCCTCTCTACAAGACCTCAAAATTCATGAATTTTAAGAAGAAATTTATTGATACCCAACTTTTGTAAATATGCTTAATACTTCTTGTCTTGCTTAATGGAGGGAACATTTCACATCTCTATGATCTCAGAATTTCGTGAAATGTTCAGAAAATGTAATAAGCTAAAATAATATTATTTTAAAGAAGAGATCATTTGCTATACCGAACTAAAATAGTAAGGTCCGAAACTTCGGAAATGGGATCAAAATGCATGTTTTAATTTTATCTCAAAATTAAGTTTTATATCCACCTTTATAGCTGTTGTCCATAATAATGATAAGATAAAGAACAACTTATGTACCTACATACACAATATCGCATACAAGAAATCCAAGGAAATCAATCATAGAAAATTTAATATTAAGAAAAATACACACAAAATAAAAAAAAACATTCTATGATGATGGTTTCTACTTGTATTCAACATTTTCATTGAACGAAATAAAAATTGAATTCTCATGATAACCATTTTGTAACAATATCATCAAATAAATTGGTGAATTTATTTTACGAAAAAAAAAAAAAATTGTATATTTATTATTGACAAGTGCAATCATTCAAACATTTCCAGTCGCTTCATTTTGATATCAGATTTTTTTTTCTTTAAGTATTCCATAAGGATTTTCAATGCCAGAGCAATTTCATTTTTCAAAGAAAAAATATTTTATTAAGACAGTTTATTCTGATTTTTATTTTTATTTTATTTTTTTTTTTCCCATTTTATGTTTCCATATTTTCATAGCGATTTTATGTTGATATTTCTTGAACATTATAAACATTAAAACGTATGCATTTTTTTTTTTTTTTTTTGATAAATTTAATGTCAATATTATTACAAAATTTTCAATAAAATTTTAAATTATAATTATTTTTAACTTATATAAATCTTATGTATACAAGAATTTGTGATTATTTTCATTACAGAGATACAGAGCAAAAATAATTGATTCATATTGTATAAAAATGTTATAGTAAAATTTACTAGAATGACAGAATTAGTTAAATAGTATGTAATAGTTAAAAAAGTAAAAATTTGGTAAGAAATGATAGTAAAACTTTATAGTGTAATAGCAGAATTTGCTAAAATTATAGCAAAATTGATTAGAAATATGTTACATATTTTTTTTTTTTTTATTAAAGAAGTATGGATTTGGTAATGTGGACAGGAAGTTTAGACGGGATTAAAAAGTGGATTAAAAAGTGGGAGGTAATCATTTACACCCTTCTTAAAGCGGCGCAAGTCGTAAATCAAACGTCCGCCAGCTCTCGAGAACAATTTTGATGGGACAGCATTCCACATTCTCGAGTTGCGAACTGAAAACGAATCTCGTTCTATCACATCTGGCAATTTTCACGGGATACGGGTGTGTCGTTGAGGCGGTACGTGTTTGACGTGAAAATACTTGAAGTAGAGGAAGTTGGGCCTGTACTTCCAAGGAACACGTATCCGTTCCAACAAGATATTTATAAAAAATGGAAAGTGCGCCTACATTGTGACGGTGATTAAGTGATGGTAATGAGCTGGTGGTTTGATGATTGTTTATCAATCTAATAGCTGATTGTTTATTAATCTAATAACTTTGTTCAGGTACTCAAGATGAGTTTTAGGAGCACCAGCCCATATATGCGAATTGTATTCTAATTTCGGTCGTATGTGTTTTGTTTGTGTAAATGTTTAAGAGAACTGTTATAAAAAACTTTCGGTATTTACGATTAAAAACTATTAATATAAACTTTATAATAATATTAAATATAAAAATTTATTAGTACTATTGCCTATTAGTGTCTCGTTGCATGACAAAACTTACTTTTAAAAATATTGAAAAAATTTACTAACAACGAAATTGAAGTTAACATAAAAATAAAACTAATGTTTTCTTGACTCTTAAAGTACAATTATTGATACAAATTAAAATATTCTTTGACAATTTTTCACAAATTTTCTTTTGTTTTAATTTTATCGAAACAATTCTTTTAATGATTATCTTGTAAGAGATTATAAAATACATATATTTTTATTCTTTATCAAGTGTCTAATAAAATCAATTTGCGTCAATTTTCTTTATAATTTAATATATGAAATTTTCCATTATGTCCTTTTTTCTGTTAGATATAATTTTGGTTTTGATTTTAGTTGTGTAGTAAAGAATAAAATTGTCAAGTGAATTAAGAATAATAATAAAGACTGCAAAAAAAAAAATAAAATTAAATTTTTTGGGTTATAACCTTTTTATCAATTTGACAAAAAAAAATTTTTTTTTTTGGTTTTCAGACATTTATCCGGAAATAATTAAGGAAATGAAATCTGAAGAAAATGAAAAATTAATATAGGGGATAATACTTTAAAGTCTATGTTATAAATTCTTTGGTTAAACACTTGTTGAAGAGAAACATTTATGAAAAATATCATAATTTTTCTTTGAATCAACTGTCGTAGATGAATGAAATTTTTTTTTGCAAATTTTTCAGCCCCATAGATTTACTTTTTGTTTTATGCAACAGGAAAATTCTTGGTTCTGAAGACAAATTTATAACCCATCACAGTTCATAATCAATAATGATGAAAAAAAAACATTAAATTCCAGATTTGAAATCTTTTAATAATAATTTTCCATTATATATACATACAAGAAAATTGACTTACATGAGCCAAATTTTAATGGACATTTTTGTATATCCATTGGGAAATCTTCTAATGACATTGGACAACCAGCTTTAATAGTTAACCTGAAAATAAAATGAATTTAATATAAATGTTTTTATATTATAGAAACTATAATAAATTCACATTATATAATAATTAGGAAGACATAACTTGATAAAACCAATTAATTTTTGGTACACAATTTTTTTTGTAGAAGGATGTGTAAAATTTTTTCTATTGCAATCTTTAATTAACTCATTAAAAATCTTGATAATATTTAAAAAAAAAAATTCAGTCTTTTTTTTTTTTAATATTGAAGTTAAAATTCTTAAACGAACGGTAACTATGCCATCTCATCTCTTACTAAATTAACTAAAATAAAGGAGTGTCTTTTACCAACAGGATCTAATCTTATATATGCCGGTAAGATAATCGTCATACTGTACTTTAACTTCTTGTTTGACTTCTAAAGTAAGTATAGTTTGTGAGTTGGATGACCTTTAATTTGAAAAGACTCGTTTTCTTAAAAAAAGATTTGGAAAGACTACGGAAAGACGGTTTTATCAATTTGACATTTAAAATAATTTCAACTTTTATTAACAAATTTGGAAAATAAATTATGTTTTATTTTTATGTAGTTTAGTTGGTAAGAATTTTTTTTACAATCTGTGCAGTCCTTATAATTTTTTTTACAAATTTCTTGGTGTGTGTTTGTCAAATAGAAAATTTCGCTACATAATGAAATTGAATCAATTTTCAATATTTCAATCGGATTTGAATTTTATCGTCATATGCATTATACATACATACACGTACTACTTTCTTCTTGTACATAACGAATAAAAGGAATGCAGTATTCTTGTTTATTTCTTGAAAATTGATGTCTATTAATGTAAATAAATTTGATATAAATTAATCGGCGCAGTGAAATAAGGCCGCGGGAAATAAGGCCGCGATAGGTTTTTTGTTGCGGTCTTATTTCATTTTGAAAAATGAAATAAGGCCGCGAAAAAATCCTCGCGGTCTTATTTCATTTTGAAAAATGAAATAAGACCGCATAAAATTCCTCGCGGCCTTATTTCGTTTTGAAAAATGAAATAAGACCGCGACAAAAAAAAAAATTAATCGGAGGGCTAATTTCATTTTGAAAAATGAAATAAGGCCGCGAGGATTTTTTTGCGGTCTTATTTCATTTTTCAAAATGAAATAAGACCGCGAGGATTTTTTCGCGGCCTTATTTCATATTGAAAAACGAAATAAGGCCGCGAAAAAATCTTCGCGGCCTTATTTCATTTTTCAAAATGAAATAAGACCGCAACAAAAAAACGTCGCGGCCTTATTTCCTGCGGCCTTATTTCCATCCCCCAAATTAATCCAAAAAAATACGGATAATTATTTTATTATTAGATTATATCTTTGACTATTTATAGACAAATCAAGATTTCAAAATTAAATTTGAATATTTTCTCATTAGATGGATTAAAATGTTGTCTGAAATATATCAAACTTTTTATTCAACATAGGTTGTTGTTGAAATGAAAAGAACAATTTTTCAATAAGTAATTTTAATTTTAATAAAAAAAATTAATTGAAAAATTTTGTTTAATAAAAAAGAAAAATGTTTCTTTCATGGAGATAGGGAATGAATTTTTCATAAGAAAACTAAATTCTGTAAAAATTTAATAATGTTGTTCATTCATTAAGCGATAGTAAGCCGGATTTTTAAAATTTTATTTTTTATTTTCAAGTTATTTGAATGAAAGAATCCAAAACTTCTTTTGCACAAACACTCTGAGCTTCGTGAATCATGGTGACAAATGTTAATGAAAAAGAAAATCTTTTGATTTGAAGCTTTAATTAAATAAACATTTTCGTCTCTTGATTATAGAAAAATTTACAAACTCGAGTTCTCCACCCAGTACCACTAGAAAACTAATTGCTTTATGTATATATGAAAATGAAATGCTTAAATAAAAACTGTTGAACCATAATCTTATTATAGTTCATTAAAATATATAAATATTTTTTCTGTTTGTTTGCATGAATTAAATCTTAAATGAAATTGAGGAAATAAAAAATTCTTTGTTTTTCCACAAAAAAAGAAAAAGGATTTATGTAAGAAAAGATGAAAAATCGCATTAAATTTTCATTTCTGTTTTCTTAAATTTTATAATTAATTTTATGAAAGATAAGAGTCTGTAGCTATTTTATCCAAAGAAGTGCATAAAGAAAAAAAAAATATGTAAAAAAAAGGGACAAAAAAAATTATTGATGGAAAATGTATTTTCGTGTTAAAAGTACACTATTCTTAGATATAGTTGGGAAATTCGTTGAAAATTTTTATTGTTTGAATCCTTTTATAGAAAAAAAAAGAAAAGAAAAAGGAAGTAATTTTTTTTCTTCAAACCATTAGCTTTCCAAAATGTTTGATATCTGATCTGAAATATTTTATTAAGATTTTTGTTTTTGTATATTTTAAATTTTAAAATCTTATATATACTTAAATCTGACTTTTGCACTGTTATGGAAACTAACTACTGTAGAAATTAATTAGAATTTTCCAGTTTTGGTTATACGTGAGTTCCAAATTTTCTTCATGTGAGTTAATTTCTTTTCTTTAATATCGTGGGAAAGTTTGACAGAATATGTTTAAGTACACACACTTTGATTTCAGTTTAGTCAAAAATTTGAACTACATTTATAACTTGCTAGAATAGAAGCTAAAATATTAATCAAAATTAAGATATTTTTTTGGTTTTCGGTTATTAGGTTTTAAATGAGAGAACAATTTTGATTGTAGAAAACAAATTCTGATTAAATAATTCTTATTTTAAAATTCTTATTTTAAATATTATTTTAAAATTTTTTTTTGAAAATTGTGGTAAATTTTATTTTCTTTTAAATTTATTTTTTGTGATTTTCGAAGAAGGAAATTTATGTATGTTGTATGTAATCTTAGTTTATGATAAAATTATTTGGATTACCGTTTGTGTTTTCTATATATAAACAAATATTACATCCGCTCGAAAAAAAAAAATATAAATGTATACGAAAAGAATAACATATGTTTGAAAAATTAAAATAGTAGGTTGGTATGTAGCTTAAGAAAATTTTATATTATCAAATACGTTTTTTTTTTTTGAGGAAAATTTCTATATATTTCGCTTTATCTTAAAAGGATGACTATGATGATAGAAGATATTCCTATAATTTCAACAAATAATATATTTAAATTATTTTTATGTGTAAAGCTTTTGATTGCCTTTATGTTGATATTTAAGGTATAATGTAAAGCTGTGTTTTTTTTTCTTATCCAAACATATCGTAATATTTTCATTCAATGTGAACAAAAATTTAAACAGTGATTGAAAGCATCAAAAGTATTACAAGGAACAAAGGATTCTATTTTGAGAATATTTTCATACTTTATTTAGAAATTCGAACTTTATATTATATTCTGCAGTTTGAAGTGAAATTTTTAAAATTTTATTAATAGACAACTGTATAATAATATTTATAAATTTCTAATTTTTAAAGCTTGATTGCGCTGACACAATAATTTTAGTATCAATGTTTTCATTTTACTTCTAGAAAATTTTAGATATTTGAAAAAAAGCTTCAAATTCATATTCGATAGCTCAGTTTGCATTTCAGGACTCCAAAATCGAAAATTCGAAAAACAAAACTTGAAATTTTCTAATTAAATAAAATAATATAGGTATTTAGATATTGTATATTATAATTTTCCAATTTTCGAATTAATAAAAAATCATATAATTATCTTACCTGCTCGAATACAATACCCGACCATTTGGATAAATTCTAACAAATTTATTAGGAGTTGTTATCGTATGTAAATAACTTTGTTTACCATTGTAGAAATATGTATCTGGCTTCCATATTCTAGCCAACATTGATATACTTAATGCTAAAGTATCTTGTGCACCACCCTTAAATGCTAAACGTTTATCCACCCAAGATTGTCGAAAATAACAATCCATTGAATAAGTCTATAAAGAAATACAATTAAAATAAATAAAAAAAACCGAAATACAAAAAAAAAACTAACATATGTTTTCCTTAAAAAAAAAAATAAAATAAAGAAAGAATTTTCAAGATGTTTATTTTTACTGTAATAATATGAAAATTGTAAGAAAATGAAATTGTTAAATTTGTTGAAAAAATATATAAATGTTTTTATATATAATTTTCTTTTTATTTTCACCAAATATTTTTATATCATGAATTTTAAATTTGAAATTAGCTTAAGGACAACACTTTATTTTCTTTTTTTTTCTGTACACAAATAATATTTGATGGAACTGATGAGTTTGTGTAATAAAGGAAAAAATTTGATATTTGATTTGTTGGCGACGAAAATCATAATTAATTATGAATTTCTTTGTAATATTTTCCAAAAGAGGAAAATAAATTAAGATTAAGAATTATGAAAGTCAACGCCTCATTTATTTTCATTGGACCATCCAAGATAGGTTTTATGTTAAGATTCGATAATTTTCATTAATTTGGAGTCCCTAACATATTTTCGTAGACCATTTTTGTGGGGTTTTTAATCTTTATAAATTTGTTTTTAAATGAAATTACTATTTAATGTCCTTTTCATTATTAAAGCCTTTATAATCAAATTTAAACCGCAATTATAATCAATTTTAAAAATCTTTAGGTGGGGAATTCATACTCAAAACTATATATTATTATGTCAAATAATGGGCTAACAAATTTTTTCATATCCATACATATACGATATATAAAAAGTTTATTATTCAAATTCAATAACAACTTAAAAATCATATAAAATCAAAAAAAAAATCATGAAAAATAAAAGAAATTCATAATATAATACGTAATATGTAAAATAAAAATTTCGTGATAAAAAATACAGTTCATGGCACATTACAATTAATTCAAGTACAGAGTAAAAATAAAGAATAAATAAAATTTATTTAAATAATAAAAAATAAAAAAACAACCATATAAAAATCATTATTACCATATCAACTTCAGAAATTGGACCCATACTTCGTACCATAATATCTACTTCGACTACTGCTGGTGCTCCTAGAAAATTAAATGAAACAAAAGGGCATTAAAAAAAAACACAAAAAAAATAAAAATAAAAAAGTAAATTTTAAGTTACACGATTTTATTATTTAAATTTTTTTGACATTCATATATTTACTAAAAAAATCTATTTATCAAAATATATTTTTAGGCCACAAATCGAGTCCTTGAATTAAATTGCAGGCAAAGCAATTTTTTCAATTTCCTTCATTCGACACCTAATCACATACAAATTTCAATCAAAATTTCTTTTAAGCCACATCTCGACTTCTTAACACAATTGGGAGCTAAACAATTTTTTAAATGCTCATTTACATTATTGCAAAGAAAATCAATATACCGGGGACTGGACCATTGATTCATATAACAATTTTCATCGAAATCTTGCACTGTCTCCGAACTAATTATTCTAAAATTTTGTATGCATGCATACCAAAAATTTAAGATTCCATTAATTTTCTTTTGTTGGTAATTAAGTTCAAAAAAATTTATTTAGTTACTGACGACTTGGAGTAGATGGAATATTGTATTGTCATTGGAAATAATGGTCTGTGGAAAATTTCAGCAAAATTCGTTCGCGCGGGAAGAGGGTTAAATATAAAATGCAAGATTTGACGACAAACTAACAAACTATGAGTTTGTGTTTTAAATAAAATCGTGTAAAAAATTATTAAATTAAGTCAGTGCATTTTGGAAATTGATTGCAACTTCCGGCGATGAAAAAACTTTTTATTTCTTCTTAATTCAATTTCAATTTATATAAATTTACAAATTTTCATTAATTCAAAAAAATTCTTTTTTTTTTCCTTTTATATAGTGCGATAAATTAATTAATGTAAAAATTTATTCAAAATTTTAATTCAGAAATCAAGTAAAATTTTTCAGCACGAAAAATTTTGTGTTCTTAATTGACAGAGGAATTTATTTTTATATCTACATATACTTTTTCTTTAAATTAACAGACAAATTATAATTTTAATTGAATATTATTGCGATGACATTTTGTTTTTATAATTATTTATTGAACAACTATATTTTAACCGCCAAAGAAAAGTGAGATAAAAAAACACAAAACTTCAAGATAGTCGAAGCAAAAAAATGTGTAATTTTAATAATAATAAAAAATAATTTATTCGGTTTTGAAAAAAGAAGAAATGTGTTTAAAAAAAGATTGGTGAAAAATCGTATTTTATGTGGAAAACAGAAAACTTAAATAATATCTTGAAATTTTCTCATACCATAATCTCAATTAAACTTTTATTATATTGATTAAACCATCTACTTTTAATATAATTTTTCACAGAGAAATTTTTTTTGCTAAGTAATAATTTCAATTAACTTCTAAGCATATGCTGAAGAATGTTGAAACAATTTCAAACATGCTGACTATCTTAAAATTTGACTTTGGAAAATAGAAAAATCAACAATAAAAATCCTTGAGATTTTTTTAAGATACATTGAAACGAAATTTCCTATATATTTTATTACGCTCGATACCTATAACCAGAGCCTGTGCTGTGAGGACCACTTGAATACCCAGGTCAGACAATATGTATAGCATGTTTAAACCGCAGTTTAGGTAAAAGTTCAAAATAGACTTTTTGATTGTTTTTTATATATGTAGTTTCAAATGAGGCCTCCTAAATTAAGAGTCCCCTTTCTTCCTGGGCCTGCCTATAACCATATCACCGTATAACAGAAAACAAAAATATTCGCACAAAATAATGCAAATAAAAACAAAAACAAAATAATAACAAACAACCTAAAACATGTTTTCGATAGCTCCTTAAACCTTAAAATAATGAATATATAAATTAAAAAAGAAAAAATTAAGTTTAAAAATCTTTAAAAAAAAAAACTTTAAATAACCGTGAAGTAGATAAAAAAAATTTTTTTTTCTATTTTAAATTAAATACATTTATTAATTCAAAAAGTTTTTCCTACAATATTATTTATACAAAAAAATTTTCTTTTTTCAGATAATAATAACAGAGAAAATTTAATTCCAATTAAAATTCTTACAGAAGAAATAGAAAAAAAGAAAAATTTAGATTTTTTTTTTGTGGCCAAAAATTAAATAAACTAATTAAAATATTTATCTACGTGACAAATTTTATGTCTAGAGCATAATATTATAAAAAGTTTATGTTTTATTTATTTAATATTATTTTAATTTGTTGTTATTCAAAAATTTTATTTGAATAATTTTTCAGTGTTAACAAATATTTTTTTTTGCCAAGGGGTTTTTTTAAGTGCGATAAGTATTTTTTCATATTTTCCTTATTTTCTTTATTATAAATATAAATATATATATAAAAAAAATAATGGTTTTATTATTTTTGTTTTCTTTATATCATATAAAAATATATAAAATAAAATATGATAATTAAAATACCGGTGATGGTTATTTGAAAAGAAATATTTAAAGATATTTTCGAAAGTCCGTAAATTTGTTTATATAATCGTTATTGAAAGTTCAATATAGAATAGTTTTAATATATATTTTTGGATAAATTAAAAATTCTTTAATTTAGATTTTTTAATATTTAAGAATAGGGTTTCTAGCCAATGATGATGCAATAAGATAAGTCGCTTACAATTTCCATCAAGCTGACCATCAAACACAGATTTTTTTTTGAGTGGAACAGGGATTATCGAAAGTCACTAACTAAAGGCTTGATTAAGCAATTTATCTAAAAATCTAGATTCATGTTTTGCTTTATATGCCTGCTTTTAAAAAACATAAAAATCTATGATTAAAGTATTCTCTTAAATTATGTTATACATAAATGTACTTACCACCAAAACCTGGTCTTATACTATTATCATAACCTCGTAATAAATTATCTAATAAATTTGAAATATTTGCATGCTTATTATGTTGAGACATTTTCCATTTTGTGCTTCTAATATTTAATTGCTGCTGTAATTGATGATGCATAGATCTTTGTTGCTGTTCGAATTCCTTATATTTTTGATAATTTAAATATTCACCCTGTTTAGCTGTTTGAGTAACTGTAGCCGTTTGTTTTGAATCGTTAATGAATAGTATACAAATACTAATCAAAAATTTCTTAAACATTTTGACACATGACCACAATTTTTTTTAATTATATCAATTTTTTCGCTCATAAATATGCAATTATTATTATTGATATCATGTGAATATATATGTATATAAATATTTTTTTTAGATTTAAATTTAGGTAAAATTATTTATTTTTTTAGTTTTTTTAGAGTTTTTGAGTTTATTTTTCATTCTTTGGCAGTTTTATAATAAATTTTATTTAAAAATATAAATCTATAATTTTTATTTATTTAATTGCATCATTGTGGGAGTTAAACACAAAAAATTAAATTAAATTTTTATTAATTTTTTGCAGTAGCGTCTCTTAAATATTAATATGTTTTCCCTGTAAAAAAGTACATAAATAATATTTGTACGTAAAATCAGATGTGCATATTTTTAGGGGTAATATATTTTTCATATTTAAAGCGTACAAACGTACAATTATGCTGTTTTATGATGTTGCTGGCGTCTTATGTTATTGAAATAGAAAATAGTTGAAGTTCACTAAACAATTTTTCCTGTTCCTTGATTAAAATTAGAATTTGAAAAGCATGTATGTTCTACGATTTTGCTGAACATAAACCAGCTGTCAATCTGCAAATCGAAATTTGTCTTTAAGGGAACTTGTATTTGTAACTAATTACAAAAATTCCTAGAATTTTATTATAATAATATTTCACATATTTCTTAAAATAAAAAAAAACTAAATTATTTACAATTAATTTCGTGAAATAATTTTACGAAAAACTTAATATGTATTATAATTATTAAAATTACATCTAATATTTTATTTTATTTGAATGTAATTTTTTTTTTTCACTCTGAAGTAGGTACAAATGCTTTCAGGCTTTCTTTTCCTTATTTATAAATGTATTAAGTCCCTCAAGTGCAATTATTATTATGAGATGTGAATTTAAAACTTTCTTTTTTCCAATTGATAATAAATTTTGTTATAATATTTTTTTTTTTACAAAAAACTTGATATTTATTCTTGGCAAAATAAAGTTCTTTTTTCCATCCTTTATTTTCCTATTAAATAAAAATCAATTTCAATTTTCCTATTCATTAATGTAATTGAAAATTAAATATAAAATTTAGTAATAAGTGATTTTGCAAAAAAAAAAAAAATTGGAAAACTCAACTAGAGTGTCAAAAATTCATGTAAATTGAATTGAAAAGATTGAAAATGTAATAAAATATAATGAAATTTAGATCGTGTTGACAGTTTATGATAAATAAAAAGTTTTGAATGGAATATGCTTTTATTTTAGAGACTATGTTTATTACATGGATTTACTCCGATTCTTTATTTCAGACTGTTTAGGAACTAATTCACTTTTCATCAAAAATTAAAATACGACCTAAGGTTTGGATTTCGAATAAAATTGGTATACTTGTATATGGTATATGACTAAATAGTATATTACTAAAAAGAATTTATGACGACTATGACTAAATAATATTAAAGGAGCTAAAAAAAATTAGATATTCATAAAATCAAATAGAAGCTTATTGGTAGTCCCATTCTCATTAATTCTGATTTCAGATTTCACACTATCTTGTAACCTTTGTGCCATACATCTTTTAAGAGTTTAATTTTTTGTTATTTATAAGCCTCTCCTTTTGATTTTGATCTTTCCATGTTTAATTAACTAAATGAAATCTTAAATTTAAAATTTTTTAATTATAAAATAAAATTTATTCATACTATGTACAAATATATATGTGCGACGCTTATGTTTATTAACCTCATTTAAAATGTTGAACATAAATCTTTGTCTTTGCTAAGAAAAAAAAATATTCATTTAATTATCACTTTTTCTATTTGATTTTTTGTTAAATTCATATATGCTATTAAATGTGTGTAGCACATATATGTAATGTATATATGCTGTGTACGAAAATAGAAAAGAAAATAGTATCTGTATAAGTTAAAAAAAAAAAATATAAAAAAAAAGAATTACGAAAAGTATCATTGAAAAACTGAAATAAGTGCCTTGACGGGCCTAAAAAACTCTAAATAAGTCCTCTAGTCTAGATAACATTTAGCTTTCAGATGATGGCTGTAGTATAGCTTCCTTTCTCTAAATTGCGCAAAGAAAAGTTATTTTTTTTAAAGTTTCGTGAATTCAACAATAAATAGACTCAAATCAAATTTGAATGAAAACTTGCATATATCAATAAAAAAGTCTATCTAAAACACCATTGTAAAAAGCTCAATACAGTTTGGAGCATGTTCATTAGTTTTGCAGTTCTATAATATCAGGATTACTTTTTATTCCCTCACATAAGTGATAAATATCCTGAACAATATCCTTTCTTACACTTTTAAATTTATACTTATTTTAACAATTTTTTTAGGTTATTGTAATTTGTGAGTTAAGCTTTCGTAAATTTTTAGAGAGGCTTCTTTGCTTCCTAAGGATAAATTTTTGTCCTTTTATCAAATTTTTATATAGTTTTGTAACCACAATTTTCTTCCTGTGTGATTAATAGTAATTAAATTTAGAAAATTTGTATTTAAAAAAGAAATAAAAAAATTTCCTGTTTGAAAATATCTTATGTATAGCTTATAAAACATAAATTTCCATTTTTTTGCTTCAATGAAATGAAAATTTTTAAGAGGATTACAATGCGGGATTTTCCCAAGCTTTTTTTCCAAATTTTTTTTTTATTGCTTTATTTATATGAAGATAAATAGTTTAAATAACTTTAGTTAATCACAAGGAAGAAAAAAAAAATACTTAAGTAAAAACATTAGAACATCATAACTTTCATAAATTTAAAATGAAAAATATTTTTTGAAGAAGAAAAAATTTTTTTGTATGTATATTTGATTTTAAAAAGGTTGCGAAGATCTTTGCTTAAATCTTGACTTAAATATTGCCTAAAATCTTGTAATTTAAGTGTGTGTTGTAATAAAGTTTTTTCGACATATCCTCATTATCTGATCGTGTATATATTATGGGACTAGCAACGCTGTTTAGATAGTAGAGTATGGGACGTTGAAACTGAATTTTTTTTTTTGTAAAAGACGCTCACAAATATTTCAAAAATTTATCAAATATCTTGTTGAATATTTTTAAGAATTCTTTCAAAAAATGGTTTAATGATATATATATCCAAAACATGTTGGTGGCCGAATTTCTATTACATCCATGTGAGAAAAATATTTATTATCGAATACGACATATAATACTTCATTTTGTCTTATGTAATCTAAAAAAAACTCCTTCAGCAGAATCCTTCAGTTTGCAACAGCCGACTATTGATGTAAGTATCTAAATTTGTTCCTCTCAATGAATTCAATATATAAATATTTATATACCTACGTCATACATAAATGTATAGTACATATTATTATCTTTTTGTATGTTTATTCAAGATTTTATCGCTCACATAATTTCAAAATAGCTAAAATTTTGTCTGTTATTTTAACGATATAACAATGATATTTAAAGATATAGGTATAAATTATGTAAATTTCAGTACAAATCACTTAATCTTTTATATTTCTTTAATAAAATAATAATTTATGATGTTTTAAATAGATTTATAGATTATATAAATGTGAGTAGAGTACATATAGGTATACCATAGGTTTAATGTACAATAATAAGTTTTTAGAAAGCTTTATGTAAGTATGTAATTTGAATGCGATTATATACATTTAAAACATTTTACTTTTCATTACACATTTTATTTGTTGACAATTAAGTAATAAAAAATAATGTTAAATATTTTAGAATTAATGTGTCTGGTTTTATTTTGACATACCAATAATTTTACACTGAATAAATGAATGAAAAAAATTAGAAATAAAAAGAAACAAAGAAGAAAGATAATAATAAATTTCAGAATTTTCTATTTTTGTAATTTTGAGATTGCACATTTTCCTGCTAAAATCCAAAATTTATCTTTTTCAAACTATGTTATGTAAATAAGAAGGATTAATTTCTATTCTAAAATTTTAAGGATAATTTGAATTTATTTGAACACCACTGTATAATATAAATTGAAAGTACATCACTATGGTTGGATTTACTACGTTATTCCTATCGCATGTGTTGACCAAAAAAAATTCAAATATTATTTGGCGCTCAAAATTTTTACTTAAATTTTTGCTCCTTTACAGAGCAATTTGGAATTCCAATTGTAGAAGTCAAAAAAGGGATAATAAGTTAACAGGAAATTTACACAATTTTATCTCAGCAGTTCATCAGATTATGTTGGTGGTACAGCGAGAGAATCGTCACATCTTCTTTTATTTCCAGTAAAATTATTTTTAAAATTTTGTTAAAAGAACTATCAGAAACTTAATTCTATATTTATTTTTTTTCTGTATAAATCTATAAATGAACAAGATAAAGGAAGAAAAGAAGATATTCTTCTTGTAAAGAAAAATAAATACAAATATTGAAGTAGAGAGGATAATATGAAATTTGGGTGGGAATAAATATTTGCAATTTAAGTAATTTTTTTTGTGTACTATATTTTTCAGGTGTAAACATTATCTGATTGCGCTGGAAATAAAAAAAAAAAAATTCTCGATAAAATTGGATAGAATTACATAAATTTTAGTATTTTTTAAGGATAAGTAAATTTTTTTTTCAAGTGTTAAAAATCATTCGACAATATTCATTGAAATAAAAAGAAGCAGCAGCAAATATAGCTTAAATCGAACTAGTGGATGGCTATTTTTTTTGGCAAAGTTTTTTCTCTTATTTCGAGGAAAATTGTTATAATATTTGTAGCTTTTTTATTATACATTATAATTCTCAACTAAACTAGAAATTTAATTTTATTGCATTGAAATTCGAGGCATAAAACAATATTATTTAATCTTAATTTATTTTTAGCTGAGAAAAAAAAAATAAAAATTATTTTATTATTTTAGTACAGCAAGTTTTGTTACAATTCAATTCCTATGTTTGCTTAATTGTAAACTTTTGAGCCTTTATTGTAAGAAAATGACACAGTTTTATAGGGTGAACTGACATAACCGCGAATGTCATAACCGCGAAAAATTTTTGTCATAACCGCGAAACTAGAATTTGTATGAGTTTCGCGGTTATAACAAAAATTTTTGTTATAACCGCGAAACTAATTTTATTTTTGTCATAACCGCGAATTCGCGGTTATGACAAAAAAAATGTTAAGTTTTTCGCGGTTATAACAAAAATTTTTGTTATAACCGCGAAATGATAAAAATCGAATTTTTGTGTTTCGCGGTTATAACAAAAATTTTTGTTATAACCGCGAAACACAAAAATTCGATTTTTGTCATTTCGCGGTTATAACAAAAATTTTTGTTATAACCGCGAAACACAAAAATTCGATTTTTTTCATTTCGCGGTTATAACAAAAATTTTTGTTATAAGCGCGAAACACAAAAATTCGATTTTTTTCATTTCGCGGTTATAACAAAAATTTTTGTTATAACCGCGAAACACAAAAATCGAATTTTCGCGGTTATAACAAAAATTTTTGTTATAACAGCGAAACACAAAAACTCGATCATTTTGAAAAATGTAATAAGACCTCGATAAAAAAATGTTGTGAGGTAAGCACACGGAGGGGGGGCAGCAGGGCGGCGGGCGGGCGGTTGGTCAGTGGGATTTGCGGCGTCAGCCGCAAATCCCACTGACCAACCGCCCGCCCGCCGCCCTGCTGCCCCCCCTCCGTGTGCTTATCCCACAACATTTTTTTTTCGAGGTCTGGTAAGCACACGGAAGGGGGGGCAGCAGGGCGGCGGGCGGGCGGTTGGTCAGTGGGATTTGCGGCGCCAGCCGCAAATCCCACTGACCAACCGCCCGCCCGCCGCCCTGCTGCCCCCCCCTCTTGTGTGCTTACCACACAACATTTTTTTATCGAGGTCTTATTTCATTTTTCAAAATGATCGAGTTTTTGGGTTTCGCGGTTATAACAAAAATTTTTGTTATAACCGCGAAATGAAAAAAAACCAATTTTTGTGTTTCGCGGTTATAACAAAAATTTTTGTTATAACCGCGAAATGATAAAAATTGATTTTTTGTGTTTCGCGGTTATAACAAAAATTTTTGTTATAACCGCGAAACACAAAAATTCGATTTTTGTCATTTCGCGGTTATAACAAAAATTTTTGTTATAACCGCGAAATGATAAAAATCGAAATTTTGTGTTTCGCGGTTATAACAAAAATGTTTGTTATAACCGCGAAACGAAATTTTTTCAATTTTTTGCCATATTTTTTCGCGGTTATGACAAAAAAAAATATAAGACATTTTTCGCGGTTATGACACTTTTATTTTTTATTTCGCGGTTATGACAAAAAAGTTTCGCGGTTATGACATTCGCGGTTATGTCATGTAGCCGAAAATGACACAGTTTTATAGTTATAATATGTTTTAACTATATTTCGTATCATATATAAATATAACTATATTTCATATATTTCATATAAATATTTTTGGATTGTATTAAAATTTTTTTCTTGAAATTCTAATTTTGAACCAGCAATTTTGAATAATTTTTAAGCACTTCGAAAAAACCTTTAAATTAGTTTTGTAACATCAAAATACCAAACATTTGCAGCATGTTTCAAAAAAAAGTATGTTTATTCTTTTTTTTTTAAAGAAAATAAATGATAATTTTGAATTTCCTTCAAAAATAGAAAACTATAGTTCTTTTTGTATATTCAAAGAATTAAGATGTTTTTGCTTTTTTAACTGAAGTTAAAAATTTGAACTAACTTTTTTTTAGCTAATTTTTGATTGAATTAAAAGCAGTGTGTGTAGTTATAGTCACAAAGTAATCAATGATCCGTTTTGCATTAAAATATTTGAAAAATTTGATTGTTGCCTCTCATTTCTATCACACAAATATACTTAAATTTCTTATTAGTATATGTATTCATTTTAAGGCCCGGAACAGCACTAAACAGCATTTTAAGAAATTGTAAGCCTGTAATATCCTTAATTTATGAAATATATACTATACTGCATAATAATAAATTAATTTGTATAATATGTTAGTTAAGAAGCTTATCGTTTAAGCTGATCATTCCTTAAAGTCTTAATGCGAGTTTTTATTTTGTTTAACTAGTTTAATTTTCCATTATTCTAAAAGGTTTTTTTTTTTTTTGATAAAATACCATTTATCATTGAAGTCGAAGGTAAGAACCTAATGATGCATTATTATTAAATTTATTTATTTATTTTTTTGACGGAAAGGATAAAATGAAGTAAAGATTTTCTGCACAAAAAAAAGAAAAATTCATAAATAAATATCTTTTTGATTGAAAAATAAACAAATTTTTTATGAAAAAAAAAAGGATAAATTTTAGAAAAAAAAATTATATATGTACATTATATGATATCCATTTTTTTATTCTGAACATATGGCATCAAGTAAGATAGTTTTATTTTTCAATATTTTATTTTATATTTTTTTTTACCTGAGAATTGGAAAATTCTTTTTTAATGTTTTTAATGTACATATGTTCGTATGTTACGTATACATATATATTGGAATGAAAATTTTAAAAAAACATTTTTTGGTTGAAAAAATTTTTGTCCTTAATTTAAAAAAAAAATATATACAAAATTTATATAAAATAAATAATAATGATGTCCTTTATTCTTCTATACCTATAATTTATAAATAAATAAAATATTGAGGTAAAGAAATATTAATGTAAGTCGAAAATAATTTGTTTTGTAATGATAGATTTTGAAAGAATAATACAGTATTTTTCTCAAAATTGATTAATCTTAGAAATTACGCGGCGGAGACTGTGACTTCTAAATTAATACACAAAAAGACATTTAATTCAGTACACTGAATAAAGATCAATTTAATTTTGTTAACCCCCAAATGATACAAATAAATAAGTTAGGTTACACCTCTTTACCGAAAGATAGTAAATGAAAGTGAGTCTCTGGTGGCTATTTTTTTTTTGGTCGATCTAGCATCAGAGGTCACCTGTAGTAGGTAAAGCGCTAGTTGAAGCACCGTTAATCATATAACTTTAATAAACAAACTAAAAATCGAATTATTCAACTTTAGGGAAGATATTCACGAATGAAACATACTGATATGTCATGAAACGAATCTGAAATTTTATTTTTACATTTTTACAAAAACGAAGTTTCATTTAAAACTAAAAAATATTATTAAAACTAAAATATTATTATTTAACTATTAATTCAGTTGGAGAGCGAAATTTTAGACATATTAATACATATTATAATTATTTTAAAAACTTAGTTTTAATTTTTTATTAATAAAATTTAATTCAATACTATTCTTTCTTCAAGAAAAGGACACAGAAATTGAGGTTAAGTAAATTTCTTATTCTCTGGGTTAAACTGACGTTGTATATTAACTTATAATAAAAATCAATAAAATTAAAGACAATATAATGATTCTGTTTATAAATTTTTTTTTTTTTAAATTTTTCTAAGTTTTTTATGAAAGAAAATCTATATTCCTCTAAACTGAAATATGATTATCAGAAAATTCAATGAAAAATTTTTAAAGTATTGTTATGAAGTATAGATAGAGATGCTCAGATATCTTTATATTATAAAAAAACTAAAAGTGTTGCAAATTAATAAAATAATTTTATTGGTAAAATTTCAGTTTTTAAGCAACCTGATTACTCTATTACACTTGCATTAGGATAGACCCAGATCCACGACTTCAGAAAGTTTGAATATCCTGGGTAACAAATTTAAACTAGATTCTCTGAAAAGTCTATTAAGTAACTGATATTTTCACCTAAACTGCCTGATAAATTTTCTATGATTTAAAGAAAATTCTGAAACGTACGGGGATTTTCTAATCTAGCCGTAGATAGGTCTTATTCACTTCGCAATCAAGGTATTTGAAATTAAAGTATACAAACTTCTCAAAATATTTGGTGATTTATTGGTATTCACTCAATAAGTCTAATTTTTTAGTCGGCTAAATCAATTTCTGAAGTTATCGATCTGTTTACAAAACGATGATTAGGAAATTCCAAAAAAAAGAAAAGAAGAATAAATTTGCATTAGAAGAGAAGTTAAATCGATTTTGTGATAATTTTGTTTTTCTATATAATCTGCTTGCTTATTGCGAGAAAATAATTTTATAAGCACATATTCTGATTTTCAAAAAAAAAAAATATATCTACATAGTTTATTAGTTTTAATTATTAATGTTGTTATTCTTATTTATAAAATTGTTGTTTTTTTTATTCAAAAGGGACCTTCCTTAACATATTTGGGATGGACATGATCAATAGACTTATTAACAATGTGAAAATATTATTGTTTAAAATCTAAATAAATGAAATTAAAAACTTTGAAATAAACCCTTCATATTTTGTACTGTTTGCATTCGAACTTGAATAATAAAATAACTTGCTCTTTCAGCTATTTCAGTTTAAAAATATTTTCTACACATACTACCTAGATAGTTATACTAGATTGAACTTTAACAAAATTAGAGTCCAAAGAAACTTAAGTTAAAATATTAAGTAATTGCTAGTAAAAAGAAAATATTTCGGAAACTCGCAATAGTCCAAAATATTTCTAGCGTTTAGAATGAATGTTTTCTTTATAATTATATCCCTTTAGTTTTTATAGTGGTTAAAAATATTGTGGACAAGGTAATAAAACGTTGTTTCTCTATTTTGAACGAATGTTTATATATTTCGTTTCGTTGGAAATTCATTTTTTTTGAGAAGTTTCTGATTATGATTAGTGCTTTCAGGCGCATACGGCACTCTAATTTAACTGATTGGTTAAATTATAATCTAAAAAACACTTCTATAAAAATTTTCTCATCCAATTATAGCAGTTCTTATCGTTTATCGCAGCTCCGACATAAACCCACCCTAACAGGGCAAATACTTGGCCACTATTAGTCTGTAATATATTTATTATAGAAAAAAATAATTTTAATAATTGTACGTGTACGTATTAATTATTAATTACAATTCTTAATCAATTTCAAATTAAGTGTTCAAAAATTTATGTTACAAATTAACGAAACAATTAAAATTCTAAAGAGAAAAAGAAAAATGTTTCAATCGCAGAAATAGTACGAAAGATAATTAAAAAATTAACAGTACAACTTAGAGAAAAAAGCTAAGCTCCGAGGAGATCATTAAAATATATGTATTAACAACTATCTATTTTGAATTAAGCTTTAAAATTTCATATTATTATTAAGTTAAGTTAATAAACGTCATCAAGAAATAACTTAACAGAATCCATTTGAAGGGACTGGCTGTGACACTAGATAATGAAAAAATTGACTTTAAAATATTAGGTAAATAAGTTAGACAGTCGGGAAGAAATTTCTAAACGAAAAGAATAACTCGCAAGTCGGATGCATTGCAAGTTATTCTATTCGGTTGGTTCATTCAGAAATATTGAGTTTCATAACTGAATTAAAGTTTTTATAGATTTTACCCATGCTGGTAACTATTTATTAAAATGTAACCTTAAAAAGAAAAGTAACGAGAAATAATAGGTATGAAGAAAAAAATATTTTTCTCGATGGCCCAATTATAACGAATATTTCTGGAATTTTCTTCGGTTCAGTTTTAATTATTTTATTTATTTTTATTTATTTATTATTATTATATTTACGTTCATCACTAACCCAATGATTCAGAAACGCTTAACTTAACGCAATACCTTTCTCACAATCGGTCCTACTTAAATTCATTTCTTTTGTAAGTACATTCAATTTTTGTAATATTATTTTCATTCTTATAATTTCACCAAAAAGGTTCTTTCTTCTCAGATCCAAAAATGCAGTTCCGCTACAATAACTTTTTAATTGCTTAATAGACCTAGTAGAATTCCACTTATTTTATGAGATTCCTTGGCGTTGAAACAAAAAAAAGTTTAGCTTTGTACTTAAATTGTAGGTATACAAGTATGTTTTGTTTATAATTCTTCATTACTGTCACGATTTGCAAATAATAAATTTAATTTAAAAAATAGAGTGCGGATAACCCAACTAGCTTATATGGATAGTTGATCAAATATATACTATTTGTATATACATTTTTTATTGAATAAAAATAATAAACTATTCGTACAGCAATAAAAATTTAATTTAAATTACATGTTATAATTATTGTTGAACTACTAAATTTTAAGTATTTTACTACATTATTATTTCAAAGAAAATTAAAAATGTTTAATTTTCTTGTCACATAAAACATAATTCTCATATAAATAATCTACTTTAGTCTCTAGATAAAGTAACTAAGCTATGTAAACTATTAGAACAAAAATAAAATTATTAGTTAGACATAAAATTTTATGAAAGTTGGCATTGGATACTAAAAATTGTTTAAACTGGTACTGGTATGCTTAACATCATTTTGTACACATCAACCAAACATTTGGTATTTTCAATAATATATTTCATTATTTGTTATAATATAACTAATACATTTTACATATGTCATATTTGGTATCTGAATTAATAAGGAAAATAAACATATTATATAAAAAAGCATTTAAAAATATGTTTGAGATATTGGTGCTCTTATTAGTAATTAGTAGGTCTAAACCACAAAAAAAAAATAGTTTCAAATGCAACATCTAATTCTTTATTATCCCTGATGTATTGCAATAAATCGCCTGATTGACTTGCGTGAGACTCAGTTATGTTTATTTCAATATGATTCATAATTATAATCCAAAACTTTTAATTTTAAAACGTACATAATGCAAACCTTATATAAATTTTCTAATGGGCTATATACATAAGTATTTCTTATAAAAAAAAATTCTATGTTCAAAGAATATAAAGAAAAGATTTATGTAAGCTTGTACAATTTTTTATAAATTTATTCAAATACATGTATGTATTTTTTTTAGTTAAAATTTAGATAGAATACGGAGTAGATGCTCTATGGTCCCACTACCCACACACATAACGCTGCGTTATCCTTTGTACTGAAAGCATTTCGAATTAATTATTGTCCTCATTTAAAATATGTATTTTTTTTTCATTATTTTTGAACTAAATGTTGAGCGTTATAATAACTCACTGGATATTAACAAACTTGTGTACCAACTAAACTAACTGATTAAAATTAATAGTAAGGTAAGACAAATGTACAATAACATATTATATTTTTATATATATTATGAATATATATATTATATTATATATATATATATATATTACTAGTCGAAATACCCGGCTTCGCACGGTAGTTCCCAATTTATATTTATATCAAAACACTTTAATCCAGATTTTGTACACTAAAAAAACAGAATTTCAAAATTTGTTATATATCCACTTCCCGGGGCCTTAACACATCCAGTCTTCTAAATAGTCGATTCGGGTCCAACGCTATAATAAATACCTAAATTGCAAAACCGCCTTCTAAGGTAGCCCCCCGTCGGTGCCTCGGATCAAAAATATAACAAATCGGGTCTCTAGGCCGATTTGTTATATTTTTCGGAATTTGTTGTAAAGCCCGTGGGCCTGTCAACATCCAGTTTTTTAAATAGGCTTTTCGGGTCCAACGCTACAACATTTTATCGGAATATACCTAAATTGCAAAACCGGCTTCTACGGTAGCCCCCGTCGGAGCTCCGGAACAAAATTTCTAGTACCCTATAACCATCTCGAGTCCCAATGCTACTTAACTTCAAAATTTCAAAATTTCGAAATTTGTTGTATAGCCCCCCAATTGAGCCCTGGGACAACGGTTGCGGGCCTCTCAACATCCAGTTTTTTAAATAGGGTTTTCGGGTCCAGCGCTACTATATTTTATTGGAATATACCTAAATTTCAAAACCGGCTTCTAAGGTAGCCCCCCCCGCCGGGGCCTCGGATCAAAATTTCTAGTACCCTATAACCATTTCGGGTCCCAATGATACTTAAGTTCAAAATTTCAGCCAAATCGGTCCAGCGGTTTGGGCGTGACTGAGGACAGAGGACCGAGAAACAGAGAAACAGAGAAACAGAGAATTTTCATTTTTATATATTAGAGATGAATATATACATTATTTTTTTTTAAATTTTTTTTCATTTTTCAGAAATTGTTTTTAAGTTTTGAGGCTGAAAATGCATAATACAGAATTATTATTAAAATTATGTTTGATTCGTTTAATTGAATGCAAATTATTATTTGCTTCGTTAATATTAAATATCATACAGCAAGAGGAAATATATAAAAATATTACGAACATTTTTATTTTCACTTCTTTGAAGAGTAATAATTTAGATGAAATGGAAATTTTATTGAATATTATTGAAACAGATTGCAATTTAACAATAGTTTTGATCTCAGAAAACATTGAAATTGAAAGAAAATTTGTTGAGGTTTTTCCTAAACATTCACTAGCCATAATAGCAGCGGATACAACTGATGATTTTATTTTTGAAATAGTGAATACACTAATGAAGCATATTCGTAATACGAAGACGATAATAATTTTAAAAAAGGAACCTGATTCGTTTATAGAATTTTTTAAATTTTTATGGTTAAACAAATTTATCAATGTTATAGTTCTAATGGACGGTATTTTGTATAGTTATAACCCATTCTTGGAGCCTTATTTACATGCTATTAATAATTCCATAGTATTTTTCCCAGACAAATTCAAGCACATGCATGGACATACAGTCACCATACTTTTAATGAATGTTTCTCCTATGATATTTGCTTATGTGAATTCAAATAACGAAACAGTCATCAAAGGATGGAGTTCAAAATTACTTTATTGTTTTTTCAATAAATTTAATGCAACTTTGGAGCCATTGAATATGAACGCACTCACATCAACAGGCTTGTTAGAAATAATTGAGCTTGTTCGAAATAATACTATCGATATTTCATTTTTACCATTACGAATACTAAATTCGTCTGGTGTTACTTTAATCTATCCAGTACACTATGCCACGTTAGGTTTAATTGTCAGACATAGTCAAGAAATCAAAAAATCATGCTATTTATTATTACCATTTAGCTTTGAGCTTCAGATGTGCATATTATTGTTATTATTTCAATGTTGTTTTGTAGAAATAGTTCTTTCACGTATTGTTTTTGTTAAGCCCTTAGATCTCACAACATCGTTATTTATTGCTTTTGCAAAAGTTTTAGCTAAACCAATCCCATATGATATTAATGTTCAAAAAAAATATTTTATTGTTTTTGTGATAAGAATCATGGAATTTTGGCCAATACTTATGATTGTTTCTGTCTACGGTTCCATGTTGTCGGCCTATTTAATTACAACAGTTTATGAAAAGCCTATCGAAAATCCCAATGACTTAAGAACTCAGCGTATAAAAATGATGATAACAACTAACATAATTGAAAGTTATAAGTATGAGTCATTCATTCTTGATAATTATGATTTATTTCTTAATGTTTCTGATCAAGATTATTTTAAAAATCGTATAAATTTGAACCCAGAATATGCGTATTTGGCGAGAGATGATAGTGCGTTATTTCATTTACAACAGGAGTTTTTTATGAATAAACCGACAATGAGATTTGCTCCATTCAAAAGAGGTACTTATCTGGTTACGTATTTCACACAATTAGATTCTCCATTTGCGGAAAGGTTAAATGATCATATTTTGCGATCTAAAGAAGGGGGTCTAATAAATTATTGGCAAAATGAAGATTTCTATGATGGAGTTAAAAGTAAAATTCTAAAAATTTTTCGCGATGACGACAATAGAGAAATTATTTTGACATTAGAATATATAAGAATTGGTTGGTTTGTTCTAGTTATTGCAGAAATATGCGCTACAGTGATATTTTTGATGGAATTCATGTTTTTTGAAATTATAAGTAATATTTCCGCTTCGCTGACCGAAAATGTAGGAAAAAATTACAGATTTTCGAATAAATAATTAATAAATATTTCATAAACTCTGCTGTTTCGTTTTGATTAACAATAAAATATTAATAAAATAAAATTAGTTTGTTATTAGTAAAATACATTATATGCAAATGTTATCACTTTTTTATTAGTTGTGGAGTGCTTTTTATAATTAACGCAATATTCGAAATGTTCTCAGGTACCTATAGTGTCTGTTTAAAACAGGTGGTAAAGTGAACAATTTATTTAACTACTATCACTGATAAGCTTTAAAGTTAAGTTAATAATCTACATCAGCACATTGAAACCAGCGAGAAACGATATAATTTTCAATAATTCCAGAGAAAAGTTTAAAACAATAAAAAGGATCTCACCTAGTGTTTATACTAGATGGTTTCGAAGAATAAAACTAAAATTAATTTTTGAATATATTTTTGTAGGAAAATTCCAAATAATCTTCGACGTCTAGATTAAAAATCTTTTTTTTAATCGAACTAAAAAAAATAAAGAAAAATTTGTCAATTAAATGTCATGTATTTAATTTTAAAGTATTTGAATTTTCAAAGTTCTGTAGTTATTATTTTAAAATTGAAGCGAAAATCTAATAAATATGAACATTATTTGACTTTTTATTTATTTTTTTTTTTTATTTTTTTTTTTTCTTTTCTTGATCAAAATTAATTAAATATTTAACCAAGATTTTTAGTCCGGATTAAAACGAAAATTATTTTCTTTTACGTACACATTCAAAAATAATTTTAGTTTTAATCTTCGAAACCATGCAGTATAAACTCCAAGTCATTGTCATTGATATCTATAATAAAAATTAAAAATTTACAGAAATATTTTATAATTTATAACTTGCCATTTATACAGGATGTTTCGAAGATTAAAATCAAGATTTTTTTTGACTGTGTGTGTAAAATTTGTATAAAACGAAAAAATCTTGATTTTAGTCTGGATTATTTTCTGTCAAAAAAAAAATGGAAAAAAAAAATTTTTAAAATAGAAATATCGAAGATAAAAAAATAAATAAATGAAAAACTGAAAACGAAAAAAAAATATTTTTGCTTTATTTTTTTTTTGATTTATAAATTTAAAATTAAAATCAAAATTTAAATAATTTTATGAAGAAAAATATTTTAATCCAAACTAAAATCTAGATTTTAATTTGGACAGTGAAAATTATTTCGGAGATTTTTACGAAAATACATTCAAAAAAAGTCTTAATTTTAATCTTCGAAAACATCCTGTGTAAATGGCAGGTAAATGTCAATCCTCAAATTAAATTTTATGGCGACATTGAAATTACTGTAGATTTTTACCAGTCTGGTTTTATTCCATAGAAACCGTCCTTCAATATCAGCGGGTTAAGTTCAGACACCCGTTGAAAAAGTGTTGAAAATTCAAATTTTGAACGTCAATTAAAAACAGTCAATAAAAAATTGACACAAAACTTCCATTGAACTCAATTATTTTGAATTAAGCTTTAAAATTTCATATTATTATTAAATTAACAATAGTATAAACGTTATCAAGAATTAACTTATACAGACAATATCTATTATAAAATTAAAAAATTGAGGAAGCTTGTTATCTTTGATCCATTTGAAGGGACTGGCTTTGAAACTAGATAATGAATAAGTTAGACAGTTGGGAAGAAATTTCTAAACGAAAAGAATAACTCGCAAGTCGGATGCATTGCAAGTTACTGTACACGGTTGGTTTATTGAGAAATATTGAGTTTGATAACTGAATTAGAGTTTTGATAGATTTTACATCATGCTGGTAGCTATTTGTTACAATTTTACCTCAAAAAAAAAAGTAACGAGCAACAATATGCATAAAGAAAAAACATATTTTTTTCAATGGCCCAATTATAACGATTATTTATTTTTATTTTTTTAATTTAAAGCGCTAGAAGCAAAATTATAATATTATTATTATATTTATGTTCATCGCCATCATATATTTATGATTATCACTGATTCAGTAACGTTTAACTTAACGCAATACCTTTCTAACAATCGGTTCTATACTTAAATTTAATTCTTTTGTAAGTACATTCAATTTTTGTAATATTATTTTCATTCTTATAATTTCACCAGAAGTTCATTAAATAATTTAAATACATTATATAATCAATTTCGAAGGAAGGTTCTTTCTTCTCAGATCCAAAAATGCAGTTCCTCTACAATAACTTTTTGTCAGTTCAGTTGCTTACTAGACCTAGTACAGTAGTACAAGTCCACTTATTTTATGAGATTCCTTGGCGTTGAAATAAAAAAAGTTTAGCTATGTACTTAAATTGTACGTACAAGCATGTGTTTTATTTGTAATTCTTCATTGACTGTCACGATTTGCAACTAATAAATTTAATTTAAAAAATAGAGCGTATAACCCAACTAGCTTATATGGAAAGTTCTACAAATATATACTATTTGTATATAAATAATATTTTTTATTGAATAAAAATAATAAACTATTCATACAGTAATAAAAATTGAATTAAAATTACATGTTATTAATTTTACCTACTTATTATAAGTATTACCACATTATTTATTATTATTATTTAACTACTAAATTTTAAGTATTTTACTACATTATTTCAAAGAAAATTAAAAGAGTTTTGTTTTAATTTTCTTGTCACATAAAACATAATTTTCATACAAATAATCTACTTTAGTCTCTAGATGAAGTTGAGTTTGCTACTAAGCTGTGTAAATTATTAGAAATACAATTATTAGTTAGAGATAAAATTTTATGAAAGTTGGCATTGGATACTAAAAATTGTTTAAACTGGTACTGGTATGCTTAACATCATTTTGTACACATCAACCAAACATTTGGTATTTTCAATAATATATTTCATTATTTGTTATAATATAACTAATACATATTACATATGTCATATTTGGTATCTGAATTGATAAGAAAAATAAACATATTATATAAAAAAGCATTTAAAAATGTGTTTGAGATATTGGTGCTCTTATTAGTAATTAGTAGGTCTAAACCACAAACAAAAAAAATTTTTTTACATTACTCGAAAATCGGTTTTTCGGCTTTAATACTCGGTTATTATTTAAACAATTTTGTAGAGGCAAAATAAATATCAAATGAACTCAAATTGAAAAAAATTGTGTAAGTACTTGGGTTTGAAAAAAATATGGTTTTGATTTTTGTTTTAAAAATTGCAGTCCAAATTCTAAACTAGTGAAAGCAAGTAACTAAGCTTTTCAAAAAAATTGTTTTGGTTCCTTTTTTAAATTTGAAAATAAGTTTATTCGACAAACTGGAAACTTCGAATCGTTAGATGTACTAATTTTTTAAAAATATTTTAATTAATGTTATAATTTTAATTAAAAATTAAAAATATAACATAAATTACATAACATAAATTTTTTTTTTAAATACTCGGTTAATTTTCCTTACAGATACTCGAAAACTCGGTTAATTTATTTTGCCGAGTAATTGGAAACCCTATCTGCAATCTAAAATTCTATATAAAAAATGGTAACTAAGTTAATTAAAAAAAATAAAAATATTAATTCAAAAAGTTTGCTAGTTACGTTACGACTTTGAGTATAAAGAAAAGACTTATGTAAGCTTGTAAAATTTTTTATAAAATTATTTAAATACATGCATAATTAAAAATTAATAGTAATGTAAGACACATCATGTACACATGTACAATAACATATTATATTTAAATGTTTTGGATGATATATATATCCTCTTTTTTTTAAATTCTTTTTAATTTTTCAGAAGTTGTTTTTAAGTTTTGAGTCTGAAAAAATGCATAATAAAGAATTATTATTAAAATTATGTTTGATTCGTTTCATTGAATGCAAATTATTATTTGCTTCGTTAATATTAAATGTCATTCAGCAAGAGGAAAAATTTAAAAATATAACGAATATTTTTATTTTCACTTCTTCGAAGTAATAATTTAGATGAAATGGAAATTTTATTGAATATTATTGAAACAGATTGCAATTTAACAATAGTTTTGTTGTCAGAAAACATTGAAATTGAAAGAAAATTTGTTGAGGTTTTTCCTAAACATTCACTAGCCATAATAGCAGCGGATGCAGCTGATGATTTTATTTTTGAAATAGTGAATTCACTAATGAAGAATATTCGTAATACAAAGACGATCATAATTTTAAAAAAGGAACCTGATTCGTTTATAGAATTTTTAAAATTTTTATGGTTAGACAAATTTATCAATGTTATAGTTCTAATGGACGGTATTTTGTAGTTATAACCCATTCTTGGAGCCTTATTTATATGCTATTAATAATAATACCATAGTATTTTTTCCAGACAAATTCAAGCACATGCATGGACATACAGTTACCAAACTTTTAATGAATATTTCTCCTATAATATTTATTATTTGCCTACGTGAATTCAAATAACGAAACAGTCATCAAAGGATGGAGTTCAAAATTACTTTATAATTTTTTTAAAAAATTTAACGCAACTTTGGAGCCATTGAATATGAACGCACTCACATCAACAGGCTTGTTAGAAATAATTGAGCTTGTTCGAAATAATACTATCGATATTTAATTTTTACCATTACGAATACTAAATTCGTCTGGTGTTACTTTAATCTATCCAGTACACTATGCCACGTTAGGTTTAATTGTCAGACATAGTCAAGAAATCAAGAAATCATGCTATTTATTATTACCATTTAGCTTTGAGCTTCAGATGTGCATATTATTGTTATTATTTCAATGTTGTTTTGTAGAAATAGTTCTTTCACGTATTGTTTTTGTTAAGCCCATAGATCTCACAACATCGTTATTTATTGCTTTTGCAAAAGTTTTAGCTAAACCAATCCCATATGATATTAATGTTCAAAAAAAATATTTTATTGTTTTTGTGATAAGAATCATGGAATTTTGGCCAATACTTATGATTGTTTCTGTCTACGGTTCCATGCTGTCGGCCTATTTAATTACAACAGTTTATGAAAAGCCTATCGAAAATCCCAATGACTTAAGAACTCAGCGTATAAAAATGATGATAACAACTAACTTAATTGAAAATTATAAGTATGAGTCATTCATTCTTGATAATTATGATTTATTTCTTAATGTTTCTGATCAAGATTATTTTAAAAATCGTATAAATTTGAACCCAGAATATGCGTATTTGGCGAGAGATGATAGTGCGTTATTTCATTTACAACAGGAGTTTTTTATGAATAAACCGACAATGAGATTTGCTCCATTCAAAAGAGGTACTTACCTGGTTACGTATTTCACACAATTAGATTCTCCATTTGCGGAAAGGTTAAATGATCATATTTTGCGATCTAAAGAAGGGGGTCTAATAAATTATTGGCAAAATGAAGATTTCTATGATGGAGTTAAAAGTAAAATTCTAAAAATTTTTCGCGATGACGACAATAGAGAAATTATTTTGACATTAGAATATATAAGAATTGGTTGGTTTGTTCTAGTTATTGCAGAAATATGCGCTACAGTGATATTTTTGATGGAATTCATGTTTTTTGAAATTATAAGTAATATTTCCGCTTCGCTGACCGAAAATGTAGGAAAAAATTGCAGATTTTCGAATAAATAATTAATAAATATTTCATAAACTCTGCTATTTCCTTTTGATTAACAATAAAATATTAATAAAATAAAATTAGTTTGTTATTAGTAAAATACATTATATGCAAATGTTATGACTTTTTTATTAGTTGTGAAGTTTTTTTAGAATTAATGTACCTAGTGTCTGTTTAAAACAAGTGAAAAAAAAAATTTAAAGTATTCATATTCAACTGAAAGTTGAATTTTATAATATTTATTTAACTACTGTCACTGATAAACTTTAAAGTTAAGTTAATAATGTTCATCAGCACATTGAAACCCGAGAGAAACGATATAAATTTTCAATAATTCCAGAGAAAACGTTGAAACAATAAAAAGGATCTCATTACTATCTAATAAAATTAAAAATTTACAGAAATATTTCATAATTGCTAAATGTCAATCCTCAAATTGGATTTTATGCCGACATTCAAGTTACTGTAGATTTATCAGTCTGGTAAAGTCTGAAAAAGTGTTGAAATTTCAAATTTTGAACGTCAATTAAAAACAGTCAATAAAAAATTAAAAAAATTGATACAAAACTTCCATTGAACTCAATTATTTTGATGTACTTAATTAAATTTATTTCGTATATACTATACACAATAGTGCAAATAGTAGGGGAAGATAGTTCAACTAGTAGGGAAAGATGAACCTTGGTATCAAAAAAGTTATAACAATTGACTATACGAGAAAAAAAAATCTGAGACAAAGTTAAAGAAAAAATATTTGGCACTTTTTTACCTTAACAATTTTGTTCTAAGTTCACAGAAGCATATCGTTTTTGTTTCAAAAAATCAAATATTATATCTACTGTAAACTATTCCAGTACATTCTGAAATGGTCAAAAAGATCAAATACATCTATATTTTGATTTCTGGATGTTTTGTTTTTCTTGTTGCGAAGACATTAAATATACCTTCATTTAAAGCTGTAAACCTTATTTATATTTATTCTGGTTTTCATTTATGCATCTTTGAATTGGATATACTTTTTTAAATATTATTTTCGGAAATGTGAGTGAAAACACGATAATGGTAAAAAATGTGTCCACTTCAAAAGTAAATCAAAACGCCTATTCAAGATCTTCGCCACAAATATCAAGAGAAGCAAAAATGTAGAAGTATAAAAATAAGGAATTTGTGACAGATATCTGCTTATATGATCAAACAATGTTAAATCAAAGGCGAAAGTTCTGCTTCATTCAATCTTATCTCATTAAATAATTTCAATTCATTATAGTATATACAAAATTATTAAGCTTAAAAGTAAATTATATAATAATTATGATTATGATTATGATTATGATTATCATTTTCTTCCGGTTTAGTATACCATTTTAAAGTACCTAAAATTAAATCTGTTGAGAAATGTGTCTGCTCGATTTAAAAATATTCAGTGCAATATTCAGAGTTTATAAGTTTTTAATTAAGCTTTGAAAAGTTAACTTCTTTCCTAAGTTTACCAAAAAAATAAATTTATATTTCTTGGACATTGATTGTGTTATAAAAGCATAAGTAAAACAAATGCATATATGTACATAATCTTCATACATGCAATTTTTATTGAATAAAAATAATATAGTATATTCAAATATTCTTATAATTATATGTAATCCACATTTAGATTGTAATCATTATTACACATAACATTATAATGTTAATAAAGTAAGAACTTATTATATTCAACATTATATTAACTAAATTATAGTCCAACTATGTACTTAAATTTAAATATTTTACATTATTTAAAAAAAATTAAAATGGGTTTGCTGTCATTTTACATATTATTATTTTCATAATTCTTCTTCTAAGTCTCGCTACTCGCTAATATATTTCCGAAAATTAAATTAAATACAATTCATCTCTGTAAGATATTATTAATTTGTTCTGCATATGTAATGCAATACAATAAATGTTAAATGTTATAATATTATTAAATGAAATGTTTAAACAAAGATTTTTAACTAAAATTTTACTAACTTACTTTGGGCGAACGGCCTTATGAAATTTTACGGTTTTTTTTTTTTAATAGAACCGGAAAATTTAAAACAATTTATAATTTAGTTGGTTTTAGTTTTTTGAAACAAAAAATATTTTATTTTTGATTTTTCGACTTCGTATTTTTTCATATTT
The DNA here is from genome assembly GCA_964007475.1 of Hybos culiciformis. Lineage (NCBI taxonomy): Eukaryota > Metazoa > Arthropoda > Insecta > Diptera > Hybotidae > Hybos > Hybos culiciformis. Next base: position 48,460,141 of record OZ023274.1, on the reverse strand, counting down.
ACTATATTAAACCATCTCAGTTGAAAGAAATAATTATGAAAACTTAAATATTGTTCAATTTTTGGTAAGTACAAAAATTATTATTAATACAAAATTATATAACAAAATATGAATTGGATAATAACTAACTCGAAATTTAACGGCAGGATAGGATCGTTGTCGATTTTTTTTGGAATATTCACAATTGTATATTGGATTTGCAGATTCCAGTAAATTTTATTTTGAAAATACACATACATGTATGCAGACTGGTACCCTACGTGTAATTATAACTATAAATTATTATACTTTTAGAAACCAAATTTGTAAAAACCACCTTTTAATAGTTATTAAATTTTTTTCAGATTTAAGGAATTATTTAGCTATTCTAAGCGAATTAAGGCTCGTAATGTATAAGACAGAAATAATGTATATATTATGCTTGATTCCCTTATTAATTGAATGCAAATTATTTGCTCCGTTAATTCAGCTGGACGACATTTATAAAAATGTAACGAATATTTATATTTTCACTGCTTTCAAGGATAATTTGGATGATTTGGAAATTTTATTGAATATTATTGAAACTAAATTCAACTTAACAATAGTTTTGATATCAGAAAATTTCAAAACAGAAATAAAATTTGTTGATATTTTTCCTAAAAACTCACTGGTTATAGTAGCTGCGGAGACTAATGACGATTTTATTTTTGAAATAATGAACTCAGTTATGGAACGCGTTCGAAACACAAAGATGATAGTGATTTTCAAAAATGAACCTAATTCATTAATAGGTTTTTTTCACCGTTTATGGTTAAAGAAGTTTATTAATTTAATAGTGATAGTAGGCCATATTTTTTACAGCTATAATCCATTTTTGGAGCCCCATTTATATGCTATTAATGATTCCATAGTATTTTTTCCAGACAAATTTAGCCAAATGCACGGCCATACGGTCAACACATTTTTAATGAATGCTTCTCCTATGCTATTTGCTTATGTGAATTCAAATAACGAAACAGTCATCAAAGGATGGAGTTCAAAATTACTTTATAATTTTTTTAAAACATTGAACGCATCATTGGAGCCATTCAATATAAACGCACTCACATCATCAAACTTGTTTGAAATAATCAAGCTTGTTCGAAATAATACTATCGATATTTCATTTTTACCACTACGAGTACTAGACTCGTCTGGTGTTACTTTAATCTATCCAGTACACTATGCCACGTTAGGTTTAATTGTCAGACAAAGTCAAGAAATCAAAAAATCCAGCTATTTATTATTACCATTTAGTTTTGAACTTAACATTTGTTTAGCATTTTCATTAGTACAATTCTGTTTTGTAGAAATGCTTATATCACGTATTATTTTTCTTAAACCTTTGGATTTCGCAACATCCTTATTTATTGCTTATGCAAAAGTTCTATCTATATCACTCCCATATGATAATATTGAAGTTAAAAAAAAATATTTTGGTGTGTTTATAATTAGGATTATGGAATTTTGGATAATAATGATGATTAATTCTTTCTACGGGTCCGTGCTGTCAGCATGTTTTATTACAACGGTTTATGAAAAGCCTGTCGAAAACATGAATGATTTAAGAGCTCAAAAAATTAAAATTATGACCACAGTTGAAATGATTGAAGGATTTAAATTTGAGCCGTTCATACCAAAAAATTATGATTTATATTTAAATGTTTCTGATTCTGATTATCAAATAAATCGTATCAATTTGAACCCAGATTATGCGTATTTGGCGAAAGATGATAGTGCATTATTTCATTTGCAACAACAATCGCTAATGCATAAACCAAAAATGAGATATGCTCGATTCAAAAGTGGTACTTATCTGGTTACGTATTTTACACAATTAGATTCTCCATTTGCGGAAAGGTTAAATGATCATATTTTGCGATCTAAAGAAGGAGGTCTAATAAAGTGTTGGCAAAATGAAGATTTCTATGACGGAGTCAAAAGTAAAATTCTAAAAACTTTTCACGATGATGACAATAGAGAAATTATTTTGACATTAGAATATATAACAGTTGGTTGGTTTGTTATATTTATTGGAGAAATATGTGCTGCAGTGATATTTTTGATGGAATTTATGTTTAGTGAAATTCATAAATAAATAATTTTATTCGAAAATATTGGTGCCAAATACAGTAATGCCTCCAACACTGTAGATTCGTTCCACGTTGTAAAAAAAACGTTGTAGATGTTCTATTATATAACGCGCCAATAGGACTCCGCATAACGCGGTATGCACCAAAGGATTCACGTTTTTCTTTTTAGTTTAAATCTAATATAAATGTATATATATGTTTATATAAATAAAGTATATCTGTTCATTTCAAATAAATGTACATAAATTTATACAGAGTTTTATTACTTGTTTATTCGCTGTCCCAACTATCTGAAATATTGCTTCGCCAATCTCTTTTTTAATAGGTTTTGGGAAGGTGTAACAAGGTTGCTTGTTTCTAACGTGCATTACCTACTTGCCACATGATGTTTTGCATCAACCACAATTTCTCATGTGCCAGAGTGTCAAGTTATTATATCGATTTTCCTAATAAACTATTACAATTTTCGTTTATAATATAATGTTACTCGTTGTAATGAATTCTTTGATTCGGCCGAATTATCATCACTTACGTTCAAAATCCTTTTAGCTATCAACAGAATATAGCACTAGTCTACTAGAACGTCCTGCGTTTATTCGCGTTTATAACGCTTCCGTTAGATGAGTTTTACCAAAGCATTAAAACTTCTAATAAATATATATTATTTTTATTTTGTATTTTTTAATTGGAAGTGTATGCTTTATACGTTTGAAATCAGATAAAATAATTTGCTTTTTTTCGTTGAGATCTATTTCTTACTCTATCCATAGGTGGCCATAACGTGGCTCGCGAGCCGCATGCGGCTCTTGAAGTCGATTGGAATGGCTCTTATGTACATTTTGTAATAATTCCTATAAGAAAACTTTCTATTCTCGTTTACATATTGCGAAAAAAAATTTTCAGTTTAAATTAAAAATTTTAACTGATTCACAAATTAGATTAATCCTATATATGTATAATACAAATTATAAATGGCTCTTTAAAATATTAATTCATAAATGTGGCTCTCAAAGTTAGTATAGCTGGCCACCCCTGATACTAAAGAAAACCTGAGAGTAAGACATTTTCATTATTTTTTTTCGCCTGGTGATAAGGCTCATAAAAAAAGTAATTAATTTTTTTTTCTAGTTCTTTTATAGTTATTTATTTTTAATTTGATTAAATTGATGTTATTAGTACTATAAATAAATCAAAAATATTTACATATTTTCAAAAATAAATTATTAGAATTAATTTTTGAATTTTGTTGTGAATAAATAAAAACTTTTTTCCCTCATTTCTTTTAATATTTTCTTTTGAGTAATGTACAACATAAATAATTATGTTTTACAAACAAATTTTTTAATAATCAAAAATATATCATTGAAAATACATACATAAATATTAGCGCCACAGGATTAATCGAATTAAGGGTCAAAATGTATAATACAAAAATAATATATAAATTATGGTTGATTCGTTTAATAGAATGCAAATTATCTGTTCCGTTAATATTAAATGTCATTCAGCAGGAGGAAATATATAAAAATATAACGAATATTCTAATTTTCACTTCTGTGAAGATTAATTTGGATGATTTGGATGATTTGGAAAATTTATTGTATATTATTGAAACTGAATTCAATTTAACAACAGTTTTAATATCAGAAAATTTCAAAAAAAAAGTAAAATTTGTGGATATTTTTTTTAAAAATTCACTAACAATAGTAGCAGCAGAGACCAAAGACGATTTAATTTTTGGGATAATGAAGTCAATAATGGAGCATGTTAGAAATACAAAGACGATAGTAATTTTGAATAATGAGCCTTATCCACTTATGGGTTTTTTTCAATATTTATGGTTGAAAAAATTCTTCAATATTATAGTGCTAATTGACGGAATTTTTCATAGTTATAACCCATTTTTGGAACCTCATTTATATGCCATTAATAGTTCGATAGCATTTTTTCCAGATAAATTTAAGCACATGCATGGCCATGAAGTTAAAACTATTTTAGTGAATCTTCCGCCTATGATATTCACATATGTGAATTCAAATAACGAAACAGTCATCAAAGGATGGAGTTCAAAATTACTTTATTGTTTTTTCAATAAATTTAATGCATCATTACAGCCACTGAATATGAACATTATGGAACAAAAGAGCATGTTTGATTCAGTTGAACTTGTTCGAAATAATACTATCGATATTTCATTTTTACCACTAAGAGTACTGAATTGGTCTGGTGTTACTTTAACTTATCCACCACATTACGCCTCTCTGGGTTTAATTGTAAGACAAAGTCATGAAATAAAAAAATATCGTTATTTATTGTTACCGCTAAGGTTTGAGCTTCAAATGTGCATATTATTTTTTCTATTTCAATGTTGTTTGGTAGAAATGCTTCTTTCACGTATTGTTTTTGCTAAGCCATTAGATTTCACAACATCCTTATTTAATGCTTTTGCAAAAATATTAGGGATACCAATTTTGTACAACATTAATGTCGAAAATAAATATTTTATGGTATTTATAATTAGGATTCTGGATGTTTGGCCAATACTTATGATTAGTTCTATCTATGGGTCTTTGCTTTCTGCATACTTCATTACAATAGTTCGAGAAAATCCAATTGAAGATATGAGCGGTTTAAGAACTAATGGTATAAAAATTATGACAACAGTTGAAATGATTGAAGGATTCAAGTTTGAGTCATTCATACAAAATAATTATGATTTATATTTAAATGTTTCTGATCAAGATTATTTAAAAAATCGTATCAATTTGAACCCAGAATATGCTTATTTAGCGAAAGATGATAGTGCGTTCTTTCATTTACAACAACAGTCTTTTATGAATAAACCTACAATGAGATATGCTCGATTCAAAAGTGGTACTTATCTCATTATGTATTTTACACAAATAGATTCTCCATTTGCGGAAAAATTAAGTGACCATATTTTGCGATGTAAAGAAGGAGGTCTAATCAATTTTTGGCGAAATGTAGATTTCTATGATGGAGTGAAAAGTAATAATATAAAAATTTTTCGTGATGATGACAATAGAGAAGTTATTTTGACATTAGAATATTTAAAAGTTGGTTGGTTTGTTCTAGTTATTGGAGAAATGTCTTCTTTGATAACATTTCTAATGGAATTTTAATTTTCTTCTTATCGTGTCCATTAAGTGTTGTTATGAGTGTATTACATTATAATATTATAACTCTAAGGAAAAAATTTTAATTATGGACAAAATATTTTTCAAACTGCTCTTCACATTAAGTATTCTCTTCTCCAACTTCTAAAATCTGTTCTATTACTCGCGCTTTATCTTAAAGTTCTTAAACTCTCTAGCATTAAATAGCATTAGCAGAATCTTATTTCGACCGCTTCCGCTTATTCTGACTTAATTAGTGGCGCATTGATGTGATTATTTTTAACACTTGTCACACCAGTACTTTGACATCAAAATAATAATAAATTAAAAAAAGCTAACGAACCGTGCTATGGTTTAAGTCACAGTTTAATTAATTAATCTGTTTATGTATTTTTTTATGGAATAATATAATATATACTAGTAGATATATTATTTATTGTAAATGTTATGTAAATACATACAATGTATGTATGTACATTGTATATAAGTTGAAATATGCATATAATTGTAATTTATTTTGTTTGTTTTTTTTTAAGTAAATAAATAAATAAAAATAATTTTTCTTTCATTCTGTTTTTGAATAATAAAAATAATAAACAAATAATGTCATTAATGAAAATGTTATGCTTTTATTTTTGTATTAAAATGTATTCTAATGAGAATGCACTATAAGGAATTATTAATTTTATTATATTTGATTTTAATTTTATTAAGTTTTATTTCAATAAAATCTAAATTTTTGAATCATTTCGAATATCATCTAGAAAGAACAAATAATAAAATTTTATTATTTTAACACTTGAATACTTAGTAATAGATTGGCTAATTTGAATATTTGAAGAAATAAGTGCTTTGATTGATAACATATCTAAGTTTCTAACAGAATTTATTTTTAAATGTGTTGTATTTGGATTATCAACCAATATATATTGCAGTTCTAATCTAACCTTTTTCGGGTATAAAAAAGTATAAAAAAAAATTAAGATACAATCTCAATTTCAGCAAAATACCTTCTTCCTCTTATTGAGAACAGAAACTAACTACGCTTTCCTAATTTAATTCCTAAAATCCAGCGTCGCATCTATACCATGGTAGGTTCACTTAGAACAAAATTAATTTCAGTTTTCTTAATGTGTTTCACCTTTCAACCAAATGCGGCGCTCTTGTTTGTTTACGTTTTGTTTTATTGTCAACCCATCCGGCTGAGCTTTTTTTCTTATTTATTATTTTTTTGTGAAGTAAAAGCGTTTGGACATGTAGATGATTTATTTTGAGAAAAAATTAATTTGTATTTTATTAAAAAAAATTATAAACTGGATTTTTGAAAAACAATTTTAATTGAAGTTAAATTTTGAACTTATTTTAGAAAACAGACTAAATTATTATAAAAGTAATAGAAGATATTATTTAATAATTATTACAATAAAATTAATAGAATTTTAAGTGAAAATGTTAGAACACAATGTAATATGAATTATATAAGTGAGCAAATAGAAAAAAATGCAATAATATATTTCAGAAAACATTTTATAAAATCTAAAAAAATTAAGAAAATAAAAAATTTGTTATAAAAATAAATTTATCTTTTATTCATAATCTTCTTTTTTTCCTGCAAATTTGAATTTTAATAATTTTATTTGAAATATTAGAAATAAACTGCCACCTACAAAAATTCTATTTTTTTAGTTCACCTTCCCTCCACAAATCCACCGGGCGCTGTAGTAGATCTTTTGAGTGGGCCATCTATTACTATATCTCATCTATGATCTATACCCATCAAGCTAAACCTTCATGCCCCAGAAAAGAAGGGTCCCATCGGTTGTCTTAAGTTTTTATTAACTCAGTTGGCTCAAAAAAATATGTGGGGTGTCATAATGTGAACACGATATAATTTATCAACTGACTTTGTCTCAAAAAATGGGTTAATAATAATAATTTGATAATTTTTTTTTTAAATATTTTGTCGAACCGACACAAAAATGATGAAAATTAATTGTGTACGTGCATTTTCGAACCGGTCTAATTATAATTGTATTGCTTGGAAGTATTAGTATAAATTTAATTCGATTATTATTTATTTAAGTACACTCTAGAAAGTTTTTGATGTAAAATTACCACGATAATCGATGGTAATAAATTGCCATCGATAATCGTGGTAAATTTACTCTGCATGTGTAACACAAAATATTTACGCATTTTGGTGTAACGTAAAATTACTCTAGAAAAGAATAATTTTACATCAAAGTTTACGCGAAATTAACGCAAAATTACTTCCAATAGAGAAAATTTAAACATAAAGTCGTAATATTAAACAAAAAATTACGCCAAAAGGTTGTAATTTAAATTTACACCAAAAAGACGTAAAACATTTTTAAATTTTATACCGTGGCTGAGTGGTAGCGTTGGCGGATTACAATGCTAAGGACGCAGGTTCGAATCCCGAAGACGGCATAAGAAAAATTAAATAAAAATTTTTTTGGATTTCTTTTTTTTTTTTCTTTTTTTGAATTTTTTTATTATAGTTTCTTTTTATTTTTTTTTTTTTTTTGAATTTTTATTTTTTTTGAATTTTTATTTTTTTTGAATTTTTATTTTTTTTTTTTGAATTTTTATTTTTTTTGAATTTTTTTTTTTTTGAATTTTTTTTTGATTTTTTTTTTTTTTTAATTTTTTATATTATTATTTTCTTTTCTAATTTCTTCTTCTAATTTCTTCTTATTGAATTTTTCTTATGCCGTCTTCGGGATTCGAACCTGCGTCCTTAGCATTGCAATCAGCGAACACTACCACTAGGCCACGGTATTGAAATTTAAAAACCATATAAAATAGAAAATATAAATTTGTTATACACATTTTCTGTGTGGTGTGTTGGCGATTTCTCACATGCTTACAACTTACAACTCTGATGTACTTTTTTAAATCCCAGAGTTTAAATTTACATCTGGAGTGTACACATTAAACTACAGAGTTTAAGTTTACACTGGAGGGTCTATACATTAAACCATAAAATGTAAGTTTACAGCATAGAGTACAACAGTATTAAACCATAAAGTTTAAGTTTACACTAGAGAGTTTTCATTATTAAACCACAGGTGTAAATTTAGACCAAGAGTGTACAATGTTAAGCAACAAAACGTATGCTTACAAAACGACGTGTATATTTTTAAACCATATAACGTAAATTTATATCAGAGCACATATTATTAAGCCACAGGATGTAAGTTAACAACAGGGAGTTCAGATAATTAAACCAAGGAGTGTAAGCTTACACCAAGGAGCTTATATTTTTAAGTCAAAAATTTTAAGTTTAAGCCAAGCAGTGCATATTTTTAAGCCAACAAGGGTAAATTTATACAAAAAGAGTAAATTTTTAAACAAAGACGAATAAATTTACCGTTATTTTTAATGTAAAAAATACACAACTTGTACAATTTTACTATTTTTTGTGATTTTTATTTTTTTTACGCCTTTATCAGTTGAATCTTAAATAACGAGGGTAATATTACATCAAAAATTACCATTATAATCGACGTAAAATTACGACCAAAACTATCGATTTTCTAGAGTGTAACTTTAATTGAAGTAAATAAACTAAAAAAAAAAAAAGTTTGTTTTATTTACTTTTTGAATAATAAAATGTATGTCATTAATGAAAATTTTATTATTAAAAATGTTTCTATTATTGTATTTAAACTTAATCTAATCGGGATGCACAATAAGGAAACGTTAATTTTATTATATTTGATTCGAATAATAGAATCTAAATTTTTTGTACCAACAATATTAAATGTTATTAAGCAGGAGGAAAAATATAAAAATATAACGAACATGTTTATTTTCACTTCTTTGAAGATTAATTTGGATGATATGGAAATTCTTATGAATATTATTGAAACTGATTTCAATTTAGCAGTAGTTTTGATATCAGAAAAGTTTGAAATTGAACAAAAATTTGTTGATATTTTTTCTAAAGATTCACTAATTATAGTAGCAGCAGAGACCAAAGACGATTTCATTTTTGGGACAATGAAGTCCATAATGGAGCATGTTAGAAATACAAAGACGATAGTGATTTTGAATAATGAACCTTATTCACTTATAGGTTTTTTTCAATATTTATGGTTGAACAAATTTTTCAATGTTATAGTGCTATTGGACGGAATTTTTCGTAGTTACAACCCATTTTTGGAGCCTCATTTATATGCCATTAATAGTTCGATAGAATTTTTTCCAGATAAATTTAAGCAGATGAATGGCCATGTAGTTACAACTCTTTTAATGAATCTTCCGCCTATGATATTCATGCACCTGAATTCAAATAACGAAAGAGTCATCAAAGGATGGAGTTCAAAATTACTTTATTGTTTTTTCAATAAATTAAATGCATCATTGGAGCCACTAAAGGTGTACAAGACCGTGGTTCCGCCTTTATTAGATCTTATTGAAATTGTTCGAAATAATACCATCGATATTTCCTTTTTACCATTAAGAGTGTTAAATTCATCTGGAGTTACTTTAACTTATCCACCACACTCCGCCTCGCTAGGTTTAATTGTGAGACAAAGCCAAGAAATAGAAAAATATCGTTATTTGATATTACCATTCAATTTTGAGCTTCAGATGTGCTTACTATTTTTATTAATGGAATGCTGTTTCGTAGAAATGCTTCTATCACGTATTGTTTTTTTAAAGGCATTAGATTTCACAACTTCTTTATTTATGGCTTTTGCTAAAGTCCTAGCTCTACCAATCCCATATGATATTCATGCTCAAAAAAAATATTTTATTGTATTTATAATTAGGATTCTGGAGTTTTGGCCAATACTTATGATTGGTTCTGTCTATGGATCCATGCTGTCAGCCTATTTCATTACAACTGTTTATGAAAAAGCTGTCGAAAACATGAATGATGTAAGAACGCAGGGTTTAAAAATTATGACAACACAACCAATCATTGAAGGTTTTAAATTTGAGTCATTCATTCCTAATAATTATGATTTATATTTAAATGTTTCTAATCCAGAATATCAAAAAAATCGCATCAATTTGAACCCAGCATATGCTTATTTGGCGAAAGATGATAGTGCGTTATTTCATTTACAACAGCAATCTCTTATGAATAAACCTACAATGAGATATGCTCGTTTTAAAAGTGGTACTTATCTGATAACATATTGCACACAATTAGATTCTCCATTTGCGGAAAGGTTAAGTGATCACATTTTGCGATCTAAAGAAGGCGGTCTTATAGATTTTTGGCAAAATGAAGATTTTTACGATGGAGTAAAAAGTCATATTATAAAAATTTTTCGTGATAGTGGAAATATAGAAAAAATTTTAACATTAGAATACATAACAGTTGGATGGTTAGTTCTACTTATTGGAGAAATATCTGCTTTCATGACATTTCTTATAGAATTTCTTATTTTTAATGTGCATATCTGTTTAGTTTATCTTCCATACACTAAAAAAAAAAGAATTAGCTATAAAATAAAGCAATGAGATTTTTAACTAAAATTGCGTTATTTTCTGTAGTTATCAAACTTGTTTAGTAGTTATTAAACTTGTTAGAAAACATATGGTAAATGAATTGTAACAAAAGTTGCTTTACTAAAGTAATGATTTTTATTGTATTTTTTAGCGCAAAATTAATTACAAAAACTAATTTATTATTCAAAAAAATGCGATGTAATAAAGTTCCATTTTTTTTTTTGAAAATTGTAATTTAAATAAAATATGTATATCAAAATTTTCATATAAAAAGAAATTTTTCTTTAATCAATCTCAAATACTATGAGAAATTCGTATTTTCTATTTTACACACCTTGGTCTTGAGGTTAAGGATTATTTTGTAAAACAGTATTAAAAACAAAATTTAACTTTTAAATTCAATTTATTTTTAATATTTCAGTTTTTTTTTTTCACTACACGGCTTGATATTAATTAATGTGTGTGTTTATGTAACAGATATACACATAAATTATGAAAATTATTATTGGAAAATTGTTGTGAATTGAATTGTTTGAAAAAAGGTTCATAAATCTTTAAAGTAAATAACTTAAATTAAAAGTAAAAATATGGTTTTACAATTTTATTTTGAATATTCAGGAGTCCTTGAACTTTTTTTTTTTTAATATTTAAGAAAAGTTTTTATAGTTTTGGGATAAACAAACAACAACAAAAATGTTTGTTATGGAAAAGAAATAAAAAAAATAAATCAATACAAAAATAGTTATAAATTTTATTATTGTTATACCTAGTTAATATTATCTTTTATTTAGTTTTTTTTGATAAACAAGTGGGTATACGTAACATTTTGTATATTTTTTAAATCGAAAATGCTTTTAAGAAAAGTCGTGGAAAATTTAAAATTTATTAATATTGGAAAATGGATACTTTGAACTGGCAATAAATAAGACACTAATTCGACAAATTTTAATCAAGACTCGCACATGTGTACCAAGTTACGCGTACTTCAATGTTTTTTGGTTTAGTACCCATGGTTTCGACCATTGTTTTTATATTTTTAACACATTTTTAACACATCAATTAAGGGAAAGTTATATTTATTTACAGTGCAGAATATTATTAAACTATGATCTAATAAAAAAAACTTGGGAGCAAAAGGTATAAAGGTAAAAAAATTTCCGAGTAAAGTTTGCATAGAAAGCTGATTACGTTTTAAAATGTTTGCAATAACTTTATTTCTTTTAGCCTCTTGAATTTTTTTTTTTCAAATGTATGTATAATAATCTTTAATATAAATCCTGCATGTTAAAAACTATTTTATATGTCTTTTAAGGAATTGAAATTGACATTTATTTATCTTATAAAAGTAAATAAACAATTTGATTAAAGAAAATGTGCATTTTTATACAGAAAAAATAAAAAAACGAATTCATCAAAAATATATATTTATGCTTTTTTATTTTATTTTTTTTATGTGATATTATGTATTTCTTTAATAAACATTAAAAAAAAAAAATGAAAGAAAATCCTTGTTGAATGTTTTTATCAAAGAATTTTTTAAAAATATAAAAAATGTAGAAAATCAAATTTGTTAATATTATTTCAGCCTTTTAGAATACTATAATGAGATCATAATGTGTATACATTGGAGTTGGATACTATCAGAAATTGAACACGGCCTTACGATCTTTTATGTCGCGATATCTTGTTTTCCCCAAAAAATATTCATATATGATATGACAATACTTATTTTTTCAATTCAATTCATATTTATTTCCAAGATATTTCGATTTACATGTTTCTTTTTTATTTTTTCTTTTATATAATAATTCACTTACAGAGTTTTGATTTAAGTTTATCTACTGAAATATATTATATCGAGTATATATACAATTTGTTGGATAATACTTATTTAATTTTTTTTTTTTATTAAAGTTACCAAATCACTAGGTGGGATACCTTTTATACTTGAATAAGTATGGATTTGATAATGGGATAGGAAAATTTAGACGGGATTAAAAAGTGGGACAGTCAGTAGTAATCATTTACACTTTTCTTAAAGCGGCGCAAGTCATAAAACAAACGTCCGCCAGCTGTAGGGAACAATTTTGAAGGGAGAGCATTCCACATTCTCGAGGTGCGAATTGAAAACGAATCTCCAAAGCTCGTTCTATCGCATTTGGGAATTTTGACGAAATATGGGTGTAACGTTGAAGCAGTACGTGTTTGGCGTGAAAATACTTGAAGTGGAGGATGTAGGGCTTTTACTTCCAGGGAACACGTATCCGTTCCAACAAGGTATTTATAGAAAATAGAAAGTGAACCTACATTGCGACGGTGATTGACTGATGTTAAAGAGCTGGTGGTTTGGTGATCGTTGATCAATCTAATAGCCCTTCTCTGAACTTTGTCCAGGTACTCAAGATGGGTTTTAGGAGCACCAGCCCATATATGTGAATTATATTCTAATTTCGGTCGTATGTAGGATTTGTAAATGTTTAAGAGATCAGAGGGGGAAAAGTATTGTTTACATCTTTTTAGAAAACCTAGAAATTTAGCCGCGTTTTTAGCCGTTTCGAAAATATGAATTTTCCAGCTCAGATCGCTGGTTATTTTCGAACCTAAAATGTCAAGGTTTCCAGATTTTCCAATACTCTCGCCTTGAAAAGAAAGTTGGGGTTCGAAATTTGACAGTTTTCTAGAAATAAAGGCAGCATTGCGTTTTAGAAGCGTTAAACTCAACTCTGTTGAGAAGACCCCATTGAGAAATTTTAGATAGGTCGTGATTTATGCTACTTTGTAGAAAATTTCGTTTCGTAATAACAGCATTTGAAGATGCTGATTTCCTATTAATAAAATCGTAGCATGCCACCAACTTACTGTCATCGGCGAAGCTGTGGATGGGATTGAGTGTTGATTGCAGAAGGTCATTAATGAAAATTAAAAATAGGGTTGGGGAGAGAACACACCCTTGGGGTACACCGGAGTTGATGTTAAAAATGTGTGACTGGTACCCATCCACAACAGCACGAATAGAACGGCCAGACAAAAAGTTGCTGATCCAATTGACAAAGGCTGATCCTAGACCCATTGATTTAACTTTAGAAATCAAAGCCGGGTGCCAGACTCGATCAAAAGCCTTAGCTATATCCAAAGCAACAACACAAGCCTCACCGGAATTGTGAAGACTGGCGTTGAGCTTGTGGGATAGATATGTCATCAGGTCACCAGTCGATCTATTCGTACGAAACCCATATTGCTGGTCACTTAGCAATCTGTTACATTCAAGGTATTTTTTGACTTTATTGTTAATAAGGGATTCCATTACTTTGGAAAGAACAGAAGTAAGCGCAATGGGCCTGTAGTTAGAGGGATCGCATTTATCGCCTTTTTTTGGAATAGGCTGAACATGCACAACTTTCCACTTGGTGGGGTAAATGCCAAGTGAATATGAAAGATAGAAAAGGTTGCGCAGAGGTTTAGCTAGAACAGAGGCAGTATGTTTTAATACCACAGCCGGGATTCCATCAGGGCCAGTTGACTTTTTCGTATTCAGATTCTTGAGAGTTTTTAAAACAGCGCGTTGCCTAAAGTATTAAGAATTTGTTTTGAATTGCAGTAACAAAGTCTGGATTTGAATACAGAGAATTTGTCATTTTGTATATCCGACTTAATCTGATTTCATATTTGGTTTTAAAATTAAATCCCTAATCCCTATCTTATTATTATATTATTATTATCTAAAAAAATATTATGATTAGTTTGTAGACATATAAAATAAATTTAATTTAATTTTATACATAAACTTCTTAAATTAAAATCACGAACATTTGAACATTAGATTCCAATTGTTATTTGTATAACAAAAATTAAGTAGGGAATGAAATTTTCCGTTTTTTTAATTTTTTGTAATTTAGTATCGTAGATACGGCCAGTGTATAATAAGTCGTTAGAAAAAGTATAGCAAATGAACTCTAGTAAAAGATGCTAAATTTTGTAATATTACGGCCGCTATAAGACGGCATCTATTATATAGACCGATTTGAGATATTTGATGCAGCTACTTTCTTTTTCATGAAAATAATAATCTCAAATATAATATTAATAAATAAAAATATTAATAAAAATAGATAAAATAAAAATGAATGCCATTTAAGTTTGAAACTTTTCAAATAGACTTTTATTACAGACCTAGTCCATATAAATAAGTTTCACATAACGACAATCTTAATGTTTTATGAAAAATTATTATTTATCTTTTAAAGAAACATTATATATACAATATCTCGTATCTTTCTTATATCACTAATAATAATAATTGTTTTAAGAAATAAATGGAAATAGAAAAAAAAAAGTACAAATATATAAAAATAAATACAATTTTTTATTTTTATCACTCTTTCTGTGAAGAAAATCGAAAAGAATTTTTTTTAGAAACATTTTCTTTTTAATGTTGGCTGTTAAGACTAAAAAACAAAACACAAAATATAAAATAAAAATTATATAAATATACTATTTTTCTTATTTTATCTTTAACGACTTAAGCACGTTTTTAAGCGGCTTTAGTACTTTTCTAAGTTTTTTGTTATTATGTCGTAAAAATTTTTGTAATTTACGTTAAAAGTCTGATAAAAGTGTTTGTTGTTTTTTTTTTTTTTAGGTGTATATCATTTTTATTTTATTTATTTTCAAAAAATATAATAATAATGATAAAAAATTTTCATTATTTTTTGTCATATATATATAATTTAATGACGTCTTATTGAAAATAATAAATGAGATTTAACTTAAAATAAAATAATATTTACAATAGTTATAAAAATAAAATAAAAAAAAATTCTAATAGTACAATTATATGTTCTGATAAAATTGATATAATTTATGTCTTGCTCGATTTATGTGAATAGTTTAGATGGTGTAATTTAAACTTTTTGCCCCATCTTAGCTCTTATAATTCTAAATAACTTTCGACGCGTAGACTGTGGGTCTAGTATTTCTTTTGTTTTTGATATTCTTAATCTCTGCTGTTTTGTACAATCTCTAGATTTAGATTGAGATCTCATTCAATATTCCATTTTTTGTCGTAGAAACTCTAATTTACATGCTAGTATGCTTGAATTTAATTTATCTAGAATGGTATTCAAATCTAATTTAAAGAAATATTATTTATAATTTTTATAAATTTTTCTTTAATGTATAAAAAAAAACGTCTCACTAAAAACTGTGTTTTTTTTTTTAAATTCTGAATTAATTTTTCGATCTAACATTTCCAATGCAGCGAATTATAAGATCTAAGGAGTAGACCGGCTCAGATTTTCATTTCTTTTAAGTCTGCCTATCTACAATTATCGCTGCAGATATTAAGCTTTTTCCCAGCAATATTATATAGAGCAAGAGCCAAGGAATTTTCTAACACAACATGCAGAAATTTAAAGCCATAATAATTTATAACTAATAATAACACTTAAGAAGATTTAAAATCAAATTTAATTGTTCAAAATATACATAAAATTTATTTAAAAAAATTAATTACTAAAATTTTATAGAAAATACATTTTTTAAATTTTTATTTTTTATAAGAACATAAATAACTTTAATCCATTTTTTTTTTATGCTTAACTATATTATGAGCACTTTTCGGTTCAAGTGCAATGAGATCATATTGAAAAAAAAAAATAATGAAATAAAAATTTTCATAAAAGAAATTCTTGAAATAATAATTGAGAAATTTTTCTAATGAAAAATGTAAAAAAAAAAATTATTCTAATTTTCACAAAAAAAAACATTTTTCTATTTTTCAAATACTTAGTTTTCATTGCCATTCGGCCACTGCATTATTGTCACTTTTTTTTATATAGAAAAGATTTTTCTTCTTTTTTTTTTTTCAAAGTTTTTCATTCAAAGGATAAGTGTAGTGGGTATTTTTATATTTGAGTTATAAAAGAAGGATTTAATTTGAAGAATTTAATTTTTTTTTTTTTTGAATAAAAATTTAAGCGAAAAATAGCCAAAAGCTAAAAGAATTTTATTTTATTTAATTTTTTTTTTATACAAAATAAAAAATAAAGATAAAATAATTGTTTTGGAAAGTTATAAAAAAGTACGTTTTATAATTTAATCTGTGTAGTTTATTAAGACTATGACACTTGGGTAGTTAGGGTTCGAATTTCTTGGAGATATATATTTTTTTTAAGGTATAGAGTTTAGCATAGTAGAGTTAACTTTAATAGAGTTAAGTTTAGTAGCAGAGTTTATATCCAAAATTTAAACTGTTTCAAAATAATGTTTATTGTATATTTAATTAAACACGCTTTCCTACTCAGTTAGTGAATCTTCTATAATCTATATTATACATCACTTGCATTGAGTCAATTTAAGAGCTTATTTTAAGCTATTTTTTTGGACAACAAAAAAAACTATAAATCTTTCTAATAAACATTAGAATTGTTTCAAGAGATTAATTCGGAATAATTTCTGAATTATGAAAAATTATGCATCAACTATAAATATAAAAATCATACAATTAATATTTGATCTAAAAATTTAATTCAAATAATTTTGGAATCTTTTTTATAATATAATATTTGTTTTTGATCATTATATTTTGATCATATACTGGCTATATATAATTTATATATAAAATTTACTAGAGCTGACCAGTAAGTACATAATATTGGCAAATTTTCAATTTTTTCAAAATATTTCTATACGATTTTTATTTCGTTTGATTAAATTTTTATTAAGAAAATAAAATATGAAATAAATCTATTCAATATTATTTTGCTGTATGGTTGAAAATAATGATAGTTTCATTTTTTATAGATATTTTCTGAATAAAAATTGTTTTTATTGGAATATAAATCTATTTATTCAAAAAAAAAATCCATTTAAATTGAATAAAATTATAATTGTGTCTAAAGTTTAAAAAAAACTTTAATTAGCCATTATCCAAGCTAAACATTCCTTTATAAATTTTTTAATCCTTTAATCCTTTAAACTGTTATGAATTTCATTAATATTAGCTATATGTATATAAGGATTAAGACGTACTTATTTGACCTGTTTATGCTTTTTATTTCATAAAAGTCTTTAAGGTTGACAAAATTGATCATTCGAATATAATTTTCATTTAAACAACTATAACCATTATAAAAAAATCATTATTGCCATTCACAATATATTCAAGAATGCCAATTTAGCAAGTAATTATAAGGTTTTCTTTCGAAATGAAGTCAAAATGTAGACTACTTGGTAGTAATAGGGGATTTAATAACTTCACCACTTACGTGATATAAATTTCAAGTGAAGTATTTTTTTTTAATTTATGACATCCGTTAAGGTTAAAATATATTAAGCAATAAATCGAAAATATGATTTATTGAATTTGAACTACATATGAAAACTTGTATTATGTGCAGATAAAAGGACATGCACTATATTAAATATTTTCTGTATAGAATATTTTATAAACATAAAAAAAAAATTCTTTTATGAAATAAAATATATTTATAGTTATATTCATTATTTTCTGATGATTCAATAAAGAATAAAGCGATTATGAAATAAAAAATCGAGAATTTAACTTAAAAAATTAAGTTTCAATGCGAAATGAAGAAGAAAAAAAAAACTCTTATTAGTGAATCTGTATTAAAATTTATCCGATGAATACAACAATTTTTTTTTTTAAATCCTTAAAGTGAATTTTTTAAACGAACATGTTTATGTATTCAAAAAGCGAATAAAATTGAGCATAAATTGTAATTATAATGGCATAAATTAATAACTGCTTAGTGTAAGTCGAAATAAATAATCAGTAAGCAATTTAACATGAATTTTTTAAGTAAATTGTGAACGATTTTTTTTTTTTTTTCAATTCAAACTATTAGGTTTTTATGATTTTGATGGGCCATAATTTAGACATGCTGGAGTATATGATTTTCTGCATTAAGATACATGGGCCATAACTAGGCACTAAGGATAATTTCAAGATCCTTCAACACCATATACAAGTTTCTTCGTACACCAGTTTTCATCGCAATCTCTTAAAACTTTTGAACGAAATGTAAAATATATAAAATTTATCTGAACATTTTTAGACTTCGGCTGATGATTGAGAGCTTCTAACGTTCTAACTAAAAAACCCGAAAAATCTGAGAATCTCATCCTTTAGTTGCTCTGCAAGTGAACCAGATTATTTTTTGGCATTCATAATTATAATCGATTGGGTAGTTAGCATTTTAGTGGAGGAAAATGGACTAAAAATTGAAACAAATGTTAGAATTGCGGTTTATGTTTAAGTCGACTTTAATTATAATTCTTTTTTAACATTTTTATTTAATAGGATTGACCTTTTTAAACGATTTCTTATTAAAAAAACATATGTGAGTCTCGGGACACACGGAAGAAGTGAAACTTCATGGCAAGTAGTATTTTCTGGGAAGGCTAAATAAATATTTAAAATGGCCAAGTGCATATAAGATATGACGCCGATCGATTTTTTCGACGGCGACTAGTTGATTTTTGCCCTTCGAATGCTGCGGCCAGCGACTTAAAATTACTTGTTTTGGGGAATTCGGCGGCTTAGAAAAAATTAAAACCCAGCGACTGCTTGTACCTTGTTCGCATTCTAATTTAAATTCCAATTATATTCTGGAAAACAAATTACCGTTCGCATTACAAAATTTGATGAGAAGTGGAATTTAAAAATTTAGAAAGAGAAAAAATTTTTGTTGTAGAAAATTTTGACTTTTTATCTCACTTTTTATCAATTTTATTTTGTTTTTTTTTTTCATTTTACTCGAATTTGACAAAAAAAATTGTTGCCAACTATAATAAAATTTCAAAAAGTGAGTGAAAGTAACTATAAATATAGCATTTTAACCCTGACAAACTAGAATATGAAAGTTTTGTTTTTTTTTTCATTTTACTCGAATTTGACAAAAAAAATTGTTGCCAACTATAATAAAATTTCAAAAAGTGAGTGAAAGTAACTATAAATATAGCATTTTAACCCTGACAAACTAGAATATGAAAGTGGAATATACATATTCCGGAATATATTTTTATATGAAAAATCCAGTTCATTTTCCTGAAATATTCCGGAAAACAGCATATTCCACTAATGCGAAGACCATATTAGAGATAAAAGCATTTAAAAATTCTAAAATACTTTTTAAGCTCAAAAAGTTTAGTGGCATAAAATTATTTCAAAATGGCTAGATTTATGGCAACACTGATTGCAGATGATTTCTACTATATTTTAAGCTGTAAACACAATTCCGGTTATTAGCGACAATAATGTATGAAAAAACAGCAGCGTGGCTTAAATCATGTTTTCTTTTTGTTGCCCGAAAAGTTTAACCTAAAATAACTTTTTCAAATATGCCTGAAAAATTTCATGTTTATTAGTACTTCTTCTGAAATGGAATTGTAATAAACATATTCCTCCTGCATTTTATTAGTGTAATTTAATGTCAAAAATAAATTACACTAACAAACTACAAATTACATTAAGAAAAATTTTTTTCTCATTTCATCTAACCACTTGGTTAGGGTTCAGTTTCATCAAAAATTGAATCGAATAATCTAGTTATAAAAACCATCCACTAGAGGGACATCTGTTAATTCAATACAATTAGAAAGAGAACACAATATAAATTATCATTGTTTATTTTATTCTTTTCTTTTTATTTTCATGACAGCAGAAATGCCATGAAAAGTTTTTGAAGTGGTTTTTTTTTAAATTAATTTTATGAAAATAATGAAACATAATAAATTTAAATGAAAATTTTTAATTTTTTTTCACATCGATTTGGAAAAAAATTATTTTTTTTTTGCATTAAATAAAAAATTGTATAATTTTTCTTTTCGCGGATATGAAAAAAAAAAATTAGTGCTAAGTGCACAAAATTGTGAACGAAAAATAGAAAATTGTGGTTAAAAAATAAAAATATAATTGGAAAAATATTTGAAAATAAAAAAGTTTGTGCCAAAAAAAAAACTTGTTGGTTCCCGGAAATTCATATTGTTTTTTTGTTCTTTCGTCTTTATTTCACAAAATTTTTTATTATTGTTTTTTATTTTTTGCCTTTTTTTTTGACAATAATCGTTCGGATTTTGACAATAGCCGTTCGGTTTTTGACACTTACATTTTTTTCACTCTCAATCACAATGCCTCTAAAGAAGTTTCACTTCAAAAAGTTAATATTTTCATTATCCTTTTGATTTCAACTTTTTCATTGCATATTCATTATATAAATATTATAAATATATTAATATTTGAAATAATAATTTTTTCAATAAAAAAAAAGAGAAGTTTTTCATTATACACGACATTGTGTAGACTTTATAATAGTTTTTCCCAAATTTATGTATATAAATTGCTCATATAATAGGAAAAAAGTAATAGAATTTTTTTTGTTTTTCTTTTCATTCTCTATGTCTTAAATATTGGATAAACATTAAATGCAATTATTGCACAGAATTATCAAGTGTGTGAAAAATAATATAGACTTTTAGGAGACAGTCTCCAGAATTTCGGATAGTATGAGCTTTTTTTTTCGCTTATTTTTTATTTTTTGTCTGTATGTTCCAAATAGTATAATTGTAACGACTTAAGCAAGTTATATTTTAGAAAAAAAAAAAACAATAAGCCTTTTCTAGTTATTGAAATTGTTGTTAGAATTTCTAAAAATATTTAAAAACAGACAAAAAAAAATAAGGAGCAACATTTTTAATTTACCATGAAATTTTTAGAGCAAAAAAAATTATTTTACATACAAAAATATGTTTTTTTATTGCCATTTACGTTCTATTAATAGAACTACTTTCATGAAATTGCTTTTTTTCCGTAGAAGTTAACAACGAAAATAAAAAGTTGTAAAAAAAAAAACAATACGCAAATTATTGGCTGAGAATTTAAATAGTCTTTACGACATTTTCGGGTTTTTTTTTGTTAGAACTGGTGTTAAAATAAATCTCGAGCATGCCAGGCTCTGACAGTATGAAAAACATCAAATTCCGGTTCTCATTTTCACTGCAGAAACTTGTGTCAATATTTTCATCATTTATTTTATCCAAAAGGCGAAAGAAAAAATTTCTATGATTTGTATCAATCAGGACTCAATTAGAAACCCTAAGTATTGCTACTAAAAGCAGGTTGTTTCTTCAACGTCCCCTCTACTATTGCCAGTTGTTATAAAACTTCAATAAAACTTTTGAACGCGATTTTCTCGAATCTATTACAATGGCATTTATGGACTTATATAATTCGTGTTCGTCATCGAAATACCAAAAATATTTCATTCAAAATTAAGTACAGAAACTGTTGAAATTTTTTTCCTTTTTTGCAGGGTTTTTTTTTAGTTGTTTTTCAAAAATATTAGAATGTTGGTAAATTTTAAAATTGTTTTTTAATAAAAATAAAAAAAAATGAAACATTGTTATTCAAATATTTTTTTTGCGATTATTAACGTTTCTAAATATAATAAAAAGTGAATAAAGATCAAGTTATGCACAGGGTGTTGATGTTGCTCAACGAAAGGATTTATAACTTTATTTATAATAAAACACCTTGTATTTGACAGAGAGAAGTGAATTTATTCACTTTTATTATTCTTATTTTTTTCACGGTTTTATTATAAATATTTTTCAACAGTTCTTTTAAAAGTTTAACTTAGTTGTTGGCTTAGTCATTGACCCCGGTTCATTGGGTACATCTTCGATATCATTGGTAAAATTTGAAAATATTGAACAGAACATTATCGATTTAAGTTTCTGACAATTTATTTTACTACCAACTTTGGTAATAATTTTGTAATAGACAAAAAAAGGGGTAATTTTTTATTTAAATGATTTTTACCCATAATTTCTGTTTAGACATAAAATGGATTTAATTTTATTAAGGGTCAAATTTATGCACTTATTTTTCACAATTTTTTTTTCTGTGCTTCCATTAAATGCGTGGTTAAATTTCGTGAGAGTAAATAAAATCACTTAAAAATGTAAATAAAAAATTCTTAATTTTTTTATAATTTGTGTAAATAATTCATTGCCAATATTGTTTTTATTTTGTTTTCTCGTATATAGGTTCGTGTAAAAAAAAAAACATTATTATAGTTGTTTTTTGCAGGATTTTTGCAAGGACATTAAATTTTTTATGAAAAAATATAGAACAGTACCTCATAAATGAAGTCTGGAGCTAATTTTGAACATTTCGATACTTGCCGGAATTTTTTTTTTTTAATATTTCGACAATCGCTTTCTATTCTTATACACCGATTTTTATCGATTTCCCCCGATTCTTGTGAAAGAATAATTTATCAGCAGAATATTTTTAACTTCTTCTATACTTTTGAAAATATAATGTCCCAAATATTTGAACTACACGGTACTAACTTAACATCAATTCTATTGATAAATATAAAATTAAAGAAATTCTAAATTGATGTTCGACGATCTTTTTTCCAACGCATCGTCACTGATGATTATTAAACTCTTTAAGCTATTGGCCCAATTTTCAATTATCATAATTTTCTGCAATCTTATTGGAAATATTTTCGTTTTCAACATGCAATTTTATTTACGAGTTTATATCATTATTTGTTTACTACGAAAACTTTTTTTTGATAAAAATTTGATTTTTTGGTCGAAATTGAAGTAGTTTTAAAATATAAATTATTATTTTTTTTTTTTGTAAACACAAAAGATAAATATAACTTTGAATATTAAAATTTCAATTATATTCAGAAGCTAAAAAAATAAAAAAAATTAAAATAAAATATTTAATTTTAAAATATTTATTTTAATATGATTTTATTTAAAATTTGTTTTTTGTTTTTATTTTCATTAAAAAACTCATAGTGAAAGTAGGAAATGTGAAAAATTTTTAGTAATCAGAATATCAATAAAAAAAACAGAGTTCTCTTTTTTAATATGCTAATTATAGTCCAGCCAGTATGGAGTTTTGCCGTGCAAAAAATGTTGCTTGATTTTGAAATCGGAAGTTTACTTAATAATTGGACAAAGATTGATCGTATGAGAAAAATATTTCAAATAAAATTAAAGATATACATACATGTTTTCCACATTGTGTGCCTTTAGGCTATGTTCTTCATTAATAATAATTACAAAAAAAAATTTACAATTTTCGCATAATTAAATGGTTCAAAAGAGTCTTCCAAATGTCATTGAAAAGTAGCCTAGAACAATCTACCATCTACCTTTCCAATAGAACCGGTTTAGAAGTTTAGAAGTTTAAATACATAAACGAAGTTCCATTACATGCTGAAACGTCAATAATATCCCAACTTAACGGCAATAGTTGTTTTACACACATAAAATACGTTTTCTTCATTATACATTGGTTCTTGATTCCTAGCACTTCGATACTATACCTTTGAAAAAATTCATCGGCACCAAAAAATTCTAAAGTTTAATAAAATTTTATTTTTTTGTGAATATTCAACTTTTAGTGCTTTTTAACTTTTAGTGCCAAAAAATTGTGTTTAATTAAATAACAAATTTTTTAATAACAAAAAAAAAAAATAGTTTGGCGCAACAAAAATTATGAAATTTGTGACATGAAAATAAATTAATTATATTTTTATTTAAAAAGTTAATATGCAATTTTACTTTTAAATTAACAAGTAAATAAAATATAAAAAACAAAGTTTCATTAATTAGCATAAATTTCATAAACGCTTTATTCAATTTTCGCAAAAATTGTCATCTAACAAATTTACCATAACAACAAAAACCTGTCTAGATTTATTCACAAAAAAACAAAAATAGAAGCAAAGTTTAGTGCAACTTTATGCTGCTTTTATTTTAATTTTATTCAATTATTAATTATTTTTTTTCTTTTTCTGAAAAAGTTAAAAATAAAATTGTAACTTCCGATAATGAAAAATATACCCAATTATTTTAAATATAATTTTCATAATTTTATTTTCTTATAGGGACAAATTTTTTTTTGAATGAAATGTTTTTCAGGAAATAGAGGAAAAACATTGTTGATTTTAATGCTAAATAAAATTTCAGTGGTGCGGTGCTCAAAAAAATTGAAATAATAGTAAAAAATAATTTATATGTAATGCAAACCCTTAAATTTTTTTTGTCGGATAAAAGTGATGAATTAGAGGTGTTACATTTTACAGCATCTTTCCTGGTATAATAAATTACAAAAATAATACAAAAAATTGAGAAAATAAACTTTAGTTTGTACTCTGATAAACTAGATAGACATAGGAATTATTAAATAAATGCAATTGACTCAATATCTTTTTTGCAAATTCTACTATTGGAAAATAAAATTCGATTGAAGTTTGCTTATAGTTGAAGATGTATTTTCGAGAAACAATATTTCTTTAAATTGGAATTGGGCGCTTTAAATTATAAATCGACTCCCAAGACCCTCAAATTTTCAAAGAGCTTAATATTAAAAACTCTGTTCTAAAATAAGTATGAGTAGAATTTCATATCTTTCTCTAATACCAAAAATTTGAGTTTAAGCTTTTAAAAGGTATTTTCGAATTGAGTTTATTTTAAGAAAATCTGAAATATAAATTTTTTTTTTTATTTTTTAATTCTAATTTATTTTTTTTTTTTTTGTGTCTTAAATGAATCATGCTGTAGATAGGACTTAGGAGGATATGCTTTTAAAAGTTTGTTTTTAAATAAAATACCTAATGTAAAATGGTGAGAAATTTTTATTTCTCTTTAAAGAAAATTCTTTTTAATATTATAATATTATAACATCTTAAATTTTATATCGCCCGTGGATATTAAAAAAAAATAAATGTGTTACAAAATACTTTCAAAACTAAGTATTAAGTAAATTATTCTGAAGTGTGCATAATAGAATTTAAAAAGTGTGCTATCCCCACGTCGTTAACATAATCAGCATTTGAGAGTGCATGTAAGTAGTGTAATTGTACAAGAACGTTAATGTTGAGCTAATAATAATTATTTTTTTTAATTATAACATTTTTAACATCAAGTTGGGAAGGCTATACGATTTATGAAGTTACAAAAAGTATCTTAGAGTTAGCAAATTAATGTTATCCAAATAATTTGTTTAATTTTGGATCTAAAAATTTTTAATATATTTAGATTTCGATTATTTTATTCATTACTTAAATATAATTTTTACGTACACATCGTCGGCGAAACTTTTGATATTTTTAGATTTTTATATTAATTTCATATTATATCCCAAATCAATAGGTAAATTGAACAATTGTTACAAATGATCGATGAAAGATGAAATGTTTTTTTTTCTTTCGCTGAATAACTTTAATTATTTTTTACACTGATTCTGATCATTTCGGGAACTTATTACTTAGAGTTATTTTATTATTTATTTCTGTGAACAATTTTAACACTTATTAAATAAACTTAAAATTAAGTGAATCGAAAATAATACGTCAAATTAGAATTTTCTTTAGACTCCAATTAAGGTACAGTTGATATGGCTGTCGTTAATAATTTATTAATAAATTTCTTTTATTTTTTCTTCGAATTTTTTTTTTTGAAAAATAAAGACTTTCGAAGATTTTATATGATACAAAATACATTGATGGCCATTATTTTGATATAATTGTTTAAAACGCTTTGTGATTTCAGGAAATTGAAATTGGCCTAACTGAATTGTGGATTTTTTAAGCGGATAAGAGACTTTACTCAGCTTTCACCCTTTTTTTTCGAATTATTAATTCATTTATTTATTTATTTAACAATTAAGGCGGGTATTCAACTGAAGATAAATTACAAGATAAATTTTATCTTAAAAAGGAACATTATTGAGTGAGATAAAAATTGACACATGACTTTCTGACTTATGTAGTACCTAAACAATTTTATTTTTAATTTTCTTACCTACATTTTATTTTATTAATTTTACCAATTTTATTTTATTTTATTAAATTAAACTATTATTTTAATTTTAATATTTTTTACCAATTTCAGTTTAAAAATTATTTTAGTTTTCTGATTTTTGTTTGTTTTCTTCAAACAACAAACGTCAAATTCTTTTTACACGACCTAATGTCAAAATTTATCTTGAAAGGAATATTCAAAACATTCTTTGCAAGATAAATTTTTGAAATAAAATTTATTTGAGTGAAAAATTTTAATACAATTTTTACTCAGATAAATTTCCATTTATCTTCAGTTGGGTACCGATAAATTAAATTCACTCAACTAAAATTTATCTCAGATAAAATTTTATATGAAAAAGTTGATTTTATCTCCAGTTGAATACCGGCCTTTAAAAAAGAAACTTTTGACGATTTATTTTGCAAAAATTTTTTCTCATTGATTTTAAAGCTGAATAACAAGTAAAGTCACCAGGAATACTTGTGGAAATTTTAATCATCATGGCCTATTTATTTATTTCAAATTCCATATTAAATTGGTGATTTCTTGGAAAATTTATGAAAAATTTATGAAATATGAAAAATATATTAGAAAGTTTCAGTCTTATTGTCTACTTATTAATTTAAACTTAATGTTATGTAGATATTTCACAAAATGTTATAAATGGAAAAAATAATTTTAACTTGTCATAGTAACGATGTTTACATACATATTTATTTAATTTATATTTTTTGTTTCTCAAAGTTAAGAAATGTTTTTTTTTTAAGATACTTAATTGCTTATGCAATTTTAACAGACATTTTCATAATAGTACACAGTTTTAAAGAATAAATTTGTTTTCTTATGCAATTTGATCAATAATGCAAAAAATAGATTTATATTCAACTAGCTTATTAAAAAAATAAACTAATAAAAATATTAAATTAATTTTTTTTTTTGTTCTCATACATAAAATCTTTTATTATAAGATTGAAAGTTCATATTCAAGAAAATATATTAAATTTATAATCCCTATAAAATTTTTATATTGAAGTATATTGTATGTGCATATATGTTTGTTTATAAATTTATATTGCAAAATCTTCATAAAATAACGAATATTTTTATTTGACAGTGGAAAATTGTTTTTCATTTTCACGGATTCAAATTCATAAGATTTTTGGTAATATTTTTGGTAATATATAAATTATTAATGGTTTGACTTCAAACTACGAGCGTCTCTTGAAAAAGAATTTATTTTGGTGCGAGCTACCAAAAATTTTAGATCGAGTAAGTGTTGGAAATGGTTTTTAAATTTTACAATTTTTTCAAAAATCCTTAAAGTAAAAGAGTTTTTTAGCTTTTTAAGTGTTCTTTAATACTGACATGGTAAATTCGAGCATAGTATTTGTCCTAATATGTTTATGAGTTTATGTTAACATTCACTCAGCTATAAGATACTCAGACTTCTTCAAGAACTTTTAGTTATATTTTTCCAAGTATGTTTTGAGTGTCTTTTTTTTTAACTTTTAATTTTATCTTTAATATTTAACTTCTTCTGAACGTTAAAAATATAATTCGTTCCATTTTTTTTTTTTTTTATTGGAACACATCAATTTTTGGAATTATTTTAATCACGGTTTATTACGCAATGTTTTTAAATTTTCACTCGCCTAATTTAATGCAGTTTTGTTTAAAAATCTTTATTTAATTTTTTTCAAATAAATTAAATTATTTGTTTTTAAATTTTATTTTGATATTTAAAAATATCTTTGTTTTTTTTTATTTTTTTTTTTATAAAAATTAAAAAATAATCGTAAAAAATTTTTTTTTTTATTTATTTAATTTCAAAATTAACAAAAAACCAAAAAAAAAAACCATTTTATATATTCAACCCAAAATTTTATTTTACATCTTTTTTTTTCTTCGATTTATCCGAAAGATCATGTTGTTGGGTCAAAGGACCACGAAAGACTGACTTTTTAAGAAAACATATTTTATTTTTCATTGAAAATAGAAATGCAATGAAAAAAAAAAAGAAGAAAATTTTTTTCGCTTAAAGAATTGAAATTTTTCTTTTGAAAATCTACTTAACTGATGAGAATAATTTGATATCGAAATAGATGAAAATTTCGAATTTTTGTTTTTTTTTTTTTTTATTATTTTATATGAACTTGTACAAAAAAGGATCTTTCATTCACAAATACAAACAATGAAAATGAATAATTCAATATAGTACAAAAAAAAAAAAATCCTTTATTTTGTTTCTTTTTTTTATTTATTGTTCGGAAACAGCTGATAGAAAACTCTTGCGCATCATGTGCTTTCTTTGAAGGAAAACATTTTTTATTTTTCTATTTGAAATTAGAATTTTCAATTCATTCTAAAATTTATATATAAATGTATTTTATATTTCTATCCTACAAAATATTGCATTTAATTTTTCATTGAAAAATTTAAATTGTTTGAAAAAAAAAAAAAAAAGAAACGATAAACCTAAAAATTATTATATTGTCGTAGCTTGTAATTTCTTATATTATTATGTATACAGAAAAATGAAAAACAATATAAAGGATAATAAGTTGTAGGGGAAGCAATTTCTCACGTGCTTTTTATCACTATATTCACTATAACTGTCATTTCGAAATGAAAAGTAAAAATATGAAGAAAAAACAAATATTTGATAAATAATTGAAGTGTTATTAGATGGATATGGTCACAAGTAGAGTGTATTGCAATTTTAAGTTTCTGTTGACAATTCGGATATATTTAAGCTATTTGATATATTTTATATCAGTTCGAATCTTAGATAATTCGTGTAACTATTATCGCCTTATTAGTTAATTAATTGAAGTTTGAAAGGGAGAATTTGAAGCGAGGTTTGTAGGATCTAATATTTTAATTTTAATGAACCTACATTTGCATAGATCTAACTAATAAATCGGAAAACTAAGAACAATTTTACTTCAAAAGTAAAATTTTCCTACTTGATCAATTTACATGGAGCTTTAGTATAATTATATAGGTACAGAAATCTATAATAAAATATTTATATTAAGCCAAGATACTTATGAATTTTCATCATTTTTAACATGAAATTATTAAAAAGTTATTGTTATATTTTGTCTAGCGTTTAGCTTAGGACTAATTAGAATGATAGAATGATTAATTTGAAAACAGTGACATTTGTTGAGATAAACTTTTTGTTATACAATTTAATTTTAGTTCAATCAAAATTTTTTTTAACTAATCATAGTATATTAGCTTTTAATAATTTAAGATTCACAGTTCAACTGAAGGGAATGTCAAGAAAAATTTTATTTTTTTTTTAAATAATCATATAGTCTAGTCGCAATTAATAATTTTAGGTTCAGAGTTCATTGGAAGGGTAAAAATTTGGTATATTTAGTTTTGATTAAACTAATAGAAAAATATTTTTAATCTTTTTAGTAAATAAAAATTTACATTTTTTTTTTGGTTAATTTAATTAAGGATTTTATCAGTCTGGATAAAGTTTATATTTACATTTCATCCATTAGAAAATTTTATAAAATCTGAACCGAAGAGAGTATAACATATAATATTCTAGTAGAACCATTAACTATTATTACATCAATAACACTCTTATGTAGTTCATAATATCGTATCTTTATAAAATTTCCTATTTTTTTTATTAATTCTTATCTGATATTTGATAAATTTAAATTTATTTATTTTATTTCATATTTTATACAAAGAAACTTATTCTAAATTGACACTGATTAAATATAAGTTTTAAGTTATGCTGTACAATGCAACATATTTACAAAAAAAAAAAGGATATAATAAACATTATGTAATGATAGCAGCACATTATGTTCATTACTACATTTTTTTTTACATTGTTTTTAACAGAACGATGAATAAAAATCAGTGTTTTCCATATATTGTGGAGTACTAATTTTTCATCTTGAAGAAATAATTGTGCGGAAAATTCGTTCTAAAGGGTGGGTAGAAAATAAGAAAATCTAATAAAAAAGGTGAGAATTCACAATTTTCTAATTGTTATCTTTAGAAAAAACTCCGTTTATAAGAATGGGCTTACTAAAAATTAGGCAATTTAAAGTTTCAAGTTCTTGCAAGAGATTGATGTTGGATAATACAATTTTAATTAAGGTTTTCCATGTCATATTTTTAGTTGCATATTTTTCTGAAAAAAAAAAAAAATTATTTTTAAAAATACATGGAAACAAGATTTGCCATGACCAACTGTTATCTTTTGTGAATCTATTTTTTAAATTTTAAGTACCTAAAACTCAAGAAATATTTTCTGTCATCCACCTTATTGTTAAAAAACTTAATGACCCGGCCTATTCTCAACTTTTCAGATATACCTATATGTATATATATTTAGTATTTTTAAAATTACTTGGGTAATAACATTTTCCATATATATTTTTATTTTTTGTGAAAAGTTCACACCATCATCGCGATAAAATTGAAAAAATTTGTAGAAAAATTTCAAATAAAATATTCTCATTTTATATTATCTATATATACACACAAAAAGGTACATACAGGTGAAAATTAAAGATTTTAGAGCTGTAGAAAAAAAAAAACAAAATTTAATGAATATAAATTACTAGTAAAGATAAATTTTTATTTCCACACCGAATAATTTATTTTCATATGTTAGTTTTAAAATAAATTTATAAATTAGTTTAAAATATATTAAGTTTGAGAATAAGAGCTAGTGATTTTTCATCTGACTTTACTCAAAGGCTAGAAAAATAAACTTCTGGCATTCATTCTTTTCTTCGATTTTACTTTAAATTTAAATATATGTTTTTTTAGTATTTATATATAATATGCTTCAGAAATATATATGTAATTTCAGTTAGATCGTTATTAATAAATATTTAAGTACTTATATACCTACCTACTGATAACTTCCCACCTAACAAATATTCAAGTTTATAGAACTGCATATTTTCCTCATTCATTCAAAGTCCCAATATAACCTAATAGACAGAGAGCAACATTTTGAATTACTAAAATCATTCTTGCCCTAATAAGTCCTTATTTGTTCTAATACGATGTTAACATTCTGTTGGTTGAAAAAATAAACTTTGTACATGAATTCTATGATGAAAAATATTTATACTACATACTACACACATTATTCATGTAATAATATAACGTTAATGAACCACAATATGTGGTCATTTGTTTGGGTGGAGAAATTATAATGTACATCTCGAGGCATATTAATATAAGTATAGATACTATAATACATATATATTATTGTATAAGGTCATTTGTATAATTAATTTAGTAATTTTTATGTAGACAATATAAATTTGTTCATTCATCATTAGATAAATAAAAAATAAAAAATAAATATTATAAAATTTTTCTACTATTTTCTAAAAAGTGCAATAAAATGTCAAAAAAAAAAAAAATTAAAGTAATAAAATTTCAGAGTTAAAGTATTAAAACTATGAAATCACTATTCAGACCATATACATGTTAAATATATAACATTTATATAATAGAAAGAATATAAATATATCTGGATGTTGAATTAGCTCTCATAATATAAAGCCGTATTAGAAAACCGTGGGTAATTGGTTTATAGTATTTTTTATGACCCTATAACTTGTTCTATTATATATACAAATAGTTAATAGAATTTGATAAACAGCGCAGCATACATATATCTAATATCCTTTTTATTTTTGTTATTATTATTATGAAAACGTGCCGATATAATTTTTCTGTATAATAATAGCCAAAAAATAAAAAAAATAAAAATGCTTAATCAGTTGAAAAAGAAAATTATTAGATTTTTTTTTTTTAATTTTCTAACATTATTGTTTTAATGGTTTTTGTAGTGAAATTTTAAAAGCTTCTATTTATTTCGCTATTTCATTATGTCATTAGTAGTAAAATTTTTTATTTTTCATACTATTCTATATATGATATTCTATGGTATGGTTAATTAAGTGAATACGCTTGAGGTCAATATGTCAGTACGATATAATTTTACTTATAATTTTTACTTGTCTATATATAAAACTTAGTTTTAATAGAAGAAGTTATGTTTTAGTTTAAACAAAAATTATAAATAAATTATTTTTAAAGGAAAAATCAATTTAATATAATTAAAATACAGCGCTGCGTAATAACTGAGCCAAAAAAAATAAATAAAGAATTTAATATAAATTTTCTTACTTTGGCAGCCAGAGATTCTAAAAACCATATTAGTTATAAGGAAATTTGATGAAAAGGAAACCACTTAAAATAAAAATAAAAAAAAAAACAATTTTTCCAATTCATTTAGAAATTAAATTTAATATTTATTTTTGGTAGATTTCCAAGCATCATAATTTCAAAATATTATATGCTCTATTTCCAATAATTTTTAAGTCATGTATACTTTACAGTCATAAACGTAATGTGTTAGAAAACTTTTTTTTTGCTTATAAAATTGCGTGCAAATGAGAAAATATTTTTCGTAGCTTTTCCAAAAAACTTAAAAAAAGAAAAATTGTTTAAGAACAATATCAAAGCTGCATTTATAGTTTATCCTGCGAATCTGACTTTTTTGATCTTTTAGTCGAAAATATTATTGATTCTAACAACTTCATGAACCACTTTGTGCGACAGATGTATGCAGGAGTTTATTTTAATAATATTGCCAAAAATTTACCATATCCTGATCTACGCACAAAAAATTACGATAATTATGTTTTTAGTCAAATAAATTCCTTGTACTTTTCAAAACATTACAGAAAATTTCAATATCCGGCGCTATAAAATAAAATTTAAAATTGTTTGTCCTTACCATAATCATTTTAATACAGATAATTATGATTTTTCTTTTCATTACGAAAGAATAAACAAAAAGTTTTTCCAATGTCTGAAATAAATATTCTTATCAATAATTGTTATTACCAGCCAGCCAGCGATTTAACAGGTGAAAGTTATAAAAAGAAAAAAAAAGAAGATTTTTTTAAAAAGAAAAACATTTTCCTTGTTAAGTGTACAAATTTTCCTCTTTTTTCTTTTATTTTATTTTTCCTTAGAAATAATAGTTTCCCAAAGGATATTAGGCTATTTGTGTTCCAATTTTTCTTTCCTTTGTTCCCATAAAAGAAATTCAATTTTCAAGGTAAAAATAAAAAAGGAAAAAAGAAACTAAGTATTCAAATACAAAATAAGGAAATTTTTCTTTTAATATAAAATGAATATTATTCTTTATAAAGCTTCGTTAAAAAAACCTAAACATTTTTGTTTTTCTTTTTTGTGATATAAATAATTTTCTTATAATTTTTTCAAGGAAACATTTTTATTATAAATATAATGATTAATTTTCCGCTAAATAAAATAGAGATTTTATAAAATTGAAATAAATTTTAAAGATCTTAGTTAAATTTATATATTTATAACTCGACGTTGACATTTAAGGTCACATGCTCATTTCGATCGCTTATATTGTGTTAACTATGATGAACATTTTCATATACAAAATTAAGCCTTTTAAACTCTACTTGCTTCAAGAAAAAATAAACTTGTTATTAACACTTTTTATTAATTAATGTGAATAAAACTTAATTCTAATACTAATACAATACTACAAAACATCTACTCAATAATATATAATACTAATTCTTAATAGTGAACCATTATAAAGTAATTAAAAAATTATATAACTCTAGATCTAGACGATAATCAGAATTTAAATTTTATTAAGAATAGAATTTTAAAAATTTTTCACAACAAAATTAAAACCAAGCTCTAAGAATAAAATAAAAATTGACAGAATATAACCGAGAATCATCATTAGAAATAAAGGTGCAGTATATTCGAGTCCAACTTGAATGATATTCGATTGAGAGAAACATTGTAATTTCTTATTTAGCCAATATTTTCTGTGTTTCCGAAGTATGCCAACTTCAAGAATCCATAAAAATCTATAATTTAAAAAAAATTCGCAATAAGTTCTGATAAACTTTGAAAGATAACTATATTATTTGTATTTTATACCTTTGATTTCTTATTTCAAAATATGGTGATCGTTTTTTAATAATTAATCCCATTTTAAAATCACCTCTTAATGAAATTAAATTAAGATCACAAATTTCAATTGGATTAAAGATTGGTTTAATAAAACCAATTGCAGTATAAATTTCACAATGATAAGCAAATCCACCAGCTTGAACTTTTTTTATGCCCTCTGTAGGCGACACATATAAATCTGGTGAATCTAATTTATTCCCAATACGTTTAGTTCGTAAATAGTTAATTTCTGTGCTGTTATACTGTAACGATAAGAAGTATAAAAATAAAACATACTTAATTACCTTTGTGGTGAATTTTTTTTAGCGATGGTGAGGATTTGTATTAGAATTCAATGTTTCTGTCAGAAACCTATTAACCAAAAAATTGCACAATATTCCTAATAGTTTTTTCTTAAATTTTACATTATTTAAAAAGCAATTAGACCAATATTTTAATTGGCTATGTAAGTGGTGGTTTTTATGGTAAATTTCCGTCTTGTACAAGAGCATTTTATGCGATAAAAATATTAAAAAAGAAATGGTAAATGTTTAATATATATTGTTTCCTTACTATTAGAATATTTAGTTATTCTACTTTTAAGTAGAAAATAGTTCATTGTATTAATATTAATATTGATTATTTCAAGTTATAATTTAAGTTTAAATTTTTACTTTAAAGTTTCTGTAAAGATTATAAATATCTGGTAAAAATAAAGAAAATAAATAAAATAAAAAAATAAATTCATCGTATAACAAAGTTTTGTGTTAGAAAACTTGCTGCGAAAAAATAATCATTCAAGTTGAGAATGGAAGTTTTTAACTAACCGTAAGAAATTCTTTTGTATACGGTAAATGTTGAAATCCAAGTTCAAGTCTGCTGTCAACTAATTCTGAAATTGTTTTAATATTTGACTTCACTGGACTATTTAGCAGCGATGAGACTACAATTGATGTATAATATTGATATAGAATATAAGTTGTTGTAATCAATGTAAATAACATTATTTTTCCACCCAATGAATTCGGTTCTAAATTATATCCCTGTTGACATAGAACTCCAATAGAATAAATGAATGAAGTTAGAAATGATGGAATTATTTCAACAATTTTTGACAATCTATTTTCAATTTGATAAACTGATCGCAAACTTATTGAAAATATTATTATCATTCCAATTACAAGATACCAAATTAATTCACTGAATGGTGATAGGAAAACTTTCCCAACAATTCCTTCATTTCTTTGAGTTCTGAATATAAAATTTGCCCCAAAATCACTACATTCTATACTGTATTGAACATTTTTTAAACGTGCTGGAAACATATTCAAGACACATGCTACTTGAACTTCACCATTAGCAATACCCCCCATTACACCACCGTCTGTTCC
The DNA here is from genome assembly GCA_964007475.1 of Hybos culiciformis. Classification (NCBI taxonomy): domain Eukaryota; kingdom Metazoa; phylum Arthropoda; class Insecta; order Diptera; family Hybotidae; genus Hybos; species Hybos culiciformis. The sequence goes on along the minus strand of OZ023274.1, from coordinate 48,424,135 downwards.
ATTTGTAGAGAATTTATCATATAATCTAGGATTCAAGCTAAAAATTACGAGTTAGAGAAAAAAATTTGGCATTATTTTTAAGTCGATATAATTTTACCTGTAGTTCAAGTATTCGGAAAATAAATATTCATATCTGTAGCTTAATCGAGCATAGTAATCTACGTGCGTAGTATTGATGGTGTTTAGATATGAAATAATATATTCTTTTGAAGCATCACGAGGAAATTCCAAATTTTGGATCTTAAAAAATAATTTCAAATAATTACTTTTTTACTAGGAAAGTGATTCCTATCATCAAAACTAACCACAACTCCTAATCCAAATTTTAAATCGCTTAAAAATAATCTATTTCTATATTTATTTCTTAAACTCAATGACGATGTAAATTCATTGACTTCATTTTCATGTAAAGTGATGATCCGGTCAAGTGTAATATTTAATTTACCTCCTAAGGCATTTCCATTATTGTAAATGTCATAAGAAAGAGCGAAACTGTCTGAAAAACAAAACGAAATCTCAATTTTCAACATTGTCAAAATTCTATAATTTACTAAAACCTACCGTTAATGAAATTAATATAATTAAGTTGTGTATCAATATTAAGAAAAATCTTTTCAAAAACATTGAAAAAATTCGAATTTTCATTTCTTTCCATTATGAGCCAGACTTGATGAATGGAAAAGCAATTATTTGATGAATTCGACTGAAAATTCAATTTGAAAAATATTTCTTAATAATTTTCTATAATATTGCAAGTAAAGTAGACAGCTTTCCTTTTCTTACCATTTTCACAAATTCCAAACTCTCTCTGCAAGTGTAGTCGAGAAAAATACCAATTGTGGGAATATTAGAAATTGAGCATAATTTTTGAATTTCACTTTCGGAATAATTTTCTAATTTTATAAAATTAATAGTAAATCGTTTTTCCAGTGCATATTTTGTTAAGTGGATGTTATCTGTAGACAAAAGCATTGAAATATACTGTTCTTGAATTTTCAAAAAGCATAGCTATACTATAATTACCTTTTAAAGGCCAACAATTGACAATAGTAACATGGGAAACTCGATTTCGAATAAAATATGTTAAAAATAAATTAAAGAACAGAGAAATTTCCATTTTTTTAAACTTGTTTTATTGCATAGTTGAAATTAATTTCGAATATGAAACAAAAAATGTGTTTATTTTATAGGGAATGTTTTATTTTAAAATCTTATAAATTTTTAATTTAAAATTATCATATCTTTATTTTAATTTTTCAATTTGACAGTGTAATTGAATAAAATTATTATTATTATTATTTTAGTAATTTCTTAATTTCAAATGATTAACATTTTAGTATTGCGGTCATTTGAACAGTTGGCAAAGTAAGTCCAAATTACAGATCAACACTTAAATAGCTTAATTCTCGGCATCTTTTGGCAGTAGCTGCGATTTCCTTCACACTGATGCATTTTCTACTGAGAACTGAGCTGGTCAAAATATTGCTTAAACAGGGAAATAACGAATTGATGAAATTAGTAGGAATAGTAGTTGTCTTATTTGACTATAAAATAATATTATATTAATTATGACTCTTTATATTCGATACTTGTCAATATAGAGAGAACTTCCATTTAAGACAATTTTTTTTATGTTAACTTGAATTAAGATCTTAAAGTTACTTCAACATAAATTTATTTTCTTTTTTTAGTAATTTGCTTTCGATATAAATTTAACCTTAAAATTAAAAGTATAAAGAGTATATTTATGGGGGACAAAAAGTAAGTACATATAGTAGAATTATTGTCACAGACATTTAAGTGCAAGACAATCACTTGGAAAATGCAGGAAAGTTTTTTTTTTTATTTTTTGTTTTCTGCTGACTTCACATAAATTTTACATAATAATATGTCAAGGAATTTATCTGTTTTTTTTTTACCATTTTGTTGTTGAAAATTATACTATGAATTACTTAACATATTACTTAGTATTATCAGGTCAGAGTTTTGCAGTAAGATTCATTCTGTAATAACTTTAAATTTTCAACAATGTTATTTTATTAAAGTAGAGATCTTTTTACACGGATAAACATATTTTTTTAATTTGTAAAACTCCTCCCTAATTAAATGGCATAATTTATAGAGTTTAGAATTGAAGACTTTAGTGTTTCCATAAAATTTAGAAAAAATTTACAAAATAAATAATTCCATTCGAGACTGTTATGTTTTGGATACCTATTATATAGTTTCGAAAGTCTCTTTAAACATCTATAGGTGTTCCAAAAGATTTTTCGCGTTACTTTGAGATATATTATATAGCAGCGTTTCTCAACCTTTCTACTATTGCGACCTATAAAATATGAATACAAAATAACGCGACCCTCAATGTGAAATATAACGCGACGAAATCTGAAAAATTTAATGACAAGCTAGAAAGACACCTTTAAAATGTTTTATTTATTTTTATTTTAACGACTTATAATATGTTGTTGACACATTCATTTGATAATTAATTTTTATTCGTTCGATTTGTTTTTAAAGCGAATGAATTTTAAAAGCTGTTTTATTATTATCAATCTAAAAACAGAGCAATCTGTTAGAAAATAGATGTATAGATTAATTCTTCTTACATAATCAAAATATTTTATTATTTTTGAAAAAATATATGTAGCATTTGTAATAGAATTTTCCCATTAAAACGACCCATTGAAAATCTTTCGCGACCCAAATTCGGGTCGCGACCCTAAGGTTGAGAAACACTGTTATATAGTAAACATATCTTTTAACATACGGCCAGAATATTTATATTTTATGAGTTCTGAAATATAGATGAAAATTTCCAAAAATATTTAATAGTAAATTACTTCATATGTAACTTTACTTATTTTTATGTAATAAAAATTAGCAAGAATTACCATTAATTTTCTTCCCGACTTTAATCTCATGTTGTTTTGAAATACATTTTTTTACATTCAATCGACAGGATATTTTTCTAAAACTCTTTTACTAATAAATAAATCAAAATGCTGGATAATTTGTGTATGTATTATATACTTTTATAATTATGTGTACAGTACATGCATTTTTAATATGTACATTTGTGTAAAATGCAATATAAGACAATTTATAACTTATTAATAAAACATTTTTATGAAGCTATCAATTTTTTTTTACATTTTAAATTCCATAAATAAAATTTAATGAGAATAATTAAAGAATTTGCTTCAAAATATTTTAATTTCATTTCCATTTTGATATTTCTTAAAATTTTATTTTCAACATTCTACGGAAGATGAAACATTACGTGTGACTGGTTTTCATTCGAAAGTGGACTTATTTTGCCGCAAAATTTTAACTAACTAATTCTTGTATAGAACATTTCTATCCGAAATTAATCACAATATCTGAAGTCGTAATTGAGTGCAGTGATATTTTTTCTCGGATGTCAGTCTTTCAGTATTTTGGTTTCGATATTATGACTCCAATGGGCAATGTGCATGAAAAATTAATAAAAGAAATTAAAGGAGAGCAAGTTTTCAGTTTTAGAATACAATTTTAATTTTGTTTTGCATTTCAGTGTGTAGAGTTTCACAAGGATTATCGTAGGCGTTTAAAATACTTACGTATAATTTTATGTACATAACTTTTATTTAAAATCCTTATAATTGACCTTGTAATTGAAATGATTGTTCATTATTTTGTAAAATGAATGTATAGAATATTATAAAATTTAATATAAGCCCATGTAGATAATTTTTTATTATTCTGCTACACTCTTCTATTACACTCACTTACATTGTCAGAGTTACAGAAATTATATTGCATTTGAAAAAAAAAAAATGTATACGTACTATAAATATACGTATTTCACATTAAAGGGATCAAGTAGATGTCGACAGCGCTGTGGGGAAACTAAAATAAAAAAAAACAAAAATTGTATGTGCAAAGGTTAACAAAATTGGAAAATTCAAAAAAAGAAAAAAAAAATTAAAGGATTGATGATGCTTTCCATTTTAACTTATATTGCACATATTTTTTCTTATATTATGTCACTCTTGACATTTAATTTTCTATTTTCATATATTTACTATCATTATTAACATTAACTTCGAAATCACTTTAAAATTGTTTTTTTTTTTATAATAATTTTATATTATTTTATGGTTGTGAAAATTCGAGTTCAGTATAGCTACATAATAACCTTATTTAAGACAAGGAGCACAGATGAACTTTTCGATACACTTTGAACTTAAATTGAAAAAATATTAGTTTAAAATCGATCTGAACGTCATGTCTTTAATCAATTTTTAGTAAAAAAAGCTGAAGTTAACAGATTCAATTCTCATTCTGATTTCCAACACAAATCTAGTATTTTGTGAAAAATTAAGTTATTACTGTTTCATCCTACAAAAAAATGAATTTCAAATTCAAATTTTAATTCAATAAAATTAAAATTCGGTAAAAATTTCGAAATTGGAGAAATTTAAATAATTCAGGCGGCAAATATTATTTTGCTGAAAATTTGCGCAATAAAATTTTTTAAAAATTTTAAAAATAAATTTCTATTTTAATATGAAACTGAATTTTGTATGGGAATCTCTCACTTGGTTTCCAAAAGTTTTCTTTTTCCGAGTTATTATTAGTTATTTTTTTTTTTTTTATGATAAATATATTAATCATGAGCGATAATTGAAAATAAATTCTACCACCTGTCATTATTTTTTTTGTATCAAATTTTATAACATTATGTACAGAAATAATGAATTTTTTTCTTTTCATTTATGTTTAATTGTTTTTTGCTTTAAAATCATATAAGAAAAAAAAATCTTAGTAAACTTGACCTTAAATAATTATTATTTTTTTAATCACATAAAATCGAGTATAAGATAGATTCATAGTTCAATATTAAGAAATTATATTGATATTCTTAAATTAGATTTTTTTGTTTGAAATATGTGTTCTGGTATTTAGTATAGTTTTATGTGTTTATGGAAAAATGAAGGTTGAACATGATTAGCTGTTGTGACAGCAGCAATGAGTAAATAATTATATGAAAAATACATGGGTGCCTAAAAATAATTTGGTATACTATATTAAAAATATTAAATATTTATGATTTCAATGTAAAGGAATAAATTTAAATTCGAAAAATTTCTTCTGAATTAGAATTTAGAATTTTGAACTCTTTAATAAACTAATTTCATGGAATTTTTTAAGAACCTAAAAATGTTAAATCCTAATCTATAATTTTTGATTCATTAAATAAATATTAACCACAATTGCTCCATATTTTAATCGTGCTCGTGCGGCGCTAGAGTGAAAAACTTTTTAAACCTTAAATATTTTTCTAATTTTAATAAATTAAATGGATTTTTTTTTTAAATGATATCCTTTATCCTTAAAACTTTCTTAAATCATTTGTTCATGATGAGGTACAACAATTTGAAGTACAAATTAATTCTAAAGTACTTAGTCCTTAAGTGATTCAAAGTATTTACAGAAAAAAATTTTTTTTTTTCAAGGATAAAAAAAAAGTGATTTGAATTGTGATGGGTATATAAGTTCTTGATCATCTTTCAATTTCATTAAAATTTTTTATTCACAATGATAGATTTTCTTTCAAATATAATGTCTAGCCATAAAAGACTTTTATTCTTATTTCTGAAGCTGCATTCTTTTGTATAATTATTGTTAAAATATATTTCCATAAAATGAATAATTTGGAAATATAAAATTTCACCAACCGCACATACATATGACTATTTTATGATGCTAAGTCAAATCATACAGGCTGGCTTAAATTCTGCTAATTTTAATTTATCTATGTTGTTCAAATCAGTAACTAAATTTTAACCCTGAAGGCAAACCTTGGAAACATTATTTTGATAGACGGTAGGTTCAATAAATGTGAAAGTAAAACACTTCTATTTATAACAGTCATTTCTCTGTTTAAAAAGAAACCTAAATAAAATACCTTTATTGTTATTTTTTATTTTTAAACATTTACCAATTGATGAAATAAGCAGAAATTGTGGATGATTTTCAATTACCCTAAAATTGTCTACTCTTAATCTTTGGTAAATTAACACATATTGTGTGGAATTATTGGTTTAACATGATAAAAATTCTTATCTATGTTAAAACAAACTTCTTAATTAAATCCAACGCAATTCAGTCGTTTTTCGAATAGTTGATCATCGAATTTAATTTCTATTTTAATATTATTATCTGATTATGTAGAATTAATAATAATAAATTTACTTTAGTGAATTGGAGTATAGTATCCTTGAATAATGATTAAATGATTACTAAATAAACTGTTCATAAAATAAAAAATTTAAACCACCGGAAATTGCGCTTGGCCAGAACACAGGAATTGGAAAATTTGTGACTGGAACTCACCAAAATCGCGTTTCCTACTGATAATTAACACTGATAATTAACACAAAAATTCTAACAGTGCCAAAAGAGATTTTCATATTCATTATTTTTTGTCAAAAAAAAAAAATTAAGAGTTTTCTTCAATTTATTACCAAAAAAAAATACATATTTTCCCACTCATTTTCGGATAAGAAAAAGAAAATTCATCAAGTTGATGAGTTTTGTTCCATTGTTTTTTTTTTAATTAAAAGTTAACGAAATTTCTTTCAAACGTTTACCTCAGAGATTTTTTTTTTGTCCTTATAAGCACCTTCAAAATAATGGTAAGCAAGAATTGATTGGAAATTGAATGATAATGAGTTCTGAAAAAAAAAAAATATTATTTATTTTTTTCATGAAAATCATTTCCTATAATAATTAAATTTTCTCAGGAAAAAAAAATTATATATTATATTTGATATTTATATGCTTGAAATTTGTTTATATGCTTGAAATTTGTCCTCAATTTTTTATGGATTCGTTTCACTTTGGCAGTTAGACGAGAAAAGAGTAAGAAAATTGTTTTCGCTCGCAAATTTACGAAGAAAAATATTTAGGTCGAACTGAGTTATTGAATGCAATTTCAAATGAACCGGTCTTCCTAAAATAAATGTTAAGCCTATAATTATTTGTAGCATTATTGTATCTGCATAGATCCCAAATTATATAAGTATGTGATTGTTAATAATTTGGCTGAAGTCACATTTTCGACTTCGAACGCTACATCACAGTCAAAATGGTTAAAGAAAATTGGTTTTTTTGTTAAATCCAAAATTTTATTAAATTGCAAAATTGATGGTTCTATACTTGTTCGGTACTTCATATTCTCAAATTTAAGCCATCCTAGCTCTAACAATATCACAAAGAACTTCAGCTTTGTCCAGTTGATTAAGAAACTATTATAATTGGAAGAAAACTGCCACATTTTTTTCTAATTTTCCAATTATTATGTTCCAAATAAAAATAGTAAAAAAAAACCGAATTTAAAATCTATTTTTAATTTTTAATTATATAAAAAGTTCAGACATTTATTTTTATAAAATACAAAAAATTAATAATTTAAAAATACTATAAGTCCATTTACAGATTTAAAAAAAAAAAAATTCAACTTCTTTTTCTTAAGCACAAAATTTTCGTTTCAAAACAAGGACATTTTTTATTAATTTTTTTTGTTTGTTTTCTAATATTTTCTGCGTCTATTCAGGTACATGTCCTTTTAACCTATACATATGTATTATATATACTATATACACACACTATTGGTTTAATATACCATTTTCTTGTTTGAATAATTTAAATCCCTTAAGGATTAAACTTTTTTTTTTTTTTCAAAAATATATGATTTTATTTTTTGTTCGTATTAAAAACTCGAAAAAAAAAAAAACCAGTAAAAGTGTAAGGCTAAAAATAAAAACTTTCCAAAAAAAAAAAAAAAGAGTTAAAGAGAAAAAGACAACAAGTCTATATATTTTAAAGTGCTGGTTTTTCAACAAGACCAAGTTGGATAAAAAAAAAAAATTATCATCAGATTAATATAAAAAATTTATAAGCGTTTGAATGACTAATAAAAAGTTGTTTTGTTGTATCCAGCAAATTTGGATTTTTATTAAAAATGCTAAGTTTTTTTTTTTATATGAAAAATAAATTATATTTAGAGCTCTTTAAGAGTTGAAATTCCCCTTTTGGATTTTAAAATACTGGATTTCAAAATTTTGGATAAGAAAAAAATTAAGTTAAAGTTAAATATAATTTAAAAAGGCAAGTAAATATAAAAAAAAATGTTGTGAAAATTTAAGTTTCAATCTTGGCAAACAAAGTTTTAATCTCCATAGCAGGTGTACTTAGAATCATGATTTCTTTTATTTGCGCTAGACATTCTTAGAGTATTTTTATTATATTTCTCTACGGCACTGTTATAAGTTCTTAATAAATAAAAATTTAGGTAATTTTATTTTTTCATATTTTCACTATAAAGTTAGCGAATGGCTAGGCCAGGTGTAACCCAGAAGTTTTTAGTTAACAAAAGTTTGGTTGTTAGAAAACCTGTTAGAATCGTTTAGATTCACAAAATACTAGTAATGATGTTTATATCACAATTATATCAGGACAATTCTTAAATCCTTAATTTACCTTAAGGAATTTAAAATAACCAAGGTGATGATATGTTATACAAAAAAAAAAAGAAGCAAATAAAGAAATAAAACATTATTATTTTTCCATAAAACACAAGGATATATCAGAACAATATCCTTGAAACAAAAAAAAAAAAAAACAAAAAGTTATCTGAGAAGAAAATAACTTGATTTTTAGTTTTTCAAATTTTCATGGTGTATAGCTAAAATTTATATAGAAATTTGTCTCTTTCAAACATAATATGGAAAAATAGTGAAAAAACGCACTTTCTTAGATTGAAATAAAAATTGATTTCTATATGTATGTTATTTGTGTCAAAGCACAGACAAATATTATACACAGGAAAATAAGATTTGAATTTTGGATATGGAAATTACATAAATCTTAAGAGATATACGCTTATTAGTTGGTATCGGTTCAAGAATAGTTAGTTAAAGTAATCGCAACTGAACTGATAAGCAATTTAACTAACGAATGATTGTCAGATTCCAAAAACTAATAAGAAGGCTTTGATAGGATGGTTTTTAGTTTCTATTCTATCGAAAGTGAAAAAGCGGCATAAAAATTTTCAGACCAAACACTAAAATGCTTATAACTATTAAAATACTTGATCGATTTCGATCGTCAGTGGCTAAAATAGCCATAATCTTGTTCACTTTCAGTTTAGATTAAGAATGAATACCGATTATGAGTTCCTGTTCTATCTATTTTCTAGTTTCAGTTTGATTAAACATCGTTTGTCTTTCCAACACACATTTTTATTTGTATTGCCATGAACTTTATTAAGAAAACTAATTTATATATAGGATCCAGAGTACATATATTTTCGGTTGTTTCAGTGTCATTTCGAGCAGAATAAAAAAAAAACTAAACAAACATTATAATGTAAAAAAAAAAGTAACATTATACATATTTATACATATTTATGCGAAATACAGCTTTATAGTTATTTATGTTTTTTTTTTTTTTTAATGTTATGAATTCTTTTTTCGTGTTTTTACAAACATATCCTTTTTTAAATGAGATAACCCTAAGGTTAAATGTTGTGCTATTTTTTGTTTTTGTTTTGTCTAAAAGGTTTTGTTTTTGTTTTCATTTAGTGATAAACATATAAATTGTAAAAAAAAAAATAAAAAAAAAAATTGCCGTTTAAGCATAAAGGTATTTAAAGAATTAAGAAATTCAAAAGTTAAATATGGAATTTAAAAATTTTTTTATTTTTGTACATAAATTACAAAAGTATTTTGGTTTTTTATGATTTTTACATATTTTTGGTACCATCCAAAGGAAATCTTTTGGGAGTAGGTATGTTTTTTTTTGCAGAATTTTTCTCAGTATTTTATTATTTTCATTGAAATTTTGAGACATTGAGGTTTTGAGGCTGTAATTAAGGCAAGGACTAAAACGGAAAATTATAAGCAATATTTTGATACTATCATGTAAACTACTACAATGGAAATCCTGAAATTAGTCGAACATAAATGTGTTGACTATTATAATTGTAATTTTTTAACAGAATTTAAGTTTATATATTTCAATATAAATCCTTTATTTATAAAATGCGTATAATTGACTGACAAAAATTGTATACGATTCCTAATATTCCTAGATAATTACATATTTAAAAATGCTTACAAATGGATTTACCAAAATAATGTCTTAAAAATACATTTTCTTTGAACATGGATTAATTTATTTAAAATTCTGTCAAATTAATTAGGAATTTAAAATTATTAAAATAATGAAATGCATAAATTAGATACATAAAAAAAGAAAACCAATTTTTACACGAAAAATAGTTAATAAGGTGATTGTTTTTATTTTTTATGTTAAAAAATAACTTCGGTGGTTTAAAAAAGAGCACGTCCAAATTTTCTTGGTGAATTTTACACGTTAGTAGAAAGATTCTTTAATGCTAGAGATAGAGTCGACGTAATTCACGCGCGTGTACGCACGTAAAAAATCAAATTGTATGAAAATGTATGAGACCGGCTATACGCAACGACGTAAAACGTAGCATGCGCGCGTAAAAGTTGAAATATTTTAACTTTCCCAGTATTTTACGCCGTACATGGTGGAAATCATTTGTTTATAATTGTGTTGTTTATTTTGTTGTATTTAGAAAAAAAAAATTTTACAAACAAATAATTATTTAATAAAATAAAAAAGTTCATAAATATAATTATATTCAAAAATAAAAATTAAATAATTATTTATAGCAAATTTATTAAAATTTTTTATGTTTTATTAAGTTATAAATAAATTAAAAAGCATTATAAAAATATTACAAACAGAATCCATTTTATTTTTCTAATTTAATTTTTCTCTTTTTCTCTTTTGTTTTTCGCATGTGAACGGCGTTGAGCATGCGTTGAGCATAACAGGTAAAAAAAACAGTTTTTTTTTATTTTTTTTACGCGCGCATACGCGCGTGAATTACGTCGACTCTATCTCTAGCATAAATGTCGATTTTATTAAAAAGACAGTGACCCAGTCGTATGCAGTTAAGTTGAACACATTCATTTTTTGTAAATTTGTGATCGTGGTCGACTAATGAATTCTCAAAAAGATTTTCCTGCAACATTTTCCTGCAACATTTTTCTGCAACATTTTTCTGCAATATTTTTCTGCAACATTTTTCTGCAACATTTTCCTGCAAAATTTTCTGCAACATTTTCAGCAACATTTTCCTACAACATTTTTCCGCAACATTTTTCTGCAACATTTTTCTGCAACATTTTTCTGCAACATTTTTCTGCAACATTTTTCTACAACATTTTCCTGCAACATTTTTCTGCAAAAATTTTCTGCAACATTTTTCTGCAACATTTTTCTGCAACATTTTTCTGCAACAATTTTCTGCAACATTTTCCTGCAAAATTTTCTGCAACATATTGCTGAAACATGTTTCGACATTTGTGTTTAATCAATTCCTTTTTTTACGTACCAAATTTTGATGAAATCGACTTTTGAAGTCCGCTTTCCGGCGAGGTCGCTGGTTAACAAATTTACTCTTTACTCTTTAAGTTTTAAGTTACTATTTTTCGTATCAAATTTGATGGAACTTTTGAAGGCCGCCCTCAGGGGAGGTCGCTGGGTAGGAGACCAATCAAATTTTAAAATAGCCTATAACGACCGCCGACCTGAGACAAAGACATGGTGTAAGTTTGAAAACGATCGGTTGAGCGGCTTTGGAGCCTATTCTGAACAGACAAAAAGACAAATAGACAAAGAGACAATTTCTGTTTTATATATATAGATGTAATTTTTTACATTTTTTTATCAAGTATATTCGTATCTAAATATATACTACGAATGGCCAAAAGAAAAAAAGGAAAATAAATTTCAAAATTTGATAGTAGTTGGTAGAAGACAATTTAATACTATTTAATTTTTTTTTTATTTGTAATCTAAATAAAATGAAAATTTATAGAAACATTATTATAATTTAGAAATTTTCCAAAAAAAAAAAAATAAAAGAAAATTATGATTCTTATTAAAATGAGTTTTTCTTCTTATTTATTTTTTTTTTGTTTTACTATACCTTTTATATCGACGTACCATGTGTTACTATCGTAATATTCATTTAAGTTTTCATATAAAAAATAGAATATTTTTATATAGTATCTACTCGTCGTGCCACCACTTATTTGTATCACCGTCACCCTGCAGAGAATATGTGCACATAGAAGCTACTTAAGTTTATTAAATTATTCGTTTTTTTTCTGTTTTTTTTCTTTGCTTCAACAACATCTAAAGAAAGTGCGGAACTTTAACTGATGTTAACTAAAAAGTTTAAATATGGTGTAGAAATAAAAAAAAAAATTTGGTTAGCCAATATGTCTTGAGGAAAAATATTCCAATTGTTAATATTGTTTGTTTTCCATTCCTCAAATATAAACTCGTCAAGCCGTTGAGGCTGTTTTTAACAAAACTCGATTGGTTTCAGAGCACTCTCATATAAGTTTCATGTTTACGATTCCCACAACATATCCTTGCGGGAGGACTGTCACCTTATTATTAATTTCATCAATATTTTTAAAGAAAACTAAGAGAAGTTTTGAGTTTTTACACACAAAGTTATTAATTTTTTATATAGATATATATTATATCTACCTCTACATTAGAATTATATTTTCAAAGAAGAAAAAAGTAATTTTCCTCTATAAAGCTTTATCAAAATAACAAAGGACAACATCATAAATATATATATTTGTGTAATCCTTTTATTATTCAAATGATTTTGTCTTAAAGAGATTCTAAATATGTATATATGAAAAATTGTTATATTTAACAAATTTAAAATATATTTAAATATAACGAAATGTTTCCGGTTTACAAAATTATTTGAGAACATAAATTTTATTTAACCAAAATTGTACACAAGAATCAGACTGAAAGAATAATTATCAAAAATGGTTTTAATAAAAAAAAAAATATAGTATAGTAACTCATAAATGAACTATTGAGCCTGTTTTCACCATTCCGATTAAAGATACTTTAGTGTTCGGATATCTTGGACACCAGTACATGTACATGATGGGAAATAGGTTAAAAATAAAGTCAGATCAAAATTTAAGTTTTTCGCACGATTCCAGCGTTTCACTCAATATTCATTCAAAAAAAAAAAATGATCAGCATTAAAGTCATTTATAATGAATGTTATAAAAAATTTTAATCTGCGATAAAGGGTCCACAGAATCCCTTTTCCTCAGATCATATAAAATTTATATCAGAATTTTAGCTTAATTGTAATAATTATGAAATCGTATTATGTACATTATATAATTAAAGTGTCTTTACCTAACCAAATTTTATCAACTTTGTAAACTCTGTGTACAATGTACCTACACTTTGTATAAAATTGAAAATAGAATACCATAATGTCATCAAAAAAGTTTATGAATTAATTTTACCAAAAAAAAAAAAAATAATAATACAAATATACAAATAGTATTTCCTTTATTTTGGGATTTTCCCTATTGTTGGATAAACATAAATTGTCTGCAATTTATGTGTTTATATGATAAATTTGTACCAATATACGATTTGTTTACTTAATTTTTGCTGTGGGTTATTCTAATTGATTCTTTTTATTATATTAGTTTTAGAAGTTTTGGAATTTTTTAAAGTGCATTGCATAAATCAAATGCAATCAATTTTATTATATTAAAGTGTGGCACATAAAAACCATATAATATTGTTGTATTACTATAGATTTATATAAATTATATTATTTTAATTTTAATAGGACAAATTAATTTGAAATATTATATTTTGTTCTGATTTGTGAAGTTTTCAATTTTGTTTGGTGCTCTTTTTAAGCTTTTCAATATGAAACTTTTTTTTTTTGCTAGTAAACTTTAATTATGTCAATATCTGAATGTCTGAATAATTGAATAAAAAAAACAACAAAAAAAACACTCAACTTGAATAACTCTGCAAATAGAATAAAAATTTAATCAATATGTGGACAGTTTTTTCTATTTCGCTCCGAGTTGCTTTGTGATTGCAGTTAAATTTAAATGGTTTGATGAATGAAGCCATAGATTGAATAAGTTAAATCTCCCTCGTCAAATCTGAATAAGTCAAATCTCCCTCGTCAAATCTGTAAATTATACATACTTTATAGATTTTCTATATCTATACACTTTTCTATACCTATTAAACTTCTAAAGAACGAAATATTTGCATACAAACTTTAATATCAACATTTTGTAATAATGTAATCGAACTAAAAAGGTGACATATTAAAGAGTGAGTACTACAACTTTGATAAAATTTTATTTGGTTCACTAAAGCTTTTGACACGATTTTTACGCTTTTCTTGCTTAAAGGCAAAACTGATTTTTCTCCAAAAAAAAAGAAATATAGAAAATAAATTTAATTTGGAAATTAATGAGAAAGGAAACTGACTAAGTAAGTATCAAATAAAAACTATATAGTGGCTGTAATAATTCGAAAAGGGAATGGAATAAAGAGACAAAAAACATATAAAAATAAATGAAAATAAAAGAAGAATAAATAATTCATTGCAATTTTCTGCAATTGCAATTTAATCTTTTTTAATCAGATTTTTTCTACATCATCATAATTTTATTTTTCCTGTCCTAAATTTATCACAAAATAAATTTTTTTATTCAATTTTTTTTTCATAATTTTATATACATATATGATTTCCTGTTGATTGTAATTTTTATTTATTTATTTATTTTATTTTATTTTTATTCATTTTTTTGTATAGCCAAAAGGTTGGCTCCTTAAAAAAAATAAATAAATATATTTATACATTTATAGCATAAGTATTTATGTTGTTTATTTTTCGGGTTTTATTTTTATGGACATGGAAAATTCAATAAAGTAAAAAAAAAAAAGAAACGAATTCAATTCTTTATAAATTTTTGATATTTACAATTTTATTCAAAAAAAAAGAAAAAACATTTTTTTTTTTTGGCAAAACTTTTTCACAATATCGAAAACTGTGAGAAAGAAAAATTACCAAAATAAAGTAAAATGATATCTAAAAAAAAAAAATTTAATAAAAAAGGATGCGTCGTTTAACTCATGAATTTTTATGAACTCAATCATTTTGTGGTTTTTTATTTTTATTTTTTTTTTTCTGATTTTATTTCAGATTATTTTTATATAATAACAATTTTACAATTTTTTTTTTTATTTTATTATGACATTTTGTTCATTTTGAATTACATCAGTGTAACATTATATTGTAAAGCATTATGGATTTCATTCAGAACATCACAATTTTTATGCCACATTGACTTAAAAGAATACTAATGATTTAGACTTTGATCTGTCATAGTGATCCAAAATGAATTTAGTTAAAAAATTACCAAAAACCTTTTCTACTAATCGTAAATAATCTTAAAAGAATACCCTTTTTGAATAACTAAGTTTCCTCAGAATTATATATTTTTGGTGTTATCGTCATAAGATTTTTTTAAGGATTTTGTCGTACATAGGAAAATTGTTTTAGCTGCATTAGATTTCTCTAACAATAGTGAAAAAATTAAAAAAAAATTAAAATTATAAAAATAATTTTAAAATGTCATAGAAATAATAGTTTAAAAATATTAGGCTGAAATAATAAGTTCGTCGCAATATTTAAATGGTGTTTATAACAAAACGGATAGTAGGTATACATCAGAATTTCTAATGAAATGATAAAGGTGTATATAATGGTACTATTATTTGGTTTAAGAAACAATAAAAACCAAAACTGGATTATATTGTTCAATTTGGTATATAATATTTGTTTTTTTTATTTCATTTTATTATCATTATCCTTTACCAACCATAGTATGTTTTGTTTAATATTTTTTTTACTATATTGCAATTCAAACTAGAAGATATTACAATTCATTTTGATCGGTGTTAAAGCAAAAACACTAATAATCTATCTAAAACTATAATATATATAATATGAAAATTCAGATGGTATAGAAATTTAAGTAATTTTTCTGAGAAGTTTTAATATAAAATTTTATTTATGAATAAGCAAAATTATTAATTCAGTTTAAATTATATTAAATTGTACTCTACTTTTTGGAACACATGGAATTAAATCATAAAAAAAAATTACCTACGTTTGAAAAAAGGGTTATTGGGATCGTAGATTTTGGCAAAAAGAGTATAACATTGGTTCTGAATTTAGTAAATTTAATTCCGCATGTTGTTAGTATAGGAAAATATAGTTTTCGACTTTTCCAATCCAGTGTTAATTTTGCTTTTTATTCATTTTATTTATCAACTCTTTTCCAAAATAAAATAGAAACCGCGAAACAAAAATACGGAAAATAATCAATTTATTATGGCAATATGATTATTATTAATGACCTACGCACTATGAGGAAACAACATTATAAGGACGTTAACCCAGTAGTATTATAGGCGTAAAGATATTGTGCTTCATCAAATTCAGTCAACAACGATGGAATCACGCTTAAAAATTAAAGCTTATTCCATGGTTATTATCAATAAAATTAGATTATTTTATTATTTTATTTATTCTATTTTAATATACTCAGACAATAGGCATATTAATATTAAGAAAAGTCAAGGATGATGGTCATTTGAAAAAAACATTTGTTTTTTATGAGTAAATGAAATAACCATTTTGTCTTTAGCTTTTCAAATGAGAAGATAATAGACAAATTTTAACATAAATCTGACAAATTATGACTATTTATCATAATTTTATATTTACATAAAAATTATTTAATAAGAAAGAACATCAAATTTGGTCTGTTAATACAAATTTTCTATACATAATTTTGAACTTGTTGGTTAGAATTTTCAATAAACTTGTTCTGCAGAAAAACCAGATGGAAACGCACTTGTATTTTAACTTCTTAACAATTTCTTCGCTAAAATATTTTGGGAAAAACTTTTAATGAGCGTTTTACTCCAAAATGAACGGTCAGCTAAAAAAATTTTTACTTGAATATCAAAACTTTCAATGTTAAGTAATAATTCAATATTATTACAATTCTCTTAAAAATTAATGAAGGGTGAAATATCACTATGATGGGATATTTATAATTTTTTTTTATTCAAGTAGAACTAGACTATAGTTAAATGCGATATTATTATTTTTTATGTTTCAAGATTTTATTATAAAATAAAAATTCGTATAAAATTGACCTTACAAATGAGATTATTTTTCATTTTTATTAATTCAAACAAATTTTTTTTTGTTGATATTATCCCAAGAAAACTTTCTACCCTTATTCATCTCGTCGTAACAAAAAAAAAAAAAAGCGAAGATAAATTCATTTAAATAACTGTGTTAAACACATGTTAAAAAAGACTACATAAAAAAAAAGATATACTTAAAGAATTTAGCGAAGAAAATGAAAATAAAATCAATCTTCTACTGATGATTAAGTGCTTTTCTTTTGAACAAAATTATAAAATTATTATGACAATATTTATTAAAGGAAAGCGGAAAAATTTATTAAATAATTTTCATGAAAAGCTTTGTTTGTGTATAAAAATTAACAATCTTTTTTTTAATGTAGAGTTAAAGAGTAAGCTATGATTCAAAGTGAGACATAGTCAACTTGCTATTTGGGTGAGAATGAAAATAAGATGTTCGTAGGATTGGTTGGTAGGCTTGACACTATGTGGACAAAACTTTTTCTATAAAATTTGGCTTGATTTTTTTTTTGATAACAATTGGCCTGTAGAATCTTTTAGTTGTATGATATCGTACGAATCAAAGTATAGAAGTTTTAAACTCAGCACAATAATCGGATTAAAAACTTTTATTTTTTGCCTATTAAAATGAATATTAGAAATTTGTTTGAATCTTTCTGCAACAACTTCAGTTCATAAAAATTAAATCTCTAAATTTTAAACAAAATATATAATGATAGCGATATGACAGTTGATTCGATAAAGAAATAATATTGGCAAGAAGAAACAAATCATAATTTTGTTTTTTCAATAATTTTGCAATAAACATTGAACGCATAAAAAAGTACCTATTTTTCTTTTTATACCCTTGAGAAAAATTTAACATTATATTCCAAATAATAGGGGTAGAAATATATGTTGTACCTATCTATGCATAAATATGTTTTATTATTATTTATTTTTGATTATACATATATTATTTTTTTTTCCAAATGAAATGAAGAAAATCAATTTTCGTGAGAAAATATTTATCTTGAAGGTATTTGAATTTAATCGGAATAGATATTAAATTTGCATAAAATATAAAAACGAAAAAAAAAAATATGTTAAATGCTTTATTTATTATTGCCAATTACCAGAGAATTTTCAATAAACAACATTTATGTATAATTACGTATGTGTTAATAGAATTTTTTTTTTAAATATATGGAGTTCCTAAAATAATCATTTTCAAGTTGGTAAATAATACGTAGTCTTATAGAAATTTATTTAGATTGAAAAATAAATGCGTTTTCAAAAACAAAAGTAAAATCAGACAAAAAAAAATTGAGGCAATAAAAATAGTCTGTTTCTACACTAGAATTCAAAATGTTTTATTCGTTGGATTCGACAAGTCTGTTTCTATTTTTATATTTTGCTACGCTAAAAAAAAGAAGTGTAGTTAGAATCTTCAGCTCAAAACTTGTGATCTTCTTTCCCGTGCGCTTTAAATGTGACACTCTTAAATTTTTCTTATCTATTGCAATGGACTTTTTATGGAATTCCGACATCATCGGAATTTTTATTTTTCAGTTTTAATGACAGGTTGAATTTTATATATAAGTATAGTTACAATTTACATACCTATATTTACTGAAGCATTTCCAAAAAGCGTGAAACTATATTTTAGAATTTACATTTTTCGGAATAAGGCTGCTTTACAGCTATGTATTTAGACAGGGTTCCACTATGTATACAAGCAAGTAAAGTTCGGCCATTAATTATAAAATGCTTTCCATCCGAAATGATTGTTAACTATTTTGCAGATTCAGGAGGCAAGTTTAAGAACACAGCTATCGATTATCATACAGAAAAAAAAAATCAAAAATTACGATTAAGGTGACAACTTTTTTCTTACATAAATTCTCCGAAGAAAATAAAAATTATTATTATTCAATATTGTTTTTTTTTTGTCACAATGACAAAAAGTAAATAAAATAAAAAAAATAATAACTATGAGTTTGTTTATTGTTCTTGCGTTGTTTGCATAAAGATTACGATTTTTTTTTATTTTTATTATTATTTTTTTAAAAAAAAAAATTAAATGAATTTTTTCTATCATCGTTTGAGATTAAGTACGATTTTTGTATTTGGTCGACGAACTTTTTGATACATTTATTTTTTTATATGTTCATTCACCTTTTTTATTTTTTGACGGATTAGTTGAATACTATCAAGCAAAAAAAAAAACAAAAAAAAAAAACTAATGTTAATGTCATCTTCTGTTGTTATCAAAGCCCTTCTATTTCAGTAAGATTTTTTTTTTGCTATTTTCTTTCTTTCAAGGATTTAGTAAGACTGTCTGAAATATAATAACATAAAACATAAAACATAAAATTAATACATCTAACTTAAGAGGGCATTGATTTTCAGGGCTAGAATGAATGTGTGAACTAATCAGGTGTTTATTGCCGAGAAATACAAATTAACACTTATGCCAATATGTTGTCGTAGATTTTTTAATATTTTCGCAATTTGGAATAAACACCTGGAAAATTTTTAAAAATAAAAAAAAATAATAAATTACCTAATTATTTTCATAATTGGATTAAATTTAAAATTCCAATATAGTTTTTCATAATTGATTACTTCGTACGATATCTAAGCTTTCTCAAAAAAAAAATAAAATTAAGTGTGATTATATGTGTTCGAAAGCTAATCTTATCTAATCTTAGAAATTATATATGTAGTGGATAAAATATTGATTATTTAATAAGAATTAAAAGGCCAAACTAAAATTATTTCGGTTTTTTTTTTCTTCGATAAAGCATATATTGATAAAATGTAAATAATATGCCTTCAAAGTTTTTTTTTGTTTACGGGAATGAATTATAAGAAAAATTTCGTTATTATACATCAACATATAAGTTGAAGGCGCATTATTTTTCTGCCAGTAAATAGTAAATATAAACTTGAACCATTTAGTATATTTTTAAGTAGAACATAGAACTATTTTTATTATTCCAAGAGAATGTATTTAGGTACACTATTTAATTTAGATAACGAGATACAAATTTATTTATATTGAAATTTATTTATGTTCTAAAATTAGTACATAATTCATACTTTAAATATACGCGAGATATATTTCATTGTTCCACTCACTTATCAGAAAGTTTTATAGTCGTTGTCGTCGTCGTGTTAATTATCATTCATTAAATATAATTTAAAACTTATTTTGTGTTCTGATCTAAATATATTATTATATTAGTTATAATAAAAAAAAAGCTTTAAGCAGACATTCAATATTCAACAGCAAGCACAAATTATGTAATAATGCTCAGTTGTAGAAACGTGATTTTACAAATTTTTAAGTTCATTTATAATTTTTAGTTTTTTGAAATTTAAGTAACAAACCCAAAGTCTAGATCTATTTAAATTGGTATAATTTCGAAACACATTATGTTGATTTTTCGAAACACCTTATGTTGAAAAAATACATCACGTACAAAAACAAAAATCGAATTATAGAAGAATGAGGACAGTTTTCAACACTACAATTTAAAATACGATACTTTTTGTTAAAATATTTCTACAATCTTTCTTTAATCATGTACCAAATACTCATCAAATTCCGCTATCAACCCTCTATTCGAATCCTTGGTCACAACTAACCTTTTTTTATCAAATTACTTCAATCTACATTAGTTCATACATAGATTTTCATGATCTTTTAGCTTGACATTGATCAAATAGTTACTTTGAGAAGAGTTTAAAAATTGGACTAACTAAGTGTTAAGTTATTGTTCTGATTTCATCACTTTGAAACATAGATTCGTATTAAAATCTAAAATTTTTGCCATGAACTCATTTAATAGTTCAGAATTTAATTCTATACTGACTGTTGTATAATTAATTAGCACAGCTGATAATGAGCTTAAAAAAAACTTTCCATGCGTTAATGAGAGCTATACTTACTGAAAAGATATATGTTAAAACCGGACGCTTCCAACATGTATTTTTACTCGAAATCTACAATAAACAAAATTAATGTGCTGAACAAGCTCATCTTCAACTTATTTAGAACTGATTTTTTTTTGTATAAGCATATAAATGAAATAATTTTCGTTTCATAAAATAAAAGATATATTATTTCTTTTATTGCTAAAATTAGTTGACCAAGGTCAAAATGAAAGTGAATCGCAATATGAATAGTTTAACAATTTATACGTAATAAATTTATCTATATTTATACTGCGAGTAATAAGTTTTTTTTTTTTTAGCAATTATTTTTTCTCATTTTTTTTAGGGGTTCTTTAGAAAAGTTTCAGTAATTAGAAAAAAGTTGGAAGGATTTCTGGTTATTAAAAATTAATAGTTTAGGAACACTTTAGCCGAAAAATTTATATTACATCATTAAAAGTATATTGTTAATAATTAGATCTAAATTTTTTTAATTTTGTGCAACATTTCAATATTTAGATTTGCTTTTAATAATTTTTTTTGTCGAATTTTTCTTTTCAAATAAACGCGGAAACTATAGAAGAAAAATAAAAAATTGAAAATTATAGTTTTTTAAAAAGTTACATAATTTGACAATTGCAATAATAACAGAGAATATTTATTAAGTATGTCTTAAACATTTTAAATTTTATAATTCTACTTAAATCGCATACTCAATAAAATGTTAGAAAATCTAATCCTAAAGAAGTTCCCGAAATTGATTAATATTAGAGATAACTGATCACCGCTAACTTTAATAATTTTAAATTCCCAAAAAGTTTCAAATTTTCAATATTTCATAATTACATACAGAGTTATTCTAGAAGGTTCTCATCAAGTCACAATGTTTGCAATGTTTTTTGACATTTATAGCAGTGTGAAACGAAAAAATATTGAAAAAAGCTTTAGACTAAGTTCATATAAGTTTCGCAACTGCACGCAATCACCATCTTCCATGGCCATGACTCTTTCTTTATGTACATACACAATTTTTCTTCAACCTTGAAATTAAAACGTTGACAAGCTGCTCGTGTATGCAAAATTATAATTTATTATATTTCTTTAAATGAAATACATACATAATTTATATAAATTTAGAAATATTGACATAAAATACCTTATGTACGTTGATTTTTTTTGAATTCTTATATTTTTTTTTTTATTTTTTTTTTTTAATCAGTAAAAACTTTAGATTAAATTTATTTGCATATTTAAATAATTTTTTTATACACTTTAATCAGAGAATACATAAATTGTTCAATATAAAATGTAAAAAAAAAAAAAACGAGGGACAGTTGCTAACTAACATGGCTAATTAACAAGCAACCAAATAAATAATACTACTGTTATAAATTTAGATTTTAAATCATTTGATTTAAAAAAAGGACACGTTTAACAAGTAGTTACTATGAGGTTGGCTAATTGAGATATAGAGACTTGTAAAACCAAAATATAGATTCGTACGTCAATGTTACGTTACAGAATATAAAACTAAAATCCCTGTGGCAATCATAACATAATTTAATTGGCAGGCGTACAAAACAGTAAATACAATAAAAAAAACTATGAGAAAAATAACTTAATGTCACATTTATCACATTTTCAAATTCTATTTTTAATTGTACACATTTTTAATATAAATTCAGCGAATATATTTTTTTAATGTAACAAAATGCTTCTGTAGAATTAATGATAATAATAGATTCAGAGAACTTTTTAATTGAACTCCGTATATACCTAAATTAAATAATTTGTTCTCATTCATTTAGATGTTATGTACATAATATAATATTGTGGACTATTTAAGTTAAGAAAAAATAAATAAAAATAATTTAAATAAATTAGAATATAATACAATCTAAAAATAAATGAAAAGAAATGTTTAAAAATAAAATCGCAATAAAATTATCAAAAAGTTGACGTAAAGATCGTTTAAGCACGTTATTTTTATGTTTCTTCTCTAAAACGTCATGGAATTTAAATGAAATTATAAATCGTTTTTAAATCAAGGATTAAATTGAGGAATTTGTTTTTATTTTTGTTGTAGTCAAATTTCTTAGGGTTCAAGAACAAAATGTCATTAAATTGAAGCAAATAAAAGCAAAGCCGAAATTGCTAAAGGAAAAATCACTAAAAGTTGGCATGAAAGAAAATTTTTTTTGCATAATTGTAACTTCTTTTATTCAACAGCATGATTTTTAACTTAAGATATTTGATTTTAACAAAAATGTATTCAAGAATTGTACAAAAAAAAAAAAAAAAATTCTTTGATAAGAAAATATCAAAAAGCTTATCAAAAGCAATGAAAAAAAAAAGAAGAAAATCATTACAATAATTTTATCAGTTGTCATAATAGAATTTTATCATCGTCAACCTAGGGCTTCCAGATGGTCTCTTAAAAAGAGAACATGAGAACATGCTCTATTATTTAAATCGGATTTCTTTTATTTTTTTATTTTGAACTTGGTCGCTTTTAGTATCTTTTTCAATGTGTAAGAACCTAAAGAAATTTAACTAACAGGCGATGCTAAAAAAATAACTGACCGTCAAGATATTTATGCTTTCTTTATAGTTATGCGTTCTTATATGGCATATGTTCTTTATAATTAATATGTTTTGTCACACACGAAGGTTTGTTTGAATTTATTTGAAATAATTTTAACGTTTTCAAAAATTTGTAAGTGTAATATTAATATATCAAATCATAAAAATGCAATATTGAATCATTACACAAGTGATTTCAAACTATATATTAATTTAGTTATTCCAAATAGAACTTTTGTCGGATAATGTAACTTTCGTCGACCAAGACATTTGATACTAAATGTGATAATTGTCAATCATTTTCTTCAGGCTTTGAAAGCAGAAATTACATTCTTCATATTACTTTTAATTAATTTCTTTTCAAATTGCATGTAATATGCTTTTGCTTCGTTATTTTTTTATAACAATAAATTAGTAAATAAAAAATAATTGTTGTCTCTTTATGTCCTCTTTTTATTTTAGGCTAAAAGTCACTTTTTTGAGTTTTTTTTTTGAAAGTGTATTTTCAGGATTTTGAGATCTGGAAGCCCTACGTGAACCCATATATACACTTTTAAATAGAAATGTCTCTCGAAAACAATACAAGTAAAAAGAATTCAAATTCCTCACTATAATGCTGATAACATCGGTCGGATTAACTCGATTATTATAGGTGTACAAAAAAAAAAAAACAATTTTCACATGCGGATCAAAAATCGTTATTGCCAATGAAGACAATTATTTTTAATTAATTAAAAATCAAAAAAAAATCATCAGATACATTTTTTTTGCTACTTTTTTTTTTTTTTACAGACGTTTATTTTATTTATTTATTTACTTTTTTTTTTTTGCACTCATAAAAAAAATTAAAAATATAATAAAATAATACCAGGCAGTTCAGAGTCAGAAGTTGTTCAAAATCAAAGTTAAGCGAATTTATAATTTATTATTAATTTTTCTGTATTAAAAAACAAATCAGTTTGTTATGTTCCGCCGAACAGATTACATTCAATTTATGTTTCTTTTTTTTAGTTTGATTTAAGTTCAATAATTTTTTTTTGCACATCTGTTTTTGTTTTTGTTTTTTTTTTATATTTGGTCTTGAATGAACTAATTTTTTTTTTTTTTTATGAATTAAAAAAATATCTCGTGTGAATTTTTCTTTTTCACGTTTCTTTTTTTTTTTTACGCAAAATTTTAATTTTTTTTTTTGCATGAAGATTTTCTTTTTGTGTTAAAAAAAAATAATAAAAGTTGAAAACATTGAGAAAAAAAGAAAATTTAGAGCGCGCATTAAAACATTAAAAATTAAAAAAAAAAATAAAGTCATTATAAAAATAAAATATTTATAAAAAAAGAACTAAAAAAAAAAATTTTTTTTAATTAAAAAAAAAATTATAATAATTAATTAAATTAATTTAAGGTAATTTTTTTATTTTATTTAATTAAGAATGTTTAAAAAAATTTTCCATTAACTGTTGTTGTTTTTCGTTTTTTTTTTTTGTTTTTTCATTATTTCACTTGTGCGTTGTACCTTCAGATTCTACTGCGGTTGAATAAACAGAAACTGTTGCGAAATTTAACAGCTTGAGTTGACAGGGCAAAAAAAAGGTTATTTATTCAATGGTTAAAATGCATAATGGCTTAAGTAGAGCTTTGAAAAAATAGTTCGTCGATATTTAAGTTATTTTACAAATTTTCATGTTTCAAAAATGAATAAATAATTCTGTGCCCAATAGGCCATGCCAGCTATGTTCATAATTTTCTAGTGTTTAGCTTTAGACTCAAAGTTTTCATGCGTTTTTTAAGTGTAAAATTTGGATCTCTAAACTAAGGCCGTCAACACTGTTAATACATAAGTACTATACTCAAGAGTCTTTAATGTTATAATGCCTTGCGCTTACAGAATTATTTTGTTAGAAAATACCTAAAAAAAAACAAAATTCTCATCAATGTTTAATTGAGGGAAATATTTGATTGTATAGAAAAAAAAAAGGAAATAGATAAATATTTTCGTAATTTATTTTATTTTTAAACAAATAATGCTTTGTGATAACATTTTATTTTAAATTTAAATATATATTTGATTTTTAGTTTAGAAAATTAGGCTTGCTGCCTTTTGTATACATAAATGAGTACATATAGCTCACGTTCACGTACCGGATACTTTTACTTATATTCTCAATAATGACAAACTAAGACCGCAGAATGAAAATACATATGATTCCGATTCGGAAATTAAAACGAGTCGGGAATTTTAATTTATTATTGCTGAATTTTGGAAAAAAAAAAAAAAAAGACAATTATTTGCTAACATCTAGTATTAAAAATCGCTGTAGAAGCGTGGTCTGAAATTTAAATATAATTTCACACGTTTTCTGCATAATATTTTTTTTACAATTAATTTAAGGAAGTAATTAAAATTGCTTCGTCGATTAAATTGCTAATAAATTTAAGTTTATGGCGATGATGTTGCTGTTTTTAATTTTTGCAAATTATAAATTATTCACGGAATTAAAATAATTTGACATTTAAAAGGTTTTTTCCCTAAATTTTATGTAAAAATATAAACGATATTTTGGCTATAAATACGCTAATTGAATATTAAAAATTAATGATTTGTATTCAAAAATTATTATTATGTGTATAACAACTAGGTTTTTTTTTTAAATTTTAATTTATTTAATTTAAAATTCTGAAAGCACAATTCTAAAAAAATAATTATTCTTTAGAGCGGTAGCCAATACATCTTATATTTTCAGGTAATGTAATATTATCTAAACTTTCAAACACCGCATACCAGGTTATTCAAATTGTAGAAATGTGTTAAAAAAAATGTTGTTTTTAACTATAGTTTGAAATAAGAAAATACGGACGAATCAAGTCATAAATCACATAATTTATTAGCATTTTCTCAAACTCTACTTGAGCTCACTGGCTTACCATTTAAATCTGCTATCTCCAATGATCTGTTATATCCAAGAATCCCAAATAATAAGTTATTATAAAATTTTTATAATAAAGGCTCAAGAAACATAATTATGCGCCAATTAATTTAATTTCCTTAAAATAAATACAACTAAAGAAATTAAAACGTGAATAATTACATTAATAAAATAGTTAACTATAGTTAATAAAAATAATAGTTATTAAAAATTATACAGTATAATAAGTGTATTAATTATAATCATTACTTCTATATATAATGATCATAGAACAGTATATCATTTTATATGGAAGTCAAAAATAAATATTTTCCCATTCTAAATGACATTTCAATAAAATTCATATAGTAGATACAAATTATTGGAATCAATTGTTTTTTCTTAACAGTTTTTAATATCCTAGTTTGGATTTGTAATTTTTGCAGTACGATAAATAAATATCGTTTTATTAGTCCAACGTATTTGAAGAATTGTGTTGATTGAAAAAGAACTTCAAAAACTTAATCTATATACACCGATTTAAGTTTCCAATTGTTATATTAATTACTAATGTAATAAGAATAAAAATAAATTAATTACTACCTATTTCGATTTCAAATAAATAGATATTTGCATTTATAATAAATTAATTTTATTAATTTATTATCATTATAAAATTATTATAAAATAATTATAAGTTGTTTTTTTGTAATAAAGAAATTCATTGAAAACAAAATAATAATGACTAAAATAAGTTTACGCGTAAAAGGTTTTGATTTGAAAAAATTAATTTAATTTTGCGGTAAAAAGGTTTATATTTTATACCAATAGAATTATTTTTAATTTTACAAATATTTTTTTAACACTATAAGTTCATTAACAGAAAACTGATATTAGATTAAGCTGCCACTACAAAACCAAATAGGGATTTACATTTTGGTGCAACTACTCACAATTTGTAGTCATTGTTGATCGATTTCAGTTTGTGAGGGAAACTCAAAAAAAACTTAATTTGGGACTACACTCTTTTAGCATATAGCAAAAAACATTAAAACAGCATTCTGAACATTTTCATTCTTTTTATTCATACTACAACACGATTAATGACAAAAATATTTTCTACAAAATATATACTACGAGCTTTTGTCATTTTAAAATGCACAATAATCTTATCTTTATAGTAGCACGTAATATATGTATATGTACAATATAGTTGATTCTAAAATTTATATTATTTAATTTTATAATTTTTTATATTTTACAGAACAAAAACTCAAAAAGTTCTCGAATATCATTAAGTTGCTGTGTATATAACTTGAATTATAATTTAAAAATATGGATCCTAAAGATAATGATGATAGTCGTCAAAGTGATTCAAATGAATTTAAAGTAAGCATGAATAAGATTTAAATTAGACTTTAGTATCAAAATATTTGTATATATAATAGAAATATTTTAAAGAACAACTTAAATATTTCATTTAACACATATTTTGAGATAATATTGACATTGCAGATCTTGTATTTACTGTGGAAATATTCTGATAATATGACTCAAAAATGTGTATTTTACTACGCATAAAACTAGACTTTAGCAGTCAGATTCTTAAATGATTAGTTGAGTTTTTGGCACCAAATGGTGTAGTAAAACGTATAATCTATATATTATCTCAAAATTCTAAGGTGAATTTAATATAAAAGTTCCATCGCATCATCATAAATTAATAAATCATCATACTAAATATATATATGCAGGTATAATTTTTTAAATTATTCATTGTGCTTTCTTTAATTCGTAATACACATTTGAACAAATATTGGTGTAGATGGTCTATTTCGAAAAAAAAAAAAACTAAACTAAAATATTATTGTGTAGAAAATCATGAAATTTATATTCACGTGTTATCTCAAGATAAGAATTTGTCAAAAAGTGTATAAGCAAAATATAAGTTCAGAGAAACATTGTATATAAAACTAATGAAATTTTAATTAAAATTGTTAATTTGTTATTAATTTGAGCAGCCAGTGCAATAAAAACCATTATAAAGTTAAATTAATATTGTAAATAATAAAAGAAAATTTTTTAAAGTATAATTGGCCTGAAAAGCAAACAGGTAAAATTAATTAAATTCTTTAGATACGGTATTTAATGGGTATTAACGATAACTGTGCCGCTTGTAGCCCATAATATCAATAATAATCATTCGACACTATTAAGTGTAGGAAAATTATTGAAACTTTGTATAATCCAGAAGACAAAAAATTATTTTTTTCTTAATCGGTTGCTTTAAAGTCAGAATAACTCCATAAACGAAAAAACAAGCTTTAATAAAAGCACAAATATAAGTAAATTAATTCTAGTCACGTTGCAAATATTTTTTTTTTTTATATTGCAAGACTGTAAAATTCTATATTATGACAAGTGAATGTTGTCTTATCAACGAAAAAAAATTGCCATTCGTTATCAATAAGATGCACCTTGTTTTGTTAAGCGAACTCGGATTTTGCTTGTTTTAGAACTTAATTTATTTCTGATCACGATTCTAATGGATCATTTTTAGATACCATACAAATTATGACTTTACAAATTTAAACTTGAAAACATTTTTTTTTCATTTATAGGGAAACGTTAATCACGCTTTTAGAGAAGATAATAATTCTCAAATCGATTCCCCCGAAATAATCTTTTCCGCTTCATCAAATCCTAAGCGAGAAAGTTTGGTATCAAAGAGGTCAACAACACCACCGTTACTAACACTAAGTTCACTAGAACAATACACTCCGCCACCAAGTCCACCGTCGACTGCGCCATCGAGTCGGGCAGCTAGTCCTCAAGTAAGTCCGTCAGATAGTCCGCCAGATAGTCCACCTTACACTCTACCATTAGAAGTTCCAGAAACTCCAACTACAAAGGTGGCAAAAATGGTGTCTCCATTGGAAGAAAAAGATCAAAATATTCCGATTATTGAAAAGAATAAAGAGCCAAAAAAAACTGGTCTCTGGAGAGATTTACTAGCATATTGGTTATTAGGTCTTTGCAATAATTTTGGTTATGTTATAATGCTAAGTGCTGCTCATGATATAATTAAAGATTTTGATCCAGCTGGAAAAGAATCAAAAGTGTTGGCTAGTGAGTCTGGTCGATTATGTCATATAGCTTCAACGGGAACAATTTTAATAGCTGACATTGTACCAGCTTTAGTAATAAAGCTAACTGCTCCGTGGATGCCATTTTGGGTTAAGTATGATTTTTGTTCCACAATTTAGGTTATTTTAATTAAATACAGCAGAATAATATATTTTAACAATTAATAATTATCCAAATTTTAAACAAAAATACTTCGGCAGTTAAAATGGCTATTTCACTGTTTCCGAGGTTAAAAAGCCAAATAGCCCTTGAACATTTATAAAAAACTCTTTTCGAATCATTAAATCCAACAAGACAAAAGATGTTTTTTTTGTTCAAGCAGCTTTTGGAAGAGAAAGAGCACCAGAAAAATATTATTTATAAAATCAATTATATTTATATTTGTATTAAACTTTTTTTTAATAATTATTTCAGTACACGAATATTCTTAGCAATCATTTCGTCTAGTGCTGGTTTTTTGTTTGTGGGCTTTGCTGACTCACAATGGATGGCTCTACTAGGAGTTGTTTTAACATCAACTAGCTCTGGCTTGGGAGAAACAACTTTTCTGGCTTATTCATCAAAGTTTAATAAGTAAGTTGAAAATATTGGAAATAAATTTGGAAATGCATAAAGAATTCAACTCATAAATAAATTTTTTTTCAAATACTGAAATTGTATAGATTCTGTTTATAATTTATATCTTATCATTTTCTTTTAGAAATGTTATTTCAACTTGGTCATCAGGAACTG
Organism: Hybos culiciformis; assembly: GCA_964007475.1. Classification (NCBI taxonomy): domain Eukaryota; kingdom Metazoa; phylum Arthropoda; class Insecta; order Diptera; family Hybotidae; genus Hybos; species Hybos culiciformis. Next base: position 48,393,641 of record OZ023274.1, on the reverse strand, counting down.
GAGGTGCTGGTATACTTGGATCAGTATCTTATGCATTTTTAAAAGAATTAAAAATGAACAATTTAACGATAATGTTGATTATGCTAATTTTTCCTCTCCTTGAAGTTGTTGCTTTTTGGATAATTTTGAGAACTCCAGACCTTCTACCCACATACAATTATGAAAGCGATAATCAAGAAAATAGTGCATATGATGATAATATACCTTCATCTAGCAGTGAATATTTAACTGATGTTAAGCCCTTGTTAACGTTCCAAGAAAAATTCAAGTTTATGGGCTCATTATCGAAATATTTCATTCCATTGGTTGGAGTTTATTTTGCTGAATACTTAATCAATCAAGGATTGGTAAGTCTTACAACTATAAGTAAAATTTGTATATAATTAAATGACTTATAATGAATATTAATTTTCATTTTAGTTCGAACTGGTTTATTTCGAAAATATAGTGTTAGACAAGGATTCTCAATATCGATGGTTAAATGTTGATTATCAAATTGGCGTATTCATTTCACGTTCAACAGTGAATTTATTATCAATTAAGAAAATCTGGATTTTAACTATACTCCAGTTTATAAATGTCGCTTATTTCTTAGTTGAAGTTATATATTATGTAACTCCAAGTATTTGGATAGTATTTGTAATTGTATTTTGGGAAGGTTTACTAGGAGGTGGAGGGTACGTGAATACGTTTTATAGAATGTCAAAAGAAATTCCACAAGTTCGAAGAGAATTTGCTATGGGCGTTGTAGTTGTAGCTGATTCATTTGGCATTGCATTAGCTGGTTTTTCAGCGATCCCAATACATAATTTAATTTGTACTTTAATGAAACCGGATCGTTCAGTGGTGTGGTAGAATCAAATTTCATTCGTGATTAGGACAATATTATTAGTTAACTTATAGAAAAAAAAATAAGATTTTGTTATTTAATTAATTGGATGTAAGTTTGTAAAGTTTTTAATCTAAGACTGATTATTGTCATTAATTGAATATTTTTTAATTAGAAATTTGTATAATTTATATAGATTTAATTATTTAAAAACTATATATTCGTAAATACAATAATTCGGATACAATAATATGGATACACATGCGTAACTTCCTGGTAATTATAATACTGAGAAGACTTACAATAAGACGAAGGGAAAGAATTGGCCTGCGCTAGTTACTCCTGATTCGTGAATAAATTATAAGAGATCAGATAAGAACGATGTAGCTGTTATCCGTAAAGATAAAATTTTAATAAAATATATTTATTAGATTGTTTGGTAAATTTTTATAATTGAAATTACCAATCACTACAATAGTACCTAAAACGGCATGTTAATTTTTTCCAAAAGGCTAACACATTTAATTCCTTACCGAACAAATATCAATGATATGGAAAACTTCAAATTTACTGATAGGTACCAAAGTTGTCCCTATATTATGAAATTATTTCCGCCGCTGCGCTAACCGTAAGATAGTTTTATTTTTATTTAGCATTCATAACATTATTTATTAGAATTGCTAAGTTAAAATAGAAATATATGGATAAAAATGTACATAAGAGAGCTATTTTATTTTTAATCCGTAAAAAATAGTATATTATGTAAGTTTTTATGTGAATTAGTATATCTGTTATATTTTTGTACTTATAATATAACTAAAAATGTAAAATAATAATAAATAAAATTAAAGTGATGAGCGCAAGTATTTTAATTTTTTATTTTTTTGCATAAAATTAGGAACAAAAAATTTTTTAATAATGTTTACTGAAAAAAATTCTCAAATAATATATTTTCACCAAATATATGTATATCTAATTTTCCCAGCAAACCAGTTTTAACCAATATTAAATTATTATCAATTAAATTTTTCACTTACATATAGGGTAGATCAGAAATAAGTTGTCGTTACCTAAACATCAGAACTGTGCGATAAACGAAATATATTTGAATAATAAGTCAATTAAATAATTGATTAAAAATTAAAAAATTCAATAAGAAAGCAGAACACTTCACGAATGCACAATTGAAGTTGAATACGCCACCGATATATAAACAAAAAATTTATAAAAAATACTCTTTTCGACACAAGCGAAATTTAAAAACTTGATTCGGTTCAGGTTTATGGTTTAATTACCAAACCTAAATTAATTAAAAAAAAAATAATTGTTACATAGTTATTTTATATAAATCAAGGTATATTTTACTAGTTTAATAGTTTGGGTTGAAATAATTAGTTGATAAAAAATATTTTGGATAAGTAATGCAATTCTGAAAATATTTATTTTAATACTTTTAAGACATAATAATAAGATTCCAATATCTACAAAACAGTAGTTTTAATTCAACAACTAATTATTTAACTGAATAATGTCTTCTAATTTTAATAGAAGTGGTATAAAAGCTCTCGTGCTTGATTTAAACTTAATACTTAATCGGGTAAGTTTATCAAGAATACTTGTCCTTGTATGCAGTTATAATCTGACAACAAAAATCACTATAAAAACTCTGGTTTATTTTAAAGAGAAAACAGAAAGTTAACATATTTTGCATATTCTTTTTTAATTCAGGATATCAATTCTGATTTGGAAGAAATATTTGTGTCAAATCATAGTTCAACATCAGAGAGTCCAGCTGAAAGTAGATCATCAAGTCCATATATTCAAAATACACCACCATCAAGTCCACCACGACCAGATAGTCCCGCAGAATCTGTAACACCTCCTAATACTTTACCAGTAGAATCACCGGAAACTCCAAATTCTGAAATAATTCGAAAAATTTTCATTCTCGAAACAAATGATGGATGCTCAATTGAAGAAAAACAAAAATTAGATAGTCTAGATAGTGAAATATCAGTTTCAGTTAATTGGAGAGATATAGTGGCTTTTTGGATATTAGGTTTTTGCAATTGTGCTAATTATATTATTTCGCTAAGTGCTGCTTATGATGCTGTAGATCAAATTAATGAAAAACATTTGAAAAAATCTGTGAATGTGGAACAGAAATGTTACTTAGATAAAAATAGTATGCTTTTACTAACTAGTACTGTACCTGCTCTTGTGGTTAAACTTCTATTACCATGGATTCCTCTATGGATGAAGTTAGTTAATTATCAGAAACAACATCTATTGCTATTCCTTCTTCTTTTTTTTTATTTTAGATGGAGAATGTTTTTAATTATTGTTTTAACAATTGCAAGCTTTTTATTTATTGGATTTTCTGTAAAAGAAATTACACTTTTTTATGGAGTTTCTTGTATGTCAGTTGCATTTGGTATGGGAGAGAGTTCATTATTATCATATTCTTCAAAATTTGACAAGTATGTTGTATAAAAGAAAGTTTGGTAGCTGTTAAAGTTAAAAAAAATTAATTTCTTAGAAAAATTCTATGCTCATTGTCGTGTGGAAACGGTTTTTCCGGATTACTTGGATTAGCTTTTTTTCAAGTTAATAGAGAAAAAGGTCTTAATTTAACTATAATTATGATAATTATGTTTGTTTTTCCATTAATTGAGGCCGTTGCATTTTGGATTATTCTAAGACCACCGCCGCCGTTGGTCAAAGTGGTTATTAAAAAAGATTCAAATGATACTGAAAAATCATTAAATTTCTGCACAAAAATAAAGCTAATTTTGGAGATTATAAAATTTACAATTCCACTATTTATTGCCTTTATGATGCAAAACATTATTAATGATTGGTTGGTAAGCTTTCAAAATTTAATTTTTTCTTCTGGCTATCATATTATATATCGCTTTATGATAATCATATTTTCTTTTGCAGTTTCGAATTGTTAGAATCGATGAATATTTTTTGGATAAAAAGTTTCAACATAAATGGTTAAATTTTGAATATCAATTAGGTATTCTTATTGCAAGTTCAGCTTTAATGTGGTTTTCATGTGAAAAAATATGGTTAATGTTATTATTCCAAATGTTAAATGTAATTTATTTTTTAATACAAGTAATATATCGAACGTCACCACAATGGATCTTATTAATATTAACGCTGTGGTCGGGATTATTAGGTGGTTCAATTTATTATGGTACATTTTATAAAATAATGAGAAAAACACCAGATCATCAGAAAATATTTACAATTGCAAATGTGGCGTCAGCAAATACATTAGGAATTATAATAGGTGAATTATTTATAGGTCCAATGAATAATTTTATTTGTCATATAAATTCATAAATTAAAAAAAATAAATATTAAAACTATATGTCAATTTTTTATTATATGATTTATAGATTGAGATCTAAGTTTAGCTTGCTCGCAAATATTTCTGTTACTTTTTTGATTAATAATTAATATTCGGAAAAGTTGAAATAATTTGAAATATTTAAACATGAACAAAATTTAAACATGTTCAAACTTTACTTTAAATTTCAAACGTATGCCTATAATCATAAATATTCAACTTTCAAGGTCTTTATGATTTTATAGACTTTGTTGATAATTCACTTAAGTCGCGCTCTAGCACTGCTAAACCAACTAATAATTCATAATTATTGAATTGTCAAAAACTATATTAAATTACGACTTGACATTTTTAATTTATGCCCGAGAATTAACAATATTTTATTGTCATTTCTGATAAGATGATAGTTTTATGACATTAAAAAATTCAATGAAAGAATAATTTAATAATCTTAAAATTATTTTCTGTTAATGCAATATTTTGAAATCGGTCCAAGTCCGTTTATAATACAAATTCCAGACATCCTATTTTGAAACTTTTTTATTAAAATTTAACCTCTTCTTTCTGCTGATATCGTTTTTTTGGTTTCTTTTTAAATTTTTGTCCTTAAATTGAAATAACTGGTGTGTCTAAGCTTGAACCTAATAGGAAATACGAAACTGTTTTCTTTTTCATTCGAATCAGTTGAGCCAGCATTTCCATTTGCATGGACTTAGACTATTTTAATATAAATTTGTAACTAAATATAAAAAATATCGTTTCATAAATTTAATTTTGGGCAATTAAAAAAAAAAATCTTTCTAATGCGTTGACAAAAAAAAAGAAGAAATCTGTATCAATTTTTATTATCTCTTTTTCATATAGCCCGTAAATTCTACGCTGTTACAATGTTTTCAATGACCTGAGAAGTGCTAGTCGTAATAATTCTAGTGAAGAAACATAATTTTGTTTTATATTGGATAAAATAAACAAGATAAAGAGAAATCAAAGAACTTGTATATATTTTTCGACCATTATTGCAAGCTTAGACATTAGAAATATAATATTAATTTTCAATTTCAATTTGCGTGAAGCAATAATAGGGATTTTAAGCTACATACATAACATCAACTTTCAAACTGCGAAATTTTATAAAATGCAAAATTTTATTTTTAAACTAACGAAAATGTAGAATAGTCCCTCATAAACGAAGTATACGGCGTTCTTTTTCAATATTTCGATTTAAAAAATATTATTAGCAATTTTTTAAGTTCCTTCAATACACATGTAACAATTTTCATGAAAAACTAGCCTCAGTCCGAATTCTTGGATCGTTGGAGACCAATTTTTTTGTGTACTTCAATCAACATATATCTACTAATGTTGTAATTTTTATCAGAACTCCACCCTCGGTATTTTAATAGTTATAAGCATTTTAGTCTGCTAGAATCAGACTGTGATTTTTTATCAGACGGACAGACAGAAAGTAAAAACATACAGTCTTCTTTTTTATTTTTGATAGAAATAAATTTGAGAATATGAAGCATGTCAGTAATAGTATGTACATTGTACATTTATCTTTTTGTGCTACATTCGTATCATATTTTGCGGCACAATTTTCTTCAATTTGCGTATATATTCATTTAACTATGTCACACAAACCTCGAAGATCTTGTTGTCATATCGAAATTCAAATTTCTTTTAAAGGGCGACTGGCAATTAGAATATAATAAAATGTAATCATAAAATTTAATAATATTCTCAATTACAATATGTTACTAGAATAATATCGCTTGACTTGAATTAAATAAAAAAAAAATTAATGTATCAAATATACTAAAAGCTGTCATTAAATTAAAAAATACTTAAATATACTGACATAAACTGCTTTGATCAATAACAACACAATAATCTAATAAGATTTTTAATTAGGAAACACAATTTTTGACCCCTACTTCAAAACAACATACGGATTAAACAAATACTACAAACTCCGTACTTGAGGTTTCAATATAGTTAATGTATACACGAGCTTTTTGTGATTCAGGTAAAATTTAATATAAGAAAAAAAAAAAAAAAGGAAATAATATTTAACAAAAAGCAAAAAAAAATTCTTTAATAAAAAATTAATTAATTATAATAATATTCTTAATTTTAATATAGAATCAGTTTGTCTTTCGGGAAATAAGGTTGCTGGTTGTGTTTTTTTATTTGTGCTAATTAATAAGGCCACCATGCTAATTAATAAGGCCACAAAAAACTTTTTTAACTTTATAATTTAAAAAAGAAAATAATATTAATTGTATAATTTGTTTTTATTTAAATAAATAAATTATGTTAAATAAATTAATTATTATTTTATTATTAATTGCGTTAACCGCTTCTTTAAGTTTTCCAAATGAAAAATGTTCACAACGAAATAATGATAAACCCAATATTATCATCGTAATAGCAGATGATTTGGTAAGAAATATTCTATCGCGGAAATTGGATAATAAAAATTGAGTTACAACAATTTTATAATTTATCCTCTTAAAAGAAAAAATTAAGTGATCAGATTTTTCAGATTTTACTAAGTACGAAACGAAATGTTATTAAATAAAATTATATAGATATGTGATTAGCAGCATTTAGAATTCTATTGAACATAATCAAATGATAAAAGTTAGAAATATATTTACCTTAAATACATTTTTATAATCTAATCAGGTTAAAATAGATTTTGATTTTTGGTAAACAAAAAATTTATTTGGTTATTTTGAAATTTAAGGTTTCTTTTGTAAGCTTTTATCAGCTCGTTGATTAAAAAAATTTATTTATTATATTTGTAGGTATACTATTTTTTTTTTACTATGAAGCTATTTCAAAATCACGTAATGAAGAATATGAAAATTTTCATTCATATTTCGTAGATTAGACATTATGAACTTTGATAGTACAGTTAATATAGAGTCCTTTCCTTAGTATCATTTTTTAACCTGAATCAGTACATAATGTACAATAATTCTTTGAGTAAAGATCTTGTGTTGGACATAGACAAAGATATTATTTTGTATCAAAAAAACTCTGAAGGTATGTTAAAATTTTGTATTTTCGAAATTCGTTGTTAATAAAAATTGTGTATATCATAATTAAGTAATCAAAATACAAAATTTTAACGTAAAAACTATCGACACTAATTATGTTATAAACACTCTTTCAAGGGATGGAATGATGTGAGTTACAATGGAATGAATCAATTTATAACAAAAAATATAGATGCATTATCTTATCATGGTATTACAATTAAAAAAATGTATGCACCCGCAATGTGTTCACCATCCAGAGCTGCTATGTTAAGTATAATCATATAACTATGAGATTAAAATAATAAAAAATAATTTATCAATTCTATCATTTAACTTTCAGCTGGAAAGTATCCAATGAGAACTGGTAAGTTAGGTTTTAATGTATAATTCTTTTAATTGTGTAGCTGCACGTAATTTTACTAATATTTCTCTATCTGTAGGAATGCAATATTTTGTTCCACGACATGATGATCAATGGGGCTTATGTCCAAAAGAAACATTAATGTCTCATATATTAAAGGATTGTGGATATTCAACAAATTTGATAGGAAAATGGCATTTGGGTCATTTTAAAAAAAGTTATCTCCCAAAATTGAGAGGTTTTGATTATACATACGGCTATTTGGGCGGTTATACGGACTATTTTGATCATAAAGTATTTCTTGAGGTTGGATAAATTAACTAGATCTGTTTTTAGCAAACAGCATTAATTTATTATTTTCAGGATAGAAATTACACTGCTGGATTAGATTTTCTTGAAAATTTAGAACATAATTTTGATAACCAAGGTTCATATCTTACTGATTTACTGACCGACAAAGCAGTAGGTGTTATCAATAATCATAACCAAAAAAAACCATTATTTCTCTTATTAAATCAAATTGCACCACATACAGGAAACGAAGCAGACCCAATGCAAGCTCCAGAAGAAGAGATTAATAAATTTAGTTACATTAAAAATTTAAAGAGACGTGTTTATGCGGGTAAAGAAATTAAAAACTTTATTTTCCTTACAAATCTAATTTTCTGAATATTATAAAAAATAATTTTAGCAATGGTTAGCAAATTAGATGAAAGTGTCGGTCGAATAGTGGAAGCCCTTAGTAAAAATGATATGCTATGCAATTCTATAGTAATATTTTATTCAGACAATGGAGCTCCGACAGTTGCGTTACACTCAAATGCTGGTTCAAATGGACCGCTTAAAGGCATGAAAAACAGCCCATGGGAAGGTGGAATTCATGTGCCATTTGTCATCTTTAGTCCTAAACTTCAAATTCAAGGTTATAACTACCCTCATCCCATGCATATAACAGATCTCTTGCCAACATTGGCATCAGCATCGAAATGTCACATCCCAGACAATATTCAATTGGATGGAATTGATCATTGGAACACATTTTCGTTTAGTAAAACTTACAGCCAATTGGTACCAAATAGAAAAATTTTACATAATTTAGATGAAGTAACACCTTATGTATCGTATTTGAGTGGTAAATGGAAATATGTAAATGGAACTACAGTTAATGGTTTATTCGACGTATGGCTGGGAAATATTTCAACTGAAGTTCATCCGAATAGTGAAAGTTATACAAATATTATTCAAAACTCTTTAGTATCGAATACAATAAAAGGCCTTAAATGTTCAAAACATCAAAAATTCAATTTGACAAAATCAAAAATACGTTATCTTCGAGGTAAAAATGAAATAATGTGCCGTCAAAATCGTTTATTAGATAAAAATCTAAAATATGAATGCAATCCTTTAGCAAGTCCTTGTTTATTTGATATTGACAGAGATCCTTGTGAACGATATAACTTAGCTAAAGATAATCTTCATATAATAAAATCGCTTGAAAGAGATATCGAAAAATTGAGAGAACAATTAGTTCCTTCAGTTTTTATTCGACCATCAGATCCTTTGTCAAATCCAGCTTTTCATAATGGTACTTGGACATGGTGGCAAAGTAATTCGACTAATGATTTTGATATGCCTGGAACATATTGTGTTGCATCAATTTGAAATAAAAATAGAAAATTTAGTATAATTGTCTGGAGAGAGAAAGAGATGACTTCAAATAAGTGTGCCATTTGAAATAACAAATCTTTAATTTGAGAAGTTTCACTCTGCCTACCATAAAGTAAAAAAAGTCTAAGTTAGAAGTTTAGCTGTTTTTTTTCAACATTACTACAAGTACGATCAATATTATACACAATTACTCAAGTTTTATCTAGTAAATAAATTTTTCTTTAATTAATGAATTGTTGAACGTACTAGTCTCAAGATCAATCTAAGAATAAAATTAAACATTAATTACAATATGACGTACATATTTATATGTATTTAGAAAACATACAGATATTTTTTTAACACATATGAATCTCAAGTTCAAGGTGTTATAAAATATGAAATTTAAATTAAGAATTTTGTTTTTATAGTATTTTTAACAAACATAACGTATCTGTGTACTCATAATTTTTTGTTTTAATCAAGATTCAATTAAAAATGCAATTAAAATATAACTTTTATTTAATATTTATTTGAAAAAATGTACATACATGTTTTTAATGTTTATTCACTGGAAAAAAAAGTTTTTATTATTAAATGATTAAATGCTTTATATGTATATACATTTAATTGTAAGTTAAAATGAAGGCTCTCATCCTATAAATAGATTGCGGATACTAATTTAAATAACTTCTGATATATATTGGTAACACATGACTTATTTTTCATACAAAAAAATGTTCCAATTACTATTTTCTGAATCAGTTTTGTGGAAAATCTAGTAGGAAGTCTTCGAAAACAACTTGATACTATTTTTGTGTATCTTAATTAAATATATAAAAAGAGTTTGTGCAGGGTACGTGTTTCTAATCGCTGAAACTATTTATTTGGACCATAAGCTAGTTTGGTCTGCAGGAAGGTTTCAGTTAAGTTAGAACCCATTGGGTGGCGTTGGCGGTGAGAAATCTTTCAAAAACAACCACCTACCGTGTTCAAATTTTCCGAAATATGATTTCGATTGATCCATCAGTCGCTCTTGAATTTTATGAACACATACACATACCCCTTACGTAAAATTTTTATAATTAAGAAGATAATAATGCACAATTTTCACTAAAATATTAATTTAATATCTATTTTTTTTTTGTTTCCATCGAGTTCGTCTTCGTTCTGCAATGATGTTTTAATAAAACCAAAATATTACCCACAGCGTAATGCTACATTTACACCTAATGGCTAATGGCTAATGGTAAAAATCTCCATTAATTTCTGTATAGCCATTGAAATGGAAAGTGTTCACACTACAGAAAAATTAATGGTCAAAAATGGCCTTGCCATTAAATGGTAACGCTGTAAAATGGCAAAATGTTGCCATTACGTTTACATTTTAATGGCATGAATGACAAACATTTGAATTTTTCAATGACACCAGTTGTCTGATTTCAAAATGAAAAGACGTGCTCGTGCTTTGTGCGCTGCTATTGTTGTAGCTTGTGCGTGTGAAGAAGTAGACAATGAAGAAAGAGAAAAGGATCGAAAAAGGCGGATCATTTGGACACGCGATCTATTTTTAAACCGCGAGCGCTTTGGATTTTTCAAAGAATTTAATATAATGTTGCGAGCTGGAGATCCTGAACTTTTTAAAAACTTCATTAGAATGAATGCGGCCGATTTCGATGTGTTAGTAAATCTTGTGAGGCCAGTTATTGAGAAAGTGGACACAAGATTTCGGAAATCAATTTCTGTGGCTGAGAGATTAGCGGTGACGATACGTTTTCTGTCAACTGGTGATTCATACGGCAGCCTCATGTTCCTATTTCGGATGTCGAAGGCATCAATTTCCAATATCATCGAGGAAACTTGTCAAGCATTGTACGACACATTAAAAAATGAATATATGAAGGTAATTAATTTATTTTAATTTTTAATTCTTTTTTTCGATTTTTCATTCAATTTTAATTGATATCGTCGGTCTCGTGCAAAAATCACGAAACTGTTTTTTTTTGCCGTTTTGACCTAATATTGTAGAAAAATTATAAAAAACTAAAATTTTAATATGTTCAAAGTTAGAAGTCGAAAGCTCTCATAAATTATCCGCAATGACTATTTCTATTTTCTCGAAAGTACCAAAACGTACTAAAAAAAAAACAAAATTCTAATCCTCAAAACTATGTTTTTGCAGTTTCGTGATTTTTGCATGATTCCGACGATATAATCTTTAAGGACAATTAAAATATAATAGATTGATAGATTTCATGTAGCATAACAGTAGGTATATTAAGTTAATCTAGCTACATATATAAATAAGTTAAAAAAAGCATAAAAATCGTATTAATTTTCAGTACACTTGAAAATAGAAAGGAAAATGGCTAATGGCTGTAAAAAAATGAACAAGTTCATTAATTTTTGTAATGGCATTTTTAATACCGTTAGCCATTCCTACTCGTTCACACCAGCAATGCCATTAGTGTTTACCATTAGCCGCCATTAGCCACCATTAAATAATGGCAACTCTTAATGTCACCCGTTCACATTTGTAATGGTACAAAATGGCATCATAATGGCAGTTTTTCCATTAGGTGTAAATGTAGCATAAAGCTTTTTTTAAAATTAAAAATCGTTACACATTTAAATGTTTTTAACATCGTTTTTGATATTATAAATTTTTATTTCTATATATTAATCTTATATAAAATATCTAAATCTTAGTCTAATTAACACATAATTTATGATATCATCTTCAGTCGAAAGTTTAGTAAACGATATTTTATGTTGCAGGGGTTAAGTAAATAACTTTAATTTATTTATGTATTCCGAATATTCGCTGTGACACTTAAATTGAGATTATGCTAAAAGATTTTATCTTCAAGAATATTAAATTGAAAATAAAAAGCTTTTGTACCCTTATAAAAATATAAAAATATAGTTATTCGTACACTAAATATAATAATTTTGATATGACCATCATATATTATTATTATTACTATGTGTAAAGATGATATAAATGCAAAATTCTATGTATCACTATATAATATATCATATTAATATTTTTAGTAGGGTTAAATATTCAGTTTGACGATGCGGCGGTAATAATGAAATAGTTTACACTACTGATAAAAAGTATGGGACCAAATTAGTAATAAAAATTTTTTCAATGTATTTTTTTTATCACTAGATAAATGTATCTATTTTTGGTGATCTTTTTTGATAAAATTATGATCTTCAAATGTGACAAAAATGGAAATTTCGACCCCAACCTAGTATGAACTTCTATTTTTCATTAACATTGTGAAATAGTTCTAGAGAACAGAGAATACCAGTATTATTTTATCATACGCAAGCAAGGTTTAATTTTCAGAATGACTTTGTTTAAGAGAATGGTAAAGGTTTACTATGTCATATTATTTCCGCAGCTTTTGAACTTTAACCACATATAAGATTTTGGCATTAAAACTACTGACGGTAGTGAGTGTTATAATTTTTTTTGTTTTTTTTGTTATAAAAAGCTGCCGGAATGAATTTTACACTTTTTTGATAAAATTTTTTTTTTTATCGTTGAAGATACACGAATTCAGTTAATAACTACTATTGGAGAGAAAATATATTAAGCCGGTAATGAGATTTAAGTTAATTTCATTTATTAAGATGATTTTGATTATAAAAATTGCGAAATGTTTAAATTATTTCATAAATTACTTAATTAAACAATAGATAAACAGCTGATTTTTATTTACCTTAATACGGGATAACCTAAATATAAAAGATAATAAAATTTCGAAATTTAAGATTGTGAATATTAAATTGAGTTTTTCTTTTGATATAAAAATATTAAGGCTAGGAAATTCACGGACGCGTACATAATCAAGTTCTTAATAACTTTGAATAAAATGTAATTTCATCAGTATAATGAAAGTATAATAAGAATTTGGAGACTATATAATATATATATTCAATAGTTAAAAACTATTTAATTAATGATAAAAATAGAAACAAAATCCAAATTAAAAAAAAAATGTAATAATTAAATTGTAAAAAATATTGCTTGATATAAATATTCTTGTATAAAACACATTTATTTTAATAATAAGGGCACATTTTGGATAACATCAATAAAACCATGGAATCATGGATGAAATCAATAAAATCATGGAATCAATGTTGTTCGTTATTATTTTTTGATTAAAAAATCTATTTTTTGTGCCTTGTGGATTGAAAATGTGTCTTGTAATTTTAAGCTTGGGGTATATCATCCTGCTTTTTTTTTTCATTGAATTTTATTTCTTTCCAAATATACTATATTTTTGAAAAAAATAGAGCCGAAGCTTTTACGATTAGCTTGCAAACAACTGCACTTTTGTTTTACTTGGGTTCAAAAAAATATTTTACATCTTTAAATAACTATATGATAATTAATGCTAAATTCTAAACATATATATCTACACTCGTATTCATGTATCTTATAGTTTGAAAAATTTTAATTAATTATTAAAGCTAAAATTGAAATTTAATTATTGATAAAAGCTCATTAATACCGTAGAACGAAAATTATTTGCCTAAGAAGTTAATAATAAAAAACTTGATAAAAACTTTAAATAAAAATAATTAATTGAAAATGGGAGAGGCATATATTGACATTGAATCCAAACAGAATTAATGACTTCCAAACGTTTTGTGAAAGAAAATCGCCAATTGAAAATACAAAAAAAAATATGGGAAAATTCTATTGTATATCTATATTTAAATACTTTGCTTATACATATTATGTATGTACGAATATTGTAATTGTGAAAAGTATTTAAGTTTTTCTATATATATTTTTTTTTTAATTTTTCATTTTTCTGGAAATTAAGAAATCAACTTTTAATAATAGTTTGAAGTTGAATAAGAAAAGTTAAATTTCCGTTCTGTTTATTTAATTTAAATCAACGACGTTTTTAATAATTTTTTTCTATAATAAAAACATAAATCATAATCGTATTATTCGTATTTATGTTTATATTGCACATGATCATATAGTTGCAGATAACTATAGCATATTAGAGTGCAGCGTGGTAAGCATCTTATCATATCGTCATTATTGAAAATATGCAATCGAAATAATTTTTTCGGCAACAATTCAAAATTTAATGACCATAAAATTTCAATTTTTTGTATAATTTAATACAAAAAAAAAAGCCGAAAATTTATTCCATTTTTAAACTGAAAATAAAACTTCCTGAAAATTACTGTTGGCTAGATGTTGACTAGATCCCTGGTCGGCCTCACATACACACAAATTATTCATAAGTATCTTGCAGTAACATAGTTATTTGAGCCAATATGACCATAAAGATATAGTTGGAATGATCCAATTTCGATAATCATTTTTTTTTATAATTTAAAATGAAAACTTTGATTACAACATAAAATCTTTGTTTATATATATAAAAACTGATAAAATTTCATACTGGAAAATATTATGCCATCATAAAATAAAAAAATGAATTTATACGCACCTATATATTTTTTTTTTTTTATATATTTTTATTTTGATAGAATAATTAAAATTATATAAAAATTTAATTATAATCATAAAAACAATTTGAGCCTATTAAGAAAAATAGCGTAGTGAATAACATAATAAAATCATATTTATATATCTGAAATCGTAATATGTATATTTTATTTGTAGGAAATTTACACAGAACCCGTCAGTTGAAAATTTGTAGTTTTCTCAAGTATTAGATATATATTTTTCTCATTTCGAGAGACTATTGACACAACTTTTTTGTCTTCCGAAAGTAAAATCAAAGGATTCCAAAAAACCTGCATTTAAATGCTAAAAACAGGGATAACAAAATTATAAAAAAATTAGTCAATTATTTGATAAATATATTCAAAAATACATTATTTTTCTAATACTTTTGAAACTTTAATTTGCTGAAACACTAAAACGAAAGGGCGATATTTTTTCTCTAATGGTGCAAGTTTTTTCTTAATTCCAGAAATCACAAAGTATTATGTTCAACATTAAAACAATTTATTTTATTTCTGGAATCATTAATTGTATTAATACTCAGTCACAAGATGAAATTAAAACAAAACCTAATATAATTTTAATATTAGCTGATGATATGGGCTTTAATGATGTTAGCTTTCGTGGCTCTAATCAATTTTTAACTCCAAATATTGATTCACTTGCTTATCATGGAATGATATTGAATAATTATTATGTACCAGCATTATGTACGCCATCTCGTTCTGCATTGTTAACTGGAAAATATCCCATAAATACGGGTTAGACAAAATTGAATACTTACTTATGGCAAAAGAGAAATATACTTAATTATCGAAATTTAATTTTTATTTTTTAAGGAATGCAACATTATGTTATTCCAAACCATGAACCATGGGGTCTTCCATTAACGGAAAAAATAATGCCTGAAATATTTAGAGATGCAGGTTATTCAACGAATTTAGTTGGTAAATGGCATTTAGGATTTTTTCAAAAAGAGTATACACCAATGTTTAGAGGATTTGATTATCATTTTGGTTATTATGGTGGTTATATTGGATATTATGATCATACATTGTTGAATTTGGTAAATGAAAATAAAAACAAATAATGTACATATTGTAAAAAGTTTTTAATATTTTGTATTATTTTTTTAAGAACAAACCCTGGGGACGAGGTTATGATTTTAGAAAAAAATTTGATATAACTAGTGAGGGAAATGGTTCTTATGCCACTGATGTATTTACTGATGAAGCGGTGAGAATTATTTCAACGCATAATAATAATAAACCACTATTTTTGATGATGAGTCATTTAGCGCCACATGCTGGAAATGAAGATAATCCTTTGGAAGCACCTGAAGAGGAAATTATTAAATTTAAACATATTAAGAATCCTAATCGGAAAATATATGCAGGTTAAATTTGTACTTAATAAAAAAGTTAATAAAATATTAAGTAAGAACATGAACATAAGTTAAAACAGGAAAATATTTTTCTTATTTTAGCAATGGTTTCAAAGTTGGACGAGAGTGTTGGTAAAATTGTACAAGCTTTGTCGGACAAAGAAATTCTCAGTAATTCAATAGTTATATTTTATTCTGATAATGGAGCTGCAGTAGCTGGCATACATGCCAATTCTGGATCTAATATGCCTTTGCGAGGAGTAAGTTTATTTTTTACGTTTTTTTTACGTTTCAATAAATATTTAATACTTAACAAATATTCAGCGATGTAAAGATTATAATTAGAAAATGTTTGGAAAATTGGAATTGATATGAAATAATTATTTTCTAGCAAAAAAATTCACCCTGGGAAGGTGGATTGAGAACACCAGCTTTAATTTATAGTCCCCTTTTAAAAAATATGAATCAGGTTTTCAATCAAACAATTTACGTAGCTGACTGGCTTCCAACACTAGCAGGTGCAGCGCAATTAAATGCAGATCTACCTAATTTAGATGGTATTAATTTTTGGGATCAATTAGTAAGAGGAGTTGGGAACAAAGATCGCCATATTGTTCATAATATTGATGAAATTATTGGATATTCTTCATATTCAAGAGGTTCTTGGAAGTACATTAAGGGTACTACTCAAAATGGTGATTATGATTTATGGTTTGATATAGAAGATTCATCTAAAGATCCAAGATCCTTGAATTATGCGGAAATTGTAAAACAATCTCAAGTAGGAAAAGTATTAGGAAATTCTCTACTTACTACAGAAAAAATCGAACAATTGAGAAAAATTGCTAATCTCAAATGTCCTGAGGATAAAAGTGTTCAAGCATCTCGTAAATATCAATGTACACCCAGATATCAATCATGTTTATTCAACATAGAAGAAGATCCTTGCGAAATGGTGAATTTAGCTGAAGACTTTCCTGACATACTTTTGTCAATGGAATCTGATATTGAAAAATACAGAACAAATTCAAAAGCTTCTGTTAGAGTAAAGTCTGCCGACGAAGAATTTGATCCTAGATTACACAATTTTACTTGGACTTGGTGGAATGATAGTTCAAGTCACAGTTCTAAAGCATTAGATTTTTGTAAAGTTTTATATATTTTTTTAACTAGTTTTATTCAAATTGTACTTATAATATTAATTTAAAATAGGATTATGTTGTGCTCTAATTTTACGTTATTATTGTACTTATCTGATATTAGATTTTTTTTTAATTAGATTTTGGTTTGTTCTTACTTTGTGACAATTTGCGAAGAAATTAACTTACATTATACTTAGCCCAGGGTACATTCCAGAAATTGAGAATTATGTAAAATAAACATTTAAAATAAACAAAATTATGTTTTTTTTTCTTTATAAGCTAAAATTTTATTTCAAACGTAAATTTTACAATCCTGACTTAGCTTAAATGGTAACAAAAAAAAATTCTATAAAAGTTTTTTATGTTTTGTATAACAAATCCACAGAGTTTATGTTACAAATTTTATTTTAAATATTTAAAAAATAAGGACGGATAAATTTTTAAGCTTAGATTTAAAAAAAAAAAAAAACAAATCTATAAAATATTTGTGACATTATTATTTGTAAAAAAAAACTTACTTAGGTATAATGTATATTCATTTTTAAGAAATGATTAAAAAATGTTTCAGAAAATTTTCAAAATTTAAGTATTATTTTGTGTTATTAAAATGAGGGAAGTTATATAGTAAGTAACATAACAGAAAGATACAAAGTTACATAGAAAAATTAGGGGATGAGAAATATTTTTGGAAATTCTTATAGACAATAATCGACTAAATTGGCAGAAACGTATGTGTAACGTATGAAGAGAAATTATATTGTTTTAATTCCCAAATTTTGAGCATAAATTTATATATAAATAAAAAACATAGATTTTTTTTTAGAAAAAAAGTTTTAAAATTATTTATATGTTGTGATGTGTTCATGGAAAATTTGATATAATATGAGTTAGAATAAACTATATATATTAAAGAATAAAGAATAAACTATATATATTTAACATTAAATATGTCGATGTTAAAAAAAAACTACAATTTCTTGAGAGAACTCGTCAATTGAGCTTTCGAGGCTTACACAAGCCTATCAATTTTTATAGTTCCTGTTCTTTAAGATGAACAAAACAAAATGATGTTTTTAGCTTAATTTCTAGGCTTAAGAATAATTAATTACATTTTAAAATTTGTCCTTAATTGGTAATGTGTAAAAAAAAAAAATAATTAAATATACATGTAAACAGTTTTTGATTGTTTCAGTTTTTTTTTTTTTTATGTAATTTTATTAGAGATGACAAAATGGAGGGAATTGTTTTTTATTCTTTTTTTTGATTTATTAAAAATATTTTTTAAAAAAAAATCTTAATACATATAAGTTTCGATTTTATTCTATTAGATTGAATAAAATACAGGAGAATACCATTCCAAAGATCTGAAAATAAAAAATAGAAAAAATTTAAATAATTAAATAATTTTAAATTAATTTTATTTATACCATTATTATAGCTACTCCAATCGCTGAACCACCAATAATAGCTGCATGATCTCGAACATAAACTGTTGTTTTATCTAGACAGCCTTCACTATATAAATTATAAATTGATGGATTTGTCTGGCAAGGTTTACGTTGACCTCCAAAAGTTTCCTGACAACATGATTCTGGTATACCTCCAACTCTGTTCCAGTCACTCCATGAATCAACACCGCAACAACGTAATCTCCATTGTGTTTGATCCCAAGCTTGGGTTATTGAACGACGACTGCCATACAGATGTAATGATGATCTCATTTCCTTAAAAAGACAAATATAATGAAACGAGGAATTCAAATATGATGAACCTTAAATACATAATGTATTATATAGGTACACAGAATATATTTTTATAAAATATATAATATAATGTTTTATTATTTTAAATCAAATTAAAGCCAATTTAACTAAAATAAACACAAGGTAATTACAAAAAAAAAAAAAACAATAAACAAATAGTGTAATTAAAAAAAATAGAATGCTTATAAACTTTAAGCTTTAGTTAAATTTCATAACTTCAACAGTGTCATAATTGAATAACTTCAGTTTTGTAAGACTTAATCTAATAAGGAAAATCATTGCTTTGCGCCGAAAATATTGCGTTCTTTATAGTCAAATTTATTAATTTTATTCTTGAAACAAATTGTCGTTAAGTTGTGCAGTTGTTGTTTGCCGCCAATCCCATTTTTTATGGCACAATTACATAATCTGAGCCTGATGTAATAATTGAGCAGGTAATTATTAAATGAAGAAAAAAATGTTAACCACCCTAATGCATTTAAAACTCGTAAAATAATTATTAAGAACAAAATCTATTTAAATTATTGCGATTATTCATAAATCACTTAAAAAGAAAAAAATTTTATTTTTTTTTGTTTGAAGATTAACAAATGAATCGTGAAAATAATTTTCAAGGTGAAATAATAAATTCAACAATAATTTTAATTACTTATGATTTAAAAAAAATTACGATATTCATTTCATAGAATATTAGATTACTAAAAGTATGTTTATTATATTCCTAGATAATTGCATATATATGGTTTAGTTGCAACAATTACGCAAATAAAGAACGATTTCTTTGAGAGAGAGTATGGTACTTAATTTGAAACAACTGAAAAGTTTTATCAGATTTTAAGGTAAAGCTTCAAAAATATTATTTAAGGGCCTAAAATTATATTAAATTAATTTGATAAATTTGATTCAAAATATTAACCAAAGCTAAATCCAATTTTAGACTAGCCCATCTGCCTTCACTTGTGTTGTAGAGTCTTCGTATGATTTTTCAAATTTTTTTTACTATTATTTTACAAAAACTATACAAAAAGATTATATCTGAATCACTGATAAAACTGCCATGTATATTAATTATACAATTAACAAAGTTCTGGACTTCATTATTTCTTTAATTTTTTTGACAGTTGTTTTATAGAATTTTTTAAGATTTATTAAATAATTCTATAATAAGTAGTATAATAAGTGTAGAGAGTATGAATATTATTTTTGTGTAACAAATTTTTCTGCATATGTGTATTATCTTTTATAACAGTTTACTATTATCAATTTTACTTAATTACAAACTTTTAACATGAGAAAATATTATAAATTAATTTATATGTTCAATTCGTTTTTAAGCGAAAACATAAAAAAATAAAACAAATAATAATGATTCAAAAAAAAAAAATTAAATAAACTAAAATTATGAATTTATTTTGAAACTTCACTTAAAGTCCGCAAGCAAGTGTGGAAAAATAATAATTGGAAAAACGTGTAATTTTATTAAAAAATTAAAATATCTTAATTCAATAAATTATAATTTTGTTTTCTTCCTTTTTGTTGTAAATTTTTCACAGATAATTTTTAATAACACATTTTGAAACAATTGTAATTTATTTGATTTTTTTCCTGCAAACCTTGAACTTGATTTTAAAAACTATATAATATTTCAAAAAAATGTCTTAAATTATATGAAAAATTTTAATTTAACAAATGTTTAATCTAATTGAGAAGAATAAATTTCCATTAATATCAATACGTGATCTTTTGGAAACACGTTAACAAAAATTATAATTTTTCTTTGTAGTGAAGATAATTTTAAGGCGGATATAATATTAAAAATATAAAAAGATATTGTAGACATATCTTTTCTGAATTAAGAACTTCTTGCTGGGAATAATATACAAATAACTTTTTCCAAATCCTAAAGAAAGTCTACAATTCAATTTTGACAATTTATACTACTAAATATTTTCTTATAATCGCAAGGAATAACAAAATCACGATGAAGCTAACTACACATGGATGCGAACTTAAACGTTGTGCGAAATGTGCAATGACGTTATCTCATAGTGGTGTCATCATAAGGAACTTTATATAGAGTAACCTGCAGTCAATTTTTCTAATCTAAAATATAAAATATTTATGGATATTTTAATATTAAAATTACCTGTCTCATTGTTTGTTGAACTTTTTCTCTAAATACATATCCCAGTATACCACCAATTAACATTGTTACAAATATCAAAAACACAATTATGAAATACTATAAAAAAGAAAATTAAATGTTATTTAATTTAGTATGTATAATTTAATTGTATTTTTAATTTACTGTTAAAAGTAGGCATTTTATTTCTTTTACAGCACCAAAGCAACCAACAAATGAAACTATGCAAATTATAATTGATGTCACAATTAAAACATATACAGCTCCAGAAAATAAATTTGTTCCTAAAAGTTCATTAACAAAACTTTTGTCGACTAATGTCCAAACGCTTAAACAAAATACTGTTAAGCCACCAATCTGTAAATGAAAAAAAAAATAATTGTTTCAATTAAAACCATAAAAGCTGGAGCTACATCGAATTTTTACAGGCATTAAAAATTATACTTACAAATATAATGAAATTTGCTATAAACAAACTATACTTGACAAACAAGCCCCAACAATCCATTCGGGAGCCGAACCCCATGTTGTCGTGCTGGAAATAAAAACAAAATACATATATGTTAATATAATATTATATAAACACTTAAATTGTAAATTATAATGATATCAATTGTTGCAAATCTATTTTATATATTTTATAGATTTTTATTGATTAGTAGTAAAAGTTAACATAATCAATTTATTAAAATTTTCAATGCTAAAACATAATCTGAAATTATTCCGGATTATGTTGACACTCATAAGGATAATAACGAAAAATTTAAATAATCCCTAATCCTTAATCCTTCATTATTATTATTACATTTAATTGAACAGAATAAGAAAGAAGAATAATAGAAAACAAAAAATACTAACATAAAATCTGAGAAAATTGTTAAAGAAAAACTTTTCATTCTTCATTCTACATAAACTGTAAAAACTTTTCTAAAATTCATTATCCATTCATTAAATTTGGTACACAAATGAAAGTCTATGACTGTAAATATTTATTTGGCAAAGTTTTAAATCTTCCACTATATATATTCAGTGAAAAAAAGGATAGTCTGTTTTTTTTTTCAATATCAAAAACTTAAACATAATCAGTTGTTGACATAAAGATTTCAGTTTAGTTTTTACCATTGAATTTACCAAGTTAATTGTTATGCTGTTGATTATATTTAAAATCCTATAAGTTTTCAGTAATGTTTTGAGAAATATATGAAAGAATTTATGTTCAACCGTTCAAATAATTTATATTTATTATAACAAAAATTGCATAATAATTTTTCTATGTCAAATTAAATATACATTTTTGAACATTGATTAACTTCATCCTTTTTTTGAAGCAACATACTATCAAATTATTTTATATCTTTTCAATGATAAGAGTGACATAAAATTAAAGAAGTTATGTATTATTTTTTATAATTAGTCAAGTATATTTTTCCACTATTTTTGGTTAACTCAAAAGATTGAATGTGCCCAGAGCGGCTCGTCAGAGGAGGCTTAGGAGGCACTGCCTCCTCAAAAGTTTCGAAACAGCAAACAAAAAATTAACCTCTACTTCATTCTATACAAAATGATAAATACTTTAGTTCTATCAATAATATGTAGATGCATTCTTTATACTTTAATAAATTTTTTATTACACATAATTTATATTTTTCTGCTATCAATATTCCTTGTATTCTTTATTCTTTATTCATTATTCGAATATAGGCAAGCCTCTAAAAACATTTTATTTTGCTAATAACTTCGCTACACTTCAGGTTACAAACACAGAATTCCGTGTTTTGCAGAAAAAAATAGGTTCGTTCTGTGTTTGGTACTTGGTTTGCCATATAAAATTTTTTTTTTTTTTTTCATGGTTTGAAAGTCGGTTCGACACAAACCTAGAAATTTTACTACATAGTTTTATTGCATTTCAAAAAAAAAAAGGTATAACCTGTCAATTTGCAGAAAATTTACAGAAAAAATCATACTTTAAAATGCTTCGATATAAAAAAATAATAATAAATTGTAGGTTGTCAAAAAAGAAAATAAATTAAAATATTTTTAAAAAAAAATTTAATATTATTTTTATTTTCCATTTTTTCTTTAAATTAAAAAAATTAATTTTTTTTTTTTAAATTACGAAAAAATAAAATTTTATTTTACAAAGAATTTTTTTTTAATTTTTCAAAGAATTTTTTTTTAATTTCAAACCAAACCATCTTTTATAAGTGTGTCACCCCATTCGCCAACCTACTTTCAAACCAAGAAATTCATGGTTGCTAACCTGAAGTGTAGCGAAGTTATAAGCAATAACGAACGTGACAATAACTAAAAATAAAATTGCAGTTTGTTGCTTTGTATTTTCTCCACTATGAATATTTCTTGTATTCATGTAAAAATACTTCATATAGGCAAGCCTCTCGAAACATTTTCTTTTTGGTTAAGCAACATAATAAAAATATTCCATATAATTATATTCCATAGATGCCAGCCTCTAACAACATTTTGTTTTCGTTGAGAAACAAAGTGGCAATAACTAAAAATGTATAGAAATGCAGTTTGTTGCTTGTTTATTTTCTGCACTATGAATATTTTTTTTATTTGTATACAAATTTTCATATAGGCAAGCCTCTAGAAACATTTTATTTCTGTGCAGCAATAACCTGGCAACATCTAAGATATTACACAAATGCAGTTTGTTGCGTAAAAAAAGTTGCTTTGTCGTGCGAAAATAAAATTCCATAGAGGCAAGCCTATTGCAACATTATTTTGTTTTTTTAGCGACTAAGAATATAGTTTTTTTCACTGCGCCAAAATTAATTTTGAATTTCAGAAATTATTTTTTTTTTAATGAATTTCCGAAAGTCTCTGCAATAAAAAATATTCTAAATATAAACATTTTTCTAAATATAAACATTTTTTTAGGGTAGTTAAATTATTTTTGATAACAAAATGCACTAATCGAAATTATTTTATTTAGAATTCGTTTGTTCTAAAAATTTTCGAGTAATATCACTAGCAATAATAATTGCATAATTTTTTTTTAATTTAAAATTAGCTAATTCTCGTGTAAAAATTTTAACACAATAATCTTTATCTAAACTAACAGGGACCAATTTTAGATATATTTCCATAATAAAAAATCAATTTTTTTCTTTCGAAATTAAAAATTTTGTTGCCTCCGGACTAAAAAAGGCCCCCGCCGCCACTGAATGTGCCATTTATCAAATACAGTTTTGTTCACCCCAAAAGGCACTGGACTATAACAAAAGACCGAATAAAATAAATCTAAAATTCTTCGAGTCATTTGAAAGAATTTAAAGCGACATAAAGTCTAATTATTTATAAATATTAAGTGTTCTAAAAAAGTAATATTCGAAGCAAAGTCATTAAAAGAGATATAAAGAAAATTTAAGTGTATTTAATCATTCCAAAATTAGATATATAGTTCGTTATAAGTACTATGACTATATAATAATTAAACTTTATGATTGCATTAAAACAAACAAAAAATAAATAAAACAAGTTTAACTTTATAAAAAAAAAAGTTATAAAATAAAATTATAAATTCTATTTTAATGATAACAAAATTGTCCAGATCATAATAAAATTATTATTCATTTCAAAATGCAACAGAAAACAAATTTTCTTTAATTAATTTAATTTTAATAGAGAAAATGTTCCAGACAGAATTTTGTGTGAAATCATATTATTTTTTTTAAATTTGTTTTAAATAGAAGAAAAACTGAGGAACAAATTAAGTGAAAGTCTCCAAAGTGCTTTGAAGTACGCAATAATATAAAATGCAACAAGAACTTCGAACTTAAAATATATTTCATATTTTATGTACATATGAATTAAAACTTAAAACATATTAAATTAAAGTCTTATTTTTAAAATAATATAAATTACATTATTTAAAGTATTTATTCTTAAAAACGGTAGTATTCTAGAAAATGATAATTTACGGTTAAAAGTAGTTAGCTTTGCAATTCAAACTTTC
Source organism: Hybos culiciformis (assembly GCA_964007475.1). Lineage (NCBI taxonomy): Eukaryota > Metazoa > Arthropoda > Insecta > Diptera > Hybotidae > Hybos > Hybos culiciformis. Next base: position 48,368,470 of record OZ023274.1, on the reverse strand, counting down.
TTAAAATGGGAGTAGTAGATTTTGAAAATTATGATTTATTCTGGAGTTAAGATCGATTGGTAGGCCCGTGAATACGCCCGTGAATAAAATTTAAATTAAATTAAATTGTATGAACGAAGTTTTACTCATAGCCCATAAAACACTTTTTTCCGCCGTCACAGACCTTACACAGATTTATTTTCTTTTTGTATAAAATATGAAAACAAAAACAACTTCTCTGAATTTTTATACACAATGTACATGTACATATTTCCGATCCAAAAATTAGATAGATAAACAGAATGAAGGAAAATTCTATGAAAAAAAAAAGAAGAAATTTCTTGAACACAGGTTTTTCACATATTGTTTTTATGTTTTCCCTACACATCAAAAGTTCATATAAAATTCGTAGGTATTAATTTAATGAAGATTATGAAGAATTCTACTAAAAATGTATTTAATTGTTGTTCAGTTGTTGAGAATAAATTTATTATGAATTTTTTTTAAATACCTATTTACAGCCATCGACTTATTTTTTGATGGCTATAGCGTTAGAAGTGTAATTTTTCATATTGCAGGCGTTAGAAGTTAAAAACGTCATATTTTGAAATGAAATTTGTAATTTTTTTTATATTTTGATAGTTCTTATCATTCAGATTTCTTTTCTATAAATCAAATTAATAAAAAATAATATGAATCATGAAACAATTTAGAATTGATTAGTCAATTATGTTCTTAAAATTAATACCTATCAAAAATTAATTGATAGAAATATATTTTTTCCTAATATTTTTCCATTTTCCTTAATATAAGTATATACTTAGTATCAAAGAAAAATATTCAACTGAAATATAAAATAGTCTTGTTCTACAATTCTATGTATATAAATTCGCTTCACTATGAGGTGGTAATTTTTTAAAGTTTTCTTTTTTTAAGAAATTTAATTTTTAATGTTTATAAATTTTAATTTCAGTAAAACAGCAGCGACAAATGAAACGACGACAAAGTTATCTTTTTCAACAAGTGTTACACCTCGAAAAATTAATTTCACTAATACGCATGAGAATAAGGTAGAATTAATTCAAGGGCGATTTCCATGGATCAAAGATAGTTTTGTATATTTTTGTGAACATACCAGTTTACATGGTTTTATTTATTTATGTAATAACTTCACTACCGATAAGGAGAAAAAATTTTGGTCTATTATTGTTATATTGTCTCTAATATTAGCAGTTGTTTTAATTTATGTAAGTTAAATTGAAATTAGTACAGCATATATCATTTAGTTGTACAACAAAACTAATGTAATTTTTTTTTCTTTTCTTTTCAATTTTATAAAAAGATAGATATCCAATAATTTGAATGATCAAACACCAACTGTTACGACAATTGAATCATTGCATTATTTTAACCGGGATTTACCATTTCCAGCCGTTACATTGTGTAATTTAAATAAGTTTTCCAAATCCAAAGCTCTTAATCTCGCCTCAAATCTGTAAGTTATATATATGAAATTTTTTTTAATTTAAAAAGTATGTATCTAAACTAATATCATATTTCCTTTAAAAGTTAAGTAACAGGATAAGATAAGAGAAATTAGGATTCTAAAAGTTCTTTAAGAGAAATTAGGATAACTGTCCAGATTTTTGAATATAATAATAATAGCTTCAAAATAGAATTTCCGGCAGTGATGCAATAATAACTTTGTTTATGTTTTCAGGAAAATACCACCCGGTCATAATTTGTCAACTATGGATGTAGCAAATCTTTTTCGAATAATGTACATAAGAGATCTTAGTTTATCTAAAGCAAACTTAACAAGCGATAAATTTATGTTGCTAAATAAATTTTGGTGCTAAATAATGTAACATTATATCAAATATCACAAAAAATACGACCTATTTGCATGGATATGATATTAAAATGTGTATGGAAATCAGTACTGACTAATTGTAAAGGATTATTTCAACCCATAAATAGTTCAGAAGCTCCATGCTGTTCTTTCAACTATTATGGCGTTAAGACAACGAATTATCCAAAGTGAGTTAGATTACAAACATTATTAATAATATATAGTTAGCAAATAGTCCCGAGATAATTATTCAATTTTAATTTTTTTGCAGAAAATTTTTATCACGTGTACCCAATAAACCTAGTAGTGTCAGCGGCTCAGGTTGGAATACCGGCTTAAGTGTTATATTAAATCCACAAACTGATGATTATTTTGCGGCAATTATGAGTTCCCCTGGATTTTATTTAATGTTACATAGCCCGTACGATTATCCCGATTCGAATGCCGAAACAAAAGTTTTAAGTTCAAAAGAGGAAATATTTGTACGAATTACACCAGAATCAACGTACGGAGCTGTTGAGATTCGAAATCTCGATCCGAAAGATAGAAATTGCTATTTCTGTGATGAATTTAAATTAGATGTGATGCAAAAATATTCCTACAGCAATTGTATTTCTGAGTGTCGAACTAAAATGTATTTTGAAAAATGTGGTTGCATTCCAGCAAGTTTGCCAAACAATAGAACCCTACCATATTGTGATTTTGACAATTTGAGTTGTTTCTTGAATAAGAGAAGTCAGTATATTATTTTCATAATTTTGGCCATAAAACATCTTAATTTACACACAATTAATTTTTATTTTATATATAGATTTGATTTCTGGAGCTCTACCAGGTGTCGATAAGAACATGTTGAATGCGAATAGTGATTTAGAATCGAAATGTGATTGTTTGCCTGATTGTGAATATGTAAGATACAGTTCGTCGCTTACATCTGCTGATTTAGTTACCGATGAAAGTTACGGAGATCCGTATATGTTGTAAGTTCTTTATAAATTAGTAAGCCAATTTTTGTGTCGCAGAAGATTTGGGACGTTTTCTGAAGCAATATTATTCCATCCTATAACCTGATGGTCCGTTTAAATGTAAGAAAAACTTTAAACTGCTTTTTTTTTACTTGTTTTTTTAGTAAGGATATAAAAGTCAAAGATCCAATTTATTTACATCTTTATTATGGAGATCTTGTTGGAACAAATTATAGAAAAGATTTGTATCAAAACTGGATTAACAGATTAGGTGATATTAAATATAACTAATCAAATGATTTTTCTTTCAAATTTCATTTTTCTTTGCAGCATCTTATGGAGGTTTACTGGGTCTTGTATTTGGTTTTAGTTTTGTAAGTATATTTGAACTTGTTTACATGATGGTGATCCGACCAATTCTAATAAAATTATTTGAAACACCCAAAAAGCAATCACCTAAAGTTGATAATTTTGTTTTTAAAAAATAAATAAATTTAATAAAATATTCTGGGAATTTATTTTATTTCAGTACATATTATGTACAGTTTTTCACTACATACTTTATATTTCTTTGAATTAAATATTAACACAGAAAAAAATTTTCTTTTGATGACGTCATTAACTGGTTCGATAGTACATAACAAAAAATATTTAGAAAATATAGCTGCTGCTTTTTCAGGGTACATCCCTGAAATTTCATTTAAAAAAAAACATTATCGAATTATTTTTGTGTTTAATAATACCAATAAGATTATTTAAAATTAAGTTTAATTCGGCATATACATAAATTAATGTTAATAAATATTGCGCGCAAAATATTAAAAAAAAAAATAAAAATTTTATATGGTAATGTTTCATTTTCATTGTTATTATTTATTACATTAAATAACGTGATCATTATAAGAAAAACTTTGTTTTAATCAAAAAAAAAAACTTTATTCGCAAAGACAAAAAGCACTCAAACTCAAAAAAGTAGGTACATATCACATACAACATAAATATATATATTTTTTTTATTAATGTTAAAAGTGGGTCATGGTTAAATTTGCCGACAACTTGTTTTGGTATAGGTATTTATTCACTTTTCGATTAAAAAATACCTACTTAGTAATATAAGAAATATACGTATATAAAATAAAATAAGAAAATATATAAAATTGTGGAATTTTTTGTTTATTTGAATATTTTTTAACTATAACCATCCGACTGGAATTTGGATTAAATGTTTTTTTTACATAAATATTTTTTACATAATTTGCAAACCAAAATCTATCTTCAAATGATAATTTGGAAATTTCTATATGCAAATTAAAAAAAAAAATAATAATACGGAAAAAGATCACACTGTGAATGAAATAAGTGCAAAACATTTGGCACGTCAGTGAAATTAACCGAAACGAACATCGAGCTGCTATTATAGCAGCGAGCTTAAAATGTTTTAGCTGAATAAATTTAAGCCTTGAAAACTCTAAAACTATGTAATTTCTTACAAAAACATATTTGAAAATGAATTTAATGTCTATCGATTCCAAAATGCGAATGAAATCTTTTACTGCTTAAATAATATCTTCTTTTTTTATGTAAGAAAAATCTATGTACAAAATATTTATATTGAAATATATGCATCTATCATGTAAGCATTATTATGTTTTTATGAAATTAACGATACATAATCGAATAATGAACTATATACATAAATATACACATGTACATAGGGTTTCCAATTACTCGGCAAAATCAATTAACCGAGTTTTCGAGTATCTGTAAGGAAAATTAACCGAGTACTCGATTAACCGAGTATTTAAAAAAAAAATTTATGTTATGTAATTTATGTTATATTTTTAATTTTTAATTAAAATTATAACATTAATTAAAACATTTTTAAAAAATTAGTACATCTAACGATTCGAAGCTTCCAGTTTGTCGAATAAACTTATTTTCAAATTTAAAAGAAGAACCAAAACAATTTTTTGAAAAGCTTTCTTATTTGAATTTGGACTGCAATTTTTAAAACAAAAAACCAAAACTATATTTTTTTCAAAGCCTAGTACTTACACAATTTTTTTCAATTTGAGTTCATTTGATATTTATTTTGCCTCTACAAAAAGGTTTAAATAATAACCGAGTTTTAAAGCCGAAAAACCGATTTTCGAGTAATGTAAAAAACAGGAAAATAACCGAGTAACCGAGTACTCGATAACCGAGTATGGAAACCCTACATGTACATAAATGTTGCATTAGAGATTTTTGCATTATAAAATTCCATTGATAGAATTAGTAAATATATAGTAATGAGAAGAAAAACTAATTAATCTCAATGGATTTATCATAACTTCATTTTAAATGACTTGAATTCATTATTTCTATGATTATGAAGAAAAACTATTTTTATTTTTTATACTTAAATTGACTGTATGTATTCCTAAGTAGAAATAATATTTAAAATTCACAATAAGTACCCATGCATTTTTAATTCTAGATTGTTTCAGAACATATGCAATGTTTCAAAACTATTTATTAACTATTATTGAAATGTTGGGCTTTTTACAATTTTTTAAAAATAAGTCTCGAATTCTTGGCTTAAGAAGTTCATTTCAAGCTCTTAATAACTGACATCTGTAATATAAGATGTCAGTATAAGTATAACCTATGCAAATTAGACTTAAATATAATGCTGTGATAAATTAAGCAATGAAACGCTATTTAGCTCTACGTCAACGTTTCATTCAACTTTTAAACTTCATAAAGTCTAAAATTTTTAAAAGATAAACGAAAATATGACAAAAATAAAAAGAGCTTCATTGCAAATGCTTTCCGTACCAAATTCAACAAAACGTTTATAATAACAACTTAAAAAAATATCATTTAAGTATAAAATAGAAAAAAGAAATCTACTTAATTAAAATTTACGTTATAGACATTTACCATTTACCAAAATAATTTTTAATGAAATTCTATTAAATTAAAGCTTTTTTCAGGAAATCCCAATGGGTGCACCCAGAAAAAAAATGCTAGTTAAATTAACAATTTTTAACTGTTAAACAAAAATTGTTGATGTTAAAGAGAAATTTTTTAAATTAAACTAATAAGTATTTGATCTAAGTAAAGATGCTTCTTATTTTAACATTTGATTTTGTTATTTTAAAATGTTTCAAACAGTTATTTAGTAAAAGCTGAAAATTGTGATTTTAACAACATTAATTGTTATTTTAAATATGTTTCTTTCGAAAGAAATAAAATTTTACTATTCTCTCTTTTAAATTAAAAACTCTTCTGTTATTATAACAATTACACATTCAATTGTTGATATGACAATAAAAGCTTTTGAAATAATGTTTTTGTTGTTATTTAAAAATGGTACATATAACAATAAAAATTGTCAAAGTAAATACGGCATTGTTAAAAAAAAGTTTTGGTTGATTTAAAAAGCTACACTTTTAAAATAAATATTTATCTTGTTAAATTAAAGAACTCCGCTCTTAACGAGACAAGTTAAGAGCGGAGTTCTTTAATTTAACAAGATAAATATTTATTATGTTTATATTACCGAATTTATATTTTCTATTTAATACATTGTTGTATATTACTGACATAGCTCAGTGGAAGACTCTACATCACATTGAACACAGCGGTTAAGCAACGTCTCGTAGTGATAGTACTTAGATGGGTGACCAATAAAAAAAAAAATAAAAAAACAAAAAAAGACGAAAAAAGCGAAAAAAAAAACAAAAAAAAAAAACAAAAACAAACCAAGAAATTTAAAAAAAAAACAAAAAAAAAATTTAAAAAAACAAAAAAAAAAACAAAAAAAAAGAACCAAAAAAAACCAAAAAAAAAACCAAAAAAAAAACCAAAAAAAAAACCAAAAAAAAAAACAAAAAAAAGGCGAAAAAAAAACAAAAAAAGGCGAAAAAAAAACAAAAACAAACCAAAAAAATAAAAAAACAAAAAAATATTTTAAAATAATTATTTCGAATAGTTAATTTAACAGTTTGGCACCGTAACAATATATTTTTTTCTCAACTGCTAAAATTGTTATATGTAATAACAACTTAACATTTTAAATATAACAATTTTGTGTTAATTTTAACAATGTAATATGTCTTTTGAATTAACAATTTTTGCAATTTTAATTTAACTATAAACCCTTTTGCGCAAAATCTATAAAGATTTTTTGTTAATTTTACCTATAAAATCTTTTAATTTAACAATTTTTTTTTCTGGGAATGATAAAAATGAAGAAATTTTTGCTTTATTTTTTTTTTAATATAGAGAAATATTGAATTAATAATTTAAAATTTTACTTTTAAGGGAAATATAAAATAACGTTACGAAATTTGTTATTAATAGTGGGACAACTAAAAATCGGGCAATTCTTCATACATTTCTGTGGAGAATTTTACTTCGATGGAAATAATAATATCTGTTAACAGAATATCATTAACAGGAAGGATATTTTTTAACTTCTAAAAATTAATTAAGAATTTTTTGTAAAGTTGGAATAAATCAAAATCCAAAATTATTTGCACCTATCTTACAATTACAACGTAGTAGAAGATATCGAATATCCAAATTTACTTAAAACAAGAATTTTTTACCCCAAAAACAGACAATAAATAGGAATACAAAACATCACCTCGAAGTTGATTTCAAAATTATTACACCCTTAGTGATGAACTTTTGCTTTATTAAAACAAAAAGACATAATAAAATAGAAAACTTTAACTCACAACCCTATAATTTTTATTTTTATTTTTTTTAATAGAAACTCATTATAAAATTGTGCAAAAAAAAAAGGATAATCACCTATAAAAAAAAAATTTCTGCACATTTCATAATTTAGAGATTGAAATGGAAGCATAATGCATGAATTATGTGCATTAATGAGATATTAAGTGGCGTATGATTTTATTATCTAACTAAATCATAATAAATTTTTTTTTTTCAACTTTTCATTTTTGGGGTCAAATATGATAGATTGCTTTTGATGTCCAACACCTTATAATGAAAATGAAATTTAACCCAGGATTTTAAAAATAAACGTTTTCATATATGTAAGAAATTAAATTTTAAACTATTTTTATAGTTTCAAGTTTTAAGTATCTGCATATTTATATTGCTTTAAATATATTTTCATAATTCCTTATAATTTTCTATCCATTTATGTTTAGACTAGACATATACTATATCATAAACAAAATTCATGGTTAAAGAGGTAGGTATACAAAATATGTATTTTTTTTTTTAAGAAACTTTAACAAATCGATCCACAAATGGATGGAGGTACACAAAATTTATTCTATCGACAAAATAAAGGTAATTTTGAATATTTGTCTTAAAATTTAATGCAGCTTAATCAATATACGAATCAAATTTTAATGAAATGAAATATTTTCAGATAACGATCGATAGAATAGAATTTTTTTTTATACGGAAAATTTCCAGAAATATTATTCAATTGCCAGATATATAATATTCCAGAATTTTATTCTAGTAACTAATTAAAACTAATTTAACATAAAATTAAGTTATTTTCAAAACTTTCTTCAACATATATTTCTTCGTAAATTAAATATTTTGAAATATTATCAATATAATGTAGTTTTCAAGTATTTAACAATATTTTTCTGATTGTTTGAGTATTTTAAGGACACACATACTTATATGTTTTTAAACAAGCAAATGTTTGAGACATATTTTCTACAATTTTATTGAATTAATTTTTTTTTATTAATAAAATATTTTATTAATAAATTATTATCTGTGTGTTTATAACAAGTTTTAATTATTTATCAAGTTACCGACTTCAAGAATCTTAAAAGGAAATAAAAATAGAATGTCACGAAAATAATAATAAAAATTCCGAATGAAAAAAATACATAAAAATTCATTGAAAATTCTAAGAAATTTTTATGAATTACTACTGTGATTAAAAAACATAAAAAAAATATTTAAATAAAATTTATTTAATATATTATTAATTAACAACCTTAAGTAAATTTTCTTCATTAGTCATTATTTTGTTAGTATTATTGGCGCAAGTTTGTGCGAAAAACAAAATGTAAACAAGAATTTTTTTTTTTACTTTGCTGATTATTTACTTTCCAAAACAATGAATTATAAGAATTATAATCAATAAAATTAATAAATAAATAATAAAATTTAATTTTTTTGTTAAATTTAAAAATACAAAATTTTTAAATATATATTTATCCACCTTTCGTTAATGCAAAATAAAAACTGAATAAAAATTATTGTTCACTAAAATAGTATATTTACTATTCATATATAATTCATTTAATTTTCCTACTTTTAAAAGTCAATTACTTACTTTTAAAAATAAATAAATAAAAATAATGATAATAATAAAATTCTATTGATATTCTTAAAAAAAAAAATAAGACATGTAAATTAAATTTAATTTTAGGAATTTACGTGTTAAGTACAAAATTAATATGGCAAAAAAAAATAAATAAAAAATTATATTTAATTTTTATTGTTAACTTAATTTTTTTTTTTTGAACGTTTATAATAAACTTTTATTTTTTTACGCTTATGTGATGAATAATTATTGAATATTTAAAATTACGACGACATAAGGGCATATCTATTAATAAGACAAAATTATATTCAAATTAAATAATATATTTGTAAAAAAAACAAAACAAAATTGAATTAATTACATGACCTAATAATGTTTTGAAAATCAATTTAAAATATTCAAAAAATTTCGCATCCCAAAATAGAATAGACACAATTAACTATATACATTTTTTTATCAAATGTTAAATTTGTCCTACGTAAGCTCTGGTTGTGACATATGTGGAACAAATAATCTAACATATGTGAGTAAATATGGAACAAATGTATTTCTGAGTGGAATTCCAGTTCTTGTCCTCTTAATTGTTAATTTTAATTATATGAAAATTTCGGAAAACTGATAAGAATCTCAATAAATTTATCATATCGAAAAAATTTAATTAATGAATCATTTATTATTCAAATTTCTTATCCAGGTATTTTATTTTGAAGTAATTAACACTTTCATGTTAAAAGTACATTTAAATAAGTAATTATAATATAGAATAGTTATTGTTGATAATTTCGTGATTAAAATTAATTTTTTTTTATTTTTTTAAAGTATTATTTTTAATAGATTTGTTGCGTTGTATGCCAACAATTATACATATACATATAATTTGTTCTTTTTTTTAAATGAAAATAAAAGTGAATCATTACATACTGGTTTGCTTTAACAATTTGACATTGTGACTTTGGTATTCTATTTGACATATTGTTACACAATTTTATAATATGCACATTATTTATGATTAAGTTTTAGATGAAACAATTTATGATTATAAAGATAAGTACATAAAATGAACTTCATTTAAATTTACATTGTTTTTAATAATAAATAATAAATGCACAATTATATATTCTACTCACATGATATTTATTTTTATCTTATAATTTAAATTTTAATTATCAAAAAAAAAAATTAAAAATAAACTCATTGTAAATAGTATGCTTAATCAAGATTTATTAACTATAATAAAACTGAAAACAAAAACTATTTGTATAAATTACATTGTCAAATTTTAATAATCTATATTCATATTGGCTAAGGTCAAACGACAAATAATTAAAAATAAAACTTAATTTTAATATTGAAAGCTACATAATGTGGATGGAGGTACACCTGCATCTCTGTGTACTATACAATTAAACATAATATAGAAATATATTGCGAGTTTGTTTGATTTTGGAGTAAATCAAAAATGAAGTTATATAATTATATATGATTCAATCCTATGATTATGTCTTATGATAACTAAATCGCTGTGAATTCAACTTCAACGAATACTTCTATAAATTCATTCGTATAGACCTAAAAATTCCAATTATAAAATTTTCTTGTTTAAATCAATTTAAAACTTTTTATAATTGAGAAAAAAGGAAAAAGGTATTGTAGCTATTTGAATGACATTTCGGAAACCAAATTAATTTTTTTTTAAAACTCATATTTGAAGAAAAATCAGGGTTTTATTTTACTTGATAATGTCAAAAAATTTAATTCAATGAATTGATAATATAAATTTATGTAATTTTGGATTGAGGATATTATATAGCTGAAGTTTGGGTTGCTGAACTAATAATTTTATATATGGCCTGCATTATGTTAAACAAAATTATAGTTAATTAACTTTTTCACTTATAAACCTTATTAGGAAGAAATCTTAGAAGTGTAATATTTATGAAATATTAACCAAATTAATCTTGGTACTATTTTCGTCGCTTTGCCTTTGATCAGAGTACAATCAGAGTGAAGAAAATATTTAGCATTGCGCGTTTGCTGGCAATTCATTTTCAATACATGTTTAAAATATTTAAGTTTTTATACATATATACAAAATATTTTTTATATTTATTTTTAAAGTTAATATGTACATATATAAAATATTATTAGCAATACCTATACTCTTAGTTTTTAAAATAATGAAGCAAATAAAAAAATTAAATATTCATAAAAGCATTAATAAATTTACGTATGTTTGTTTGTTTGCTTGCTTATGTATGTATTTCATAAAAAAATATCGACAAAAGGTTAATTAAGGTATATTCAGTCGATTCATCAAAAATAAATATAATAAACTTTATTGCAAATTAAGATATGATGAATGATCAAATTTTGCAAACTCAGAAATTTTTATTTTATTTTTTCAAAGTTATGTACAATATTAATTTTATTGTGTTTAAAGTTTTTTGTTTTTTTGAAATTGGGACACAGGTTTTAACATGACTTTGAGAAATAAATAAAAAAAAAAAGTGTTTACTAATTTTCGGCTTTAATATATTATGAACAACATTATTACGTGTAGTGTGTAGCTACTGTACTATATCTTAGCATAGTTTATAACTAGTAATATTCGTTAAAACAATTCTTACCAACTCCTTTTTTTACCAAATCAAGTTAGTTAAGTTAAAAAAATACCAATCTTAAATCCCAAAGTTCTTTGGTTTTCGGTTCAAAAGTTATTGATTTGAAAAACTAATTGATATCATTTATTTCATCCAAATTTTTTGATAATTCAATAGTAACTTTTTGGAGTTATATTGACTTTCCCCAAAATGAGGAAAAATGATCACATGTGGTGGAGGATGGACAAAAAATTTGGCAGCTTGATAACAATGTTTTTGGCATAAAATTAGAGTAAAACTTATATTTGGAAAGTTTTCATGCAGTTAGAATCATTAGATTTGGAGGTGACATGTTTATTTACGCAAATCCTCGAAAGCTGTGACATTATTAATAACAGATTTTTTGTCATTTAAAATTTATTAATAACTCATTGTAAAGCCCGCGCCAGCGATTTAATGATTCTTGACTATAATGATTACTAAATCTATAAATATCATGCAAAGGAATATTTTTCAATATAATATGTATCATCGATATTTCATTCTCCGATATAAAAATCTGACCCTTTCTCATTTATTTTAATGTGCAATAATAAAATAATACATATAATAAAAAGAAAGAAAAATAATAATGACGAAACAACATAAACATTATAATTGAGTAGTGGTCATTGTACGTCGGCGTCGTAATGTCATTAAGCTTAAAAAAACATATAAACATAAACTAAAACTTGTATAATAAGGAAGTCTCATCTGCATAGCCAACACCCGCAAATAAACACTATTTTTTTTACAATAAATTCACAAAAAAAAACCAAAACAAATTAATGGCTTACGTAAAAACATTATGACGATGATAAACACTATAATGATGATAGTAAAGTTTTTTTTATTTTATTTTTCATTTATAAATTAGTAGCGATATTTTGTCTGAGAAAAAAAAAACATATTCATTCAATTTAACGCTTAACTACCCATGAAGGGTTTAATAGTTAATCATTAATTCGTTGCCAGTACTTTTCACTAATTATTTTTGTGGTTTAAAGACTTAAAATGGTTAAAATGTAAGACATTGCGACGATAATTTTTGGTATTCATCACCCTGACATAATAGGGAGAAAATAGTTCCTTAATTGCAATATTAAATCGGTTGTTGTTTTCACTCCCACTGCGGGATCCGTTGTAATTTTTATCTACACATTGATCCAACAACTTGAATGGGAAATTAACAATAATTGGATATGATGATAAAGCATAATCAAAACAATTATTCCAAATTTAAAAATGAATTCGTTCTCATTATCTAAGTTCAGGGAGTACTGCAACTTACATAAGTTTAAATATTTTTCTTTTTCAGTTCGAATTATCATGATTTACTTGGGGTTTAAACTGGATGGTTTCAAAGATTAAAACTAAAATTATTTTTCAATGTGTTCGTAAAATTTGTGTAAAAGAAAATAATTTTCGTTTTAATCTGGAATAAAAATCTTGGTTAAATATTTCATTAATTTCTGTCAAAAAAAGAAAATAAAAAGTCAAAAATGTACACAAAAAAAAATTTTTAATTTTAAATTTTCAAATAATAACTACAGAACTTTGAAAATTGAAATTTGAAAAATACTTTAATATTAAATCTATGACATTTAATTGACAAATTTTTCTTTACTTTTTTTAGTCCGATTAAAAAAAAACATTTTTAATGTAGACGTCGAAGATTATTTCGAATTTTCCTACAAAAATAAATTTTAGTTTTAATCTTCGGAACCATCCAGTATAAACACTAGGTAAAAAACATCTTACAAACATAAAATATTATACATAATTTCGTCTGCTGAGAAATGAAACAACGTATGACATTTATACATCATTATTTGACAATAGCACCATTCGATTCCTCGTACTCGATTTTATAAGTACAACTACTTTGTAATATTGATTAAAATATGTTTTTTAGATGAAAATTGTACGCTACTTGATATTTTTTCATACGTTTTTTTTAATTTTCAAATCTTTAAATTTAAATTACTCGAAACTATACTTTTCATTATACGTTGTTTCATTTCTGAGCAGGCGATTTGTTTCAAAAATTATACCGGGGATTCTAAGAAGAAAAATAATAATCATTTTTAAATGTTAGTCACTTCTTTTATCTTTTTTAAACTTCATCATCGATCAGCGATCATACCATAATTCATTGTTCAAGTAAATCAATTTTTATTTTATTTATTTTATTTTGGTATCTGCACACGAAATTCCTTTAGCTATTCATCATTGAAAGTGAATTTCAATGTGGGGTTTTACTAAAAGAGATGAACTATCCCAAAAACGTAGGAAACCCCTCAAAGGAGAATATCTCGGACTCCTACCAATACCATAGTATATAACCAAATTACAGCTGTATTTCCAGTTTAAGATTAAATATGTTTTAGTTCCCATCCAACAATTTGACACATATTGCAATCATAAGTTTACGTCTTTAAATGTTTATACTAAATTCATACATAGCATATATACATATATACTTTTTTTTTTAAATATTACTGCTCAATGAAATTTTATGTAATTGAAACGCTCTGTAATCATTCTATTATTATTATGTTTAAATTATTTTTTTTTTAGCTTAATTGAACAAAAACAAAATTGGCATTTTATGTTTAATTTAAGCTTTTTCCCATTGTTGAATAAATTGTATGATTAAGAATAAAAAAAAAAAAAAACAACATTTTAGAGACAGTAAAAGCCTGCAATTAAATTGATTTTAATAACCTTGGCATTGGAACAAAATATGATAAAAAAAATATAAAGTTTAGTTCATAGAAAAAAATTTAATTGATGAAAATTTAAATTTATTTTTAAAAAATTATTTTTAATTCATTACTATACGTTTAATATAGAACTTAAGTGATAATGGCTTGAGTTTTGTTGTTCGTATTCAATTTAATTCATTATATTTCACATAATTTCTTTTCATTCAGCTTCAATTAGCTTAAATTGTCATCGTTTACCTATAAATTTGAATATGAAATGCTGTTTTGGAGATTAAATAAAAAGTTATGCTGAAAGCACCAAATTGTCTGAAGAAACGATTTTATAAAATATACTTCTGTTAATAAAAACCGCTGTAGTAAAGTACTAATGAAAATATAAACACAAATTCTGTATTTAAAGAAATCACGCTAGACCTCTTGCTAGAATAATAATTGAAATTTATTTATTTAAAACTATAAATCAAATTTGACTTCTTGTTTCAAATATTCAGTCAACCTAATTTCAGTTATTTTCCACATTATTTCGAAACTTCCAAGTTCTCAGATTTTTTCGCACAATTTATTTTTAATTCTCCAAGATTTTTGAAACATTTATTTATCAGAACTAAGGGTGTGGGTTAGTTTTTCCAATTTTAGAGACTCAAATACATATATTAATCGTGATGACAACTTTATAAAATAGTTAAAAAAAAAATTTCATTTTAATACGTAGTAAAAACACAACACATATACGAAAAAAAAAATTCATTCAAATGACGTAATAAATAAAATATTTCACAGTGACGCATTTTACAATAAACATTTCAAATTCTTTAATACCAATCCAACATTGAAAACGGGAGTAAAAGTGTAATACAAAAAGATAACTAATGGGTGAATTACCTGCTTGGGAAAATAATGAGTTTCTTCAACGAATTCATCTAACTCTAAATTTATATCTTTTAAAGTCATTTTTGAATTAAAAACAAATAAAAAAACAATTCAAATAATTTTGTAAGTAAAATAAATGAAGTTGTGTTCAATTTTTATCAAAATAAATTGATATGAAAACTTTTTTATGTTTTTTTTTTATGTAAATTATTTTATTAAATAACAATTTTTTTTTTTTATTATTGATAAATTGATACAAAAAAAAAAGAAACAAAATTATTATTTAATATTTTTTTTTTTATTTTTAATTCATATATTTATATGAATTTATGGAAGAAAAAAAAATGAAAGTTTTTCTTTCTACTACACACTATACACAACAAAATTTGACTGGGCGATTATTGTAGTAAATTCACACAGAACGAATTTAAAATACAAATGGAATTTTGTTTTTATTACTTTTTGTAAACAAATCGATATTTTTATTTTATTTTTTTGTATTTTTAATGAAAGAAAATACAAAAACAATAACAGAGAGGTGTGCAGGTTTGCGTGGATAGGAAAATTCAAATAAGTATATATATAAATATATAACACAGATTACAATTTTATAATTTAATTCCATAAAATATCGTTCGAAACCATATTGAAAAATTTACATAAAATAAACACTGCAACACTTCACGACAAGCATATAATTGTTTAATAGAGTATTATTATTTAACCTTTTTTTGATAGTAACGTATGAAATCAAGTCCAGAGATGAAATCAAGTTTTTTTTATCAATTTTATTTTTGCCTTGAATCCAATTTTTCTAAACCAGAATTGCAAATACATAATTCAAATATAATTATGATTTGAAAATATGACGAATTATTTACATTTTTAAGAATGACGCGAATGGAAATTTTTCTCTCAAAAACAATAATATCACAACAATGTGTTTTATGTATTAAACTAAAATACCAATTCGGGACTTGTTTTTCATTCAAGCTCAAAACACATATTCTTTTTAATATGATTCTTACGAAATTTTGGAGCCCGCCCCAAAAATTCTAAACTTAATACAAACAGTTTAAAAGGAAAAATAAATTGAAATTATACGTAGTAAAGTATAAAATATTTTATATTATTTACTATATAATCTTATATAGAAATAATATACATAATTTTCTATTTTCCATTATATAGGTATATGAAAGAAAATAAAAACGCTATAGGAAAACATGTTGAATTGAATACAAAAAAAAAGTATACTATATCCATAAATATAACATACTTAAACATTAAAACATAATCAAACGTAACAAAATAATAAGTAAATAAATATAAAAAAAAATTACGTTGTATTACGTTGTATATACTATTTACATACATACACAATAATTTATACTACTATACTATATAGCTTGAATATGTGAGCAATTTGAGGTGCATAATTAACATAAAAACATAGTAAAATGTTTTTATTTATTTGTTACATGCATTTTATACGAAATAAAAATATATATATGTACCTATAAGTAAATAAAATAATTATTGTCATCGGGCATGATATTTTCCAGATGCCATCACTATACGTATACGCAGTAAAATTCTAAAATATTTTTAATTGATAAAAAAAAATTTTTTTTAGAAAGCTTATTTTATCATGGAAATTATTGAGCACGAAATACTTACAAAGCTTTATAGTAACTAATATAATAGTT
The DNA here is from genome assembly GCA_964007475.1 of Hybos culiciformis. Lineage (NCBI taxonomy): Eukaryota > Metazoa > Arthropoda > Insecta > Diptera > Hybotidae > Hybos > Hybos culiciformis. The sequence goes on along the minus strand of OZ023274.1, from coordinate 48,351,405 downwards.
TTTATAAGATTTCATCAAAATTTTAAATTTCAACATAAATGTTGGGGTTTGGTTAAGAAATGTTGACACCGAATGTTGGGGTTTGGTTAAGGAATGTCGACACCGATTTAGCTATTTAGACCAATTATTATGACTATTCTGATTGTAAGAATTATATAAAAGAACGAAAAAAAATTTTTATTCACACTTTTTTTTTTACTCTACAATTATGATTTTACCCTACAATTATGTAAAGCTTAAAAAACTGGTTAGGTTAGAATGGGAGCATTATGAAAATATAATAATAAAAAAAATACTAATAAAAAATAATAAAATCTATAGCCATATATACATCGCTATAAACAACTTTCTGTTTCTTCACAAAAGAACAAAATAATAATATTACTAATTTTACGTTTTTAACTATATTTGCTTTTAGTTTTTTTAAACAAAAAGTGAAGGTGTGTTTTGATTTTTATGATATTGTTTTGTGGTTCTTCTTAGTAATTATTATTGTTTGTAAGTACACATTACTTTACTTATATGTATGTTGTGGACATACATGTATATAATGCATTTATGAAGAATACTTAATTGCTGCATAAATACATTATGTATATATTTTTTTTTATAATATTTTTGAATGGACATGAGTATTGTGTACACACAATAAATATAAGAATTTTGTCCATTTGGAATTTGATTGAATTTAAAATGAAATATAATTATCAAAACAATAATTTTGTAATTTCGTATTTTTGTAGGGAATTTTTATTAAAATAGAATTTTAAGTTTAAATCATTGAAATTCATAGTTTTGATGGCTTAAAAATTTTTTTTTTTAAAGTACATACTCGCATAAACTTTAAACCAAAAAATAGTTATTTTAATTAAAACTTGGACGATAGCAATATAGTTATCTTAACTCTGAACACTGTTAAGAAGAAGTCGAAGAAGTCGATTAATAAAATTCAATTAACTTTATGTCTTAAAAATAATAGTTCCATTTACTTTCAAACTCTGTGTAAAAGTGGACATACATTCAAAATTTGAAGGAACAAAAAGTCAATTGAATTTGTAGGTACTTTTTAGGAAAAAAATAAAAATTTCAAGCTGCAGCATCTTCTGAATTACAAAATTTTGCAAGTACAAAAATTTGGAAAAAATAGAATTTCATTATACAGAATATATCGACATATAACACAGAATTTCTCAAAGATGCAAAATTTCAACTTGATGGCCATAAAATTAGAAAACATATTCATAATGTCCAATAACCTATTTTATTGAGAAGTCAAGTGAATTTGAGTCACCTCTCCACAGAGTTATGGTTAATGTAACAAACAACATTGCCAAAATGTATATATGTACAATTGTACATAGCTCTGAACTTATTAAAAATTATAATACAATAATAATGAAAATTCTTAGAAAAAAAAAAAAAAATTAAGAATACGAATTGATCCCGCAAAATTAATTTTTTTTCTTAATGTAGCAACTAAGTATCTGAATAATAATTATTAATCACAAGAATAATGTCAAAGTAATAAAAACAAAATTTAAAATTTTAACTTAAAATTCTTGATATGTTAATTTTTTTTTTTTTTTTTAATGTTTGTGTAGGTATTTCTCTTAAATAAGCAAAATGCAGAATTTTTAAGTACCTATTTATGAAATAAAAAAAAAACTTACAAAAATTTGCATTTCAATTTTTAAAAGCTGATAATTTTCTTTTTTATGTTTTTTTTTTACTATTCGGTTATGCTTATGAATAACTAAAATATGTATGTTACCTAGATGCATATACATAATATATCTAACTATTATGCTCGTACATACATTTTATTCCTGAAGAAACATAAAAAAAAATCCATATTACTATTATTTTATACTCAGAAATCTACATAATGAAGTATCCGGTTATTATTTTTAAAACGGTGTTTTAACACGATAAGAGGGAACTAAATATAAAATATACTTGACACTCTATATATACAGAAGAATAAGGATATATATATAATATATTCTTGAGATATTTTTTTTTGCACTTCACCCATAAAATTCTATTTAAATTAAATACAGAATTTTTAAGATTTTTTTTTAATATTAGGTAAAATATACTATTTTTAATGACGTCGAAAAACTAAATATATTTCTAATTAGTTAAAGAATTTATAAAAAATCCAAAACTATATTTTAAATCTTATTTAGACTACAATATACTCCTTCTAATTACAATATACTTAAAAAAAATTATATATTACAGCCTACATCTTATCACTTTTTTTAATTTATATATAATTTTAATCAGATTGTTTAGAAAACCAAAATCTTAAGTTATTATAAATTTAAATTTAAAATTTTTTTTGTCTCAATCTTAAATAAGATTTTTTGACATATTCTGCAAATTAAAGGCTATCAAAAGTAGCAAAACAAAAAAATTACCGCCAAAATAATTCAATGTCCTTCCCCGAAATAAAAAAATTATAGTAACTTAAATGTGTAGGTATACTGTATACCTACGTATATATGAAAAGTTTATATTTTTAAATAATTTTCATAAAATGTATATTATTAAATTTTTAATTCTTGAAAATTTTTAAATAATCGTACAATGGTTGTTTAAAAAAAATATTTTTATTTTTTATTTTATAAGATACCCCCATGAAATTTTTATTTTATAATTAAATCCATATTGAGTTTTTTTTTTTATTTATTTATTATTATTATCATACTCACCATAAATTAAAGTATTTGAAGGTTCTTTGTGAGAATTCACTTTTATACTTACAATAAGAATATATAATTATGGTCGAATAATGAAAACAATACATATACACGATTTTAGTCCAAGGAAGTAAGTACAAATGGATAGTAAAAGTAATTTTATGTAATGCAAAAAGCATTTTGATTGAGAAAATGTCTTATGTTTAAATATTCTTATGAAATTTTAATATAAAAGTCTTCTGTAGGAAGGTAGAAGTTTTTGTCCTTAACACAGAATTACAATCCACTTTTAATTGGAAACTTTATTGCGTAACACCTGTAAGCGAGAATGTGATTTCACAAGCTAAAGAGAAATTTCGTTCAAAAAATATCCCTTCCTTACAAATGCCCAAATCTGCGATCAAATCTGACATTCAATCTTTTACGATCTCTTAAAATGTTGCACTTCAATTTTTATCAAAACATTGCATTGAAGTACATTCAACTGAACCCCGGAATTATTTAACTACATATATATCTAGTTAAAAAAAGCAATAATTTTTATTTTTTTTAAATAGTTAAAGTTAATGCTAACTTTATATCTATTTTAATGGCAACTCAGAGTAAAATAAAGTAATGCAATAATAATAATAATAATAATAAAAATAATAATGAAAAAATAATTGCCAATGCCAATAATGTCAACACAATGCAACTTATTAAAATTCTTTTGAAATTAGTAATTTATACGAAATTATAGTAATATAAAATTAAAAAGCTTGCGCTTTAAAAGCTTAGCAATTATATTTAACAAAGTCTGTTTAAATCTTAAATTCTTAGAACAAATTATAAATATTTTTTTTTTTTAAAACTTATTTTGAAGCACATAATGACATCTCATCTTTAAAGTAAACTATTTCTATGTTGTTAATTGAATCTAACGACTTAATGATAAAATATAAACTTTTTGCATCAACAAATTATTCTCAGAATCGAATTTTCAGAGGTATTCTATAGTTTTATATGAATCGCAGCATTTTGCCAAATTGATTACAAAATTATTTCTTTATGACATTAAAAACCTTAAAATTAGATTCAGATGTTTTCTTGGGATCTAGATTATTTCATACGGAGAGATATTTTGTGATATTATGAGTATTTTTAAGGACTTTTTGGTAAGTATATGCAAGGATTTTTAAATATATTTTATACCCTATCATGTATTATAATATAATAAAGTACAGGTATTATAGTCATCCGAGAACTAAAGGTTTTAAAACAAACTACAAATTATTCTTCTTCTTTAGTATGTATTTAGCAATCAAATCAAAATCGAAAACAAAAATAAATAAATTTAACAAATTACAAATTAAATTCTTTCTTCGTTAAAAAAAAAGAGAAAAAATTTTAACTATTCAAAAATTCACAAAACGATTTTTTTTTTTAACATTTTAACCAAAAATGTTATTGACTTTGTTTTAAAACCAGACCTGCAACTTTTTTAACCAAAATGAAAAAAAAGAAACAAAAAGATACAAACAATGCTTAAAACTAAAAAAAAAAATAAAAAATTTTACAAACTGTTAAAAACTGGTCCAATCAAAAGTTCTTTTCGGTATTTTTTGTCAAAAACAAACAGATAACATAATTTTTTTTTTGGTGAAAAAAAATTATACACAAAGCTCTAAACTTCATAAAAATATAGGTTTTTTTTTTATAAAAAATAAAAATTATATATTTTTTTTTTAAGTAGAATGCAAATAATAAAAAAATTTATATTTGAGTTGAATAAAAAATTTAAATTTTTATTTTTTTGTTAATGTCAGTTTTATTGATCGAAATTGAAAAAACCTAAAAAAAAAAGCATATCGGTGCATAGTGTGAAAAGACCCTAGTATCTTTTTTAGATTCCTTCTAATATCATCCGTTTTTCACTCCAAATCGAATTTTATGAAAATACTTTTTTGAGTTCCTTTTTTGAGTTCCTACAATGAAATTAAACAAGATCTTTAGGCAAATTAGACTTTATTGTACTTATATATTTATAATAAAAACATAAGCAATTCGCTTTTAATTGTTTTAAAAGAAAACATGGCAAAAATAAGAGAAACGAAATTTTGGAGCAACATCTAAGGCTTTGGTGAGCAAAATTTAATAATTTTCTTAATTTTCAGTCGATATAACAGCAACTTTGATAATCTTAATCTTGTTTAAACAATAATCTTCTAAGTTCGGAGATTCTAGAAATATTTGGCGGCAAACTTATAGAGCTAATTCGCAAAAAATTTAATACTTCCCTATTTCTAAAATTATATGAATTTATTTTTTATATATATTTACTTAAATTAATAAAATTTGTGTTAATAAAAAGAACACAACATACTTATAGTAATATACCAAAAACATTTTGGTGTGGGATAAATTTTTTTGTTCCTGTATTTTTGGTGAAGTTTTTTTTTGTTCACATTTTAAAACTTTATAAACCGGAATTTTTTTTTTTGTCTTTTTTGTTTATATGAAAAATAAAATGAAAAAGTTTGAAGTTAAATACGCATATTTGAAAATCGAAAAAATATTTATTTTACATGTTTGGGTGAAATAAAAATAAAAATAAAAAGGCAAAATCGTCCAAAATTATATTAAGTAAAATTTTATTTTCTTTTATTTGTTAAAACAAAACATTTAGTGTATAAATAATAAATATAAGTAATGGTAAGTAATTTATAAAATTTAATAAATATGGTCTCACATTGAGATTTAACAAAACTTTTTATTTGACAAACATTTTAAATATTTGTAGTCTTATTAAAGTTCATTAAACTTATGATTAATTCACGATATACGGTTTGAAAATTTTGTACATATTCAACAGAGATAAGCTTCGTGGTTTTACATTACAAATACTTGGAGTGAATAACTAATTATTTTCTGAAGGGGTTTGACATTTTTTTTTTTTCAAATACTTATAAGTGAATTAAACCCCGAACAGGACTAACCTAGGAAGCACGTTTTATGTTAACTTTACTATTTGAGTCACTTCACTATTGCTTAAGTAATATGAAAATAAAAATTTTAAAACTTTCTCTTGTTACTTCACAAACTCAACTATAATTGTCAAAATTCATAAATAAATTCCACAAATAGTGATATCTTCCAAATTAATATTTTGTTTTGGACCGTTTGACATAAGATTTTTTTTTTTTTTTAATTTTCATATTTTATAAATTTTTTAAAATATCAAAAATCTAAAAAAAAATAATTAAAATGGATCCAGGTAAGCCTTGGTGTAATTTTTTTAACACATTTGGTGCAATCTTAACACTGCACTAATGAACAAAGAACTTTTTTTCTTTTATACCAAAACTTACCTTAAATCTGCTTTCCTGAGTTATTGGAATCGAATTTCTTGAAAATAGACCAATTTTGAATGATTTTTAATTTATATTTTAACAACAAAACTAACTACTTTATTTCATATAAGATTAAAAAAATTAAATAAGTATTTTTTATTTAATTTTATATATATTTATTATAAAATTAATTTGAATTAAAAAATAAAATAAAATAAAAACTAAATTTGATTAACATAATTTATACATCAAAGATCAAAAGACATATAAAGTGGATTTGAAACTGAAAAGGGTAATTTCATTGCAGGTACCTTCCACGAATGTCAAAATTAAAAATGAAGTTTAATTCGAAAAGTTATAAAATTAAAGAAAGTTTTGACAGTTGAAATGTAATTTTGGATTTAAGAAAGAATAACAAATTGTGACAATTCATATTGAAGTCACATTGAATTTAAGAAATCACATTAATCTCTGAAAAAACTTAAGTTTGTCAAAAAAATGTTGTGACTTTTTTTTATATTATGACAACTTTAACCCGACGAACTAGAGAATACACCCATCAACACTGGGTCAACAAAATAATCTAAGAAAATTGTTTTTGACAAATAAAGTAAAATATGACAAGGATTGAATTTTGGAATAATTGATAGAATTTACCGTTACCGGAATTGATTATATTTGTTTTTATTTTAAATATAAAATTTTTTAAATTTATTTTTATTTCTTTTTTCTATTTTAATTTTTCTTTTTTCTTATTAATTTGAATAGTATAAAAATAAAATAAATTACATAATAAAAAAAAATTTAAATAAAAAACAAGTATTTTTTCTTTTGTGTTTTATTTTATTTTATTTTATTTTATTTTATTTTATTTTATTTTATTTAGATTCACAAAATTTCAATTTTTTTATTTTTTTAATTAAAATTCAATTTCTTTCAATTAGAGAGAGAATAACATTTAAATTATTATTAAAAAACAAAAAAGTTTAAGTTACCAAAAACAAAAACAAAAAACTGTAGGCGCGGACAAAGTGTCAGAATTGAAAAAAAAAAAATATATATATGTATATGATATATATAAATATATATGATATTTAGATTTTATTTAAACGGCGCGGACAATAAATTAAATTTTTTATACAAAAATTTCCCTAACAACGAGACACTTTGAACTTATAATAATTATTAATTTTTTTCTTTTGAACTAAACTTCATGAAAGTCGAATTAAAACTGGTTAATAAAGACAATCGTACATTGAGTTTTAACTCAGAGGCAAAAAAAAAAAAATTAAAAAAAGTTAAATTAAAATGAAGAGTGTTTTTATTTTTTCATTTTTAATATTTTCTTAAACAGATCTAAAAATTGAGTTTAATTTAAAGTGTTTTATTTTGATCGTGTTATACATAGTGTACATGGTATATAATGAGAATCCAACAAAAATAAAAAAACGTTTATACGGTGACTGTAGAATACCAAGCATTAGCAAGAGATTGAAACTTTTCGGTTCCGTCTTCTTATAACATGTTCGCATTGATAAAATATAATTATAAAATTAACGAAATTTAGGAATATATGTAGAATTTTTGCCCATACAAAAAGATATTCGCGAATTGCGATATTTTCTTTCAGTCGTTTTGGTCGATTTCGATCATTTTTAATGCCGAAATACGCACAATCTCGTTCATTTTTTGCTAAGCCAAAGAGTGAGATTCTTCGAAAACGGACAATGGATCTATAAGGTCTCAACCAATTCTTCGAAAACGGACAATGGATCTATAAGGTCTCAACCAATTGAAAGGTTTTGTTCATATTAATCAAATTTTTCGGCATATTATTTTTTCATATGACGACTCTATCATCAGTCAGTAGCTCTATTTCACGACAAAGTTTGATTAATATAAAAAGCGACTATAAAAATAACTCAATATCCTATATTCTGATAAAATTATATTTGGCCATTAAGCCATTAGAAAAAAAAAGCTTGAAGAGTTATTTTCCGTTTAAATAATTGGTTAACTCTTATACTTTATTTCAAGTAAAAGAATAAATTATTATTAAAAAAAAATAAGGAATTCTGACTACCTTAAAGACTGAAAACTTATAAAAATATGAATACAGCAGAGAAACAGAAAAATTTGTACTCGATAAAGAACTACAAAAAAATTAATAAAATATTAAAATATAAATTCAAAAGAAATATGCCTGGAATTTTGTTAACCCAAAAATAAAATACTCAAAGTTAAAAGAAAAAAAAAAGCATTATATCCGCTTTCTACCTGCTGTACGGATAAAATACATATTAATGAAAATATAAAGTCATTAAGCTAATAATTTTATCATTCTTTTCTATTCAATATTGAAAGGACAATATTATAATATTATATTGATTTTAATTTAATATTTTCGCACCGAACAGTAATTTTTTTTGTGAATATTTCCATGAATCGCACTTTAGTTACATACCAAATTATCGGCTAATCATTTTTTTTGATTCTTCTAATCGACATCTGGGTATACGCATAATACTGATTTTCATCAGAATTCATTAAAACTTTCTTCTCTCATTCTTGTATATGTGAGTGAATTAGATTGAGAATATTTTGGACGGACAGACAGATAATGAAAACATATGAAACGATTTAAAACATGCTCACCGAAACCGCAAGAAAACCTACATAACTATGTTTTGATAATAAAATATATAGAGAGATACATTTAATAACAAAAAATAAGAGTAACTGAAAACTAAAAGCTAATATTTTAATATTTCACATTATTCGCAGTTTTCTAAAAATTACATAATTTTGAAAACTACGTACATACTATATATTTTTCAATAAAATTTATTATATAAATTTCCAACAAAAATCCATGTAAACATCTGCTCTGTATTCTCATATTACAAAAAATATACAATATCTTTTTTTATTATTATTATTATTATTATTATTATTATTATTATTATTATTATAATACTATATGTTACAAATTAAATTATGAAAAAGTTAATTTAAAACAGATAAAAATTACGTAGTTAATAGAATTGTTTAATTTTTAATATTTCTTTTTTTTTTATTATAATAGTGGAGTCATTTTAAATTTGGTATGACATTGTATAAATAGACAAATATAAAATAAAATAAAATAATAATTATAAAATAAAATTATAAAAAGAAGTAAATAAGTAACAACAAAATAAATAACTAAAAAATATCAAATAATTGAATTAGTGTTTTTATATGTAAGTTTTTAATTCTTATTACATTTGTATATCTTCATAATTCAATTAGTTAACTTTTGCATCCCTACGAAATTAATTTTATTTTTTCTTCAAAAAATACAGTTTACTACTAAATGGTATTCTTTATATACATAGTGTTCATATAAAGTGTTTTATCTTACAACCAAGAAGAATATAGAAATGAATGATTTCCTCTGATCTCCCTACTTTATTTTATTTATTTTTTTATTAGTATATCCGTATAATATTTTTGGTTATTAGTTTGATTATTGTATTTTCTGTTTATTTATTTAATTTTTTATTTAAGTTAGTTTATTTACAAAATTTTCTTTATACATCTTTATATTATATTTTTTTTCCTGCTTTATAAAAATAATAATAATAATAATAAACAAATGAAATTTCTGTCTCTGATCTATGTACCTACTACCATGTACCTACATAATGTTGACAAAATTAATTTTATAAAAAATAAAAAGATATGTAAAATTTTCGCATTTAAGTAATAAAAATGACCGTCAGAAATAAAATCAAAAGAAATTAATTGTATTTTAAAAATTTAAAGTATCGCATAACATAATTTATCAATATTTAAATAATAAAAATTATGTAATTTACAAATCAATATTTAATTATTATTTTATGTTTTTTTAAGTTTAATTGATGTCACTGCAAAATTGAAATTTAAGTTGTAATCTCATATTTACCTAATTTTAGTGTTCGTAACATAAATTGTTATGTATTGCATGTAATTTGTTAATTTTGATACCTGAAACCATTTCAATAATAAACACTCAAGCTTGAGGTTGATTTGGATATTTTAGTTTGTATTAGAATAGAAACTCTTGTGTCTATTAATCTAAAATTTTATTGAGAGATGTATACGAGAAATAAAAGTAAATAAATCGTATTTTAGTTTTTGATCGATTCATATAGAAGAGAGGCTATATGAATTGATTAAAAACTAAAATACATTTATTTTCTTTTATTTCTCGTATACATCCCTCAACGCTTTATTAAAGTTTAAATATAATAAAAATTATCAACAGTCAATAGTTAGGTTCGGATAATTTTTTGATTAATATCATTTAATTTGTTTACATCTATATTATAGAAGATTATACACTGCTCACAAAATTAATGAATAAGATACGAACAAAACACTCCGGATACTCAATCAAGTATCGATAGAACAGATTATTTTAATCTGTACTTATTATTTAACTGACAAAAAATGTTCATGATAATTTTCTTTGCAAAATTGTAATTGCAAATAATTTAATTTTAAGATAAAATGTATCTATAAATAAGAAAAATAAAATTGGAAATAATATTTTTATATCATGAAAACTGATTGTAGATTATATCATGCAAAAATTTTTATATCATGTAAATTTTAAAGAACTAAACTTAAGCTTTTAAAGCTTTTTTCATCAACAAGAACCATTATTTTATATAAATCGAATAAAATATCATGTGTATTATTTTCTTAAACCTTAAATTCAAGTAAAATAAATTACCTAGTGAAAAAGGTTTTCTATAAAGGCAAAATGGAGAAAAACTTATATTCTTTTCTAGAATCTAATTATAGTGGTTTTCTTCATGATAAAATTATGATAAATATTATTTATAATTTGACATTTTGAAATTAATAAAAAAAAAAAAAAAATTAATTATTTTATTAACACAAAATTTTACATTAATTATTGTTTAAACATGTTTTTCGAATAAGTATTAAATAGTTATTATAAAAAATAAAAAAGTCATTCTCCTCCAGTTAATATCGTTCTTAAAAAAGTTTTATGAAATTATTCCTGTGTGTGTAATAAATAATATTCTATTGTTTGACCGATATTAAACAGTCATGCCAGCAGCACTTAAAATATAAAAATTAAAATTTTCGTTTTACTTATAATATATAGGATCTTGAAATTAATCTTGCTTCAAGAAATAATTAATTTCAACCTTTTGTTTGAAGAACTTTATGGCAAACTAAGAAAGAAACTTAATGATATAATTAATAATAAGACAATTTCTACAAATTGTTTACTTCTGCGGTCAAGTTTTATTAATTAATTATTTTGATTAGTACTATATTAAAACACTACACATAGATGAGATAGTTAATTTTTTATAAAGCTTTCTGTTAGTGTTTATTATGGTTCAAAGAAGACTTTTCATATTTTCATAAATTATGAAAAAAAAAAGTGGTATTTACAACAATTGAAATTGAATTAAAACTTTTTCGAAAATGTGCAATGTAAATTCACCGTAAGAAATTATTTCAATACTTATACCCATTGTACAAAACATTTCAAAAACATTCAGTGAAAAAATCCCGCGAAAAAAAAAAAAATAAGAAGCAAAAGCCACCAAATAAAAAAAATTCTTTTAATTTATTTTATTATTTTATAATTAAAAAAAAATTAAAAATAAAATGAATATTGAAACTCATGAAAATGATGTTCACGTTAAAAAATCTTGGAATAAATGTAATGAATATCGTAAACAAAATAAATATTGTGATTTGGAATTGAAATTGCCGAATGGAAGTGTCTTTAATGTCCATCGAATAATTTTAATATCTGGTTGTAAATATTTTGAAGATTTATTTGACTTTCATGATTCGAAAGATAAATTCAATCAAAAATCGGCCAAGAATTTCGTAGAACTGAAACGAGATGTACCAAGAATTGTGTTCGACAATATAATTGAATATATTTACACAGGTAAAGTTGAATTTACAACAATTGAAATTGTATTAAAATTACACGAAAATGCAATATTTTTTTCTATGAATGATTTAAAAAATATTTGCTCAAATTTTTTAATTCAAAATTGCTCGATTGGAACCATCTTAGATTTTTGGAGACATTCAGAATTCGATGATACATTGAAACAAAAGAGTATGCAAATTATTCGTTCAAATTACGAAGAATTTTTGGAGCTTAACATTTCAAAATTAACTTTTAATGAATTGAATGAATTAACCAAAAATTATGTTATATGTCCAGTAAATAAGATTTACGAATGTGTTTTTAAATGGACGAAAATAAATTTGGAAAAACGGCGAGAACATTTTCCAACCCTACTTTACAATCTTCGACGATATTCCGTTAGTGATGAATTCAAATGGAAAATAATTGCATCTGCAAAAGGAGACAAATTTTTGATTATAAACTTGGTGAAACATTTTAATCAAAAAAAGAAAAAATTAAACGCTTTATTTTTACCACGAAAAAAATTAGAATTTGAAAACAATACATTCTTTTCGATAACCCTAGATTCAGTTTTAGAATTGAATAAAACAAAGTTTGAACATAAAGTAAGCGTAAAAAATTCTGCAGGTTTTCGATGCACGGAATTCGGTACAAATTACTTACTTATTTCTGGTGGTGATAATTCGAAGCATTGTAAATATTATGATCCTTCATTCAATGAAGTAAAAGATTTCCCATCTATGAATCAAGAACGTAAATATCACGAAATTTTAGAAATGAATGATAGAATTTATTCTTGTGGCGGTTATCCAAATAAAAAATCCCTTGAAATTTTTGATTCGAATGCAGAAATTTGGATTGATGGACCAAACATGAATGAAGGTAGACATAATTTAGGTATGACACAACATGAAAATTGTCTTTACGTTATTTGTGGTGATGTAAATAAAACTGTAGAACGTTATGATCCACGTGAAGATAAATGGACTAAATTGACTAATGATCTAAATGGACTAAATAATGAATTCATAAAATTGGAAGTCCAACGCACATCTTCAGTTTCTATAGAGAACAAAATTTTATCATTCTCTTGCGGAACGGTTTTAGAATTCGACATAAGAGCAGTGAAATTTACTGAAATTCCAAAAATTATAAAAAAGCCAAATAAATTTCGTTGGCTAAGATCTGCTTGCATTGATGGTGTGGTTCATGTCTTTGGTAGATGTGATGCATGTTGTTTTTTCACAACTTTACGTTATTCCGAATATAATTGTAAACGTTGTTCAGATTATCCTGTAGAGGTAGAACGATTTATTAAATCGAAATTTAAAAACAATGAATTCTATGATTATGAAGTTCTGACACCTCAACCTAGATCAAATTATGAGGTGGCTGCATTGTATTGAAGATTCTTTAAAGTGCTAGTTGTTAAGTTAGTGCAGGAATATCATAAGCATGTTTTAAATAAAACAGATAAAAAATAAATGATACATTTTATAAAACATTTTTACTTATTTTACATTATGAAGAAACAAACAAAATCATATTCTTTATTAATTTTTTCCAACATTAAGTTTAAGTTTAAGAACATATGTTTTTTTTAATTTGTTTATTTGTTTTTTACTTAATTTATTTCAAAAACCAAATTTTAACTTAAAATCAAAATTTATTGTTAAAATTTTTTGTTAAAAAAAACTCAGATTTGATTTATGTGTATCAAGAATTATTCAAAAAATTGTATTAAAAAACTTACTAAATTAAATACCATTATTTGATAATTTTAATATTATATGAAAAATTATTTAAAAATTGTAAAAATTTTTTTGAAATAGCTGTTAAAATTTTGATTTAAGTAATAAAATATTGTAAATTTTGATTTAAGTAATAAAATAGTGTACCTAAATGTAATAAGAATAAAAAAAATATTTCCTTATGAGAAGTTTGGCATTTTCATTTTTATTACATCATGTCCAATCTAAAGTAATGTCGCAAAATTGTTATCTAACACTTTAAAAAAAAAAACAGAGTTAATTTAGGTAGAAAGTCAACTAAAAAATTTTTTTTTTCTAAATTTTATGTTTTAAAAAGATTAATATAGTTTTCAGAAGATTAATATACCTAGTGGTTTCTTTATAACTTTATATGATTCAAATGATAATTATAATTTATGATTCGACATTCTAAAATTAATAAAATATTATTTAATTTTATTTTTTTTTTAATTTTATTAAAACAATATTTTACATTAATAATTGTTAAGACATTTTTTTCTTATAAGTAGTAGTAGGTACCTAATTGTTAATAATAATATCAAAGTAAATTAAAAGATAGAAGTTGACTTAACCTAAGAGGAGCTAAAAACTTAAGCCTTTCAAATTAAACATTAAAATAAAAATTTTAACTTAAAATTAATATTAAAAAAAAATTTTCCACAAAAAATCCCTAATAAAAACTAAATAATTAAAAATAAACAAATTTTTAAAAAAATTTCATTGAAATTGATTTAAAAAAATATTCTTTTTTGGGGGCAAAATTTTTACTAAGCACAGAGTATTAATATTTATTTTTCTTTTAAATCTTAAGTAAAAAATAAAATTTTATAAAAAGTATTTTTTATATTAAGTTTTTTAAATTTTATTTAAAAAAAAATCCAAAAAAAATTTAAAATTAAATTAAAAAAAAAAATACACGGCGAATCCATAATAAGTATAGAGTTTTATTTTTAATTTTTTATTATAAAAAATTAATTTTTTTTTTTTTAATTTTAATTGAAATTGTTTTAAATAATATTCTCTCCTTCTTAAGGCTATTTTTTACTAAGCATAGAGTATTAATATTAATTTATTTTTTTAATTTAAGTTAAAAAAATAAAAATTTTGCCTTAAATTAACTTTACAAAATTATTCTATTTTCATTACAACGAATCTATAATAAAATATAGAGTATTATTTTTTTAACTTTATTAAAAATAAAAATAATAATTTTTTTAAAAATTTTCATTGAAATTGATTTTAAAAAAAATATTATTGTTTTTGAGCGAATTTTTACTAAGCACAGAGTATTAATATTTATTTTTCTTTAAAATTTTAAGTCAAAAAATTATTTTTAGAATTATTTTTTATGTTAAGTTTTTAAATTTTGTTATAAAAGAACTTAAAGAATTTAAACTTAACTTTAACGATAAATAAAAAAAAAATACACGGCGAATCCATAATAAGCATAGAGTATTATTTCTTAATTTTTTATTATAAAAAATATATATTTTATTTAATTTTTATTTTTTAGGCGAATTTTTACTGAGCATGGAGTAGGCGAATTTTTTTTGTTAATTTTAGTTAAAAATTAAAAAAAATTTTTAGAATTATTTTTAATATTAAGTTTTTAAATTTTGTTAAAAAAAAAACCTAAAAAATTAAAACTTATTTTTAAAGAAAATTACTGCGACTTATAATTTCTATTTTATTATAAGTTTTTATGTTTAATTTTGCAAAAAAAAATTTAACGTATTGAAAATTAATTATGAGAATTTTATTAATTTTTATTAGAAATAAATATTCGTTAAAAGAATTAATTTTTAAATCTTCGAATGCTTTATAAGTTTTTATACGATATTAAAGCTTATATTAAAATGATATAATAGTTATATTTCTTAAATTAATTTTCTTCGGCAAATTTGTACTAAGCATAGAGTATTTTATAATTTTTTTTTCAAGAAAAAAGTTATGTTCTAAATATTCTCTCATTATAATTAATTTTAATAAATAATTAAAAAAAATTT
Source organism: Hybos culiciformis (assembly GCA_964007475.1). NCBI lineage: Eukaryota > Metazoa > Arthropoda > Insecta > Diptera > Hybotidae > Hybos > Hybos culiciformis. The sequence goes on along the minus strand of OZ023274.1, from coordinate 48,335,631 downwards.
ACGGTGAGTTCTTATTAAGCTTAAAATACATTTTTTTGTTCAAAATATAAATCGATTTTTGTCAACTATAGATGTTTTAAATAACACTAAAGTAAATATCTTAAAATAAAATTATTTTTTTTAAATTACAATAAAAAATATTAAGTTTTAAAGAATTTCCTATAATAATTTTTTTTTTATATTACATTTTTATTTAAATCTTACAATATTCTTGTTACCTAAAGGTTCGCGATCCCAGCTGCAAATTTCGACCATGACATTAAATCAAAAAGTAATAGGTATACCCGAATTTGACGAAAAATTTTTTCCTAAATTCTCGCCATCAATTAAAATTTATTTTTGTGAGAGCCACCGGATTTTAAAGTAAAAAGTGGAGTCTGAGAATTAAAATGCGGTCATTACTTTTGAATTTAAATCCGTCGACGTCGCAATTAACACCTGAGATACAAGGTTTAATATCAATGGATTATTTAAAAATCTCGCTTAGTGAGAAAATCTGTATTTGTTTCGTAATTAATGGCGCGCCATAATATTTTTTATCCTGATTTTTGAAATATACAGAATTTCTCAAGATGCGGGATTTTCATTTAAAACTTTTTCTAAAATCGGTATTTTTGTTTTAATTAAAAAATACTTTTTGAATCGTTAATGTATTTATAAATTAAAAAAAAAGTTTTTAAAAACTTCATTATCATTAGCGTTATCATTATTATAGTTACATAAAAAATCCTTAAAATCTAATATTTTACATTCTTATTCTTAATTATTAATTATTTAATTAAAAATAGAAAACAGCTAAAAATGCTTCCTAAATCAATACAATTAATACTTAATTTGTATAAACAAGATTTAATTATTTTCTAAATTTTCTCTTATCTTTTTCTTATATCAAATCTTAAGAACTACATAAAAACTACATTAAAATAATTAATTTATATTGGTTGAACTTAATTTTAAATAAAAAACAAAAAAATTATTAAAATTAAAATATATGATATTGAACAAAATTTCTTAATTCTTAAGAAAAAATTATATTTAAAAATAAACAAAAATTATTTTAACATGTGAAATTTTCAAAATGATTGGTAAAATTAAAAAAAAAAAATGTATGTAGGTAAAGTACATAAAATAAATCACACTTTTCTTTTTTAATATGTGTTTAAATTTTTTTTTACAAAAAAAAAATACTGAAATACGAAACTATTTAAAGCAATAAGATGCTCGAAAAACTATGTTTGATTAAAAGCTTTAATAACAGCATTATAGCGAATACCACAAATACAAACAGTTTATGTCTAAAATAGAAAGAATTAAAACATTTTTAATTTCAATAAAACTGTATAAATTCAAGGTTACCTTTTTCTTGCCATTTTTTCCATTTTTTTCGCTCTTTCCATTCTTTCCATTCTTCCCATTCTTTCCATTCTTCCCATTCTTCCCATTTTTGTCATTAGTACTATTTTTTCCATTTTTTCCATTTTTACCATTTTTACCATTTTCACCACCTTTTCCATTTTTACCATTTTTATAACCTTTTTCATTTTTTTTCTCTTCCACTAGTTTTTGACTAAGTTTTTCTTTTGATCTTGATCGAGTCAATATACCCTCTTTTTTCATAGACAATGTAACCAAAGATTGTATAATTATTGTTGCATTAACCGCTTTTCTCCATTTAGCTTTTATATGATCACTGTTGGTACGTTGCACAACTTCTGGTTGAATATTGCGATCATTTGCGGTTACTCCCAATAACCAAGGATGTTTTAACGCTTGCTCACAAGTATAACGCTTTTTAGGATCCTTGCACATTAATTGCAAAACAAATTCTTTAGCCGATTCACTAATATCTTTCCAATGTTCTTCATCGAATATATATTCAGTTTCAGCTATTAATCCCAATACATCAGTATCAGTCCAATCATAATCACCAAACGGTGGATAACCACTTAACAAGATATGTGCTATAACCCCTAAACTCCAACAATCTACACCTTTGTGATATGGCACATGTTGTGCTATTTCTGGTGCAACATAAATCGGAGTACCACAATAAGACCACATAAGACTCGTATCCAATTTTGCTAAACCAAAATCACTAACTTTGACAGTAAAATCGAGTGGATCACGAGAACATAGAATATTTTCTAATTTCAAATCACGATGCACAACACCGTGCTGATGCATATAATTTACAGCTTCCAGAAGCTGTTTCATTATATTAGCTACAATTTTTTCTGAATAAAAACCAACTTTAATGATTCGTTGAAATAGTCCCCCACCTTCTACTAATTCTAAAATTATATAAATAAAAATTTTATCATGAAACGTTTCATACATTTTAACAATATGCGGATGAGAAAATTGTACATCTCTGGAACCACTTGGTTGACCCTCACCAAAACCGGCACTAAATCTTTGCATAGCTTTTATTTCAGTTTCAAGATAACGTTTCTGTCGAACTCTCCTCTTATCAATAATTTTCATGGCAAATCTATCCCAAGGATTCATTACACTTTCACATTCATAAACTGTTGAAGTACTTCCTCGGCCTAGTAATTCCAAAATTCTATATTTTTCCTTAATTATGGTCCCATTTGATAAATCTCGTGTGCGCCTAGCCATTTTTTATTTTATCAGTTTATTTATATAGGTATATTAAAAACAGGTACCTATATGTGATACAGTAACTTCACAAATACAATAACTTCACAAATTAAATTATACAATTTTAATGTATTTGTTTTTAAAATAAAGAATAATAAAAGAACAATTAATAGAATTATTAGAATAGTTGTGAGTCCAAATTCAAAGTTCCCAAAAAAAAATACAAAACAATTATTGTGTTTCTTTTGTAATGATATTAAAAATCAATCGTGCCAGCAGTACTCAAATTCATATTTTTTTCTATTAGTTTTTATTGTTATTTTAAATATTCTGGGGGCTAAGAAAAACTATTAAATTGAAACGTCAACGAACCAATAATCTGTAAAAAGTATAAATTTATTTCAATCAGTTTACTTTTTCCTCTGAAAAAGAAACAAAAAAAATGAAAATCATATTAATTGTACAGTAAAACAATCTTTTATATTGCATATTTTTTGGAATTATAGTTTTTATTGCATATCTCTTTGATTGATTAATATTGCATTCATTCAAATTCAATGTTTGTTATAAAACATATAATGGCGATAAATAACGTTGGGAACCAAATTGTAATGTGCTTCAAACGAAATATAAAAAATTAGATAGAGTGGAAAGTGAAATTATACTTTTTTAAATTGTTTAATCTTCATCAAAACACACGCGAGCACGACTAAAACTTATAGTTCCTTTCAGTCGGGTGCTTGTATGGATAATGCTAAATTCCCCCGCTTACAGAAGGCTGTATTTTTGTTTAGATAAATGTATATCGAGTACGGTAATATTTTATTTCTATGTTTGCTTATTAAAACATATTGTATATATAAATTAAAAATAATGTAATTAAGCGACATCTTACAAAATAATGATTTTAATAAACACTTGTAAGTATTTTCCGTGTATAATTATGATGAAAATTTAAATAAGCAATAAAAATCAATCAAATTATTTTCAATCTTTGATTTATTCTATTTTAAAGACCCAACTCAAAATTTAAAATTTATTAAATAAAAAACTGAAAAAAAAATGGAAACTGAACGTATTTCGTATGAAGATGTTGTTTATGCTAAAAAAACTTGGAATCAATGTAATGATTATCGGAAACAAAACAAATATTGTGATTTGGAATTGAAATTGCGCGATGGAAGTGTCTTCAGCGTTCATCGGATAGTATTAATATCTGGTTGTAAATATTTTGAAAATATATTTGACTTTGGTGGCTATGATTCGATAGATAAATCCAATGAAAACTCGACTAAGAATTTCATGGAAATCGACCCAGATGTACCTGGTAATGTGTTCGAAAAGATTATCGAATATATTTATACAGGTAAAGTTGAATTTACAACAATTGAAACTGGATTGAAATTACACGAAAATGCTAAATTGTTTTCTATGAATGATTTGAAAAATATTTGCACACAACTTTTAATTAAAAAATGCTCGATTGAAAGCAGTTTAGATTGTTGGAGGCATTCACATTTCGATGATGAATTGCAAAAACAGTTTTTGGAAATAATTCATTCAAATTGTGAAAAATTTTTGGAATTGCATCTAAGTAAATTAAATTTTGATGAATTAAATGAATTAACTAAAAATGAGCAAATTATTTGTCCCGAAATCAGGCTTTATGAATTTATCATAAAATGGACTAAAATGCATTTAGTAGATCGAAGAAACAATTTTGCGATCCTGCTTAGTAACCTTCGACAATGTTCAATTAAGGATCAGTTTAAATCCAATTTAATTGCATCTGCAAAAGAAGACCAATCTATAACTATGGGCTTGGTGCAACATTTTGATCAGAAAATCAAATATTTGGATGCTTCATTTTTTCCACGATTAAATTCAGGATATGAAAAAGGAACATTCTTTGCCATTAATAAAGTTTCAATTTCAAAATTAAATAAAACAGAATTTGAACATGAGACAAGAGTAAAAAATTCTCCTGGTTTCCGATGCACTAAGTTCGGTTCTAATTATTTACTCATTTCTGGAGGCGGTTGGTCTTCAGAACAGAATACACCCAGAAAAACTTGTAAATTTTATCATACTTCTTTTAATGAAGTAAGAAATTTTCCATCTATGAATCAAGAACATGCATACCACGAAATCTTAGCAATGAATGATAAAATTTATGCTTGTGGCGGTTATCCAGATAAAAAAACTCTTGAAATTTTTGATTTGAATGCAGAAATTTGGATTGACGGGCCAAATATGAATGAAGGCAGAGTTAATTTTGGTATGGCACAATATGAAAATTGTTTTTATGTTATTGGTGGTGAGAGAATTGGAAGTGTTGAACGATATGATCCCCGTGAAAATAAATGGACTACATTAATTGAAAAAGATGAATTTTTGTTACAGAACTTAACGTACACATCTTCAGTTTCGTTGGAACAAAAAATTTTATCATTTACTGTTGCAAATTTTTTCGAATTCGACATAAGAGCAATTAAATTTAATGAAATTAAAAAAAATCCAAAATTATTCTCAAGAGCTAAATGTGCTAGCATTGATGACGTTGTTCACGTCTTTAGTTATTGTGATCTATGTCCTAAGTGCAATGATTTAGATTGCCTCGGAAAGTGTGAGCACAAAATACGTTACCGTCAACCAAACAGTCAATTTATAAAATCAAAATTAAAAAACAATGAATTTTATGAGTTTGAAATTTTGACACCATATATTGAACCACCATGTGATGTAGTTGCAATATATTGAAGTTTTTTTTAAATTGCAAGTTCTTAAGTTATTGTGAAAATTTTTTTAAGTAAAACAGTAAAAATATATTAAATGAAAAATTTGCAAAACATATTACACTTTATTGTAATTTATTACTTCTCTTTCGTAAACGTTAAAAATTTAAATTAATTTATCGGCCGTTCTAGAAACTTTGTTCAATTCTCAATGAAAGAAAAATGTCCCTTAACTTTTAACAAAAAAAAAAGTTTATTTTTATTGGAGAAATCCTAAAAAATCAATAAACATACATTTATGAACATAAAATTGTTCCAAAAAAAAAATATATTTTTTTTTTTAATTAAATTCAAAATAAATTCCGTAAAGCTAATCTTAAAAGTTTTTTTATATTATTATTTTGTTTTCAAAATTGATCTGAAAAGATATAAAGATAAAATGAACAAAAGATTTTATGCTGTGGGCATCATAACGATTACATTTTTTTTTTTTTTTTTAAAAGCGTAAACATAATTTTTTTTCAACATACTCATAACAACACTTTTGTTTACATTATTTGTATAAAATGTCACCTTTTTTTTTTTTCTAAGAAACTAAATTAAAATAATTATTATTTTTATTAAAATAAATTCTTATAATTTGAAGGACATTTTAATCTCGTTCTTTATACTTATATAAAATTTATTAATAATAGTAATTTTTTTTTTTATTATTTTTTTAACTTTTTATGTTTGCGAACTACTTATAAAAAACAATACTGATATTGTGTTGTAAAGTGTCTAGTACTGGACACTGAAAAAAAAAATTAGACTTAATCTTCATAATGTGTACATAACTACTTTAAAAACTTTTCCGCGTAAAATATTTATAGTTAAATGAAAGATATTTTTGTTAATTTAACTTTAAGAAGAAAAATTTCGGCTGACATGGTGTAGTTGTATTACCATTATCTTACGGTGTGTTCGGTCGTGGGTTCGATTCCCACCTCGGACTGGAATTTATGTCAAATTTTCAATTTGATCACTTGAATTAAGTGTTTGTGTTGTTTTTTTTTAATTATGTGATTTTTGTGGAGCTAACATCCATTAGAGACTACATATAGAGAAATTAACCTCGGAGGTTTCTCATACAAAAAAAATCAGAGTTTTTTAAATGATCTTTAAAATCAGATTAACTTTATAAAATAAATACATTTGTCGTACATTTATGTTTGTATATTTCGTTAAATATTATATGATCAATATTTTTTTTATTACCACTTTCAGTGTAATAATGAAAACTACAAGTTAAAGAAAAATAAATTTTTTATGTACAATATTAAACATGTTCTTCATTAATTTATCATAAAAAATATATTTAACTAAAATGTATCTAAAGCTAGAATTAATCACGTAATAAATGAAACGCAGCTGTTTCATAAAAAAAAAATTGTAAAAAGCCTCAATCCCTATATATATACATACATACATATAAAATTATTAATTTTTTTTTATTATTATTAATGAAATTAAACAAAAGTTGTTAGTTTTTATTTTATTTTTTATTATTATTTTTCATGTCATACGTAATTATTCAACTTATATGTATTTATAGTTTTTTTTTTATTATGTCAATTTGTCACTGCATAATATTTTTGCTATAACTTCAGATTTGTTTTTTGCATAAAGGCTAATTCTAAATTTTTACTAGGTATACATTAATACTATAATAAATAACCCGTCCCAAAATATGTAACAAATGAATTGTAGCAAAATTTGCTACTTGAAAATTATAATTTTTATTGTTTTTGAAGCGAAAAATATATAACAAAAATATTTTTTTATACAATAAGAGTAACTGAAATTTTTATGACAAATATTGCTATAATCATATGAACAGATATATTCAAAAGTGAAACTATTAGATATTTTTCCTTGCTATGGAGAAACAGCAAATTTTGATAACATTATTAGCTATTTCAATTTTAACTATATACATAACAAAAAATATAGAGTCAAAAACTATTTAACTAAAATTATTGGCGTGACAACAAGTAGAATTGCTGATAACTAACAACTGCTGCACCCGCTTTAACTTTTGTTAACCAATTATTTTATACTTTGTGATTATAAGTATAAATAAAACTTGACATAAATAATAATATCCCAGCTTTAAATCTTCAATTTTCTAAAAAAAAAAAAAAGATAGAAATAATTAACTTGACGATCTCTGATGCATAGCAGAATTCTTAAGTACTTTCATACATTTTTAATATTATATTATACATTGTTGTTCTTTATATACAGTATTTGTAAATTTAATTCTTTTCGTTAATTTAATTTATGTTATTAAAATATGCAAATTTATATTTAAAAAAAAAAAAATAAAATAAAATAAAATAACTTAATGAGCCGTGTAATAAATTCAAAACAAAAGACTTCAATTTATAATGCATATAATAAAAATAGAACATAAACTTGATTTTATTTTCTTCTATAATCTAATTTACAAGAGCTTTTCTTATAAGCGCGCGAACGAATACAGGAGATTAGCATTTTTCCTTTTTTTTTTGCAATTAATTTATATTTTTTCCTTAGTTTGAAATTTCTTAATTAAAAAAAATAATAAATTGAATTTCATGAATATTAAATTTTGAATAAAATTAATTTTATAAATACATGTTTTTATATAAAAAATATGCTATAAATGTTGAATTCATTCAACTATAAAAAAAATTAAATTTAGATTTAATCTATAATTTTATTTATATTTAGAATTTTATATTGAGTCAAATCAAACTACTAAGCAATTGTTCAAACAAAAATTATAGCAAAAGTTGTTGTAATATTTTTTCTAGCTTAAAATATAGTAAAAAATATTTTTTTAACACCAAAAATTGCAATGCATTAAAGGAAATATTCTTTAGTTTGTAAAGATCTGTAGAATGGATGCGGCATTAAAATAAGGAGTATATGATTGTTTATTGCTTATGTATAAGAGAGATAGAACAATTAAAAAGTACACTCGGTTGAAATTTGGATTTTGTAAGCGTTGGCTTCGATTTTAGCCAAAAAAAATTTACAAAAATTAAACACGTACAGAACTGCTTTACATATATTAAACTAACTTTAAAACATTTATACCAACATTAATTTTCTTTTGAAATTGCATTGTTGACGGTAGATTTATGCGATGCAGCAAGAAAATATTGAATCATTAAATTTTAGCTTCTGAAACTAAATTTTAAAAAATTAAATAGTTGCAAAAACTAACTATTAAACTATCAAAGTAATTAAATTTTATTTTCATGATAAATCTATGTATTAATATTTCAAACAGTGTTTGTACAAAACTTTTTATTCTTTTTTTTTTTACTTTTATATGATTAATTGGTATACAAATTTTAGCAAGCTTAAAGCATATTTCACTCTTCTGTTTTTGTGTGTGCGCAAAATAATGAAAGTGGTATAACTATATAAATGTGTTAATTTGTTGACAGTATCATTTAAAAAAAAAAAAATCTCAATTAGAAAGAAATAAATTATTTCTTGTGTAAAACCAAAAAAAAAAAAAAAAACATATTTTTAAAAGCATTTATTTATCAAATTCAATTAGCTTTTATTAAAATAAGTTAAAAAAAAAAATTAATAATAACAATAATAAAGTTCATAATTTAAATATTTTATTATTATTATGTTTTCAGACCGAAAATTCCCAAAAAAAAAAAACAATCAAAAATATATTTATTATTGTGCAGTCACGATTATGAACCTGTCAATAATTTTATCCTTTATTAAAATTTAATTTATTGAATTAACAAAAAAAAATTGTATATATCTTGTCAAAATTTTAACACTAAAATTAAAATTATTATTATTTTTATTTGTTTTTGTTTTTTTTTTTTTAATAGAACCAAATAAGTAAAAAAAAAATAATAATCCCGCCACCCAAACAATTTTGTCTGACAATCTATTTTTTCAGAAAAAAAAATATATATATGTATATATATGTATATAAACAAAACTACACGGTGAAAATTTTTAATAAGAAAATATTATGTCTTCTAACTAAACACTGTTGACTGAAAATTATTTGAAATAATTGATAAGTTGAAAATGCAGGCAAAACAATTCGTAAAAATTTACATCTTTTACATAATATGAGTTTTTATAATTTTTCATTAAAACCCCCTTTCAGCATGAGCATATACAGTTCGAACAAATTGAAACTTATTTATCTACACAAATTTCCAAGTTTGAAATTATTTGTGTGAATGTAGTACGACCTTATTTGCATGCAAGGTCAATTATAGGTAAAACAGTCAATCAATCAGATTTTTTTCTGAAATTGACATCAATTGTCATGATAACAATATTTTTAACATATTTATTTTAAATATTACTCATTACAGATGAAATTAATTTATACACAGTGTCGGACAATAGCAAGTATACACATTTGTCCAATATTTATTCAGTTTTTATCAATTTTATATTTTTCATGTTGGAAGAAACAGTTTTTTCTTATTTGTAAAAAAAAGTTTTTTTAATTTAGAACTATTTTCGAAAGAGCTATATATTTTCAAATTTTTTAATGATTTCCTACATCGCAGCGACAGAATTTACAAATGCTAAAACTGTTAATATAAAGCTGAAAATGTTGCGCTGTAGAAAATAATTGTTTTTCCTCAAATTTTAATGAAAATAACATAAAAGTTGCAAAAGCGTTTATACTTTTAAAATGAAAAAATCAAGAAAAATCCGCAATGCAATGTATACTTTGACGTACTCTGTATTTAAATTTCTTCGGACAATGAATTCTAATACCCTTGACCTTCTAATAATTAAAAAAACAATAAATAAAATCGGCATTATACGCAAAAAAAATTTCTCTGAACTCTGAATAATTAGAGCCCAGACAACCATGAAATTGCAAATTTTTTTGGTACTTGATTTAATTGAAAGTACTTTGATTTCAGTGAATCGCAATTAATTGTTTAATCCTAAAATCTAATTAAAATTAAAATGAGAAAAAAAATCTAAATTAGAATATGAATAATTAAAAATAATAAACATAATTTTTTTTTGCAATATTATGAACAAAATTTTAAATAAAAAAAATCCTAACAACCTACTCTTTTTTTTAACCACAAATATAAATTTAGTCCATCATATAAGTTCGTCAATCAACTATCCCTACCACGATAATGAACCAATAAATTTTTAATGGCAGACAAATTTAATAATGCTTTTTTACATAAAAAAAACCGAATTATTGCAATATCAATTTATGACGTAAAATATTTTATGGCAATTATTTCTAAAGCTAAAATTCTTGCTAGGGAATAACTAGATACAATTTAAAAAAAAACTCTTTAGTAATCTCAATGTTTCTTTCGAAGATTTGAAAGCCTTTGAATTTGAAGACAAATTTAACAATGTTGCCTGAATTTTTTACACAATATTGACAAACAAATATCTAGACAATATCTTAACAAATATCTAGACCACATCGAAACCTCACAGCTTGAAGCGAATACTGTCGAGGATTAAGAAAACTTGAACAACATATTCATAATTTTATTAAATATTCCGAAATCTCTTAAGTAACTATATCCTTAATCTGAAAAAAAAACTACCAAGTAAGATAAAAAAAAGTTAAATATTCACAGCTTTAAATTGAGTAATAATCAGGTTTGGTTCTTAAGTCTTTTGTTTTTTTTTTATCATGAAATTTAATTCATATTTCAATTGATTAATTCTTTTATATTATTTTTAATTTAAATTTTCCGTATGACAATAATTTGAAATTATATATCCATCTGACTTCTTTATAATATTTTCTTGGAATCCAAAAAAAAAAAAAAAACAAATTGCGTCGATATCATTTGATTTTTTTTTTTCTAAAATAGTCTATTTGAAAACTTTTTTAAATTATACTTTAAATTTCAAGCAAAAAAACTAGTTATTTATTAGAACAATGTTGAAAGTAATAATGTTATTTGGATACAAATGCCTTTATAAATTGCTAAATTTAATTAAAATAATATATTAAATCATTGCTATATACACATAGTAATAAAATAATATTCAAACATAGTTTTAGTAGTACAGTAATTATCATCGTCGAAAATAAAAGCCTTGGGTCTGGGGAACCAAAACATACTTTTATATACACTTTATTAAGTAGGTTCTTTTTATTCAATAATATAGAATTCTTAAATAAACTATTAATTCTTATATAACTTTTCAATTTTAAAATATTTTTAACTAATATATAGTTAAATGATTTTCTTATTAATATAATAAAATCTGCGCACTAACTATAAAATGCTATTTAAGTTTAAAACTTTTTTTCTTTTAATTATCTGAGTTGTTATTTAGTTTCTCATGGCAGAAATAAGATTGTTTAAAATTAGAAAAACATAAACTTTTAATACTATTACATGAACACCGATATGAAATATACATACCAAAATTTATGAAATATCAAGATAGTTTTTTGATGATATTATAAGAAAAACAATATTATAAAAAGTCTAGAAAATTAAAAAAAATATTTAAGATAAAGTGAGAAATATTCATTAATTATTATTCAAAATCCATCATACTTAATTATCAAAATTTTTTTTAGTTAAAACTACTAAACTTTTCAAGTTCATAGACCCTGTTACCAGAATATTTTAAAATTTAAAATTTTTCTTTCGAACAAAATTAATATTCTACAAAATAAAAAAGAAAAAAAAAAATAACAAATATGTGGATATCGCATTATGCAAAATCAGAAAATTTAAATCAACATAAGTTTAGAGTTTTTTTTTTTTTTTTTATGTAATTCAGAGAGAAATTAAATATATTTAATTTTTTTTTTTTCTCGCCATAGTAATTTTTCAATAAAAGCTATAATATTATTATAATGGGAATAAAACTTTTAAAACAATTCAAGTTTAGTAATTTTTATTTTTTATTTTTATTTTCAACTTTAAACTTTTTTTCAAGATACCAGTTTAAATTTAACTATATGATTGTGAATATGGCGAATAATTATAATGTTCGTAGAAAGTAATGCTAATGTTTATTATATTTTATTCAATTAGAAAAAATCGCATTTAAGATTTTGCATGCCTAGAAAGAAGTTCTGTATTCTGAAATGGAAATTTAAATCCAAAAATTGTTAAGAACACAAAATAATTCAATTCTTTTAGTTCTTTGTCATTGAACTGTATCTATGAATTATTCAAGTTTAGTGTGCCAACTTTTTGGTTTTTTCAAAACGCAACGCTGGAGTAAAATGAAACGTTTATGCATAAAAGTCTTTCAGTAAAATAAGTAAAAATTTTTTATAATCATTATAATGGAGTTAAGTTATCTAAATCTATTAAAAATTAACAATCTGAATCGATTTATGAATAAAAGAGTCGAAAATTGCCTACACATATCTGGTGTTAGTGTTATGTGATATTTGCGGAAAGTTTATGATGTCTTAGCCTAGGTTGTTTATTGCCGACAGACTACTTTTAGCATACACAGGCATTTGATGGGGTAATTGTTTAAAGCATTTTCAGAGTATAAGGAAGAGACCAAGCGATGCATTTCAAACACTTCTTAATTGCCCGATTATTTTGCTAATGTTGCAACTTTCCAATCTGCCAAACCTGAAGTGATGTAAGATAAGTGAGAATGAATTAGAGCAAAATAGTTTTGTTTTTTTCAACGGGTAGAAAAGTGGTGAGTTTAAACTTAGTAAAGTATAACTTTTACTGGAGAAATTTTCTTACCTGCATTGAAAATATGGGTGAACCAGGAGACATTATTAGAGATAAAAATACCCGGAAATTTTACAATTTAACTGTCAGTTAGTTATCTTTCCAATTCACATCAACTTGGTTTGTGCAAAAGAGGATACATTTTCTTTGTTTACTTTTACTTCCCAGGTTTCATCAAAAGCCTTAGTTATCAGCTGAAATAATGCTATAGATAGCTTGGAAAATGTTACAATCTTTTCTGATATCAATTTAAAAAAAAATAATGTTAACAATTATCAACAGTTTATTTGTGGCAAGCTTTTTATTTGTTTTTGTTTTTTTTTTTTTACCCATAAATATGTACATACTTCAATTCTGGTTTTAAGAAAATAATATTTTTTGAGCGAACGCGAGTATTATAAAGTAAAAAAAAAATCTCAGATCAGAGGAAAAAAGTTAAAAAAAAAAAAAAGTAAAAAAAAAAACTTTTAATCTCTGTTTTGTTTCTTGAAATTTAATTTTGTTTAAACAACAATCTTGAGTAGAAAGCTGAAGTGAACGGACATTGTTAAAGCCAGAAATTCAAAAATTCGCACAAAAAAAAAAAAACAAAAAATAAAAAACTGAAATTTAAGTAAATTTAAAAGTAAAAATATTAAAAAAAAAAAAAATTAATTTTAATAATGAAATTAAATAATTTTTGCAAAAATTTAATAAATTTCTTAAAAATAATTTGATAAATGTAAAAATAAAGTAAAAAAAAAACACTAAAAGAAAAAACATTTTTTTCTTTTAATTTTTTTTTAACTTTCAGAGCTTTCGAACCATAAACAGGAAAAATTAGATTTAAAAAAGAAAAAAACATATATTTATTATTTTTTTTGAAGTTATGAGAAAAAAAAAATAAGTGAAATTTAAATCAAAAAACAAGTTTCATTTTTCGTTTTTTTATTTTTTTTTAATTCAAAAAAAATATACAAAATTTAATTTAATTATTATTTTTATTTATTAAAATTTTATATAATTTATTTATTTTGAATTTTTTTTTAAAGATTTTGTATTTTAAAAATATTAATAAAAAAGAAAAAGTTAGGTAAAAAACAATCTTTTTTTCATAAAATTATTGAAAATTAATTAAAAAAAAAAAAAAATATTAAAAATACAAAAAAAAATTAAAAAAAATAATTTCACTTTTACTTAAAAAAGAAAATTTAATTAAAAATTACAATAAGCAATTTTTTATTTAAGTTTTCCATTAAAAAATAAAAAGTGAGGGCGGAAAAATAGAAAACTTTTAAAAAGCGACAGAAAAACTTAAAAAAAAACAAGATTTTTACACATAAAAACGTGTAAACACAGAACCTTGTCAAACGAAGAATAGAATAAGTGTGAATAAGTGCTTACCAATAATGGATTACGAAAAAAATTTATATTTTTCTAAAAACGATGTAAGTTTTTTTTTTTTTTTAATATTTATAATTATTATTAAATTAATTATTTAATATTTATTAAGTTGTTAATAAAAATAAAAAAAATTTAATTCAGACATTATTAACTGACTAGAAAAAAGCCTGCACAAAAAAAATAGTGCAGGCTCTAGCCTAGTAACTATGCCTTGATTTTTTTCATTTCGAAAAGAATGCTTTTATTTTTTTATTGATAAAGTACGCCTTGATTTTTTTTGTTTATATTTTAAAGTTTTTATCAAAGTACGCCTTGCATTCAAAGTTGCAGTCATTCGGTTGTTTTATTTATTATTTACGTTTAAAAGAATAAATTGAGGAAAGTGCCAACACTGTCAAGGTCGTTTAAGAGGTGAGTTCACCTTTTATTATATTAGATATGCCAGGCATTATACTGATTGATATCTAATATTCAATATCGGTTTCGATTTCAAATTGTCACACTAATTTATGAAAAATCTAAAACTCTCATCGTGCGTATAGTAAAATATTGTTACAAATCCAGTCTGTGTTAGAATTGCTGAAGATGGAAAGAAAAAAAATTAAGCGACATTTTTAGCAAGAAAGTGTGTAAAATTAATCAGAAAACTTTCAATTTTTATTATGATTAGAATTGGCTTTTTTTTTTTGGTACAAAATCTTATGCAAAATATCTTAAAGAAACATATTTTTTTTTTCTGTAATCTTGACTGAAAACAAAAATTAATGTACTATGAACGACCTTTTGAATTTAATTAAGCTCGACGATTATACAAAGTTTTTGTAGTTGTTGTTGTTGTTCTTCTTCTGAAATCTTAAAGCTCTCAAAAACATTTTTGTTAAGGGATTAATGACTTAAGAAAGAGAGTATAAAACAAGTTTGATTTATTTTATTAGCTCGTATAGAAACTGATAAGAATCGGTTTAATCAAGAATGTATAGAGGTTAACATTAAAGCTTAATTTCTTATGCTCTCATAATCTCAAAACATAATATTGGGTTTAATTTTAGAATTTTTATCAGTAATGCTAGTTTTAACTTTTCATTGAATTAATATTGACCCCCTTTAAATTAAATAAATTTGGAAAATATAATTTATAAAAATATTAAAAATATCTGTTGCATAATATATTTATAAAGAAGTTTGAAAAACAACAAAAACTTATATGAACAATGTAAGAATGTACTATAAAATTATGCTAAATATAGACAACTTCACTTTTATAATGAACGAAATACCAATCAGAGCTGACTAAATTTAAGTATTTTTGTACTTATAGTAATGTGCAGTACCAATATACTGGTACTGCAAAAATACTGCAATATTTTTGTAGAATGTACTGATACTTAAAAAAATTTCAGTACCAGTATACTGGTACTGCAAAAATACTGCAATATTTTTCTAGAATGTACTGATACTTAAAAAAATTTCAGTACCAGTATACTGGTACTGTAAAAATACTGCAATATTTTTCTAGAATGTACTGATACTTAAAAAAATGTCAGTACCAGTATACTGGTACTGTAAAAATACTGCAATATTTTCTCACAATATACTCGTACTGCAAAAAATACAGTACCTACCAGTTCAATATAACTGTAGAAAAATTACTAAAATTGTTTGTCACAATATGAGATGAACTACTCAATTTCTGTATAATGCAATCAATATTAAAAAAATGTTCGAGTATTCAAGGAATATTGTATTAACTTACCTATAGGTTTTTTACTTACCTATAGGTAAGTTAATACAATATTCCTTGAATACTCGAACATTTGTTTAATATTGATTGTATTATACAGAAATTGAGTTCATCACATATTGGGTTTCTGGACCCGATTCGACTCGGATTTGGACTCGACGAGTATTAGGAAGTTACTCGGACTCGGTACTCGACTCTGATAATCCAGAGTCCAAGTTTTTATATTTTTTTTTGAAAATTTGTCTCAAAGAATGATCAAAACTTGATTTAATAATTTTGAAAAACGCAGCTGAATCCGAAGAATTTTTACTTTTTAGAAACAAGAATTTTCGATTTTTAGAAATACTGGATAACTAACAAGTAATATTAATGTGTATACAACCCACTTTCCTCTATAAAATCAACTTCAACTTCAAACGAAATAAATTTTGCGATAAATACTGGTTTTTGTACTAAAATCGGATGGGGATAAATCTATATATCTTTAACATTTCTGAAACATTTCTACATTAAGACCGAAAAAATAATTAATAAAGTAAAATCTAACTATCCAAATAATTAATCTACTAGGTTTTATTTGTTTTTAAAGTTAATTTTTAATAATAAATGAATACAATAAATTGGACTACATTTCCTTTTACTTTATTTTTATTTTTATTTTAATATATTGGATTTCAATAACAATTCTTATTGCTCTTTGTAAAAAAAAACAAATTACTAAAATTTGTTAAAATTATAGAATTATTTATTATATAACAAGAGTTTTACCTGAGATTTTTGGTTCTTGACGTTGTGGTTCTAGGCGTTGTAATATAATAAATAACTCGAATTTTTAGTAATTTTTTTGTTGATATTGACAATGGACTCGACTCGGAGTCGACGATTTTTAAAAATAAACCCTACACATATTGTGACAAACAATTTTAGAAATTTTTGTACAGTTCAATATACTGAGGTACTGTATTTTTTTTGCAGTAACAGTATATTGTGAGAAAATATTGCAGTATTTTTACAGTATCAGTATACTGGTACTGAAATTTTTTTAAGTATCAGTACATTCTAGAAAAATATTGCAGTATTTTTACAGTACCAGTATACTGCTACTGAAATTTTTTTAAGTATCAGTACATTCTAGAAAAATATTGCAGTATTTTTGCAATACCAGTATACTGGTACTTAAATTTTTTTAAGTATCAGTACATTGTAGAAAAATATTGCAGTATTTTTGCAGTATCAGTATATTGGTACTTGTATTGCCAAATACTTAAATTTAGTCAACTCTGATACCAATAATTAAACTACGTTTATGAATTTAGATACTATACATAGAAATATATTGGTTATTTTGTTCAGTTTGAAGAGCGGACTTTCTAAACATAAGTATTTTAATACAATCTCATAAAAATTAAGTAGTGGAATTCTTCTTACAACCAAGAAGTTCAGCACATCTAAAGTCTTCGAATGTTATCCATACGACTTATTTGTTTCTTATAAACGATCTTGTATTTTTAGTACATTATGTTGTGTATACATAAATAAATAAATATTTCAAAAGTTTATCAAACCTGTGATTAAACATTTTTTGCAATAAAAAAAAAATTCTATAGAAATAGCTTGTTATTGGTTGGCAATATCGTTATCAGAGTTCATCGAGGGCACATAGTCTCTAGTTGATATTTTTTTTTTAATTCTGCGACACGGCAAGCGAGCGTCTGTTAGATTCAAATTCATTATTTCTCAATTTTTTTTTAGAAATAAAATGAAAAAATAAAGTTCGAAAGGTTGTTGCTGTTTTGTTTAGTTCTTGATTTTTGATAATATTTCAAAATTATAATCTTTGTTTAAAAAAATGTAAATGTTTTGTTAGCAGATCAAAAACAAGAATATTCATTGATATATAATCATAAAAATAAGTGATTTGCGTAAAAGCGATTTTTTCAAACGATTTACTAAACTTGAATGCACGATCGGTTGAGTAATTGTAAGAATCATATTTCGAATATTTTCGAAAATTTTAACTTCCTAAAAACCTAAAAAGAATTGAGACGAAATATAAAAAACGGACTCTATACTTCATTTATGAGATATTGTTGTAAATTTTTAAATTTAATCTTAATTATAAGCTATATCTGAGTACAAGTCGAAAAACAATCATTGGCTATAATTTTATAAAATTTAATATTGTATGTTATACATACTTAATGTGTTAAATCAAATCAAATATTAGATGAACTTAAACATCAATAAAAAGCAGAATGAAAAAGAAGGAGCTCTGTTGAATTGAATATTATATTAGTAATTTTAATTTAGCAAAACTGTAGCTTCATTAAATTAGTAGTATTACAAAATTTTTAATTACAATTATTTTAATTATTCTTTAATTAACCATTTTTAAATGCTTTCTCTGTATAATTTTAAATGATATTTTTTTTTTTTAACTTTTATATAATATAATTTTTTTTTTTTTTTTATTAATTTTTGAATAATTTTATATATAATGTCTATAATTAAATTTGCAATTAATTACACATTTTTTCTATTTTAAGTAAATGATATATAATCATAGGGGAATGTTGCTGATTTATTAGTTCTCCAGGAAAAAGAAGAAAAAAAAAATTGTTTCAAATCGTTTGAAATTTGTGATGAAATATAAATGAAAACATTTAGAACACACTCAGGCTAAAAATCTATTTGTAATTATTTTTATTAATCAAGTATTAGTATGTTTTACACATCATAATGATTTTAAATGATCCCAGCTCATAATACAAATTGGCACTGCATTCTAAAATTTGAGAAATTATACATAGTTGTGCTTGTGCGCAATGGTTCAGTTTTTCTTATATTTTATATTTTTCTCAATTAAAGCAAGGGTCCATTTATACAGCTTTTATGAGTTGATAACTTAAATTTTGAGAACAAAAATCGATTTTCCAAATATTTTCATTTTCAACTTTTTAATGCCAGAAAATTTCCAATAATCACTAATGTAATAACGATGAAAGGTTTTAAAATCAGATCAAGTTTATTTTTTTTGCTTAACATTTACTGAAGACTATGACGGGCAAAATGTTATTGTTCGAAAGTTCTTCAAAGATTTTTACTTGTTAAATATTTGAAATATTTTTTTACCTTTATCTTTTGTAAACATAATCACAACAGATGATCTGGTGAAAAAAAAAATATATTATCTTCAAATATTTTTCTTAGTGCTTCTTATACTAATAAAAATATAATGTCTTTGGCATTCATTTTTCTCAAGAAAAACTAACAGATGAAGTATGTATTATAAAAAAAAAATAAAAATAAACAATTTATCTTGAGAGAGGAAAGGAAAATAATGTTATTGAAAAAGAAATGTTGAAAAAAAAAAACTAATCAAAAGTGGGCCAATTTTAGTTTTTATATATTGCAATTTTTTTTTTTGTTTTTGTAAACGCGCGCAGTTTATATTGGCACTCTACACACAGTGTATATTTATTTTTTTTTTTGATAAAATATGCAACAAAATGAAAAATATAATTTTAAAATGCGTTTCTCATATACTGTCAATATAGCTTATTAAATTTATAATAATTTTTCTTCTTTGGTTTTCGTATTGTTAAGCAGAGTCCATATATTTAGTATCACTTTTAAGCTTGTGAAAAAATTATTCTTAATCTGTCACGAATCACAATAAATATCAAAAATAATGTTTTATTAACTTTAAACTTAGATTTTAAGTCTTTATATTACTGCATTAAAAATTTGCAGATAGTCCTTAACATATATTGAAATTTTCAATTTCATGGTTTCGTTTTAATAATAACCTTTTCATATTCTGAACAGTCTAAGATTATTAGTAAAATTCTATTATTTATTTGTAAAAACAAAATAACTTGGCCACGGAAACTATAATTTTGGGGCTTTGAATTCGCGTGAAAAAAAAAATATATTTTTCAAAAGATTATGGTATGAGATAAAAAAAAAAGACATATTATTTATTCAAAAAAAAATTATTATGATAGTGAAGTAAGAAAACAGATGAAATTTATTCGAAAAAAAAAAAAAAAATTGTTTCTGAAATGATGATGAGATTTAATCACGCAAATAAGCCATTTCAATTGTTTTTTTTTTTGTTTAATTTAAAAAATAACTATTACTTAAAAACAAAAAAAAATAAAAATAAGTAAAAAATGAGAAAATAATCCCTGGAGAAAATTATTATAAATTGAAATTTTCATTTTAAAGATATCTCAAGTATATTATAGAGGTCATAAAATGCAAAAATTCTTAAAACTTTATAATACTTAGTTAATAATTTTATTTTATTTAATTTTGTTTTTTCTTCATAAAAGAGAGAAAATAAATTTATACAATTTTGCTAACATTATATTTATTTAGAAAATTACCATTTAAGCATAATCTTTTGGATATATTAGTTTTTCACAGAGGCAAGAAATATTTTATTTCTTGTACAACCCTTCTCAGCTATCATCAAAAGAGTTTAATGAATTTGGCGGGAAAATAACAAACTGCAAAAGGGTTTATATATGAATAAAAACAAACAAATCATAAACTTAATGAATTACAAAATAAAAAATAAACATTTTTAAAAGAAAGTTTTTACCTTTTTTTTTTATTCAAATTCTATTATTTTATATGGAGAAATAAATTATATTAAAAAAAATTTTTTTTTTTTTTTTATTATTTTCTTTTATAAAAAGAATTAATATCTTCAAATTTCAAAATAATTTATGTTAATATGCTAAATTACGTGTTATGTTTTACCAATATTTAATGTTTGTTAACAATGGAATTCTAATGAAGGAGAGCTTTATGTTTATGCTTTGTTTATTAAGTTCGTAAGTATGTGAAAAATAAAAAATAATCATAATATTTGTCAAAATACATGCAAAAAAAAATTTCGACAATAATCTTTCCCTCAAAATCATATGAACAAGAGCAATAAAGAGCCTTCTCTGCGAAAGCTAAAAATATAAAATGGCGTGAAAAATGCAACAGAGATAAAAAAAAACACATTATTATAATATATAGAAATTATTTAAAAATTGTTTAGAAAATTAAAAAAATTCAAAACTCCGAATAAACAGCCCTGAGGAGTGTTGTATTAGTTTAATTTCTGGGTTTGATATTTTTTTGTTATCTTCTTCTTCAGAACTACAAATACGTACTCACTTTGAAGCCTTCATTCTCTAACATATCAAAAAATCAGTTCAGTCGAGACGTCTTGAACTTTGTTTTGATGATTTTTCTTGCATGAACAATAATTAGGTACATTTCAAAATGATTTCTAGACCCTACTTTTGTAGTGCGAAACTTCTACAATTTCTATGGACAATTAATTTTTGCTAAATTTTACTTCATAAAGATAGAAAATAAAATTTATGTATATATTTATTTGATTTGAATTGAATGCAAATTTATCAAAACAACATTATTAACTATTATTTATTTTTATATTTAAATATTGCATTTTTGTTTTTTTTTATAAATAAATTTTATATATTATTATTACCGTAGATTCATATACTTACGTTTCGGTAGGTGTATACAATATTATTTATGTTGTACCTATGCTAAAAAGAATATGATTAAATATATTTTTCTTTTTAATAATTTAACACTATTTCATAAAATTTTATAATTGTTATCACGTTTCAAATATCACAAGTTCTTAATTTATATTTATATATATGACTTTCAAAATTGCTAAATTTTATATTAATAAAATATTTTGTTTTTAATATTAATATATTAGTCATTATTGTAAATTTGATGAAATCTCCCATCATGAATATACAATACATAAGAGTTGCGCAACATTGGTAATATAAAATATTATTTTCTTTTATTTTTATCAAAAAAAAAAACTTGAATGAAATTATTTTATTTAATTTTTTTTGAATATAAAGTAAAAGTTTTTGTTTTCATACCTGTGGAAGCTTTGTTTGTCAATTATTAGAAGAGGACTTAAACTTAAAATTTATTTATGCATTTTAAATCTTACTGTCATTTTTAAGCATATTTTAGATATCTTTTTATTTACTTAGCTATATTTTATTATAAAACTCACAGAATGTGTGTAGATCTAATTTAGAAATGAGAATGTAACACATTAGAATGTATAATGCATTTTTTTTTAACATAAATGCACTATGATTATTTTAAATGATTTTTTTTTTGTACATTTCACATCATATTTTTTTTTGGCATCATTGTTTCTTGCTTTCACACTATATGTATATTTTTTTAAGCGAAACTCATAAAATTAAAATTTTAACCTAAATTCCATTTTAATAGTGTTGCGATATGAATGAATTTTTATAAATCTATATATTTTGCTTAGGATATAATAAATTATACATACATGTATGAATTTTATTTTTTTATTCAGCAGTTGAATAATTGAAAAAGTATTTTGTAATTTATAAATTGTAGTTTTTTATACAATTTATTGACAAGTATAAGGTGACAATTTTATACTTTTTTTTTCAATTTATGACTATATAAATTTTTCCACCTTGCATTTATATCAAAACGATTTAGACAAACTGCAGACGGTTTTTACAGTATGGGATAATTGATTACTTAAAATTATGAGAAGAATTGTTTACTTAGTTTATGGAAAACTGCTTTCATTCCGAGTGCAAGAATCACCGTAAAGAAGATAGTTAAGTAAATAGTAGTAATAGTTGGTATAATAGTTTCTGCACTAGATATTCCTATAGTACAGAAAATATTAAATATGTAACTTTATCTTAAACTATATTTGGATGAAAAATAAAAAAATTCTGTGCTTGAATTTGAATTTAGACTTATATTTATTAGTGTTTCGGCCATGAATTACTTAGGTAAGTTCACAAAAATACAAATCAGATTTAACTTTTAAAAACTCGGTTTTTCATTGACTCGTGATTCGAGCAGTGTAAGACATTTAATCACATCAGGCTGATTTTTTTAATAAATATTAATTTTTTATATGTATACATTGATTTGTTTTATATTATATTTAGTTATTATTTTTCAACCAGAAATTCTGCTTCTATGGAATAATTTCAATAAATAATATTTGAATTACAAAATATTGTCATTCAATAAAATGAAATAAGTTTTCGTCAAAAAAACCTGTCAACATTTTTATAATGGTAAAAATAAAAAATATAATTTAATATTTCCTTAAATTTCTAATAAAATAAATAAATAATTTATACTTTTGTGCATATTATGATTTTCATTAAAAATATGTACGTTGCAAAAAAGTAAACACATGAATTAGTTTGGAATTTTATTGACTTATACTCTTAGATGCATTATAACTGTTGGATATAGCGAAATACACAATCATAAATTCACTGTTTATCTTGGTATTTATAAGATTTTACTCTTGATTGTCTTATTAATTTATTTATACTAATTTTCTTCTAAGTTTGATTGATTATGATTCTTCATTTAAATAGATTTATATATTAGACGCACCATATAAATATTATACTCTAATGTTCGGAAGAAACAGAACTAAATCTTAAGCTCTCTATTCTCACAAAAATGTAAGAACACAATAATCTTCTATTAAATATAAATTGGAATTATAACAAGAAAAATTAACTTTATCCTTATAATTGTTATTATTGTTATATACTTGAGCCAAGTACTTTAAAAGCAGACTGCCCTTTATCTCTTAAAAAATTTACGAAAATTTAAATGGTAATTTTTTTACCTTCGAAACTTCAACAAAATATTAAGAAAATATTCTGTAAGTATGGGGAATTTTATTTTTAAAATTCCAAAATATAATAAAAAAAAAACATTGATTTTCTTTTTCCTTTTTTGAAATCACTGTTACCAAACCAAAACTATTTTTATATATATTTCTAAGAATTTTCTTTTTTGATTGACGCAACTATATATCAAAAGCATAAATAAGCCATCTATGCAATATTATGCTAATTTTTTTGTTTTTTTTTTCGATCGCACTAACTTTTTTTAATTTTTTTTTTTAAGTTAATTCAAATCATGAAATTTACGTGATATTATTTTTAATTTTTTTTTTTTGATTAACATTCTACGATAAATACCATCAGTTTTAACAGTATGCGCAAAGTTTTTCTTTTTCTGGTCATTCACTTGGGATGGACAATTCATTATTATTATTATTGTTATTTTTTTGATATTTTTAATTCTTTAAATATGAATTCTGATACCACGCCTTTGCGAAGCACGTACGCACCTTAGAAGAATAATTATATTATATGTTTTTGTTTTTACTGACTTTATAAAATGTAAATATAAAACAGAGAAGAATAAAACCTGCCTAAAAGACACAAATTTCAATAAATGTCAAACATTTGAAGTTTTTAAAAAAAATTATTAATTGCATTAAAAAGAAAAAATTCAATAAATTCATCAAAAAATGAAAATAAGTCCATATATTTTTACATTTTAAACTGCTTCCAGGACTGTTATTTTTCTGTTAAATTTATAGTCAGATCCTTTTATTAAACTCAATCTTATTCGTCAGCATTCTTATCAGGATTATGAGGTATATTATAAAGGACTTGGAAATATTGTTGTCAAGATTTTCGACATGTTGTTTTTTACATTTCACCTGTTGTTTTTTACATGTATACTTAACACACTGTACAATAAACGTAGTAAGAAATTTCATGTCACTAATATGCATAAAAATTTTGTGAGCAAATTTTGATCTTAACAACTTCATATTTCTTTTTAGAAATTTCATAATCATAATTTTTAACTTATTATTCTAAATAATCTACAGGAAATACCATATCCAACCCAAACGATTATTTAGACTTAGAGTGACAATAAAAATAGATCAACTTCAGTCATGGTATCCATAAGGACAACTCTGTAATAGTAAATAAAAATTTTTGGGTTAAATTGTTATACTGTTTATACTAGAAGTTCACTATATTTGTGTCATCATAGTACACCTGCAGCTTGTTCATATGAATATATATTTAGTATACGTAGCTTCGTTAATAATAATAAGTATTAAAAATGATCACTATAAGAATAATTTACTTGAATATTGAAAGATAAAAATGAATATAATTTTTATTTATTTTTTTACTAACTTTTTTTTTGAAATACTAAGTAGAATAATAGTATTATTATTATTATTATTATTATTATTATTATTATTATTAATTTAACTATTTGAAGATATATATGCCAATAAAATTATTTATTTATAAATATTTTTCAATTAAATTATGCCTGATTGCTAATTGAATAAATGTCTAGCCTCTTTAAATGAATATTTTTCTAATGTTTTATTTATTACTATTATTATTATTATTATTAGCTATTATTACTATTTTATATCTACTTTTTATATAAAAATTTTTCTTTCAACATAAATATTTTTTTCAAAACTACCTAACATACATGTACAACACTATATATACATTTTATTTTTTAAATGATGAATGATAGGTAGAGAATAGTCTTGGACATATAAATTGAATTTTTTTTTTTTATACTTTTTTACTTTTATCTAAAAATAACAAAAATAGAAAAAAAAGTTAAAATGAAGAATTGTTTCCATAATATTTTATTTTTATAAAAAAAAAATAATAATAATAATAATAATAATTTTTATATAAATAAATTGTCATTCCAAAGATGGCATTAAAAAATCTAACATCATAAAAATCTAGTTAAAGAAAAGTTATGTTTATTTCTTTTTTTTTATGATTTTTCTAATATGTCTTTTCGCACAAAATGGCAAAAAAAAAATAAATAAATAAGAAATTTATGTTTTGAGTTGCTTGAAAAAAAAAATATGTTTATGTTTTTTTTTCTTTTCCTTTGCATTGTGTCTGGATTAGTGTTTAAAAAATAAGTTTTTTTTAAATAAATAAACAACATATCTAAATTAAACAATATTCCTCTGGTTTGTATTAAATGAATCTGACTTTTTGACTTAGTTATGAGTTTCAGGCAAATTATTCTCATTCAAAATTATTAGGAAATCTCTCGAAAAACCATTAATTTTAATTATGAGAACTATCTGAAAAAATTCTATAGATAATTTATCCCTGAAATAACCGCACTATCAAGTGTGGTAAATTTAAACTCTTCAGCTTTGTCGTTTTTACCACATGTCAGTTTCTTTTTAATATGAAGAGGTATGAAACTTTTTTTGTAATTTTTTGTCCAAAACTTTTAAAACATTTTTTTTAGTATTATATTTTTTTATTTATAGTAAGGAAAATTTTTTTAATGTGCATGTGATCGGTAAGTTGTATTTACAATCGTAAACTTAGCTCGGTAAATGGTATATTAAATGCGTCAATTATTTATTTAAGAAAATTTTATTTACATACTTCAATTTTATTTACCACACTTCAATTTTATTTACTTTCTTCATTTTGAACTACCTCTCACATGCACATTAAAACAGTGTACAAAACATGTTAATAAAATTTGTTATACAGCTCGTTGTGTATATAAGTATTGTATATAAGCTCTTGTTGTGTATATAAGATCTTGCGATATAAGTATTGACTCGTGTTCATGTGTTTTTGTGTATACACAACTCGTTCTAATAACAAATTTTTTTCTTAACATGTGTTGTAATCTACTATTTTCAACTTCAAACTTTGAGAACAAAAGTATTCCAAAAATGTTTAAATTTTAAACTATTCTTTTATGCAGCGTATTTGAAGAAATTTCCCACTAAAACCATTTGAAAATCACTGTAAATAATTATAGTAGTTGGAATTGAAAGAACAATTTCATATAAATTTTCTTATTACAGTTTAATTTAAATAAGTCGCATGTATTGGTATTATTTTTTTATAAGAAAAAGAAAGAAAAGTAAAAGAAGAAAAATTCTTTCAATTTCTAAGAAAATATAATTTTTTAATTTTTTTTTTTTTTTTGATCTTATGTTTTTTTTTTATCTTTCTTTGACTTCTTCGATTCATTAAATCAATGTTTAAGATATATTTCTTTTTTCCTTATTAATTGAAGTTTTAGTGACATATTTAGTGTTTTTTTCCTCTAACGATAAAACTATAGAGTAAAAATTAATTATTATAACGAAAAAAAAAAAAAAAAATATAAAGATTAAAAAAAAAAATTATATATATTTCTTTCTTCAATTAATTCTTTTAATTTCTAGTTTAATGGGTCAATTTAAAGGAATTTAGAAATTGAAACTATATTAAATGAAAAAAAAAAAAACTATTTTTCGCCTTATTAGAAGTAATTTAAGTTTTTCTTTCTTCTAGACCTACTTAACTTTAATAAACAGAAAAGAACTAGAATTTCAAAAATGTTTCAAGGCAAGGAAAAAAAAATGATAAACTTGAGATTCATTCAATGTTTTCCAAAAAAAAACAAAACTATTCACTAACTCTACTACTCTTTTGATTTCTGTACACACTATGATAGTCAATTACATAAAAGTTTTTGTTGATACTGGACAGAATTTATATATATTACTATGAAAGAATCAAATTAAAATTTGAATAAAAATAAATAAAATGTATTTCATCTCATTGAAGTCGCAAAAACATGCGGGAATCAAGCAAATTCTAATAAAATCGACAAGATAATCGAATTTTTAAGAATGTGATGAATAATTTCTTAGGTCTTGATAGGTAACTAAAATATCACAAACATAGTTCTTTACCATTATTAATATTTGGCGACTGCACTTGTGCTGATTTTA
The DNA here is from genome assembly GCA_964007475.1 of Hybos culiciformis. NCBI lineage: Eukaryota > Metazoa > Arthropoda > Insecta > Diptera > Hybotidae > Hybos > Hybos culiciformis. Next base: position 48,307,716 of record OZ023274.1, on the reverse strand, counting down.
TCACTTCTTTTTAAACTCAATCCATAGCAAAAATAATAATAATAAAAAAATTATTTCAAAATAAGAATTATTAAAAACCAGAATTACACTATTATAAAACTGGAATTTAATATTAAAAAATAAAAAATAAATAAATTAATTGGATTTTAAAAATTTTTTAATAATAAAAACAAAAGTTGACAAGCCCTAAAATAAATTGTTTTTTTTTTTTTTTAAACTTACCCCAAAGGGAGATTGAACGAAAAAGTTGATTAATAAAAAAATTTTAATTTATGAATTTGCGAATCATAATTAAGAATATTTAATGCAAAAATCAAGGACATTTCTGTTTTTGTTAACATAAACTTTTTTTATTTTTTTTAACAGTAATTTAAATCATAATCACGGTGTTTGTTTTGTTTTGTTTTTTTTTTTTTTTATAAAAGCGCCACAGAGTTAATTCTGTATAGTATATAATAGTAATATTCCGAAAGGGCAGTCATACATGTTGTGCCAAATTAAAAAACCATATTATATTTGTTTTTTTTTTTTTGCTAAATATCCTCTCTTGCCTAGAATTTTGCGGTGAATTCTTTAGATTTTTTTTTTATTTAGGAATTCTTTTTAGAATTTGATTATTTAATTTAAAAAAAATATTCATTATTTATTTGACAATAAAAATGATGGGTACACAATATTTAATTCAAAACTTGTTGAACTAGTTTCAAAAGTTAGCCTTTTTTTTGTGAATGGGAACAAATCAGTATTTGAACATTAGTTTAATTTTTTATGTTTATATATAATAGGAATCTAAAAACGCAAAATAAATATAAATTTTGCTATTTTAAAAAAAATTAAATATCTTAGAATTTATGTTCAGTATTGACTTCTTCAATTGCCATTTAAAAACAAAGCCTGTTACCTATAATAAATTCTAGGATAAGGAAGGACAACTGCTGACAATGCAGAAAAATTTAAAAAGAAGCAAACATTTTATAGTTGCAGAAGAAAAAATATATTTGAGAAACTATATGTTGCATGATTCTACACTGTACAATACTTTAATCGGAAAATATTGCGAAGACTTTAAATAATCATAAAAACATATAAATTAACATAAAACTAATACAAAATAAAACTTCTGGAACATTGAGTAAGCTTTAAATTTTTTCTTTTTATATTAAACTTCAAGCTTTTATCTTTTCAAAGCATTCATTTATAGTAAAATTTACATATATGTACATGATTTGTTTTTATTTTTTTTATCCTCTACTTATAATAATAATAATTACATGAATAAAAACATTAATTTTTTCTTACAACTAATTTATGTAAAAGAAAAAAATAAATAAAAATAAAGTTATAAACAAGAACAAAAAGCCAAGCCTATTTTAACCTTGGGATTGATCAGAACGAGAAAAAAAAAATTAAAATCGCTTAAAGTTCTTTACTTTGAGCATATATACACAAAAGTTGTTAACTAGCACGTATTGTGGTTAACGCAAAAAAAAAATACTTTAATGTTAAAAAAAAAAATTAAACATGTATCTTTAAGATAAATTCTTTTATATTATATACATTTATACATATATATTTTAATTTTATTTTATTAATTCGAACAATAAGGAAAATGCTAATTTATCTTTTAAAATTTCATAAGACAGCACAAAGGAAAAAAAATATGAAACTTTAAAATTTTTGTTTTTTAAATTCTTATGTCTTTTTGGGAAAAAACCATTATTTTTCCTTTATTGTTATATATATGTACATATTAATGCTTTTTAACAGATCTTAAAATAATAAAATTTCGCAATTAATAATTATAGCAAGAGCAAATGTTGTTCTAAAAGTTTCAGTTAGAGTTATCCGACAAGAATTGCATTAATGCAGACCCAGAGGTATTACTACCTGGATTATAATAAGATAAATACGCGCATATTAATAATACCAGGTGCAATATCTAATCTCTAATATATGATGAAATCGATCTCTCTATACTTCTAACTACTTTCAAACACAACAGAAAAGATGCATAAGTAAAGGACAAGTCAAGTTCGAGTTTCAGCCAAATCGATAATTCTTTCTAAAGTCATGAGTAAATTAGATTTTTCTTAATCAAAATTATAAAGAATTTCTTTATATATATGTTTCATATCTGAACTATAAAACTTTCTTCACCTTGTTTATGTTAAATTTTTTTTCCCACTTTAAATTTCTTATTTTTCAGATTTTTGACATTAAACTTACATTTTATCCTACGTCAGCATAAATTTGACTTTGTTCAAAGTCAGCTTTATACAGCCGTTGTGAAAAAAATTAAAAAAAAATTGTACCGTTAACTAACTTGTAACATATAAGAGATTTTTCATTGAAATTTTATTAAATATGTAGTCATATAGAATTAATTACAATAATTTTATTCATTATTTTAATAAAATCAAATTTGTTATAATTCTTTACAGAATTTCATAAAAAAAAAAATTCTTAATCTCATTCAAGGTTATAAAAATTTAACTTTTTTTATTATGTATATAAATACATAAATAGGTATATTATTATTAATTTGATTGAGATCAAAATAATTTTATTTATATAATAATAATAATAATACATAGTTACAATTACAATAATAATAAATTCTTATTAGTACTTCACAAATCAAATTTGCATATATAACTTTATATTTTTTAATTGAAACATAAACAAAATATGCATCAGATAAAACCATCGTCGAGGTAAAAATTTGAATTAAAGAAAAAAATTAAAATAAAATAATAGTAGCTTATTATAAATTATTACAATATATATATTTTATTACTACTGGTTTTTTTTTTTTTTTGTTTTTTTTTTTCCACCTAATTATAATTTCTAATAACTATCCATAGCATACTTTATCTATAAACATTATAATGATCTCTAAAGTTTATATTAAAGATTATAAATTCTTTCTGCCTGGACGACCTCCGCATATAAATATATTTACATTTAATAAGCTACAACTTCGTATTTAATAACAAAATATGAAATTTGTATACTAAAAGTTAATGTGTTCATCTTTGTGGCACAACTTTTTCTTTAGCCAAAAAAATATTATATAAATTTTTGCTTAAAGATTAAGACCTAAGTTACTTTTGCATAGCTTTTAAAATCTCAAACAAATTCAATCAAAATATATTAGATACTTACGAAGCAGCGGCAAAAAAAAAAATAAGAAACATTTTTATTGGAAAACTTTCCTTTTTTTTAACGAAATATTTCGATACATTTTGTTGAAACCGACATTTAAGAAAAACTTTACCGTATCCGCAAATTTATTTTAATATTTTTCTTCTTTAATTTATTTATAACTCTTTAGACATTAATAAAAAAAAAATGTATATAAATTTTATTTTAATTTTAAATTATTAATTAAAATGAAGAACATGTAAAAAAAATATATAAATAAATATTAAATTGGTCCTAAACTTTTAAGAAAAATCCTGATTACTGAGTACTAAAAAAATTTAGATAATAATCATAATTTCATATTGGCTATTTAAATTGGAAAATTTATTAGTTCAAAAAAAATATAGAAAAAAAAAAAAAAACACAAAACTAATAAAAATTAAACCAGCCATGTTTTTGCAATAATATTAAAATTTATTGCTTGTCTGATTAAACTAATTAATTTTATATTAATCTACATAAAAGAGTTAAGAAAATGTATATGAACAGAAAATAAAAAACATTTTATTTTTGTTTTCTGAAAAGATTTTCTGTTAAAATTTCTTTCATGCACATTGTACAGTGTACATATACCGAATATACATAATGCATAATATGTGTATAATATCATGTATAATAAAAATAATAAGATTCTTAAAACAGTAAAATTAAATTAAACAACAATTATTTTTATGATCATGGTAAAAATATTAAGTTAAAATTTTTCGTAATTTATCTCCACAAATATCTTATTTAAGTATGTAAAAATATTTTGCATATACCTTCTTTTTTTTTTAATTCCTAGGATACAATACATAGTTGGATATGATTCTAATATGTAATTCATAGTTATAGTTATAATGTCCTTTAATCTTATTCAAGAATTTTCTAAAATTAAAATTTATTTCTTTCAAGAAAAGTCGAAAAAATAAAATATTATCGAAAGAAAAATAATTTCTTGTTTCATCATTAAAATATTCTTTTAAAAAATATTGTTCAGTTTATTCCAACACAAGGTCCAACAAAAGGTCAAAAAAACAGTGCACCGGCTATTTTGGAATATTTCTTAGACCTTTTTAGCCAAAATCATCTTTAAACAGCAAAACAAAAACAATATTTGCTTCCAAATACAATTTTTAACAATTTTCCGTCATCGAAGTGATATTAATTCAATTGCCCAATTGGGCTAATGGGCTCCCTAAGTGAAAAACGAAAATATAAAATTTAATGAAACTGCCAAAATATTGAATAAAAAATTTTAAAATTAATCGGCACCAAAGTTTTTGTGGTGCTTCTATACACCACTGGTGTATAGTGTGGAATATATTATATAAATTTTGATGCATTAAAAGTGTGTTTTGTAACAAAATCATATTGAATTTATTGGCTTTTTATTATGATTATATTTTTACAAGAGCTTTATTATATATTTATAATAGTTTATTTTAACATTATTATTATTATTATTTTTAATTTATTCAGACATTATTTTTTACTAAAGACAAGATTTGAACATTTTTTAATACATATTTCTACAAAAAAAAATTATAAGTTAATAATAAGAAAGAAAAAAAATATTATTAAATCTCAATATAGTTTTATTGTAAAATTTACATGAAAAAAAAGAACCTGCATAAAAATATAATCAGTTTTTCTTCTAATAAATTTAATAAGGAAATTTTAAAAATTATTGTTTAATATATGAAGAAATTTTTAATTTTTATAATATATTTCAATAAATGAACAGATAATACGCAAGCATACAGTCACTCACAATGGTCTGTAAAAACTTTTATTTTGATTTGCAAAAATTAAAGAACTAAATTATAAATTGTAAATAAAATTTATCGGTTTTAGCATTTTTTCCATTAAAAATAAAAATACAGAATAAATGTTCTCATTATCTAACTGTCCGTCTGTCTCTCAAAAAAATGTTAAGTTCTAAATTGTCACGAAAAAAATTAACAAGAGGCTACAAATGGATTTCGATGAAAATTGGTATATGGAATGTAGATCAACTGTAAAACAATTTATTCGAAAAAATGTGCAATCAAAATCTTGAAAACGGACCTCATCCTTTATTTATGAGTTTCTATCCATAAATATTTTTATTTGATTTTTGATTCTGTTTTTTTTTTTAACTAATAAAATTTTATTCAATTGAGATTCAAGAGTCTTATTTTTGTTTTTTTTAAGCTTCATTAACACTTAAAAGTTGTTCACATAATTTTTGTGAATTAATAATGAAGTTAATCATACATAAAAAATAATTGTCAAAATTATTTTTTATATTTGATCCACTATATTATTGCCAAAAGAAGTTTAAAAACAAAAGTGGGAAGTTTTCATAAAAAAATATTAATTCAAAATATTTTGAGCAAAATTAACTAAAATTTCAACAAAAAAATATCAATACTGACTGAAATTTTATTTTTGGAAATTTCACCAAATTTTTGCTAAATCATTTTCTAAGGAATTATAGGTATGATACAAAAATACTTTGTAAAATTTGATAATTTTTATATTTAACAACATATCTACAATATTATGTGTCAAATTCAACTTTAATAAATTAAACATAATAAGTTATGACAACATTAATATTAATCAACATAATATGAAAATTTTTGAGAATATTTATACCACGGCGAATAAATATTTAATATTAAATGATTATCAAAAACCTTACAGACGTCTGAGATTAAACAGATTTTATATACTAACTAGAAAAAAGCCTGCACAGAAAAAATAATGCAGGCCTAGCCTAGTAACTATGCGTTGATTTTTGTCATTTCGAAAAGAATGCTTTTATTTTTTTATTGATAAAGGACGCCTTGATTTTTTTTTGTTTACATTTTAAAGTTTTTATCAAAGTACTCCTTGCATTCAGTGTTGCATAGTCATTCGATTATTTTATTTATTATTTACGTTTAAAAAAATAAATAGAGGAAAGTGCCAACACTGTCAAGGTCGTTTAAGAGGTGAGTTCACCTTTTATTATATTAGATTATGTAAATCGTGAAAAATTGCTATGTTGCTTCAGTAGGTCGCCTTCGCGTTCTTCATCACAGTGTATAACACACAAACACACATTATAAGTGCTTGTTGATTGAATATTTCAAAAATTATATTATTAATTTTTAAAAATAGTAATTTGTAATAAATTTTAAATAATTGAAAAATAATTTCAAGCATATAGTATAATATAATCATTTTATAAAATCATATGAAATACGCATCTACATTATTTATTTACCTAAATAAAAATCATACTATATATATATGTATTTATCAACAAGAAGATATTATATATTTATTACGCATTATTATAATAAAAAATAAAACTAATTTAATAATCAAAAATGGCAATGAACATCTATCTGCCTTTATTTCACCACACATAATAGATGTGTTAAGAAAGACACACATAACTGAAAAATGTAACTCTTCTTGTCATTATGATTGTCTACACAACATTAGTCATTTTTTCTTTTAAATACCAATCGCGGTTTTAGGCATAAGGTTATGCCGCTCTTCTAATTTTTACCATGAAAATTTTGCGTCAATTTCTTTATTGAATCATCATTTATATGTATTTTCTACAGTATAATTAATGACGTCAAAATCAAACCTTCACATTCATCACTTAAACGATAGATGAGAAACAAAAACTTATAAAACCTTCTCAAAAAATATTCGTGCATTATTGTATTGAATTAAAATCGATGAGTTTATTAAAAAAAAAAGTTAAATAAATTTTTTATTCATTGGAAGTGAAAACTAGTTTTAAAATTATTAAAAAATAATATTAAGAAAAAAAAAACAAAATTAAAGTATTTTATTTTTTTATTTTATATTTCAAGAAACGATAAAAAGTTTTTGCACTTCTGGTTAATAAATTAAGGATGTGGTTAACTTTTTATGTTTTGCGGTGATAATATAATAATTAAAGCTCGAAAATTTAACTTTAATATTGTCATCAAAATTATAAGTTTTTGAGATTGACATTTCTATAATATTAGCTGTACTTCAAATTCTGACCACTTTAATCCAGAGAATTTTCAATTTATCTCCTAAAACAATATTGCGATTAGAGAAAGTAATTGAACCAATTAACGGTGAAGTGTCAATTGAAGCAACATAAAGGTAAATAATGTAAAATAAATTCAATTTTATAATCAAAAGATTTTGCTCGCGTAGCCATGGGCCATGGGTCTTTGAAAAATTTAACATTTTTTTTTACACTTTAATTTGTATTATCAGCTGGCTTTAGGATTAGTTTTTTTTCTCCTCATTAAAAATGAAAATATGCTGTAAATAAGAAACATATATGATTTTAATTTCATTTATTTTTTCCCACAACATAAATTTTGTCAAGGTCGTTTAGTTTTTTTTTTTTTTGTGAAAAAAAAAGTATAAAATTTTTCTTTTCTTTTTTAAATGTTTCATGTTTAATAACATTATTTAACGTTGAAGTATAATAAATACAAAATTTCTATTAAAAATATAAAAAAATGAAAATTTTTGTAACAAAAGAAAAATACTAAAAAATAACTTGACCTATCCAATAAAATTTCTAAAAATTAAGCTAGGTGAAATTTTCAACACAGTCATATAATAATACCTAATTTCTTTTTTCTTTCTTTCTTTTATTCATAAAGTCAAATATTCAAATATGGTAAATCACGTAATGAAGATTTTAGTATTAAGGAAATATGATGAAAAAATTTTTAATTTAAAATATGTACATAAATGTCTATCTGTTTCTCATAATTATATCAAAATAGTGCTGGGAACGCCAAAACTTTCTTATGGGACACTAAATTGTTCTTGGGATTTGGGCGCCTTCAATTATGCAGTTTCTTTTGAGTTGTTTATACTTACTTGCACAGTGTAGAAATTTCGTTAAAATTGGGAAATTTGAAGAAATAAAAAAAACTTTTTTAACATTTAATAATAAAGTTTAGGTCTTCAGTCTTTTGTAATTTTCGTACCGAAATTTAATCATTTTATTCCTTCTACAAAATAATAGTGCACTATCGGTGAATTTCCTTTGATGTGCACAAAATTTGGTATGTTTTAACGGGTCATAACTATAATTAACTTTACGTCAAATACGAAAGCGACAAAAAGTAAATTTTGCAACCAATAATCTTAATACAGTTCAGTTGTCCTTGCCTGAATTAAGTTTGCAGAAAATATAATGCGGTACAATTATATTAAACGTCATAAGATTACAGGCTAAAAAGCAAATATATTTAAAAAAAAAAAAAGATACATGCATATAAACAAAATATAATGTACAAATAAATAAAAATTTCCACTTGAAATAACCTTCATTCACATTTCTCGTTCTATTTACATTTCATTAAAAAAAAAAAATAAAGTGAAAAAAATAACAAATTTTCATTTCTAAACAAAAAAAATCAACAGTACGGCGTAGTGTTAATAAAAAAATAAAAATATAGGTAAAAAAATGTTTTTTAACAGAAGATGGTTTTTAATGAGGAGCCCTCAAAAATAGAAAAATAAATTCATTCTTGCAAAGATATTGCTATTAAATGTTCAAAATATTTCAAAAAACATTTGAAACCAAAAAGCTGAATTTACTTATTAGGTATTATATTTAGTCCATTCCAAAGATCTCGAATTCTTTTTAAAATATTTTGAACGTTTAACAGCAAATCATTGCAAGAATATATTTTTATTTTCTATTTTTGAGTTCTGCTCAATAAAAGGCATCTTCTTCTTTTGTTTTAAACTTTTTAATTAGTTTCAATCTCGCCAAATTGTTTATATCAATTACAATAGATGTCTCTATACTTATAAAATAGCGTGACACCAAGACAAAATACATTTTCAATGAGAAGCAATTTAAATAATAAAAAATCCAAAACATTTCATCACCGCTAAAAATTTTTTAAAATTTCCAGAGCATAATTTTTTTCACTTAATAAAATCTTTTTGCTAAGGCTCTATGAAAAGTAAAAAATAAAAAATTTATTATTATTTTCTTTTTTATTAAAAAAAAAAAAATTATAGTGTGAAGTGAATGATTATTTTTTATCTAATTACATGAGATGAATATTTAAAAAAAAACTTTTTTTTTTGTCTCCATGTCTTACCTCATCTGTTGACTAGAAACAACCAACAACACAGAGAGTATCGAAGTTGGTAATACTGTCTTTTTCCCTCCAATTTACTCTATCCAAAAATACTAAAAAGTTTTCTATCTTAGGATAGAGACACAGAGAAACGAATTTGATTTTTTTCATGAAAAATATAAATAATTGTAAATATTTTTATTTATATTTTTAACAATTATTGTTTTGATTTTATTAATGGTCCAACACAATTTCTCAATGTCAATTAATTTCAATTACTTGTTTTGTTTATTTTATATGAAAAAAGAAAAAAAATTATCTGTCGCAGCCATCAATGAATGGCATGAAATTTCAATAAAACTTTTCGCGTATATATGTGTTAAATGTCATAGATGCATCATATATTTTTATAATTTTTTTTTTCCACCGATGACGGGCGAAAAAATATGTTTTTGATTTAAAAAAAAGGCTAAAATGGAGTTATCTGAAATGAGTAATAAATAGAATTTGAAATGAAATGAATGAATTTTTAAAAATAATACACGAATGATTTGAATAGTTTATTTATATAGCTATCAGATAATTTAATTTTTTTTTTTAAATTACAGCTTACGTCAATTCGAAAAAAATCTTTTTTTTTTTTTTCTAATAAAAAGTTTCATTTAACAACTTTTATATTTTTTAACATTAAATGAAAAATATCAAATAGTTGAGAAAAAAAAAATTTATAGTCTGGTAACAAGCAATTATAACCGGGGTAATTATTTTCTCCCACAAATATGATAAATCCAATTATTTTTATATTTATAGTGTTTTAAATTTGTAGGTGACCCAAAGTTATATTATTTCAAATTATATTTTATTATACATGTTTAATTAAAAAATATTTTTTTTTCTCTAAATACACAACAAATTTATTTTTATTTCCAATTAGATATAATGTGTACAGATTTTAGAATTTTTTTTACTAAACAAGTTAAGGTTTGTGTCTTAAGTCTTTTGTTTTAAGAATTAAAAATTTAAAAGAAAGAACTTACAAAATAAAAAACTTTTTAACAAATTAAGATTAAAAATTAAATTTAGATTTTTTTTAGATTTAGAAGAACGAATTTAAAGAGTTCTAGAAGTTTTTCAGAAAAATTGCATACCTATTAAGCATGATGCTTAAAAAAACATTTCTTTTTTGTTCATAATAATTTGATTATTTTATTCCTTCTTAAATATTGAAGATTGTTAATTTCAGTTTGAAACATTGGTTTCAGTATTCGTTAGATTTTCTAAATACGACGGCACAATAATAAATAAAAACTCTTAAGTCTTTAGACTTGAATTTTATTAACTTCAATATTAACTAAAAGTATAATATACTAATACTTTAAACGTAATCGTTATGAAATCCGCATAACAATTGTTTTAATTTTTTTTTTCATCAATTAAAAATTAATCGAATATCTGCATATGTTGATGATTATAAAGGTTCTTTGCATTTATTATTGTAAAAAAATATTTTTAATTTATACATACCTATTTATTGAATTACATTTCGGAATAACGCAATAAAAAGAACTTATAATTCACAAACATAATAATAATAATATACAATAAACAGTTTTTTTTTTAAATATCAAATGACAGATTTACATATTTTATTTTTATTTAAATTTATTTATGTTTTTTCTTCATAATTAATTATTAATTTCCCCTGAAGCATTAATCGTGGTGACAAGATAATAAATTTTTTTTTATATACCTTTTGTAGAACATAACAAAGCTGAAAATCTAAAAAAATGATCTATTTAAAAAAGAGAAATATAAGTTTAGATTTTGAAAAACGAATACATACACTTACATAGGAGGGTTTTTTTTGATCAGATGACCATTATTCAATTGCTGCAAACAATTTCATTATACTCTTTGCGCATATTATACAAAATCTCTTTGAAGATTTTATTTCAAGTTGCATTTTTTGTAGAAATTTGAAATTATTCTGTGACTAGATAATCTATTTCTCATTTACATAAAAAATGTAACCACATAGTAATTTTTAGTAGAATTCTAAATTTAATATAATATCATTATTTTTGTTTTTAAGTTGAATAAATAATTTAATATATTATCATAATTTTTGTTTTTAAGTTGAATAAATATTTTAATAAACAGAATTTGCGAAAAATACGTGGATATGGTAATGGTTATATTATTTGATTTTATTTATGAAAACAGAAAGCTCTGTCATGTTAAACAGCAGGAGTTTTAGTTTTTAGCCTGACGGATTTTTTTTTTGTATCTCCAATATCAAATATTAGATATGCATAATATATAATGTACAGAGTAACAAAAACAAATTAAAGGTGGGTCAAATGTTTATAATAATAATAATGATAATGATAATATGTGGGTGTTAACATTTTGTAAAAACCAGATTAAAAAAATATTGATCTCAATTTTATATCATAAGTATTTTTTTTCTTATCCTAAAATTTTGTTGTTTAATAAAAGGAAAGTACAACAGAAAATAATATTTCCTAATAGTAATATTTATATTTGCAAACATTTTTAATTTATAACTTTAAGTACATGTTTGTTTTAAAATAGCAATGTTAACTATATTACAACTATGAACATCATTTAGTACAGTTTTTTCGCCGAATGTATGACTTTGTAGTTGGGATGATTGTAAAAAAAAAAATTATGACATACTTATGTATACTTTATTCCATTGTTTGATATATGATGTACATTTATGTATTCGGAAATCATAATTCATTAAAAGAAATTCAAACATTATATAGATGGAACTAGAAGTCGATCGATAAGCAATTCAGTTTTCAAATAACTTTTAGAATAGCAAATTCTTTTCGCTTCATATCAACGAATAAGCATCATTCAACTTAATATTCACTAACGATAGTTTAATTTTCTAAAACTCAAATTCTTTAAAACTTAAACTAAATAGCCTAATCCACTATTCTATATATAACTCAAAGGATATACATATATGCTATATGTTGTATATAATGGTATTAAATTTTTTCACTAAACTATGCTAATAGCATAATTATTCAATTCTGGTACACCTATTTATTATTTTCATAAGCAATAATTTACATAACTTCAATCCATCATTATGTAAAAGAAAAATTTCTCCAATCTCCATGTACATAAATAGTATATATGCACTGTACATTGAGTAAAAAAAAAAAGAAAAAACATTTAAAAATGTTTATCAAATTTCCATAAAATTGAATTTCGGAAAAATAAAATGCAACATAATTGCAAAAATAAAAAATTAAATTTATTATATTGGTTACATTTTTTTATTTATACACATAGGTATATAAAAAATATTTCAATAAATAAAAACATTATCTAGGTAAATTGTGATCAACAACTCTACCGTTGAAAGATAAAAGTGGCTAAAACAAACTAGGACCATAGATTAAGAATACAGAAAGATTGGAAGCTTCATACAACATTTTTTCAGTCTTTTTTGGTATTTTTATATGAAGGTGTTAGTAAAACTAAATAAAATTCTTTTCATATATTGATAATTATCACGTATTTTATTTTGTTTTACTAACACATTCACATAAAAATACCAAAAATAATGTCGTATGAAGCTTCCCATCTTTCTGTATTCTATGCTAGGACTTAACTAATTTTTAGAATTTGTCTTTATTTTACTATTCTTCGTCCGCTTTCCCAATTTCATCAAAATGAACTGATTTAGGGTTTCTTTGATCAAATAAACTGAACACTTAGTACAATTTTTTATCGATTTTTATAAATTTTTTTTTGGAAAATTTTACATTCTTTTAATGCACTTGGTCCGTTTTGCCATTTTACGGTACAGCAGCAGCAGCAGTGATCAATAAACTAATAACTCATTTTTTTTTTGTTTTTTGCTATAATAACAATAATTTAACTTTAATATGTTATATGTGTTTATTTCGTAACACAACCTGCTGCTGCTTGTCAAATTTAATTGCCTAAAAAAAACAAACATCAATTTACTTTCATCAACATTTTCGACCTAAATATTATTTAAAAGTATCTAGAGGAAATTTATTTTTTTTTGACAACTTTCCCTATATTTTTCCTATAATTATTACTAACTTGGGTATGTAGTGTTGTAGTAGACAATTAATTATTGATAACAGCAAATTTAATACATTGGTGTCTACTACAAAATTGTATCGTGTGGTAAGCATCAATAATGTGCTAATGATTATTTATGCGAACTTTTAATTTTCAAGAAATTTATTTTTTTTTAATATTTATATAAAAATAAAAAAAAAAATATTTTTTTTGTTTGTTTGTTATTGAAAGAATGTTTGAATTATAAAAATAATATTTTCGATTTATTTATTTTTTATTTATATCGCAAAAAAAATAAAGTAAAAAAATAAAATACATACGAGCGATTTTATAATTTTGCCTTTCATGTTAAATTTTATTTTATTTTCATTGAAACGTCATTGGAAAAACCATACTGCTAAAAGAATAATTTAATGAAATTCCAATGGAATTGATCATTGCATTATTTCTTGCTTTATTAATTTTAGAGCTATAAAAAAAATAAATTAATTTTAATAGATTTTTTATATACAATATTTTATATTAAAATGATTAATTTCGAAAATAATTAGTCATTTTATTAAAGTAGTTATAATTTTGTGAATAAAAATGAGTGAATGCAGGCATAAGTTGCGTTTAAAAGAAAAATCCGATTATTTTTTATTGAAAAGATTTTCTTTCTTGGAATTAATGTAATCAAAGTTTGCCATATTTTTAAACTCTGGATTTAATATTAGTAATTGGTAATAATTAATAATTCAAAAACTATGGATTTAATATTGGTAATAGGAAGGTTTAATTAGAATCATTTAATCATCATTTATAATTGTATCATTTAAGAACTTCGCTTTAATCCTTCCTGGAATTTTGCTATTCAAATAACTGCATTAACCTTACCTGTGATTATTAAGTCATGTAGTATAAAATTTCTTCTATTTTATACCATAAGTTGCAAATCTTTTGTACTCACCTATATTATTAAATTTTTGTATTTATAATTTGAATTTAGTTAACGGTGTCATTGTGTACAGGCCCAGGAAAAGGGGGGGTCAGGAGGGTCATTTGGCATGGGCCTCTTAATTTAGGGGGCCTCCAAACAACATTATACAAAACATTCAAAAAATCTACTTGGCACTTTTACGTACGCAAGAATGAACTAACTAATCAATATTATGATTTCATTCATGTTGTTCTTAGTGAAATATTTATTAACATAAGTTGAATATTTATTAACATAAGTTGAAATCTAATAAACAAAAATAAAAATTCTCTGTATCTCTTTTTCTCCGTTTCTCTGTCCTCAATCACACCTAAACCGCTGGACCGATTTGGCTGAAATTTTGAACTTAAGTATAGCATTGGGACCCGAGATGGTTATAGGGTACCAGAAATTTTGTTCCGAGGCCCCAACGGAGGGCTGCCGTAGATGCCGTTTTTGCTTAGGTACATTCCGATAAAATGTTGTAGCGTTGGACCCGATGTTGAAAGGCCCTCAACCGTTGAGGGGTTATACAACAAATTACGAAATTTTGAAAATCACTAGCCTAGAAACTCGAGAAAATACAGGGTACTAGAAAATTTGATCCGAGGTTCCGACGGGGGGCTACTTTAGAAGCCGGTTTTGAAATTTACTTATATTCCAATAAAATGTCATAGCGTTGAATCGATTATTTAGAAGACTGGATGTGTTAAGACACCGATCCGAGGTTTTGGGTTTCCGGGGAAAGGGCTATGTAGCAAATTTTCAAATTCCGTTTTTTTAGTCTACAAAATCTGGATTAAAGTGTTTTGATATTAATATAAGTTCGATACTACCTTGCGAAGCCGGGTATTCCGAATAGTTATTATATAAAAGTTTATTAAGCAGTAGTTAATACTTGGTTAGGACTTAGAAGTATTTCACATTTTCAAAAGTTTAAAATGAAATTGTTTTTGTTTTTTTCATTAAAGAGGGGGCCACATATTTTGTCTGACTTGGGCCTTAAAGTGTCTCTCACAGGCCCTGTGTGTAAACGATATTATTTATATTTTTTGGCGGCTCCAAAGGCTCACCATTAAAATAAAAATTAAAACTACCGAAGAGTAAAATTGTGGCGCCAACGAAAAAATAATAAATATTATTTTGCTTAACTAATAAGGCTTATATATGGTTTTTCCATTATAATCAAATATTTATATTCTATTATTATTATTATTATTATTAAATTTATCCACTTTAATTCTATAAAATTGTTAATTTTATTAAAAAAAATAATTCTAAGAATCAAAAGAAAAAATATTTTTTCTTAAATAGAAAATGATTAATGAATCTATCGTTTCAAATTAAAACCTACAAGAGTACTTATTATACGTACAATGAAGACGAAAAAAAATTTAATTTTATGAATGAAATTTATTTTTAGAATTTGTTTTTTATTAATAAAATATGAATAAAATAAAAATGGAAACTTCCTAAAAAAAAATTTACGACACACAAATGTTACAACAGCAGCACAATAAAAAGCTTGAAAAACTCTACTTAATGATAATTTTTTTCTTTATTTTGTGGGTGGTAATTAGATTTTATTTAGTCATTTAATTACAAATGGGATTTTCTAAATTAAACTATATACATATAAGTGTATATTCAAATTATTAAGATTACTATCAATTAATTCTATATTTTTTATTTTAAGCTTTTGATCACGATTTATAAATTATCATAATCTCATTATCCTGGAGAAAAAAAAAATTAAAAATTATAATAATTTATTGAATATTAACACCACTTATTGTCAGGTCCTATTAATGAACAATTTTGACATATACAAGCATGTTAAGAATAATAAAATAAGATCTTTATAATATTTACTCCAGTTTTAGCTTGGCGCCTAAGTTTCAAAACTAAAGATCAAAGCTGATTTTATTTGTTTTTTGAAAATATGGCAATTAAAAAGAGTTCTTGTTAATGTCTAATTTTTTTTTGTGCGTCACGCTTTACACCAAAAATTTTTAATTTGATGCAACACCGACATAAATTGCTAGCCCTTGGCAAAATCTCAAACAAATGTAAATATTATTATTAAATGAATAATAATTTTTAAATATCATTTTAAATAATAAAAAAAAATTTTCTCAGTTTATGAAAAATAATAATAATAATAATTGTATGAATGACGTCGTCGTTGATCAAATCAATATTTACAAAACAATGTTATTTTTTAAAATTATTTAAAAAAAAAAAACCCAAACAAACTAAATTTTTGTTTCTATGATCTTGAATAAGTATAAATTTTTCTCTTAAATTTTTTTGTATTAATTCGTGACATCAAAATCAATAAATTTTATAATTATTATTATTCATATGTGTATTAATTTTTATGCCATAAACGTTACATTCATTTTTAAGTTCTATCCCTCGAACTTAACAAATGTGTTGCAACAAAAAATTTAATATACATATTATACAACACACCTTTACTTTTTCTTCCAGCATCACAATTTTTTCTTTATTTTAATTGAAGAATTTAAAAAGCACGATTTACCTGCGCAATGAATAAATTAAAATTAAAATAAAAAAAAACTTTTTTAACTTCTTGGAAATTCCAAAACAAATATAATAAAATCAAGTAAATTGTTGAGAATTTGTTTTTAATTTTTTTTTTTTTTTTTTTTTTTTCAACTTTTCTAGAATACAATAGTCGCGTGTATATACATCAAGCTTTATATCTACATATTATATGCTTTAAAATCATTTCTATTGTTCTATGTGAGCTTTTCTTTTGAGCTTTATTGTTTTTTTTTTTGTATCTGCTAGCTACGTCTAATTTTATTTGATAATCATTTTTTATTGGCATTATTTTTAGCAAAATTTACAATTTTTAAAATTAATGAAAAAAAAAATACAATCTTTTTTATAAAATGTTAATCAAACCAAGTTTGATCGAACACACTCATTCTGTCTGTCCGTCCGGTCGTCCGCCTCAAAATATTTAAATATACCCAATTGAACTTCCCAATTGATTTAATTCTTGGAATACCAAAATATGCGCAATCTCGTTAACTTTCATTTAGTGATGAGGTTCAACGATTCCGGGTTTGAGAACTAGAGGTTCTCTCAACCAGCCAAAGGTTTTAAAAATATTTTTTTATATAAAATTTATATATTTTAAAGTTTTTTAAAACTTTAATATGTGTTTGGTATAGTAGATAGATACATGTTGAAGAACTTTTATAAAAAATGGTAACACCTACAGGGTTTCCAAGAATTCTCGGCTATGGATCTTTATATTTGTATATAATAAAAAATTTGTTTAGTTCCTGATTGTGACTACTAAGGTATGTTAAAAGTAAAGTACTATATTAAATCGAAATATTAAATGGAATGCCTCGTACTTCATTTAATAGTATTTGTATTTTTTTTCTTAATGACGTTTTCTTTTAGCTTTTTAATTTGAGGTGTTTAATAATTCAAAATTAGAGACGAAAAACAAAAAAAAAAACAAAAGGTTTTTAATTAGTATTTCCCCATTATTGAACATACATAGAATGGGAGAATATAAATTTAAAAAAAAAAATAAAATAAAATATAGAAATATAACTAAGAGATTAAAAAGAATGTTAATTAGGAATAAAAAAGTTATAGATTTTTTTATTTATTTATTTTCAACACTAATGCAAAGATAATAAAAAAAAAACTGAAATAACTAAAATTATTTTTTGTGCGACTTTTTTTTTTATTTAAACCAAAACGCTTTTGAAACTCGTATTGATCGGTTTAAAAAAATAAAATTATTTTCTATAAATTTTGTTTAAAAAAAAAATTAAATAAAAATAAGAAAAAACGTAGGTATATTTTAATAATTCAACCGGCTAAAATTGCGATAAAAAAGAAATAGATGTACATAACAAACAAAATTTATATTTGATTAAGAATTTAAAAAAAAAAACAAAAAATAAAATAATAAAAAGTTTAAAGTTCAAGTTCAAGATAAGTTCTCGATCTTATTTTGCTTCTTTTTTTTTAATCAAAAAATATTTAAAAAATCAAAAGAGTTCAATGCACTTTTTAAGCGATAAACTTTTCAAATTTATGTGAATAAAATAAAAAGGAAAAACTAAATTTTGAAGCGTAAATAATTTAATTAATTAGCAATTATAATTAAAAAGTGGGTATGTAATGTCAGGTTGACATTTTCTTTTCTCTATTTAATATTTAAATAATTTAATATTTAAACTTTCAATCAATTGTAGAACCAATTGTATATAAATGGTAGTCGATCCCGACTTGATCGTTGCTTCGCTCTAGCCTAGTCTTAAATTAATAAGAGTTACAAAGTTCATACAAAAATCGCATACTAAAAAATATTTCTTTTAAATTTTAAATAAAATGAAATAAAAATTCTGGACTACTTATTTAGTGGTATATAGTTTTAAAAATCTGTTTAATTTCTAAAAATTGGTTCGTTTATTATAACAAAAAAAAAAAACAAAACAGATGCATTCCTATTAGCGTTCAAAATGTTTAAACATAATATGAAAAATTTCAACTGATTTAAATAAAAAATTAAAATATTTTTTTATTTATTGCACATAAATAATTTATTTGCCTACAAAAATTTCTTTAAAAACTAATTTATGTTTTGAAAAAATAAAATAAAATTGCATTTGTATTTTAAGCTTATATATACTATTTTGCACTAAAAACATAAAATAGGAAATATAATAATAATAATAATAATGCCGCAATAATAATAATAACATTTTAAATGTAATATTATATAGCTGCTGTCAATTTAATTTGAAGGCCTTTAAAAATAACTTTGTTAAAGCTTTTTTTTTTTTTTTTTTAAAGATAACAAACTTTGAAATTAATATTAGTATATATACTTTCACTTTTTGTTAATTTATTTTTATTAATTAAAACCTTAAAACTATATTATTATGCTTATAATATTATTTTATTAATATTAAAAAAAATATATATATAATAATAATAATATTATTATTTATAATAAATTTTTTGTTTGAGAAAATTTCATATAAAAATTTGTAAACCTATTTCAGTAAACGAAGGAACAACGTAATTCACTATTATCTGATCCCTCTGTTATTCATTAAACTATGATGATGACTTTTGATAGTCTATAAACGTATAAGAAATTTTCTATATTAATTTAAATTTTTCTATATATACAAAAAAAAAAAGTGTTAACTGTCAAAAATCCGCCATAGAATACTGTATATATAATGTTGACAATATTATGCTTGAAATGAAATCATTTGTGAACTATACTATAAGAATAATTGACTTGAGAAAATTATATTTAGTACAAAAGTTTAAATTAAAATTAGAAATTGATAATATTTATTTCGATCTGACAATTCATATAAAGTACAACTTTTTTCCAAACCACTCCAAAATATTTCTATCTAAAAAATTAGATTATGTAATAATTCTTAGGAAATCGAAAAAAAAAAACTCCACTTATTGTTAATTTAGATCAGAATTCCATATTTTTGCTTCAGCCATAAAAAAAAGTGATCAAAGGTGTTAATTAATTTTAAGATTTTTTTTTCTCTTTTTTTTCCATATTAAATTTTGTAAACAAAAATATTCTTCTAATACACTGATTTGAGCATCATATTTGAGCATTATGATTTCATAATTTTTAATGACTTAATTACACCTTTTTTTTTTAAATTATTTTAACTAACGCAAAAAATTAAATGTAAAAAAAAAAGTTTTTTTTTTTTTTTTATAATTAATTTTATTTTTAATATAAAATAATATTATAAAATTATTAAAAATGTAAATGAATCATGTTTTCTATATAAATATTATATTAAGAAGGCCAAAATAAAAGAACTTATAAATTGCGCGTGCGAGCAATTTTGAACGATATTAATGATAGAATTTTTTTTTTAGCATCATTAAACAAAAAAAACCATATTAACTTAAAAAATATAATTTTTAAAAAACAGAATCCTATTATTTTTTTTTTTCTTTCAGATGTCGTCTAATCAACTATCTGCAACGATAACATCTTCAATTGGTGGTTTATTATTTCCCGAAACATTTTCATCATATGCTGACACATTTGATTTATCACTATTACCAGCTGATGGAGAAGTTCCGTTGAGCCCAAATCAATCACCATTTCTATGTTTAGATTATCTGCCAACAACAATTTACAGTGATCAACAAACAATTATAAAAACCGAAAAATCTTGGAATCAAAATAAAACAATTAAAGAGAATAATAACACTCAAAATACAGATTTTTCAACAACAATTTCATCGACAACCGAAAATTCAATTCTATTTCAGCAGCTCCAGAAGCAATATCAATTTTATCCATCACCGTTGCCAAGTCCACCGCAATACGATTCAAGCTCAGGTGTTTGCTCACCAGCATCATCAACATATGCACCGTCTCCGTGTCCGTCATCATCGTTGGAACAACAGAATTTCACAAATTTTCAAATTAAACAAGAATATTTGATTTTGCCACCATCGCCACCAGAATCACAAGGTTCACCGTCGTCACCGTGTAGTAGTGAAATTAAATTGGAACCAGATTGTGAAACTGAAAATCTTATTGATATCAAATCATTGTTGGAAAAATCGCTTGGAAATTATTGTGGTGAAAATTCTGATACAATAGAAAAGGAAAAGAAACATCAACAACAAGATCATCAGCTTCTGAGGGAATATCTGCAAGATACAACGTTTCAGAAAAAACACAATTTGAAACCGTTGGCACTGGAGTCATTGATTGGCGGTTTAGGGGTTCGTGGTGATATAGAGCCAGTTATTTCATTAGCATTGGAGCATGCAAAACGTGATGCTGAAGCAACATGTGCCAATTTGCAAATATCTTTGGGTAAGAATTTATTGATTATAAATTCCCTTGGAGACATTTATTATAAATTATAATAAACAATAAAATAATAATTATAAATTCTACTATTTAATATGAAATACATAAATTTTTAATTCAAATATTTGGGAAATTCTATGAGTGATATTCAGGATTCCAGAGTTAATTAACCTAATTGACTTAATATGTTAAATAGTGATCTAATTCATTTATATATTCAATTTTGTTTTGTTTTTTTTTTATGCAAAATTAAATATTCGCTACTGATTTAATTTTAAAAAATAACTACATACATATTATACTTGACATTTCGAAGCATGTTCGATGTATTCTAAGCTCTCTCTTATTTATGGGAATAAAAACGTAAGGTACCTACATTAAAAATAGATCGTAGGTCGGCCGTAGTCAATGTTAGCTTAAGTACGTGTTAAGTTTAATAATATCAAGAATGATATCGGCTGGACGTGTAGCCGCAATAAAATTAGGATTTATTTCTTCTCTCTGCCAATCCCATCCAAAAATTAGTTTTATATAGTTTCCCCAGACCCAAAATGCAAAATAAAATTAGATTACCATTTGTTAAAAAGAGAACATTGTACATCATTTTAAATTAATTTATTTCACCTGTATCTCAAAAAATGTATGTTTTTTATTGAACATTTTTGCAAAAACGTCATATACATTATTATGTAGGTACATTTAATTTATGTTTGATGTTTTTGAAGCGTTAAAAGTGAAACCTTTTAATATATATATTATAATATTTTTTTTTTCTTATTTTTTTTTTAATTTAAATATACCAATCTTTCATCGAAATTAAAAACAACAAAAAAAACTTGTTTAGTGGATTTTCCTGCTAACATATTTCTATATGAAAAAAGATAATATGGGTAAAAAATTAATGTTTTTTATGAGAACATAACTATTAAATATAAACGGCAAATGACAATAAAATTTGATATAAAAATATTTATTAACGCTATTATACACAAAATTTGTTATTATATGTCTCATGTCAAAAATATCTATATTTCAATGTAGCCAAAATCTATTACAACGTGACATTCGTAGGAAATCATTAATCAGCATTTTTCATATTTGTAACACGTAGAGCACCCGCACATAAACATGATTTCAAAACTGTTTCCTCAAAGGCTGATCCTTTGAAGGTTAAGACTAAAACTTAAAAAAAAAAAACAAAAATAAGCATAATAGATCTCGAATACTACTTAAACGTAAAACAGGGCTCTGAAATCTGTAACTTCAAAAAAAATTTCCTCATTAATATACAGTTTAATAATTATTAACTATTTATAAGACATAGTACTTACTATTTCTCAAAAAAAAAGCTACAATAATTATAATTTTATTTTGCAGATCCTCGTCAATGGACTCCAACTCAAGTTCATGCATGGATTCGATCCACCATTGAACAATTTAAATTACAATCAATTGAAGATTTAGAAATAAAATTTCCTGATGATGGTCGTTCATTTTTGAATTTAAATGAAGATGAATTTATGAAAAGATCGCCAGAGGTAAAATTAAATTTTTTGATTTAATTCTATTAATTTTGCAAAGAATAAATATAAATCAGGTCTAGAAAATTAGAAAATATAGTATATCATGCATTTAACACATTTCAGTTGTTATATGTATATATTTTTCTTTCCTTTTTTTTTCAAATTCATATTCTCCCCCCGATAACGATTGTGATTGTTGATTCGAGTAGCTTTGAGATGTTTTGAACCGTATTTTTTTTGCGAGATTAAGTAGTTCAACTGATAAATTCATATATGAGGGTATTGTTTCATTCGACGTTTCTCATTTTCTGTATCATGTATTTCGGGCTTATACTTAATTATACACATTTTATTTAATTCAGCAACAATTTAATAACTTTATCATTAACTAGGACTACGATATATAGTTATTATTATGTTTTAAATTATGTACATAAAGAATTTTAATAATCTTTTAAATTCGTATTACTGTTGAAAATGTCATATATAAATTACTAATAATATATACCTAGAGTTAGATCAAATACATCAAATTAAAATACATACATTGTAAGATATTTTAAAAAGAAAGTATCTCTAAATTATTTTTATTATTATTATTATTGAAAAAAAAAAGAAGAAAAATTATATAAATTGAAATTTTATTATTAGTTCAGCACATGCCCACACAATATGTGTACGTATAACTCTGTCTATATTGAACATGTACATTTATAAAAAAAAAAAAAACTTAAATTAATATTTATAAAATCTATTAAAATAACGATGATACAGTAAGTAAAGAAAACCCCTTTCACCAACCAACCAACCAACATTTATCTGATGCGGTCCCCATAAAGTCCAAGCAAAGTTATTATCTGCAAGATAAAAACAAAACAAAAAAGATTCAACCTTGAGTTTTTTTTTTTTTTCCATCTCTGTTTTTGCTTGCTTGTTGTTGTGTTTCAACAATTTTTCTTCTCTCTGATTACCAATTTCAAAACAAAATTACACACAAAATAAAAAATTAAATAAATTATTAAATTTACTTTTTTTCCATTTTTGCTTCTTTTTTTTTTTTTTTTTTGCATAAAGCTTTAAAGTGGTTTTAGCTGTAAGTCGCGTCACTTTCACCTTTTAATGCTCAACGCCACATAGTGTAATATGGAAACACAAAAAAAAAAAGATATGAATTTTTGTTAAAATTATGCGTTTTCGTTTTAAAAAACAAAAACAAAATTTAATTTGTAAAAATAATAAATAAATTAAAATAAAAAATTGTAAATTTTCTTTTAACTTTTTAGTTTATTGCACTTTGGTTTCTAGAAAGAAAACAAAATGTTGTTTATTAAAATAAAATTATACACTTTTTTAAAATCATGTCTAAATTACGTTATTCAAAATTTTAAGTTGCTGACTCATTTAAAAAAAAAAAATTAGCACTTGATCAAAGAACCATATAGAAAAAAAAACATCAAATTGGTCTTGTTAAAATGTTCTCAACAAGTTAACACTTTGTTCATTCCTCTTTTTTTTAACACTATTATTATGCCTATGAATTCATTGTGTAATTATGACTTAAATTGCTTGGAAATCTCACATAATTTTTTGCTTAAATAATATATAAAAAGATCGGAATAATAGTATTAAAGTTGTCATGCGTTTTTCAATCTACAGTTGAGTAATTGGGCTTTCGGGCATTGCGAAAAATGAATTTAAATAGCGATTTAAATCAAAAGATAGGTATAATTAATAACTTTTAATTTTTTTCTGTATTCTAAGAAATAATTCAAATTATTAATATCGATAAATTTAATTTAAACTTCAACAAGAATAATTTTTTTTGTTTTTTGTTCATAAATATAACATTAAACTTGACTTTGATTAAAGAATTTTTGTGTTTTTTTTTTTGTATTTAGTATTTATTTTTTCTAACATTATTTACATGAAAATTTTAATTTATTTATTCATTTCAATTTTTATTTTTCACTCACGAAAAACTAAAGTGCAAATTACAAAATGCATGCATAAAAATCTAATTGTTGCTACTGCTTTATTTAAAAAAAAAAACAACAGATTTATTTATCTGATATTAGTCGGTGTTATTTTGGCGCGCAAACGCGTTTTTTTTTTTTTTAAATACCATTATTTTTATCTAGTTATGATCATTTATTTTATTTAATTCTATTTAATTTTCGAAAAGACAAATTAAAAAAAAATATATATATACTTTAAAAATAAAATATATTTTTCATGACTAATATGACCTCAAAAATTGAATTGTAAATTATTTTACTTTACTTGTTTAAATTCATTTTATTTTTTTTAATTTTTATAAAATATATAGGTACATACGTTTATAATAAATTACATTATTCAGTAAAAAAACAATAATTAGAAAATAAATAAGTAGTAAATCAATCAATTCGCTAGACAATCGAAAACTTTTTACATAGTCTAACTAAGTAGTTATAAAATACATTATTTCACAGAAAAGGACTAAATATCTCTAAATGGATATGTTCGAATATCATTTCAGTTCACATTGATATTTCTTCTAACAAATTAACCATAAATTTACAAGATATGTTATACAAATAATCAGAATATTAGTTTTTTTAATTATTCGATATTGTTTTAACACTCATTTAAAAGGATTTAAAACTATCAAAACTAATGAAATTTTTGTCTTGTCAAAATTCGTCACACTGAAACTGATTGATATGAACGAAATTTCTACAATTATTGACAGAAAAACCTTTTTTATTTCCAGTCTGGCAGTACAATTTTTGCTCAATTGGAAATTTGGAGACTAGCCTGTTGCGATAATTTTCTTAACGAAATCCAACCAATAATTCCATCAACAAGTAACTGGAACACCGATTGTGTGCAAAACATGGACATCACTGATGGTAATTCGCAAACAAATTTTATTTTATCCAAGTATAATATTGTATTTTTTTTTTTTTATTTCTAGATGACGATGAAGATCTTCCATCTCCAATTGTCAATATTAAAGCTAATACTTTGAAATCATCAACTGATACAGCACCCTCTACTGCTTCCCCAATTTCAGCTTCAACTTCAAATGGTACAACAGCACCGAAGCAACGAACCGGTGGCTCTCATATTCATTTATGGCAATTTCTTAAAGAACTATTGGCTTCACCACAACTTCATGGAACTGCGATTCGTTGGTTGGATCGAAATAAAGGTGTTTTCAAAATTGAAGATTCTGTTCGTGTGGCTAAATTGTGGGGCCGACGCAAAAATCGTCCAGCAATGAATTACGATAAGCTGTCCCGCTCAATAAGGCAATATTACAAAAAAGGGATAATGAAAAAAACTGAAAGATCTCAGCGTTTGGTTTATCAGTTTTGCCATCCTTATTGCCTCTAATAATAAATAACTAATAATAAAAACTTTTATTTGATATTAAAAATATATAATTTTATATTTATTAATCATAACTTCATATAAAACTGTTCCCATTTTTAAATTATTTTAAATATTTGATTTTTCATGGTTTTTCCTTCTTACTATTAAACATAGGTTAGAGTTGTGTGCGCGCGCGTATTTATTAAAACTATTGAAATCACTCTTTGATATTTTTTATGTTATTTTTCAAAAAAAATATCAAAAGATGTTGAAAATTATTATGTTATTTAAAAATAAAAATTGTTGAATACTCTTTTCAATTAGAAAAAAATTTATTCATATAATTTTTACTAATTTTTAACAATAAATTCTTCTACTATTCTAATTATAATCCAGTTGCTATATTGAAAAATTTTCATTTTGAAGGTAATTTCAAAATGGAACATTTAAAAGGCAAATAATATTTAAATTAATTTTTTAGTTTATAAATTACATTAAAAATTTTATTAATGTTTTTCTTTTAAAAATATTTAGTTAATAATTTTTGTTGATTTACCAAACCCATTTTTGAACGGTTTTGAGATCTTATGTCTTACTTTTTTATCTCTTATTATATTTTCCATCAGAGATATATTATAGTTCTTTTAAAAGAAAATAAATTATGGATTATTTTTATCCTAGATTTACAAAATTTCAAATTTATAAAGAGAATTTTTAATAATATAATATCTTTTTCTATGAGTAAAATTGATTGATATTTGGCTCCCGTTCAATTATTAAAAAATGTGGTGCGGTGATTTTGGTCCCATATATCTATGATATATTTTAAATGTAAGTTCTATGAACAAAATATTAAATAAAGAAAAATTAATTTATACTTAGAAATCATGATATTCGAAATTCTTAAAATTGATCCTCTGAATCAGGTTTGCAAACTAATGTCACAAAAAATTTTATTCAGAACTCAATACCAATAAATAATCAATTTAACATCTTTGTGATTATTTATTCTGATTAAAATTTTTTGGTTAGAAAATTTAAGAATATAAAAAATGTTAGGTTTAAAATTTTTTAAATATTTAATATATTATATTTTTGATTTTTTTAAGTATTCTTTTATATTATTATTTATAAAGATTATATTATATGTTTTAGAATTTATAAGCGAACATGGTTTTAAAAAAAAATTATTTTCATACAATATTTACAAATGGAAATGAAGAAGTTATTGAAAAATAAATGTATTTTGTCAGGCATTTCATGAAAATAAAAATAATAATCAATAATACGTACTTAGATTCAATAAATTTGCTAAGATTAATAAATTTAAAATACATTTTAATTTTATTTAAAAGCCAATATATAAAATGATGAAAGCCATTTAATGCTTTTTAATTTAAGAAAAATTTTTTATAATTCATTAACTAGACTTTTTCAAGAAAAATATTAAAAATCTTTATAAAAAACTGAAAATTATTCTTAACCAAAAATTATTATAAAATTGAGCTCGATAATATGAATATTTTTCAGTTTTTTGTGTTATTTATTTTTGTTGAAAAATTCTAATAAACTCTAATAATATGACTCATTCAAAAATCAAAATTACAAATATAAATATATTTTAAAAGTGTCTTATATTCTTAATAATATAACGATAATTTTGATTTTTGAAAGAATCATAAATATTAATTATGTAATAAGTAGTAAATTACTTTATGTATACATAAATATCTTATATTTATTAAAAGCAACATGTTGTTATATATTTTGAAATATTTAATCACATATCTTATATAATTAAATTACTGTATTTATATATTAATCAATACTATTTTTTAAAATTATATATTTCGTAAACATTAACTTTAGTTTTTTTTTGGTGATGGGTTAAAATAATTGAATTATTTTATTATGTTTATCAATAAAATTTTACAAGATTTAAAAATAGTAGTTTTATTTTTTTAATAAAATTTCTTTAAAAATGTGATTTAAGTGCCTTAAAAATTCATTTATGTGTATTTTAATCATAATTTAACAAAATATTTATTTTGATATAAAGAAAAATTTAAAATAAGTTAAAAAATTATAATTTAATTTCTTCTTTTAATGATAATTATAATAATAAACAATAAAACAATAAAAAATAAGGTAGCTGCCTTAAAAAAAATTTTGGTTTTTATTTTTGTACCTACGAATGTTCTAAACTTTAGGAAAAAATTATTATTAAGTTATTCTCCTTTACATTTTAAGTACGATTATTTTATATTTTAGTTTTATTTCAATTATTACTTATATGTATTTGATCCTGATAAAATTCGTTACTAGTTTCAAGAAACTAAAAACAATGATCAATAAAAATAATGTTCAATTAAAACTGAAAAAAATAAATTCATAAAAATAAAATAAAAATTCACCAAAAAATTGGGAATTTATAATAAAATTGTAAAAAAAAAATATTAGATAACTTCAATAAATGTATAAGTAATCACTAAATCATGGATGGCAATATGTAATCTGTATCATATACAATGTAATCTAATTTGTATGTTGATGATATACGATAGATTTTCAATAAATTGTTAGTTGCAATATTTTTTAAAGGCTAAAATAAATAGGAAAAACTGTCATTCAAAAAATAAGAAATGAATTGTATACATTTACCTCTTCCATAGCTTTCGTAATTGTTGATTCTACAAACAATCTTAATTCCTTCCGATTAAGTTGTTCCAATATCTTAATTAATTCTGATATGAAATCTTTAGAAATTTTTATAATCACATTTAATTCTTCTATACTTGATGATTTTTTTATAAATTCCAACAAATCATTTTTAGTTATACTTTCACAATTAGGAATAGCCAAATATTTTAGTTCCTTTAGTTTAGCAAGCCCTTGAAAGAACTTACTATCCAAAGACTGAACAAAAGGTAAATCTAATCGTTTTAATTTTTTCAATTGCAGTATATATTTCCCATGTTCAATGATATCCATAAAATTTATAACAATTAATGTTTCTAATTTATCGCTTTTGTTGTCTGCCAATTTTTGCCATAATTTTTGATTCTTAATTTTGATTTCAGAATAATTGACTTTTAAATGTTTCAACGATTTTATTTCAGAAATTTTCTCTGTACTAGTTTGATAAAAAGTAGAAATTGTTAAAGTTTCTAGAACTTGCAAATGTTTTACGATGGCATCGAAATCATTATTATTCAAGCGATAGCAATGACAAATATCCAATTCCTTAATTTGCTTTAGTTTACTACATATTCGAACAAAAGTTCCAGGTTGAATATTATGGCAATAATTTAATATTAAACGTTTTAAGTTTAAAAACTTATCTAAATATAATCCAGTTATTTTATAATTAAATGAAGAATCTAAATTTTCCAAAGTTTTTATTCTTGACAAAAAATTAATCATTCCGTCTGAGATGCCGCTTTCTCGAAGTTGTAAGACTTTTAATGTTTTAATTTGAGAAATTTTTCGAGCTGTATCTGTATATTGTAAACGTAATGAATTTAGCTTCAAATATTTTAAATTGTAGCAAAATTGTGATATCACATCCATAAAACGTAACAGATCCTTAAATGGAAAATTAGAATCAAATTCAATCTCCTCAATATGTTCATCAATTTTATGTAGAGTAGAACGGAAATCCATTAAAGTCAGTTGATGGTGTTTATCAATTTTTAAACTTTTGTTTACTTTATAAAATAATTTCAGAATATTTTCAAACCGACTGCAAATTTTGGATAAGTTAATATGATCTTGGAATGACAGATATTTAAAAATAAGATACAAAACATCATCATTTAGTATTAATAGTGATAAATTATTAATTATTTTATTACTTTCCTTTTTCGTTTCTTGTTCAGCTGAAGTTTGATCTTGAAAAGGCTGGATCCAACTGTAAGCACTACGAACAGTCAATTTACGGCTACTCAGAAAACGAGATCTGTCTCGAAGTGCTCTAAAAAAAAATAAGAAAGAAATGTTAATTTTATTATCATGGAATGCGTGACGTGAATTGAGATATGTATCTGAAATAGTTTATAGCAAGTTATTTTTTAAAAATGTTTCTTCAATTCAGTTCTTACAAGGTATTCAGTAATTATTATTAGATATATTTACGTACAATGTATACATTATTAGGCACTTACTTTGAAGCTGATTCAGCTTTTTTATATGTTATAATAGCGAATCGGAATGCTGAGGGTTTTTTTTTATTTGTGCCCGGATTTGTTGTTATTATTTCCAAACTTGATATTTCACCGAATCTTTCAAAATGATGACGAAGATCTAAAGTTGCAACCTATTAGCACAGAATAAATTTAATAAATTAAAAAAAAAAATAAGTAGAATATTTATACTTCTGGAGCAATATTTGATACATAGATCTTGTAAATTAAAACGTTGTCCTCGGTATATGATAGCTGAAATTGGAAAAATAATTTCAAAATAAATTATTAGGAATATAAGCAAGAACCCAATGAAAAAATCATCAGCTTCCCGATTGTGTTTAAAGATTTGAGCTGTTGCAGGGAAGGGAAGTTCTACTACACCTGTTATGGCAGACTTTTAGTTTGATTAGGTTAAGCTTTATTTAGCAATATTAAGAGTTCTTAACACATTAATTCTTGGTCTTTAGCCTTTCTGCAATTTTTCCACCATTTTATTTTTAGACTAAACAATTCAGTAATTGGACTCAATGTCCAGGGACCAGTTTTCAGAATTTTAATATTTCCTTTTTTTTACATTTTCTGTGAAAAATCAACTTGTTTTGGGAAATTTGGAAAGGTAGGTAAGATTGTAGGAATCCTCCTATATGAAGGCTCAAATGTAAAAAGGTAGGTAGGTACCTACCTACCCAGTTAAAAATAAAAAAAAAACTCACATTTCCAATATGAATGTCATTGCTGGCGTCTCTTGCATTTTTTGTGGTTATATTATGACAATATTGACAATAACAAGCCATTGTTGAATCGAAGGAATGGTAAGTTAGGTCGGGTTGGATTTGTAGTTAGTACCTATGTTGGGAAGATTTGAGCACCAGCAGAAAAGAATGTTTTGTAAATTAATTTTTTAATGATTTTTTTAATTTCAATAATATAAAATATAATATCTAAATTCTGACGTCAACAACCGTTAATTTATTTAAATAAAATTATTTGCATCATCAATTCATCACATATAATCAGGGTTACCAACCTTTTCAAATGTTTCCCCCTAAAAAAATTAAATTTCCCCCTAAAAAACCCCTAAATTTTTTTTTATAGATATTATAACAGCTATACTTATATACCTATGAGGATTTCAAATAGATGCTTGAAGAAAAATATATAACGCACATCGTAAATTATGTGGTTTAATAAAATCATTTATTTATAATAAAATTAGCAGATATAATATAAGGTATCTTATGAAATGCAATCAAAAATATTACAAATGTCATCTAAATCTTCGCTTTTAAGATCATACATCATACCCCTAAAAAAACCCCTGAAACAAATTACCCCCTAAAAATCCCTCTGTCAACAAAAAAAACCCATAAATTTTTTTTTATAGATATTATAACAGCTATACTTATATACCTATGAGGATTTCAAATAGATGCTTGAAGAAAAATATATAACGCACATCGTAAATTATGTGGTTTAATAAAATCATTTATTTATAATAAAATTAGCAGATGTAATATAAGGTATCTTATGAAATGCAATCAAAAATATTACAAATGTCATCTAAATCTTCGCTTTTAAGATCATACATCATACCCCTAAAAAAACCCCTGAAACAAATTACCCCCTAAAAATCCCTCTGTCAACAAAAAAAACCCCTAAATCTAGGGGGAAAACTCCTAAGTTGGTAACGCTGCATATAACAATAAAATGGTGGTTGACGCGATCATCGATATTCAGCGACCGCAAGGGACGCAGCGACGTTTTTTGGGCTAGCAGCAGCGACAAATTTTTAAGTGAAAGCGATCGCTAGCAGTCATAGAAGTTAAAACAAAAAACAAAACAAGCAGCGACAAAAATTTTTGTATTTTTTTTTGTTTTTTTCGATTTTTTTTAAGGGTTTTTTTTGGCGCCGTGACATTTGTCCGCGGGACATTTGTCCGCGATGAAATTTGTATGGAAAGCTTCGCGGACAAATGTCATTTTGCAAAATGTCATTTGTCCGCGATTGAAATTGTTAATTTTTAGCGGACAAATGTCATTTTGCAAAATGTCATTTGTCCGCGATTGAAATTTTTAATTTTTAGCGGACAAATGTCATTTTGCAAAATGTCATTTGTCCGCGATTAATTTTTATCGCGGACAAAAGACATTTCGAATCGCGGACAAATGTCATTTTTATGTCCGCGATACAAAAACAAATCGCGGACAAATGTCCCGCGGACAATTTTCCAACCCACGTTTTTTTTTAGCGATTAGCAGCAGCCCTAAAAAATTAGCAGCAGCTACTAAAAATATGATCGCGTCGCTTTTGGTGGTGGTTTCATACAAAATTTTTGAAGAACCAATGCTACAAATTTACCATAAGGAATTATAGACTCAACCATGTTTCTTCAACGCATTGCAATTAGGCGCTGGCCGATATATTCATTTTTTTCATGGCTATAATGCCTTGTTCACACTTCGCTAATTTAACATGTTCGAAAGGAGTTAAACATCTTTGAAAAATCGACCGTTCAAACGATGTTTTTCATATGTTAACATGTTTAGCTCTGTCAGTTAAAGAATTTCAAATAATACCGGAGATAAGCTCAAAAGAACTGACGCGCCCAAAAAAGTTAAAATATATGAAGTTGTGTCAAGGTTAAGAACTCGCGCGTCATTTATCTTGAGTGTATCTCCACCTTTATAAAATTTTAAAGTCAAAAATGACATACCAAGTAAAAATTAATGCATACTGAATATTGCCTAACAAAATATTATTCAAAAATTACTCATTCATCCCTGAAAATTAACATGTTTTTGTAGAAACATGTTGAAGAACGTGTTTCTGTTTTAATTTTTTTACTATGAAAAAACAATTTCAAAAACACCAACGGAACATGTTCGTCGTCCGAACATGTTAAATTAGCTAGGTGTGAACAAGCTATAAATCAATTGGCAAATTTTCAGTTTTTGGTAACAACTGCGGCTCGCGAAAAAAACCGTTATGAGAAAAAATTAAAACATTAGCAAGGGTTCAAATTGTCGAAAAAAAAATGTCGATAAATAAAATCTCATGGTAGAATTGAAATGAAACTTCAATTTTGTCGCTGTGACATCGCTCGTGCACCAGAAAATTAATCAATGCGTCTGGGATGTTTAGTCGACTCCAATGTTCTATTCTGTATAGGTATAATGTTCAATTTAAAATACCATGCTGAACAAAAATCTGATCTGAATGTAATGAATTAAACGTACAAAACAAATTGTTTTTTTTTATTATATATATTTACGTATATGTTTACAGAATATAATATTGATTTTTTTAGTTCTGAATATTGGTAACATTCTTTTTAAAAAATACAATATAAATTACACAAAAAGAAAATTCTCTAAATATTTAGAAATTTTTTATACACAGTTGTCCGTGGATGCCAGACAGTGAAGTTCGTTTGAAATAATTTCAATTAAGTTTTATAGCATTTGATTAATTAATAATTATGCTCAATCATTTTAATTTCAATTATAGGTACATAATAATGTTAATAATATCAAATGTATAGATAACGTTCGAAATACACAATCGAATTGCATGATTACGAGAACATATCGTATTACTGAAAACTAGACGAATTTCGTTACTATTTATCGTCTTTATTATATAAAAAATAATAATAAATAAAATTAAACTAAAATTCAAAATTAAAAAAAAAGCATGAAAAAAAAATTCTGTGTTGTCTTTCTTTGGAATGTTTGAGAAGAATGCTTTTTAAATACAATCAATAATATGCTTATTTATTTGTTCTTATAAATGAAATAAAATAGGTTCATAAATTAACTAAAGTTTATCCAATTTTTATTAGTTAAATATATTTTTGCTTCCATAGACTAGTAAACTTAAAAATTAAAATTGCCTTAAATACTTAGTACAAATGGAATTTTTATTCTTATAACTAAATTTAATGTTCATTATTTTAAATTTTAATTGCTTTGGAATTTCCATTCTAGAGAATTAATTTCAGTTTCTATTACTTAAAAATTAAAATAAGTTATTTTCATAATAAATCGTATAATCATATATTATATACATCATATATCATATAGTTAGTTTTTTTATTATGTAACTTGGATTTTCTAAATATGTACATTTAAAATTTTGGGATTATTTTGAATATCATTCATTTAATTTAAAAATTACAGCTTTAAAGATAGCTCTACAAGAACAAAGTTTTGATTAACTTAGAATTTGAAAGAAATTATTTACCAAAATCAATGAAAAATAAAAATCACTTGGATATCGTTTAAAAGCTTATTATTTAATTAGTATTCGACTATAAAAATCGACGAAAAACAAATTCTTCTTTCATTTCGATGGAAAATATAATTGAATGTTCATTGAATTATATAAAAAAAAAATTCGAAAATAGGATTTTCGTTGATTCTTACGATTGAATGGTAATTCATAATAGCCATCTGAAAATTGTTTAACGATATAGATTTTTCACAATTCGTATTGTTAGAACAACATCATATCAAAATTTAAAATTGTTGGAGTATTTTGTTTTTTTTTTTTAAAGTCTCTATCTTTTTTTTTTATTATTGACTAAAATAAATTAAAATTTTCAAAAAATCATTAAATTATGAAAATAAAAAATATATACATTATTTAATCTAATTTGGAATAAAATTATTTTTTAAGTCGGTTTTTGATGAAGCGAACCTTGGATCAATTGTATCTGATTTTGTGTATAAAATTGTGATGGTTGTGATTCTAATTGCTGCAAATGCTGCTGCTGTTGTTGTTGTTGTAGTTGTAATTGCTGTTCCATACAATAATGATCAACTTCGGGGTCGCTGTAATCTGAATGAGACGAGTTTCTATCTTCTTCTTCTTCAGATTTTTCTATTTCTTCAGAATTATTGCCATTGGTCATGCTAATATCAAGGAATAAGTCTAAAATAAAGTAAGAGTAAACAGTTTTTGTTATTTTTTCTTATTATTGTTTGATTTTAATAAAATTAAAATAAAACTACAAATTGATAAATTATAATCTTGATTAAAGTTGGTTTACATCTGGCAAGTTAATTGGAATTGGAAAGTAAAATTGTTCTTGCAATAAATAAACGATGCTTATGTTAATGTATTTTCTACGCACAATTTTTTTATTTCAAGGGCGGGCCTCACTGGTGGAAAATATAACAGAAAACAGCAATAAAATTATCTGTGTAAAATTTGCAATCACATTTTCAAATTTAATTTGGCACAGTTTTTTATAATTGTTGCAAAATTTGAAACGAAGTCAACTCCAACCATTACCAATATTTCATTTAAATTTTTGATTGATTTTTTATTGAATAACATGGCAGAAAGGTTATGACAAAATATAATAAACTTAAAATAGGCGAACAGTTATTTTAGAAACTTCATTCATTTATTCAACATTATATTTATGTCTTGAAAAATTTTCATGTTATCTACCAAATACTCTATATTATGTACCAAATAAATTTATAATCATTAATTTTGTTATTAACTCAAATAAAATTTGAGTGAGTGCTTAAACTTTTTTTTCTTACATAATTTTCAAAGAATTTAATCAAAGTGCTATCATGCAAAAATTAATATCACAATAATTTTACTACTTTTATAGAAATTGGATAAATTACCTTAATATTGATAAAAAATTTCTTTAAATACTAGATCCTTTTCTTTGCTATCTTTTATAATCGTTAAAAAAAAAGACTTATAGAGCTCTATGGAATTTTATGATAATTTTTATGTTGTTTCAAGAACGGTAACTAAAAAATACATATATTTTTAAAAACAATATCATAATGAAATTATGGCTTGAATTTGATTTTAAAATTTTGAAAAATTCGCCTTCAACTACTATTTAAAATTAATATAAATAGGAATAGGAAAAAAGGATAAAAAATATTTGAAAAAAAATTTATTATTATATACCTGATTCTACACCATTCCATTGACTTTCGATATCATAATGTTGATGATGTTGATTATGTTGATTATGATAATAATTTCCATGAGTGTCAACAACATGCCCTTCAAACATTTCTTCTAAATTATTTGGAAGATCATCTTCAGTCATATCAAATATCTCAGTAACATTTACCTAGATTAAAAACATTTTTTATATGCTATTATATAAATAAATACATATACCGCGGCGGACAATTACCTTGTTTGCTTCATCTGTATAATAATAAGCGTAGACAGCATCTTGATGTGTTGATACTTTTAAAACGTGGTCAAATGTATCCACATCATTTTCTTTAACTAATCTATTTCCACTGAAAAGTAAAAGTAACAAGAATTTATTAAAATTGTTAAAACCTATCAGATATTTCAAAACTTACTGTTCTTCAACCATAATTGATACTCTAGATGCATGATGATTAGATTGCAGTCCGGTTACTGTGTCAAAATCAGGTGTTTCTATTAAATCTAATCCAATCTGAAATTGTATAATAATTAAGTACTTTTACATATGTTTTTTAAGAACTTGGAAGCTAAAATCTTTCGGAATAATAATTATTTTTATCTCCAGATCTTTTTTCGGTCAAATTTATCTTTTTAATTTGTTTCTCATGTAGGAAGTCGACTGCAAATGAAAAAAAAAAGTTTAACAAATATAAACGATTTATCTGTTTTTCTACGATTGCCAACCGAAGTACTTAAAACTTCTTTCATTATTTTTAGAAATTCCACAAAAATATTTTACTTACATTCATTTCACTTAATTTATTTAAAAATTTTGTACGAACAACATCATTAAATTGTGACAAAATTAATTCAACTAAAAATCTTAATGGTTTTGTGATAACAGGAACTGTTGCTACAATTCTAAAAAAAGAAAAATAATTTAAAATACAAAATAGAATTTTTGTTAAAATAAAACATGTATAGTTTTCTGACTCCAAAAATAAGCTTAAAATATCATATTCTAGTTAACTGGCTGGATTTACTTACTTGGACATAGTTGCTACAAAAAGTTCTGCTGGTATTGTTGCAGGCAATGAAATTAATTTAATTCCACGATGTTTAAATAACCAATTTGCTAAACCCTTATTAGCTTGATCCAAATATGTTTGAAAAACATCTACTACAGTTTGTGGCATATCACCCCTCAGAGCGTCCTACAAACAAGCACATAAAAAAAAGTTACTTAAATTTATGAAAATTATAATAATTTTTAAATTTTATTAAAACCTTTCGGTGTTTGACGCACTCATTACATTCTGGATCATAATCTTGTGGGTCAGTTATTGTTTCAGTAACAACAAATGTTGATTGCACAGCAATACAACGTCGACAATTAATTAAATTATTCCTATGTAAAAATTGTAATGCATCATCGAAACCTTGTTGACAGAATTTGGATAGATAATCAGCTTTTGGTGGAAATAAAATTCGAATGAAACGATGAACATTTTGGCGGGAAATTTCAATACTTGTATTCGCCCAATTCAAATGAAATAATTGCGAGCTTTCATCTCTGGGGCAAATATCTGATTCACCGCAAAATGGACTTACTGTTATTGTATTTTCATCTAAAATTGGTAAATTATCCGAGAATGCACCATCCATGTATCTAACACCTTGAAAACGTGGTGGTAATATTCCAGAAAATCCTGGTATAAAGCAAGCACATAGTAATGCTTGTAATAATTCATCTCTGCTATTAAATTCACTCAAAATAACATTTTTACCATCATACACTCGAGTTACAGAAATGTGTAAACGACCGCTAACTCTTATGTGTGCATCGGCAGGTAAATGCTTTTGCAAACCATCCAGTAAGCAGGTTTGTATATTAAATGATGGACTAAATGGTCCAAGTGAATGACTGCGTGCCTCATTCACTACTCTGAAAAAATCGGATGTCATTTGACCTGAAAATATCGAAAATAGAGAGAAAAAGATTAGTTAAGTGACATGATAGGTAGTTATTATTATTTTTGTAATGTACCTAAAAGTATGCAATAAAATATATATATGTTTAAAATTTATTTCGATTTATAAATTATTTCGATTTTCGTTATGTAGATAAAGGTATATAAATATACATATATCAAGTCACAATTTAGAATGTACAATATATATACATGATTTTTTTAAAAAGACAAAAAGCTTTATTGTGATTGCATATCTTTTAAATATTAGTTAGTTTTAAAAACAATTTATTATAGTTGATAAATATAGAAACTAAATATTTTACATGAGAAGATAAACTAAATATTATTGCTAAAACAATGAGCGTATATATACATACATATATACTCATTATTTATTGTACAGGAGCTGCGCAATATAACTAGCTACGAAATAGTAAACATTTAGAAGATTGTTATAAGTAAAAAATATACTTAAAAAGGTTACTATATGCTTCCATTTTCTTTTTTGTATTTTTATTGGATATCAATGAAATTAGTTTAATGTCATATGATGGAACCTAATAAAATGTTAAGCTCCCGATCGTATCGAGTAGGATTACAAAAGGAAATGTGACAAACCTTTGTTTCTGAGATACTATTCAATATATTTTTTATAATAGTTTTCAAATATAATCATAAAGTACCTAATAATATATGCATCACGAGAGAAAAACACTATATCTCTCTCTAAATTGCATATAGGTAAGATTTTCTGGACTTATGCTTCTTTCAAAAAAAAAAAAAATTCACATAAAAAGACAAAATAAATACTGCATAATTAACGGTAAAAGTACAATCATGTAATAAATAATAGCTGGGCAATTAAATCTTCGCTGATATGCACATTAGTTCAATACTCAAGTTCCCTTTTAAAACAAGTATGCGTATAAAAAGAGAACGATATTTATATGCAAAAAAAGAAAAGAAGAAATATTGTAAAAAAGAAAGCTCCTTCAAGAGATTCTTTTTACTTTTAAAAAACTATATTTTTGTTGTTTCATTTCATTACAACAACCGGTTTATTATGTTACCTGCAATTAGACTGGATCGAATTTTGCATATACGTTCCTTAAATAATATTATCACCACGATAAGTGTAATATCAAATATCACGATTTAACAAATAATTGACTTGAAAAGGGCAGTTAACTCGAAGCATTATCCACAAACGAAAATTAAACAAAAAACATAAAAATCTATCTACTTTTTTTTTTAACGAGTTCGAGCGCTTAAGACAGTTTTCTTTAGCTTAAAACGATTTTTTTAATTTTGTTTTTTTTAATTAATTGATTTTCATTTTGATTACTTCATCAAAATTAAGTTTACTTAAACTAGTACTATAAAAAATATATTTGACAATTTTCCAGTAAAATTTTTCTAATATGCATTTCTTTTAATATGTCCAACCTAATCACCTGATTGATGTGCAAAAACTTTAATTTTTTTTTCCAAATCACTCAAAAATTATTTATAAATATATTTTTTTATGATTTTTGTGTAAATATTTATATGAAAGTACATAAAGTGCATAATAAATTTAGCATAAAATTCATCAATGTGTAATTTTTTCTCTATATAGGCACACAGCATATAAAATGCTGAAAATAATCTCTTTTGAGTATAAGTTTCAATTGAAGAAAAATCGCATGATCGCTGCTGCATTTCGATATAAAAATGTAATCATATAGTTATTTTCATTTCACTTGTCTGGAAATTTTATTAAAAAACAATAAAAAAAACAATTATATATTTCTACATAATGTAATATTTACGTAGATACTTTTATATTTCTCTATAAGTACATATAATTTTTTGAATTAATATTAAATTAATTGAAGATGAAAGAATAATTTCAATCCAATATTTGGATCCTATAGGTACAAGCTTATTATGCAGTTACTTTTAAACCTATTTTATTCCAAATACAAGTTTTTATGTTCATTCATATTTTACCACAACCGTCCTATTTTTTTTTTGAGATTCAGAAATAAAATTTAATACAATGTTGAACAATGATATAGAAATGTTGAATGAAACGAAACCAAATTTCTAGTTTAGTTTTGTGGGAATGACCCGATCCATTTAGTAGTGTGCACATAACAAGTTAAAAATTTGACAAACAGAATTAAAAAAATATACGTACAGTACACACTTGAATATTATTTCCATCTCATAATCGAATGAAAGACAGAAAAAAAAATAATAAATTCTACGTTATTAAGCCCATTAATATAATTTTTATTTTTTGCTTCCCCATGACGTCAATTCCATTATAAGTTATCAACATTTTAGAGCAAAAATATATGACCTACATAATTAATACAGATTTCTAATCTTTTTTTTTTTTTTCAAGCATAAAATTATCTTTTGTTTTTAAACGCACAATATAAGGGTTTCGAACGAGATCACGGAAAGTATATGTTAAGTACGTTACGAAATCTCTGATTGAAAAGTAAAAATTGTTTAATTGACATTTTTATGAAAATAATTTATGTTATTTTAAAAATTATGATGAAGAAAAAAAAAATTATTTTTGCAATCATAATGATTAATATTTATAATTTTACTTACAAAGTATATATTATAATCAAGTACTGGACTAGACAAAGAGTCTAGTATCCTATAATAATAGTCCTATAATTAAAAATGTGGATTTTTAAGTTCCTTCGAATATTAACTATTCATAAAATTACTATAACAGTGACTATCCTTTGTGAAATATGAGCCTGTGTCAAACTTAGAATAAAAATATGATCTAATAACTAAGATCAGTATAAATCAAACCTTTTCCTCTAGTAGAGAATGCCTAATATTTTCCTGATAATAAAAAATTTATTTTAAAATTACGTAATAATGAATGAATAATATTATGAATTCTTTTTGCGTGATTAGATAAAAAAAATTGATAGCAAAATACGAAATTATAATAGTAATTTTAATTGAGGCGTTGAAGTTTAAATTGAACAAACTACAAAATGGAAATAGATATGAATAGATATGATTTTTTGAGAATTTCTTTTTTAAATTTTAAAGAAACAGAAATAAAAGTCAACAGCAGTAAAGATTCAAGTTCGATAGCAATACAGATTCAAGATTCGATTAAAAAAAAATCAATTGATAGCGGAATGTTGGAAGAATTTAGAAACAATTCATTTTCATTATTAATTTATTTTTAGTTGGACCATTTTTCTTTTCAACGCCTTAATTTAAATTTTTATAGTAAAAATAAAGCTTATAAAATCAAGTTATCAAAAAATTTATTTTAAAAAATACTTGAGATTATTAAAAAATAATTATATTTTAAGAGTCATTGAAATATTATGTTGATCCCCAGCAAAGTAGTGTTAGAAAAAGTGAAATAACATTGAAAAAAAAGTAGGACACGCGCAACAAAATACACAGAAATTTCTAATTTATGATAATTAAAAAAAAAAAAGTCATACCTTATACAAAAAAAAAAAATTATGCGAAATTTTCTTTCAATATTTCCAAAACAAATATATCTACGTTTCAAATTCAAATTAAGAATTTGAGACGGGCGCAAAAAATCAAATTTCTTTGACAATATTAGGGTTCCGTCTTCTCAACAACCAAAATGAAAGATAGCTACAAAAAATCTATACTTAGTTTCATTAGTGGTGAAATGTTTCTCCTCATTTCGATTCACATCTAATATTGGAATTTGCTTGATTTGTGACTTCAAATTAGTATAATACACTACTATAGAATAATCTGTATGCAATTATGTTACTTTCTACAATCTTCATAATATAAAAACTATGATAATTTAATATTTTGTTAATACAAATAGTTTGATTATAGAAGGGCTTGCTTACCCTCTCGATGATTAAGAAAATTCAATTATTGATTTGATTAAATAAATATTTACTATACGCATTTGACATTATATTCTTATCTATACATAAATATATATTTTGATCAACATTTTTAACAAACAAAAACATAATTCTAAACAATCTTATCTCTTTCCTTGTCAAAATTATAGTTTTTTGAACTTCGAAAACAAAAAAAAAAATTCTAGGTTTTATGTTGCGTACATGGGGGTTAATTCGACATTGAAAGATTCTCAAAAAATGTCAATCAACAAAAAATAAAATAAAAAATAGATCAAAATACGAATTGAAGGAGTTCTCCTTGAGAAATCCTTCCTCAATCATGGAATAAATTTTAAAATAAAATATAATTATTATTTATTACAAGCACTGACTGTTCTAATTAATATTTTTATTGTTTTTTAAAGAAAATATTTTATTAAATTTAATTTATTTTTTCTAATCTATATGAGAATAATAAATATTATTTTAAATAAGTTTTTAATATATTATTCTAAAATAGGTCATTAAGAATAATTATTATAGAGGTAACTTCTTTATTATCATTTTTCAATTAAATTTTTATTTTCGAAATAACTATACTGAAATCTGTGTAAATTTTCATTATTTAAATATATATAGCGCTTATTGAAGAATTAAGGATAATAATATTGGGGTTTTCTCATAACAATAATT
Organism: Hybos culiciformis; assembly: GCA_964007475.1. NCBI lineage: Eukaryota > Metazoa > Arthropoda > Insecta > Diptera > Hybotidae > Hybos > Hybos culiciformis. Next base: position 48,264,962 of record OZ023274.1, on the reverse strand, counting down.
TCAATTCTTGGCTCTTTGTATATTTTGCCTAATAGAATTTCTTACAAAAAGATCATCTTGACAACCAAGTTAATAGAATGAGATATTTTAGAAAATTTTCAAATTGGCTCCAAACCAGATTTGTTTTGAAAAAACCTATATTGTGCATTTGAACTTGAACAGAAAATTCTACATCTTGTTTTATGATTTCAATAATGGAAGTTCTTTAAAAAAAAAAAAAAAAAAATCAAATAAACATGCCATCTATCAATAAAATTTATAAAAAAAAAAAAAAATTAGATATATTTAATTTTTTCTTTTTCGTTTATTAACATTCCAACCTTGACAGTGACCATAGAAAGAATTTTTACCATTTTTCAAATTAATCATTCAATTTTATTTTTATTTTTAAAATTAATGCATCAGCCACTAATTCAGTCATTAATTTATGTCAGTCAAATATAAACTGTAAAATAAATTTAAATATGCAAAATGTTATAATTAATTAAGAGAATATTTTGTTAAATATTTTAATAATAGTTAAAAATAAAATAAACAAACAAAATTATATAATAATTATATAGTATACTATACTTTATAGTAAAGTTAAAAAAAAAAAATTTAAGCGCCAAAAGATTTCTACTATTACTACTATTATGAATAGTTTGAAAATTATTAAATAAATTAAAAGGTTGTACAAGATGTTCTTGAAAGTTATGCTATTTTAACTATGTTTTTTAATTATATATGTAAGTATATAATACTAAACTAGGGGAATTTTTCTAAGTACAATTTCAACTTAAAATTAGTTTGATAACGTATTGTTCCAATTGTTGAATAACTTTTAAAACGAATTTAAAATTTAATTAAATTTTTTAGTTAATATTTAAATTTTAATTCGAAATTTCCTCAATGTATTTTAATATTTAAAAAAAAAAATTATTTTATAGTTTTAAAAGGCAATTTCAGTAATAAGGAAGTTTAAATAAGTTAGTGTTAGACTAAACTGACTTTGCGTCAATCATTGTAGTCTATTTTCATGCAATAAAATTCTAAATCGAGATACTCTACGGGCCATACACTATGAAAGTTTAGTAGTCATTATTTTTTCTCTATATCGATTAAGTATTTAATTAATTTTAATAAATGTAACTATTTCAAGTATATAAAACAACAACCAAAAAAACGGAAAATTTATTGCATAATGATATCATCACATTTTTCTATTATCAATTTATGGAATCATCTGGCAATATTTTTTCCTTAGAAAAACGCTAAACAACATCTTTAATAATGATCATCACATTATATGATATATAGTTCTTTAAATGACAACATTATCCTCTAATAAGTACTTAAATATTAATTACACAAAGTTTATTAATAGAGTTCATTATTTACAAGTTAAAAAAAAAAAAAATCTTAATTCTATCCAATTTTTAATTAAAAATTTATTTCTTGTCATTATGAAATATTTACTTTACAAAAATAAATAAATACTTTTTTGAGAAAATAATACAAAATTGAAACAAAACAAATTTTTTAAAATACGATACGCTGTTGTCGTTTAATCTTTTTGTAAACAACTTTTAATAATTATATTTTTTATTTATTTTATTTTCATTTTTTTTTTTTTTTTTTTCATATTTACAAAGTTTTATAACTTCCTTTATTTATAAAATAAAATAATTATATACTTTTCTCAATTACTTATTATTTTTTGTTTTCAATTTCAATAATTAATGATTTCAATATTTTTCTCATTTGTAGTAAGATGCAGCACTAGTCAAATATTATTTTAATTTTTCTTTTTTCAATTTTTGAAATAAAACAAAATTTTTATTATTTTTTTTTTACATTTTACAAAATGATATTATACTATATTTTTGATATTTAATATTTTGTTATTAAATTTAATATTGCGCATTATCGTCAATTAAAGTTTGTAAATATTAATAACCACATTAGGCGTAGAACAACACTATCTGCATCTAGTTGTAAGTTTTTTTTAACAAAAAAATATATTAGATAGTAACTATATATACTTGAATATTATGCAGAATTTTTGTCAAACTGCGATTTGGATTCATTGAATAAATATTTTACAAAATATTTGCTTTTCCATTTTCAAAGAATTGCTGTACATTATAAAGCTTATAGTGGACACACTAATAAATGAGAGGGCGATTATTCTTATATGCATTTGAAAAAAATAAAAAATAAAGAACTATAAAAAAAAAACAAAAGAATTTACAAATCAAACTAAATACCCATCCATTTAAAAAGAAATAAAAAATAATATTTTTTTTTAATCTAAAAAATCAATTGAAGAACGAACCTTGCACTTGGCACTTAATTAATATAGTTACTAATTCTGTTTATTATTTTCTTTTGTTTGTTTGCATTGTGCATTCAATTGACTCATTTCATAAAATTTACGTAGAAATTAAATTGTATTTTTATAGTTTTAAAACAAAAATTTCATAATGTAATCCGATAATAACTTAATGATTAAGGTAATCAAAATTCAAGTAAATAAAATTAAAAGATTAGATTAAATTGCAACAAACAAACTAATGTCAAAATTATTTATCACACATGTGAGACTCATCCAAAATTGTGTAATTATCCCAATAAACTGATGAAATAGAATTATATATAACTGTTAAGCCCTATAACTTCGTATATATGGGTATTTTTTTTTTTTTTAACTATAAACGACTCCATTGAAAATTATCAAATTATCTGAAGCTGTTGTATGCTTATAACTAGGAGAATTTTCAAAAAAAAAAAAAAAAAGATAAAAAGAAGTCATTTATCTTTGATAATCAAGAACTAGAATTTCAACAAAATTGATTATCACCTCAACAAGCGGTTAATAAGACATAATCTTTTTCTTTCACAGACCAAGAACCAACAGCTACGATTACAGCTACAATACCCCCCACATAGATCTATCTCATATTAATTTATTCAACACTTGCACTTGTGTGATAAACGTAATTCAAAGAAAGAAAACATAAAGTATGAAAGAAAAAAAATATATGTTGATAAGAAATAAAGGCGGGTTTTTCATTTTCTAAACTTTTGACCCACATATTTCACTTTATTTTTTCTATGAATTAAAAATGCAAAGAATCGTGAAACAAAACTATTAAATTTTTTTTCTTTTATTGTTTCCTTTGCAATATTTTATTCTGTGTTGTTTTTTTTTGGTGTTATTAAATTTGATAAGAATTAATTATCAATTTTAATTAATTTTTTTTTTTCAGTTTAAATTAAAATTATTGAAATTGGAATTTGCGTACACACACCGCAAAGAGTTATTGAAAATTCGAGAAAAACTGGAATTTTAAATTTTTATTACTTATTTTTTGTATAAAAAATATATATATGTATAAAAAAAAGGGGTCTCATCTCTACATTTGAATTATAAATAGTTTTATGGAATTTTCATTAGAAAAAAGAGAAACTGTATGTTCTCATATCAATACATACTATAATATTATTATCAATTACTTCTTACCAAAAGGACTCTAAATAAACTCAGTTAGGTTTTTAAATAATAGTTATCTTCTGTCTATGTATAAACTAAAGTTGGCCAGTGATAAAAGTAGGCATAAGCTAGGACCGTAAATAACTGGTTGTAAATCGGATGTACCCTGTGCCCAGGTATAACATGAACTGGCTTAGATTCGCACAAAAGATTGGAATTTTAATTTTAATGCTTAACATTCCAGGGGGTTTAATAATTCTCTCGCCAGGCCGCCACTATAAATATAATCTTTTGAATATAATATATACAGAGTATGTAATGACATTCGGAAAATGTTTACCTTTTTTTTCTCCGTTTTATTTTTAGATGTAATTATTAATTTCTTCTCACACGATAGGTAGCATTGAGAAACTACTGATTTATAAGTACGATTAGAAGTTAAAAAAAAAAATTGTTAGAAAAAAATATGATGAATTAAATATAATAAATAACCTTGGTTACAAAAAAAAATTATTTTATAAAATAATAAAAAAAAAATTAATGCAAAACAAAAAATTATTCATATATAATATGCATAGTATTTATATATTTTTGTTTATATTTTTATATAGTTAAAAATGATAAGCCAAACTTAATCAAACAAAGAAGTAATCAAAAATTAATCAAATTATATACATATATATTTTATTATTGTAAAAATGAAAAAAATGATAATATAACATAATGCGTCATCATAACATCTGCTGATCTGCTGCTTTCTCATATAAAAGAATAGAAAATTTAACTGCTTCATCAGGGCCAAAAGTATTCTCTCGTTTTAATTTTTCATACTCAAAGGCAATCGGTTCATACAACATAAACATAAAATAAAATTTCTGAAAAAAATTATTTTGCGAAAGGCTTTATTTTTTAACTTTTAATTGACGAATCCCTTTCTTCATTCTTTGTATTTATGCATAAGAAAATATTAACTGAAAATGCAGTGTCTTGGTATCAAAATTTTGTGACAATCTGAATAAAAATTGAAAACAGAACAAACAAATAGCTGCCGTAGCTATAATTTCTAGATATTCCTCACTAGGTATACATTTTTGGACGAGTTTATAAATAAATGCAATATTTTGATTACATACTACACAACTACTTAAATTAAAAATCTCGAAAAATGTTACTTCTAACAAATTAACAATAAGAAATTAATTTTTATTTTCATTTTTATGATTTATAAGCAAATATAGTTATCTCTCGTTTTCATTAACTTTAATTAAATTTTTTATGCAATTACACTAAAATTGCATCTAACCTAGATAATAAATATAATTGACGCGCGCTTTTTATAATTTATTTATTTTTTTTAATTCATTCAAGGTGTTTAAAATCTAATATTTACATACATAAGTATTTATTGAATGCATTTTAGAATAGACCTACCTTACTACCTGTACACATTTTTCTTAATTATTAATTTTTTTTTTTTGTTTTTTGATTAAATTAAGAATTATGATAAGACGTTGATATATCAACAGGCGAACAGAAATATTAACTAGTAAAGTTAAAAAAAAAAAAAAAAATACAAAAACCAAAAACCAAACTAAATTCCAAAAAGCTTATCATCTTTCTTGAAATTTTTTTTTTGTTTTTTTTTGTATTTTTTTTTTTTATTTCTTCTTTACAAAAAAACCGGAAATTAGTATATTTTAATATGCATTAATTTACATTTTGCATAAATTTTGTAAATTAAAAAAAAAATATATATATATTTTTTTTTTTTTATGTTTTACCGTAAACATAATAACAATTTTAAAAAAGATAATTTACAAGTTCAAAAAATTAATTTCATTGCCACCGTATCTAAAGTTTTATAATAATAAAAATGTTAGGACGTTTTGTTGATGATGATGATGATGATGGTGATGACTAGTGGTATAATTTGACTTTAAAAATAAATTATGTGATGGATGGAAGAAGAAAAGATAAAATATATTTTTACATAGATTTTCTTGTTTGGTCAATCTTGTTTTATAATTTTATTTATTTTTTTTTTAGAATTGGTTCTTAAAGTTAAATTGGGAAAGTTTTTTTTTTTTTTTAAATTAAATAAAAAGTACAATAGAATTAAAACTAGATTGATATATTTAATGTTTTGCCAAAAAAAAAAAACATTATTTTCTAGATTTTTGTTAGTTAAGTGAAGATATTCGAAATTAAAAATTACTAAAATGTTTAGCGTCAGATAAAGTATGTTAAAGTATTCTGTCTCAATTGGAACCCTAAAAAAAGGTCTAGCTTTTTCCATTTACTACACATTTCTGTTTAATCATCATTTAAATGTATATATTATATATTGGAAATTTTGCGTTTTATTTTTATGCAAAATTCAAATAATGCAAAAATAATAAATAAATAATAATTGAAAGAAAAACTAAAATAAAAATTACCAATACGAAAAGGGACTTCAATGTTCTTTTTAATAAATATAATTTAATTTTATATAATTTTTTTTTTTTGTATTTTAACATTATAATGTCGTAGTACACAAAACATAAAACAGACAATAAAATCAGGTCGAATATCCAATTGACCCTGTTTTATTTGTTTGTGTTTGATATTAAATGAAATTTAGAAATTAAAGAAGGAAAAAAAATACTATCGTTTGATATTATTAGTCGAATCCTAGTTTTATATTATTAAATACGTTTTTCCCTGTATTTTCGAAAATCTTCGAAATCTCACATTTCATTTGGAAATAGTATGTTTTCCCTTCAAAATTCAAATTTTGATAAATTAAAAGCAATGGTATTATGAAAAAATAAAAAAGATCCGTATCATCTTAGTGCGCTTATATACTAAAGCTATCAGTTCCACAAGGGAAGATTCTATCATGTGAGAAGATGGACCTATCATCAGCCCGTCTGCAGAAATCTAATCTTCATAAAAAAAAAATTCCAACTTACGAAAGAAACAAATGAAAATTGATAATATAAGTACTATGAATTTAAAATTATTTAAAAAACAAGATTTAGTAAGGTTTTTCCGAGGGTTTTTCCTTTCAAAAATATTAATTTTTTAACAGAAAAGGGATGTTAAATCTCGTTTTTCTTAGCTAACTACTTTTTAATTATTTTTTTTTTTTTAATTACATTTTGGCATATTTGCATTATGCATATCAACAACATAGTAAATGAAAAAAAAAAAAACAAATTATGCCTAATTACAAAAAAAAAAAAAAAATCAGCTAATGATAGTAATTTTTATTATCAAAAAATTTTATTAAATACTTAAATATACAAGTTTTAAATTCCAGTACATCACGCGATGTTTTTTTTCTGGAATTTTTTTTTTTTATTTATTTTGTTAAGATTTCACAGAGGTACACATTATATTATATACATATTTAAGATACATATTTTGTTTCTAAATAAATAAATAATATTAAAACCATAAAGTGATCTAGTTAATGATCTTCTATGAACGTCAAAAAATTCATTATTTTCTAAGAATTGCAATCGAAAATTAGTATGAATTACTTAAAAAAAAGTACTTAATTTATGATTTTTTTTTTTTTTTAGAAAACTTTCAGATAATTAAGTCATTTAGTTTTCAAATAAGCTCGAATGATCATACAATATTTTGGAGGGTTCGATTCGTTGAGTTAAAATATCGACGTCAATATTGTAGATACAAAAATGTCGAAATGGACAAAAATTACTGCAGGTAAAAAAAGTTTCAATAAATATAAAAATGTGAAACAATTTTAACTTTTCAGCATTTTGCGGAATTTACAAGCATCACATACATTGACTTAATCTCCAATGTACAAGAAAAACCACTAAGTTGTGTATTGTTTCGTAATATGAACTTTCGTGTCCAGCAATTGCAGATAAAATAGTTTAAAAATAAGTTTAGAGTAAAAATTTAAATTGCGCAAACTTTAAATACATTTTTTTACTTTATAGATTTTGAAATGTTAATTTGAATTAAAATTTATATATATTATAAATATTTAAACGAATTTTAAACTACTTTTTTAAGATACATTTTTTTTTCATGATTACAACATACACTTGCTTAACAAATTAATCAAAAAAAAAAAAAAACTCTCTATACACACTCTGTACACATTAAACAAGTATTTATATTTTATATATATTTTATATAAATACAAAATGTATTTATTTTCTGCGTTTTATATTATTTATTATACATAATGTAAGTGACGAGCCTCCAAATTTATTTATTTTTATCTTTTTTTTTTTTTATATATGGCATGATCAAGTAAAATATTATTGCTTTACATTTCTACAACATTTAAGATTTTAGGTACATATAAAAATGAATTATGTACAAGCGAATTATAAATTTTCATTAAAATCAAACACAATTTTTATCTTTGTTAGTTTGAATTGAAATTCGAAAAAAAATATATGTATATTAAGCTAAATGGCTAAGTGAATTTGAGTATTCGTTGAAGTTGATAAAAATGATAAAAATAGAATTTGAGAATAGGATTTTCGTAAGATTTGTGTGAGCGATTGTTAATTCCTGTACCTCACATCAATTAGACTTTACATTAGATGAACTTTATAACTTTTTTTCTATTTCGTCTGTATTCGGTTTTCCAAAATAAAAAACGGTCTATAAATGTTCGTCTATGCGGTCTAGGTCCGTCTGCGAAGTACCTTGTGAAGAACTGTTCATCAGAAATTAAATTATAAAACAAAAATATTAAGGAAGCATCGGAAGCATCATATCCTATTGAAGTAAGCAATTATCTCTATAATAAACGTTAGGTACCTTCAGTTAAAAAAAAAAATTAGAATTTTATATATTTTTATGCAGGTAACATTACAAATAAAATTTAAAATTGAAAGTTCATATATATTTTTTGCATTGTTTGCTTTGCCATCCGAAATTGTAACTTTTGTTTGAATATTTATATGCATTTTATTTTTTTTAAAACAAAAAAAAAAAGATATTTATTTACAAAAACAAAAATTTTTTAAAATATGGCAATTGATAAAAATAAAATATTTCTGGTTTTTATTTTAGTCAGGTAAAATTTTTATATTTATAATACATTTTCACATGTTTTCTTTCGTGTAATGCAGCAGCTGTGCAGTCTGTACTTTTTTTATTGCCTCTCTCCTTAAAATTTATCTTAAAAAAGTTTAAATTTTTTTTTTTTTACCTTTAAATTTATCTAAAAATTTTTGAAACTATATTAATAAATATTATTTGTCACCAATTTACTTCTACTCTTCATGTTCAACTTCACTAACTCGGAAAAAGTTTGGAATAGCTTACTAAAGAGATTTATCGAAAAAAAATGTATTTAAAAGAAACATTTATTTTGTCACATCTTCTTTTACATACTAAAAATATGTCTTCGAATCGAGTCTTAACATCATTTAGAATTTATATTGGCTCAAAATTAGATAAATTCATAAAATCAAATTCCAAATAATACATATACCTAAATATAATGGTGCAAACTATTGAACCGTGTGACCTTAAAGACTCATTCATCATATCAATTTGAAAACATTAATAAAAAAACATTAATAAATTTAATAAGGTCTTTTAAAATGGCCCTTTACAAAAGTATAATATTTTTTTAATTATTTTATTATATCAGGTAAAAAAAAAAATTTAAATTTTAGTTTGCTTTTAAATTAAATTCTGCAAAAAGATTTTGTTTTTTTCCTGAATAGATAGATGAAACGTGAAAGCTGATTTTTTTCGTTATCTTTATCCTCTTCATACATCACTGGATCTATCCGTTCAATTATCAAAGCAATGTTATAATTACTGAATATAGCAATACAGTTCTATGATTAATCAATTTGGTTTTGAGATTGAGCTAATTAAAAATAATAAAAAAAATTCAAAAAGTTGACTACCTTTATGTAAGTAAGTATTAATTTTGTTCTTCTTATACATCATTGGATATTTGCATACTTTATCGTATATTTCAGACGATAGAATAATTTAGTAGAACTCTTCCTTATATTTGTACAGTACAGTGCAAGCAGGTAAAAAAAAATGTACAATAGTTAAAAATTAACAACAACAACAAAAAACTGGCTTCAGACTTTTACAATTAAAATAGTTTCAATGTTAAGGACGTTGTTTTTTGTTTTTTTTTTTTTGAATTTGTGAATGTAATTAATTTTAACTCATTAACAAGTTAAACAATTATTGGTATTATTGGTAACAACTAAATGTATTTTTGAATTAATTTTTTTAATTTTGTGTAAAAAGTTTCCACAATAACAACAACTTTTATTTCTTTTCTAAACAAAACATGAACTTACGATATATTTTATTAAGCTTATTCAAACTTTTTCTAAGTTTTAAATATTCAACAGAAAAAGAATACTTATAAAAATACTTAAAAAAACAAATATTATGTACCATTACTTTTTATCATATTTTCGAATTTAATATATGAATTGATTGAACCATAACGATAATAATATTAAAATTTGTTCACAATTTAAGTATATTAAAAATAAATTTTATTTATTTATTTTTTATTTAAAAGAAATAAATAACAATGAAAGTAAAATGTAAATACGATTAATTTCCCACTTGAGTTTTGTCAATAATTACTTTAATGTATTTTCATGAGAATAAACTGCAAAATAAACCCATTCTTATCATTATTAAAAATATACTTAATATGAATTAAAATTATCATTTTTTATATTTTTCGCAATTTAAAATTTATATTAAATTTAAATAAATTTTTTAATCTTTTTATCCTACGATCATTAAAAAAAAATTACTTCGTCAGAGATAAAAAAAAAGATCGACTTCACCAGTTTTTAACCACATTTTTTCAATTACTGCGCTCTCAGGCTAAAATAATAAAACTGAAAGTACATTTAAGTAAGTTTTTTTTAAGGAAATTTTGAATCCCATTAAAATAAGAGTAACATAAAAAGTCCAATAAATTAATAATTTGTACTGATTGCCACGACTTCGACATACTTGGGCACAAGTTCCAATATTCCAAATATTAATTCATATTTTTTATAATTTGTCAATTTGATGCTAATTACATGCAAATTTTTAATTTCTTTAGCAGCAACTAAACCGAATTTCAAATGAAACATCTTATATGTGATTCCGGAAATAAAAATTTACTATTTTATGCCCTATTTTATTCTTCCACCCTTCAGAACATCGATTTTATTAACTTTATTTTGTGTACTGAACCTTGATCTCATTTATTATGCATTTTATTACAATAATCAAAATTTTTTATTAGTACTTATGTCCAAAATAAAAATAAGTAAATATAATTTTAAAATATAAATATTTATTTTTTTTTTTCAAGTCTATTTCTACAATTGAGAGCTCCCACGCTTTATTTTAATTAATAAAAAAGAAAATATGCATAACATAACAACTAAAATTATATAAAGCAAAGCTAAATTTAGCGATATCATATAAATATACATGTATATATAATATACGTCATTTTTAATGAAAAAACTTGTTTAAAAATAATAAATTTAATAAAAAGTACGATCACCGCTAATAATCAGCTGGACTTTAAACTTTCAAATTGAAAATAAATATAAAAAAAATATATTTTATTCATAGTACAATATCCTATATAAGTATTCGATTAAAATGAAATTTTCGAAATAAGATTGTCAGTGAGTTTCCTCACTTTATTAGCATCGAAAAAATTTGTAAGGCCCATTAGTGTGTAACATTTTCACAAAAAAGAATAAAAATAAATTTAAAGCAAAAATACATCAATTCATTCATATGTAAGTATAGTGAAACATTATAAATTGACTACACATTGATCAAACTTCTGAATTAACCAATAAATTCATTATTGGAATATTATTTAGAAAATTTTATGTTCCGATTCATGATGTGAGCTAAATCCAAAAATTTACTTATGACAGGAACATAGTTTAAATTTATTATTCTTTTAGATATGCTATTTTCCTACGAGCAAGTCTGAACGTTATGATTTTGTGTAAGTATAACAACATCAAAAAAAAAAGCCCCGCTTCCTGTCTACGATATAAAAGTCTAGAAATTTCTAAGTAATTATATACATTTAAGTCTTATATGCTTCTGATTAATTAAAAATTTTAGCTAATTACAAAAAAAAATGTATTTTTTCCATGTTATCAGCCATGTACTGTACATATATGAACTTTTTTTTGCCAATCCAATAAACTAATTCCAACAAAAAAAAATTTAAACTCAAAATTTTGATTAGAAATGTTAATCTTCTATGTATAATAAACCATTAAGCAAATTTAAGTTATTGGACTCATACCTAGTGACTAAAATAATTTTATAGAAATTTTGTTTTTGAAAGTTTTTACCAGCTTGGAAACTTTTTCTTATTTACCACCAGGTAACAACGAATCAAACTAGAATTTGGCAAAAGAAAAAATTCTGCAGGAAGATATAAAGTATAGGTGCTATTGATGCAAAGAATCAAAGATAATCGTTTAGTACTTGCAAATTGTGAATAAAATTATCGGTGCGTTTCAACCTTCAACATAAATTGTGAGTGCATTCAAATACGCGATGTCCAGACTAAAAGTATATGTTATTTGTGACATTTGACATAATTGAGAAATTAAGAATGGGAAGAAATATTAGTTTGATACTTTAGTCGCCAACAAAATAGAGTTTAGATTCATTAAAATTATATCAATTTTAAGTTTGGGTAATGAAGCATGAACTGGACTAGCCAAACAAAGTTCGAAGCTCACTTATTACAATATTTAAACAAAATAAACAATTTCTATACTTATATTATAAGAGTATAATATGTAATGAACGTATGTATTATTCAAGTACCTTAAGTATATTTATATCCCAATTTAATTTTAAAACGAATTTAAAAAATATTTTCAAAAATTTTTAAAATTATAAATTTTGAACAGTGACTAATAAGTAATATCGATTTACTAATTAGTATGCACATTGTACAATATACTTTGATACTAAGTATTTTTTATTATAAATTTCTTTAAATTACAAAATCAATAAATTTTCACATTGATTAGATAAAAAATGTATGTATTTCAATTGAAGTTTCACTATACGATAATAACTGACCCAATGGTTAATTCACGTTTAATTTTTGTTAAAAATATACTTAATATTAATTTGATTAAAATTATCAAAATATTTTTAATTCAAGGTTGAGTTTTTTTGATAAAAAATTGGAAAGAAAAAAAAATTTTTTTTTCATATTAAAAGAGTTTAATTGCAATATAGGTATATAAGTGCAGTTTAAATAATTCAGAACTAATTTTAACTGCTAAAGATTCAATTAAAATTTTAAACTTCAATACTTTATAGTAATACTGTTTTTAAAGAAAATTATCGATGCCAAAACTATGATATAATGATCATAATTCGATAATCGCTCAGAAATTTGTTATTAAAATAGTTTTGATCGAACGAAAAAAATTTACGAAAATCTATTCAATTTTCTGTTTTCACTAAGATGGAAAGGAGAATATGATAGTAATTCATATATATTTTATATAGTAATAATAACTCCACATAGCTAAAAGCTTTCTCGACGAGATATTCCTATTTATTTCTTTTATATTTATAAAAATTTCATTTTGTTAAATTTTCTTTAAGAAGAAAATAAATTTAAATGCAAATCAAAGATCGTAGTATACGATAATATTTATTACTTTTTGATACCTTACTTAAAGAATTTGGATCCCAACAACTTACTTTATTTCCGTAATAAAATTGAACTTAGGTTCAACAAAAAATTTCATATTTTTATTCGAAAAAAATAAAAAAATAAAACTATGTAAATAATTAAGCGGGAAATCCTCTTGAAAGTTAACCAAACAAAAGGTGGCACACGTTAAAAAAATGTTGTATATCATATACAAAAGTATTATGTTGTTGTTATTATAATATTATGAATTATGATGGTAAAATATACGTATGTAGTTATAATTTATGGAATCAAAATGTAAACAAAAAGCAAAATAAATAATAAAAAAAATACTATAACCACATTTTTTTTATGAAGGTCAAAATTTAGATTTTTTAATATAAGCATTAAGTATAAAAAAATTTTTTTTTTTTTTAAATTAATATTATGTAAATATGCTTGATAATAAAATTAATGTAAAAAAAAAATTTGTAGCACGTTTTCTTACACATTTTTCTGAATGCCCTTTTCAAAGAAATTTTAAGACGTTAAAATGAATCTCTGGACTAAAATGGTTTTTTTTTTGTAAATCTTAAGTAATTACCAATTGCTGTTAGGTACAGGTACATATTTCCTTTATTTCTTCATTTATGTCTTACATTGGAAAAATGGAGTTCCTGTATAAAATTGGTTTGAATATAGTTTTTATTTTCAAACTAAGTATGTAAATTAAGATATTTTCATCTGAAATTAAAGATTATATTAAAAACTGTTTCCCACCAAATCAATTGTCATTTCCTAAACAATCAAACTTCTTAATTAATCATCGGCTCTTTAAAAAAAAATATGTATATTCTTTTATTCAAATTCAGGCCCGAAGGACAAAATAAAAATTTCTATGGAAAATTAAATCAGTTTTTCCATTTAATCATCAATAAAAGTCTAACTAATAATAACTCTTAATAACTAACATAAAAAATATACTTAGGTTCTCTTTTTTTGATTCTTCGAACTTGATTAGCAAATTATCTAAGAATTGATATACATACTTAAAAGTATGAACATTTGGACTAATAATTAGTTTTACCAACTGAGTAATAATAAGCTTTAATTGTTATTGCACAGTTTTAATTGTTATTGATTTGTGAACTTTAGCAAGGGTCTGAATTCTGTGAAAGCAGTTTTAATAGATGTTAAAGATTTGTACACTAAAAATTAAATTCTTATCTGATTTACACTAATTTTTTTGTTATAATAAGCAATAATCTAATGCCAAGACATTTTAACAGAAGATTTTGCTTATCAATTAGGAATCATGTGCAAAACGATATATGTACTCATGTAGGTAAAAGAAAAAGGAAGAAAACGTCTCGTCACCAATGAAATAATTATTAACCATATTTATGTAGTTAGTTTAATGAAAACGTTTTCAAATTAAAGTTCGTCATACATGAGTTTACTTCAAATTTTAAATTGTTCAATGGCAAAACTTTTAAAAAGAATTTCTAAATCTATATATATATACATTAAAAACATTATAAATGTATTTATGTAGTTATATTATACATATATATGAAATACGTTCTCTTCCATTGAAGCGTAAAAAGTAGGTGCTTATTTTAATTTATTTTTTTCTCAATTATTATTAAATACAAAAAATGTGTACAAAAATATTTATTTCTTAAAAAAAAAAAACCAAAGCTTTTATTTTTCAATTCTTTGTGATGTAATAACGACGATCGCATGATGTAGTAAATTATTTTATAAAAAAAATGTATGTACGTATATCTTTAAAAATAAACATAAAAAAAAAAATTTATCTAAAAGCAGAAGCTAAAAAATTATTCACAAAAAGAAAATTGTAAACATAAGCAAATAATATTGCTTTCGTTTTTAAAGTCTTGAGTCTTGAGAAGTTATTAATGACGAGTACATAAATTTTCAATTAAAAAAATTTTGACAGCTGAAGAAATAAAATAAAATTTCTGAGTAAGTACCTATTTGATTTTCCACACTTGAAGATTTACTTTCAGTAATTACATACTTTAAATGTATTCATACGATGGTTTGAAATTTATAAAAGATCTGGGTCGTAAATATCTAACAAAATCTTTTTTCCCTTAAGAAATTAGAAACTTATAGAATAGAGAATTTTTATTTATTTTTTTTACGATGTTATTTTTTTTTTTTTTAAATACATTTACAATAAAACATCTGTTTTCATAATAATGTTTATTGAAACAGTTAAATAAAAAAATAAAAAAAAAAACCAAGATTGTTTAAGTTAAAAAAAAAAACAACAAATGTAAAAACATTATTTCAAATCAAAACACAAGCATGGAATTTTTTTTTATTTTTTATTTTCGACAAACAAAACATTGCGTTGGAATTGGAGAAAAGAAAATTATTTAAAAAAAAGTGAGTCATTTTTATAATAATTATAATAATAATTATTATTAGCAATATATATAATATATACTATAATTAAATTTTTAATATCAAATTAGTTCAAACATTCTTAATTTTCCATATTAGATATAAGTATATATATATAATTTCAAAAATCTCAAAGGATCGGCTTTTGCAAAAAATTTGCGAATAATATTTATATAATTTTATGTTTATAAAACTATAATTTTTGATTAGGGCTAATGAAATAGAATAGAATTAGGTATCACATTAAACTTGTCTTTTTGAGCGTAAAAAATAATTATCAGGAAGTAATCTTTTTAATAATAAAATTAATTTTTTTAAAAATATGTATGTACATTCTATATATATATAAATATAGATTTCTAAAATTCAAATTTCTATTTTTAAAAATAAAATCAGCTGAGTTTTATATTTTATTCCGCAAAAACAAAATAATAACATTGAACTCAATTAAAAAAAAAAATATATATATAGTTTTATTTTGCAAAGTTAAGTAGGTAGTTGAAAATTATTATAATTCTATTTTTTTTTTTTAAATAATAAGATTAAAAAATATAATGTATAAATTAAAAAAAAATAAAAAATAAAACTCACCTAATGGTAAATCACATAATAAACAGCATGCAGCTAATGCACCAGCTGATGCACCACCAATTTTATCTAATAATAAATGTGGTGTATATTTTTTAAAACAAACTGCTACACCGACATGATAAATTCCTAAAAAACCACAACCGGCAAATGATAAATTCATTTTTTCGTTCGATCAAAAAAAACAGAGTTTATTTATTTAATTCTTTTTTCGATTTATTTAATTTAGGTATTTATCTTCTTTTTTTTTTTTTTCAATTTTAGTTCAAATTTTTTTTATAAAAATATAATGTTTTTAATTTTATGTTAATTTTTAATATCAAATTTTCAAATAACTCACAAATAGATATATAAAATTTTTAATTTTGTTTTTAAATCCACGAAAATTTCGAAACAAGAAAAAGAGGTATTTTATTTTTTTTTTTTAGAAATTTTGTCAAATAAATTGATTATTATTTATGTACATAATTTTTTTTTTTATATAAATATTGTTTTCTGTTTTAAAATACAACTTTGATTAGAAAAAAAAAATTAAAAATAAGTAATAACAATGATTTTTATTTTAATTAATTTAATTTTATGACATTTTCGCAGTAAATTTTTTTTTTAGAGATTTCTAACAAATTGTTTACTAAACTTTTTTTCTTTTTTTTTTTATTATTCTTTTATATTTAAATTTATACGTGTTGCGATTATAAAACTCACAATTCTAACCGATTGATAGGAAGAACGTCTTTTCAATATCAATTTTTTTTTAAAACTGAAATACAATTTTTATTTACAATTCATATTATATGAATTTGAACAAAAAAAAAAGAAAAAAATTAAATAACGAAATCATATATATTTTATTTTATACGAAATGATAATTTTTTTTTTCTACACACCACAGAGAGAATTTTCATTTTGTGCGAAGCGAAGGTATGATTTCTCTTTTTTTTTTTTTTTTTTTTGTAAGCAAATATTTTCTCTTTTTATTTTCATTAAGCTGAATTTTTATTGAATGAAAATGAATAATGAAAAATTATTAATTTTTCTTTTGTAAAATCCATAAGTCAGGGCTCAGGGCTCAAAAGTTCTGTGCAATTATTAAAAAATATTAAAAGCAATTAAATTAATAATCTGTAATAAAATGAAACAAATTCATTCAAATTTTGATTACACTAGTAAATCGCTTATAATCAAATTCCGAATAGAAATACTTTTTATTTGATTTTGATTACCTAATCGTATTATTCATATTCACAATTATTGCTTTTCGATGTTCAAGCGAGCTTTGGCTCTATCAGCTTTATCAGAATATCGTCGATATTATTTAGATTTTTTTTGTTAAAAAATATTTAAAAATTCAATTGATGAACTGAAGTTGAAAAAAGCTTTAATCAAAATTCCAAAAAAAAAGTGACGCAAACAAAATTATGATACGTTGAATAAACAAAAAATAAATCATCAAAATTTGCTTATAAATATCGCTTGTAAAGGTTAGCAGATTTATAGATTAATTCAGCAATTTTTTTTAATAAAATTTGGAATAATAAAAGAATATTTTTTTTTCAAATAAATAAAAATTTGACTGTTTCAGAGATAATATGGTAATGAAATAAAATATTAGAATTTAAATTTTAAATTTTATCTATTATCTTATAAAAATCTAAACAATAGTATTTTTATTTATTAATTCTACATGCTATCTACTTAATATTAATATTTTTATTATTAATTTTCAATAACATGCACTCCTAATTTGAAAAATTAATTTATATACTTATATTACCTATATTCTTAAAGCCTCAAAGTATGCAACATTCTAAAATAACAAGTGATAAAAATTATATAATATAGGTGTAGGCAGTAGAAAACTTTCCTATTAATATGATGATCTTCGGATCAGTTAGAATGATAGTATATTTAAAGCTACATCTATAACAATTATAACAACTCACTACATCTACATGCATATTATCATGATTCTTTATTTGGCATATTTCTGTAACGTAAGCATCATTTAATCCTGTAAAATAAACCATACTCAATTCAGTGAGAGTGGGCTACTTAATCTAAAAATCAGTGCTTAATATACATATTACACAAAATCAAATGAATATAGACAATTTTAATCAAAATATATAATTATGTTATGTAATACTAGAGATATGGTGAACGTAATTCACACGCGTGTACGCACGTAAAGAATCAAATTGTATGAAAATATATGAGAGATGTTATAAGCAACGACGTAAAACGTAGCTTACGGACGTAAAAGTTCAAATATTTTAACTTTCCCAGTATTTACGCCGTAGATTGTCAAAACATTTGTATTGTTATTATTTATTTCGTTGCTATGGAAAAAAAATATTATTTTGAACCAAAAAAAAAATAATAAATAAAAAAGTGGATTAATTTTAATTTTGTAATAATTTTGTAAAATATATTTAAATTAAAAAAAATAAAAAAATTTTAAAAATAATATTAAATTTCAAATTCCTAAAAATATTTAAATTTTGATTTTTTTTATATTTATTTTTCGCGATTGAACGGCGTTGAACATAACAGGTAAAAAAAAACAGTTTTTTTACGTGCGAAAATGCGCGTGTACGCGAGTTAATTACGTTGACCATATCTCTACTATAAAGCTTTAAAATTTAATTTTTATTTTAATTAAGTACAGACGGATATATGAACCAAAATTATAATCTAACATAAATTTTTGGTTCCAAAAACTGTTGATAAATGTGTTAAAGCTTTTCAAAAAAAAAAAATTATTAACTTAATTACATCAACAAAGTGCTTGTCCTCATAAAGAATATTAAAACTTTTCAAAGTCCTGAAATAATCAAGGATATCAAAAAACATAAGAAATAACAGCATAAATGAATTTTTTTTGTTTTTCTATCAAAATTTGTTCTAGAGTATATCCGTAGTATAGATTTAATAATATACACGCTTTTGACAGCTCCTAACAAATTTTCAAATTTAATTTAATTAACAATAAATAAATGTAGCATACATTTTTTACGATTTTTCATCGATAATTTCATCTGGATTCGAGTCTGCCTCTTCAGGTTCAATCAGTGAATCATTACGAAGATTGATATGTATAACAAAATTTAAAATCATTACAACCACCATAGCGCAAAAACTTAAAATAAAAATTCCACCAACATTACAGAATGTGACATTGTAAACTTCTAAAAATGTCAAATTAAATTTGTTTAAAAAAGTCTGAAAGAGAATTATATTGAAATCTAAAAAAAATAAACTTACGGGTATACAGAACTGCGGAAAAAAATGGAACCGCATTATCACAAACTGAAAATATTGCGAATACTTTTCCCCTCTCACTAACTGGAACAACTTTTGAAGTCATTGAACGTAAGACTGGTCCCACAATTGGACCAATACTACACACAACACTGCCAGCATAAAACCAAAATGGATATTCTGCGAACACATAAAAAATCCTGGCTATTGCATGACCTGCACAACCGATGAAAATAATTGTAGTGTCTCTCCATTTTAAAATTTTATTCATTAAAGGAACCAAAGTAAACAGGCAAATAACATAAGCAGCACTTTGAAATGTCCTAAAATTACTATAAGTTGCTACATCCCAATTATATTTGCACAGGGTATATAAATATAAATAGTTTTTTTCATCTCGAATAAATGTATAAAATGCCATAGACATTAACAACATAGCCAAATATAATCTGTGATTATTTTGTCGTTTCTTAAACAGAACTTTAAAACTAGCTTTCACATGATTCTTATCAAAATAATCTGGAAAAAATGAGCACACATTTAATTCTTTCAAAGATCTTTGTTTCTCCGTCGTTTGCCATTTCAATGCAAAAAAAGAATACACTATAGCTAAGAATACCAATACAGCATTTATAGCAAACATCCATGAGTATGATTTATTTAAAACCTAAAAAAATAAGAAAATATAGTTTGGAATAAATTAAATGAGAGAACATAATTTTTAAAAAAATAATTATTATAGTTAGGTTTTTTTTCAATTATAGTATAGTTATTGTTTGTAAAAATCTGTTTGTGTAAGTTTTATTTAAATAATAATTTTTTAGTTTATTTACTTATTTTTAATTTTATTCACTTTATCTTTATTTATTTTTAAAGTTTGTTTTTAAATTTATTTATTTAAATAAATGAGAATATATCGTCGATAACGTAGTCAATGCACTCTGAAACAATTGTCTCAACAAGTAAAGTCAATAATTCTTTCTTTTAACTTCTGTTTTTCATTTTAAGTTTTATGTGCTGTCTATTAAAAAGGACGAAGAAAAAATCTTTTGATTTTTCAATATTCTATGATAATATATTCAAGGATTTATTTTTTAAATTACCTTATGAAACATAAATGATCCCAATGCTATACCAGTTGGCATTGTTATTAAATAGCAAATTTCTAAAATTGTAACACGCATTGTACGATTATTAATACTTGATACATCAGATATATATGAGAAACATGACGCAAATATTGCAACATCGGAACCAGTTAATCCACACGGAATTGTTGCAGTATAAATAACATATTCTACAGGCCAATTTGGTTGATTATCATTAACAATTATCATAATTGAATAAATAAATTTACCAATTAATCCCATTAATAATGGAAATTTACGACCACGTTTATCTGACCATGCACCTAAAAATAGTGCCAATATTATTGGAAATAAATGGGCTGAAATGTTTTCAAATTGATGAAAATTTGATGTTGTAATTTGTACTTTTTCTTTATTATCTGGATAATTATCTAAATTATCACATATTTCAGTATCATAATTATTATTAACCAGGCATGATTTACGAACAAAAAATGCTTGCTCAACAACAGTTGTAAACATAAATGCAAACATATATAAAAACATTGTTGGTTCAACAGAAATTTTTTGATACCATTTTTCATTACAATACCGATTATTTATTATTACATGTTGATTATTACAATTATTATTTTTACTAATATCATTATCAATAATAATATCAAAGTTTTTCTTATTTATCACCGGCTGATTATCTTCCATTGATGATTTCTCAATAATGAATATTCAATTTTTAATATGTAATTAATAACAGTATTGATGTATTGAACAATTTCAATGTCATTTATATTAAATGGACCAAAAACAAAAAAAAAATCAATATTTAATAAATAAATAAACAAAAATTTATAAAAAAAAAAATTAATTGAGACAAAAATTAAAAGAAATTTCTTTATTTATTGCTATTGCGTCTTCAACATTGAAGAAAACACTACTGTCTTTTAAAAAGTAAGAATAAAAATATCATCATAACATAACAACTACACAACAAATTTTTATTTTTTAATCTTATCTGTTAGTTTTATTTTTCTACTCATATTCATAAGAAATTTTATGAGTGGTTTATAGGTATAATATGTAGAGAATAGAGATACTATATGTATAATAAAATTTCCAGGTGCAATTAATTTTCTAAGGTTTTTTTTTATGTAATTTTTTTGAATTGAAATGTGGGAATAAAAAAATATTTTTTCTAGATAACTTTTGTTTGTAATGTGGTTTTACAACAATTCTTTTCAACTGAAGTCCAGTTGATTAATAAGTTTTGTTATTGTTATTTAAGCATTTGTCATGTTGAGCACATTTACACATTGAAAAGGAACCTACATGTGTATATTTTAATGTTGCATATTGGTTGTAAAAAAAATTCTCAGTATACCTACAAGTAGATTTGGATAGAACCATGATAAAACATCCTTCACAAATTTTCCCGGAAGTTTCTTATTATATTTAAAAACAGGTTTGTATCTGTAGGTAGCTACACCAAATCTCTTTCAATATAAAAATTATTTTAATAGATCTTGCAACATGTCTACATAATATGTAAAAAAAACTTTAAATTTTAACAATCTCAATATACCTACTTATAATCGACATTTTTATTATTACTCTTACAAAATTATATAAAGAAAAAACATTTTAATTAGAATTGATAAGGAATAAATCATTATTGGAATAAACTTCAGAAAGTAAGCATGTGTTAAAATAAATTTTATTTATTATAAAAAGGTATAAAGAATTAAAATTAATAGATAATAAAAATAAAATTTAATTCAGAAATTATTATTAAAATACAATAGGTAGGTACATCTATATAATATATATGAATTTTTGATGCCATCTTCATTTATTTATCTTATCAGCTGTGGAAGAATCTGATTTTTATATATGGTTTATTTAATAATGCCTTGCGAATTTAAGAAAAATTAAAATTCTTGTATCTTCTGCATTCAAACAAAAACTTAAAATTTTCAAGAGTTTATAATAATATAATTTATGTACGTTTTGTTAGGTATACAAATTCAATGTTTAACAACAAAAACTAATCAATAACAGTTTATTATAAAAAACAAAAATTAATCAATGTATACATTTTGAACGATACGATGTTTAAATTTTCAATAGTGGTGCGTACAAAATTGAAAAGAAAAATACTTACATAGTGTACCTACAAAAAGTATTTTTAGAGCTCGGTGACATATTAATTATGAAAATAATCATTTTAAACTCCTGGGTACAAAAAACAATCACCCAATTCTTGTTCATTATGTAATCCAACGACGATTATAACTTAATTCCGTTCCTGAAATTGAAAAAAGAAAAACCAACTATCGATACTAATATTAAATTCTTCTTAAATTTTGTCAGCTGTATCAAAAAAACAATATGCTTGTAATAATAAAGTATGTAGTAATAAAAATACTTTCTTGCACCCTTTTTTTTTTGTTATGGATTAGCGATTAGTTGTGTTACTACTAACGTTTAACGATCCGTTTTTAAAAAATGTTCAAAAATCTTATTTTATCAAATTCCATGCTAATGAAATTTAATGTAGGTATGTAATTTTATTTTCACTTGATACGGATGTAAGACCATGACAGTTAATTAAATTATTGATATAAAGCTCAACAATGTTAAAGAGATACGGATACCTATATAAGTTTTAGACTTTTGAATTATGGACTCAAGTAAAAATTGATATTAAAAATGTTTTCTGAAATAAATTACAATTTTGTAAAATGATGTAAAAAAAAAAAACCTTTTTTATTTTTACAAAACAAAATAAAATTTTATTTTCTTAAATTAAACAAAAAAAAAAAAATGGCAAAAGGATTCTTTTTTTTTTTCAGTGAAACTAAATTAAAAAATCCTTAATTGAATAAATTTTTCTTCAATTAAATAACAAAGAACAATCATTATTATTATATTTAAAAATAAATAGATTTTTTTTTTCCAAAATTTTAACGATACAAATATTACAAAAAATAAAGAAAACTAAAACAAAATTTATGGAAAAGTCTTTATTATATATTTTTTTTTTAAGGATAAAAAGTTTTTTTTTTTTTCTAAAGACATTAGTTTAGATATAATAATTACGAAAAAGGAAAAATTCCAATTTTCAATAAATAATTAAAAGAAATTCAATCAAACGTTCTCTACAACTATTCTGGTTAGAGATATTCTTTCTATTATCTGCTAGCTTCGTTTCGAATTAATATATTATTTATTACTTCTAGTGTCATGGCTTGAAAGAAATTAAGAAAAAATTCTGCATTAAAATAGAGTATCTTAAATTTCTTGTCTGATGAGCGCCACAATTCTACACTCTCTGAATATATTTTATCCAATTAGAGTAAGTTAATTGTGCCTAATTATTCTCACTATTTTATGGCTACAAAAAAAGTGTTCAAATTATTTTGATATTAAATTTTTAATTATACAAAAATAAAAATATTTTAAATGAATCAATTTTAAGAAGGTCTGTGCATTATTAAATGATAATTGTCATATGTTTAAGCATATAATTTTATATTGTCAGAAGAAAATAATTAAATTAAGCTCCGTTTACATTTGGCTAATGAATCAGGCAAGTTAGAACATTTTAATTGCTCAATTTGACATCATCAAGTAAAAATAGTTCTTACTTGCCCGATTTGCTTGCAACACATTATATACACGATGCTTTAGACATACTTTTTTTAATTTTACAATTTTTAAGAAATTTTAAAGATACGAAATTTATAGATTTAAAAATATATAATGTTAACGTTATTGCAAAAAATATTGACAAGAAAAAAGAATTTATTGTGTAGAAGAATTTTTTGTTTTTTATTTTTTGCAATTTGATATTAAGATTGAGAATTCGAATAGGACCTGCTTTCCTTTACACTATATACTTACTAGAAAAAGGATTGTATTTATTTATTTTTTTTTTTTGAACAAACATTATTTTATTAACAAAATAGGAGAACATAAGGAAAAAAAAAAAAAAACTTTTTAAAAATCAATTCAAAGAATAATTGAAAAAAAATCAATTCACATATTTTTTTTGAAAGTAAATAATAAAAGCGAATAAATATGTATAATATATAAATTTTTTTTTTCTTACATTATTATTATTATAATTTTTTGGGCGAAATATAATTTGACAAGCATGTATACTAATTTCAAGAGAATTTTATAATTTTTTGATAGGCAAATTCAATCTAAAATGTAAATTCATTTTATTGATTTATAAATTGGTTTTTTTTTTGTTGTTGATAATCTTCCTAAAATCATGGGCCGACTAATCGAAAAAAAAAAAAAACAAAGAACAAGTATTTCTATATTCTATCAATATAATAGTTCTATTCTATTAATTTTCACAAAACTCCTCAATTACTATCGACCGAGAAGGTAAAACCATTTAAAATTTCATATAATAATGAAGAAAAAAAAACCACAGTTACTAACTACACTTACCCATTAAAAATATTAAAAATCTTGAAATCTAAACATGAAATCGAGTAAATTATATTTTAACCAATGTTTTTTTTTTTTTTATAAATAATTAACTGAATACTTTCTTTTTTCTAAAAAAAAAAAGTTGATGTTTGAACCTTTTTTTCTTCATCCTAAAGTATTTCTATTTTTAAATTTTTATTAGTAATTTAGACTTCACGTTTCGGTGGTGGAATATACATTTGCCTTTTTTCAGTCCTAAAGCGAGTACGCTGCTGCTGTTGTTGTTGTTGCGATAAGACTGCGGCAATTTGTTGAGGCTGACTAACAACAACACTACCACCAAAATTAATTATCCGATTTTGTGAATCGGTAAGGGGAACACAATCTGATTTTAAAACTTCTTCATGATTGCCGTATCCAAGGAAAAATACTACACAAGTTTTATCTGATATTCCAGTTATTTCAGCTTCATAAAACTAAAAAAGATAAAAATAAGTTTTCTGTCAAAATTATCATTATGATTTTAAAAAAACGAAAAAAAAATCTTACTCGTCCATCATCCCAATATTTAGCAAAACATCTGTCGCCTGTTTTCCAATTCCAAGTTTCTCCCGAATTAATGCTGTATGGTGGAGCAGAAGCCACCACTGAACCAGGATGAACTTGAGTTGCGACTACTGGAGGCGGTACAACTGATGCTTGTTGCATAACAAATGGAGCAGCAGCAAATGCTTGAGGTGGATGTCCAATTTGTAGAGGAGGTGGATATTGGGCATGAGTTACAACCGATGTTGTTGTAGTATTGGTCGAAGGTGGCATAGCAGTAGCACTAATGCCAGGCATTGTTGGCGGAATTCCTTGACTTTTCAACAAAGTCATGGCATATTCATTGGCTTCTTTGTTTTGAAAACCAATAATTTTGCTTGGATCATAAGCAAACCCATTTGGCAAAGCTGTAAACTGTGTTTGAGGTTGTAGATGCTGAATAGTTGTAGCTGTCGGTTGAGATTGTGGCACTTGTTGCGATTGTGGTTGCTTCTGCTGTTGTTGTTGGGGATGATGAGTTGGTGGCATATGCTGAGAATGAACCATAGTGGTTGGAACAGTTGAATGATGTGGTATCATTGCAACAATTTGAGGTTGAGCATTTTGTGGGATTGGTTGTTGTTGACATCTTGGAGGTTGATTTGCGTTTGATGAATGTGTAATCGGACGATTCACTTGAACATTCCCTGAAGATTTCTGATCTAATTTTAATTTTGAAGTTTCTTCAACTAATTTGTTCATTTTATCATTTTGCTGTTGCTGGTATGTATTATTCGAATTTCTATTATCATTATTATAATTTCGAGAACTATTTGATTGATAATTAGTATCTTTGTTCGTTTGATAACGAGGCATTGATGTTTGATGCGGTTGTTGATTTCTCAAATTATTTTGTTGTGTTGGTTGGGATCGATTTTCGTAACCATTTTTATGAACTTCATTCCTTTTCGTATTTTCATAGTTTCCACTGTTCTGCTGATAATGATTGTTGGAAGAATGATAGTTATTACGATCACTTCTTGGGGGTGGCCTTGAATTATAATTAGAACGCTCACTTTTATAATGATCATATCTATTATCATTTCGTGTATCATTCCTGTTCTCATTTCTATTGTAACGATCTGAATCATCATAATAACTAGATTGACGTCCTAAATGATTGGACTGACTTTTATTGGGTAGGATTTGTTGTCTTTGCTTAATCGAACGATCATCATAATTTCGATTCGATCGATCGTCATAATTCCTGCTTGGACGATCATCATGATTTCGATTAGCATGAAAACTTGAGGACATTGTATTCTCAAATTTTAGATTAGAATTAGTCATGCTATTACGAGTAGTCGGAATGTTGCTAGACAATTGCTGGCTAGAATTCTTATGGCTGTGACGACTATCAGAGTAATTGTTAGATTGATGATGTGAACTACCGTATGATGATTTTGAATCAATATTAGAGCGCTGAGAACGATCAGGTCTCGAGTCACTACGATCGTATCGTGATTGATTCGAAGATTGGGGTGGTACAGATGAAGATTTGACAGAATGTGAGCTTGTTGCAGTCGCTGTTTCAGTTGTGTTCTAAAATTGAAAGGAAAAGTTAAATTAATATTTCATATTAATCAATCCCAGCGCAACGTTATTTTCCTCTAGAACAGGCCTGTCCAACACAAATCTACTTAGGAGCCAATCTGAAAATTATCCTGATTTGTAGGAGCCACTATGAAAAAATTTTATTATATATATGCTAAATGCATTATTAAATTCATTATTAAATTGCATTATTAAATTTCTGCAAAGTAGAGGAAAATTAAGCCCAACCATAGTTTAAGTTGGTTCCGAATCTAGTGAAAATAAAAAAGTTTTCCTAACAAAATATGCATTACGTACGGGTTACAAGCGGCTTACTTTTTTTATGGAAATCACGACATATAAATTAATTTTGGGTTGAATTGTTGAATATATAAATATATTTAGTTTGAATGTATGGTTTTATTTATTTGGTCTCATGGTGGTCAATTTCTAATTAAATATGTAACTTACGTTTTTTTTCTATGAAATTTCGTTTTTTCATAAGAGCCACGATCTTGTTAATCCAGATTTATGTTGGGAGCCACGAAATAAATCTAAAGAGTCACATGTGGCTCAAGAGCCACACGTTGGACAGGCTTGCTCTAGAACACAACAAACAGCATTTAATTTAAATTTATAATTCTTAATAGGTTTGCATTTAACTTTATATTCAAATAAGAATTCTCATGTATAAATTTAATAGAAATAAAATTATGTTATATTTTTTTTTATTTAATGGGTTTGGCTAGGCCACTAATGCGAAACAAATTTCACCGGGATCCAATGGTAAATAAATAAAATAAAAAGTTTACTTACAGCTGGTAACTTATCTGTTAAAAAATCAAATAAAGATACATTTGCTGCTGGTTTTGTTGGTACGGCTAAATCGTCTTTTCCACCTTTCCGATTAGTAGAAGCCATTGTACCGCCTCGACCACCTCTACCGAAATTATCTCTAGATGGTCCACTGGATGTCTGTGGAATTTGTGATTTACTACGATAATCATCATTCCTATTATTTTTAAATTCATCTCGTCTCTTTAAATTGTATAGAGCTCTTTCTAAATTATTTCTAGTTGCTTTGAGAGCATTCTTCGCCTCATCTTCAGAATATCCTTTTTCCATTACTTTTTTAACATTGAAATCGACGATTTGCTGATTTCCGCCTCCAAATATTTTTTTTGTCCCTGTTTTTGCTGCTTCTGCAATAGCCTCATTTCTCATGGCATCAAATTCATTATTTTCTTTACCCTCTTTATCTTTTTCACCACCGGCAACTGCTAAGCTCTTAAAATTTTTATCATTAGCAGTAATATTGTTTTGTTGAATTTTCTGACCAAATGGTGTCCAAGGCGGTGGTCCGCTACTTCCAGTCATCATTCTACCACCGCGAGCATATTTCAACAATGTTCTATTCATTTCCCATTTCTCTATCAATGCTGGTACTTTTCCGCCCAGTATATTAATATCATTTGCTTTCATTATTATTAAACCCTGTGTAATTTGTAATTTTTCTGGCTTGAAATATATTTTTGTACCAGGTGGAGTATTAAAAGTTAATGCTGGTATTTGTTCCATTTCTAAAGCCTGAACCTGTCCAATGCCATCAGTTAAGTCTAATTGTAAAAATCTTGGGCTACCTTTATGTTCTTCATTTGCTTTAGGTGCTGAAATATTACGAATTTTAATTACTTGAAGAACAATTTTTCCTGTTATGGTATCCTCTTTTTTTGGGATTTCTGCTGGCAATGCACCTCCAGCGATATCACGTAAATCAAACTATGAAAATGATTCAAAATTTTTTATTTTTTTGTTACTTCAAATTTTTATGATTTTCGCTAACTAAATTGAATTGATTCAAAAATGAAGAGCCGAAAGAAAGAGTATAATAGAAGTAAGTAAGTAAAAGAAATTTCACATATTCTGATCATCTTTTAGGAAATATATCGGCTATTTAGGTAATAACAGTGGAAGCTACCTGTTCTAAGCACCGTGAAACCGAATTAGAAGATACATGCATAAGACAAAATGGAACATTTTTTTTGTTATAATAAAACCTATTTATTTATATTCTAGGCCTGCAATATGAATATTGAATGTAAAATGAAAAATACCTAATACCTCGTTCGCACTTATTTTTTTTTTCGCCGGAATTGCAAAATTCTTTACATTTATCAAGTATGAAAAGTATCTTTAGAAGTTGAAATTTCCAACATATAAAATATTTTAAAGCTACAAACAAGGTATAATTTAAACCTTATGAAGATCTATTTTTTTCTCTCGAACTGTCAAATACCTCTCATCAAGTGTCAAAATTTGGTAAAATAGGTACCTCAGATCGGTAGGTAGGTAGGTGGAATATTCCCCTTTTTGTTTTTCCGGAATGTTTTTCGGTGCGAACAAGGTATATTAAATAAAGATAATTAAAAAATAAATCTCACTGTATACCTAGGTAACTTCCTTACCCTACTAATTTACAAAAAAAAAAAATTATGGGTTGACCTAAAAAAAATAGTTTTGTTTTTTTTATTTAACTTTTTATCGCATTCAAAATTTTTTTTTTCAATTAAAGCTTGAATCTTGTTTGCTATTTTTATTTTAAGTTTTGCAAAAAAAAAAAAAACTTAAAAAATTGTTTTTTTGTGGACGTCGAGTTTTAATTTAATTAGTTACAAAAATAAAATATTATTTCTTTTTTTTTGTGGTTATCTCTCGGCGACACCAAGGGAAAAAAATTATCAGACCAGACCCCCAACAAACAAAAGTGTTTAGTCTGCGAAGAACCCTTCAACTTCAAATAATGAACGAACGAAATTATTTTTTCAAAACAAAATGAACTATTATAGAAAATAAAAATAATTTTTTTGGCAAAAAAAAAAAAACTAAATTCAAATTCAAAATCAAACAAAAAGAAAAAAAATTTTTTTTTCTTAAAAATTTTCCTTACGTCTAAAGCAGATTGAATTATTTTCTTTGGATCAGAACTTTTTTCCGGTAATTTTTTTAAGCCATCTGCAGTTAAAAACCTAAAAAAAGAAAAAATACAAAAATTAAGTTTAATTAAAATTTGAAAAATTATTTCTTTGAAATTATTTACCATCCTTGTTCTTTTAATTTTTCTAAAATTTCCATTTTTCTTTTTCTTTAAAAAAAATTTTTTTTTATAAAATTTTTTCTTCCTTTTTTGACGTTTTATATTCACGCAATGGCTTAGTTTATAATTCTGTTCTCTTTTATTTGATAGAAAACCAAAAAAAAAAAAAGTGCGGCATTTTTGGAGTTGGGTTAAAACGTTAAGCAATTATTGAGTATAAAATGATTGAGTGAAATTAAAAATTAAAAGTATGCTGTATTTGAGTTGTTTTCTAAGTTGCAGTCACTTGTATTAATGCGCAACTGTTGGGTACGAAGCCAGATTTAAAACTCTTGTAGCGTTATAGCTGTATGAACTAAGAAAAGGATTTATTTGAAATTTTTTATCGAGTACGTACAAACTACCGAAAACAATATTTCTCAAGAACAATCACTGCTAAATATTGAATTATTTTTCTGTTTTTTATTTTTGCAGTTTTTTTGGTTCTATTTTACAGAAAATAAACGACAGTGCAAAATGTATGAAAAACACCCCTTTATTTAAATTTTATTTCTGTGCAGAGACTGCAATTTATCAAAAAAAAAATTTATTTATTTTTTAATTATAAATGTTTATAAATTTTGATATTGTGTTGGGACACACTTAGCACTCAGAGTCAAAATACCAGACTACCAGCAGGTGTATGTACTTATTTTAATCTCCAAAAGCCGCAAAGTTTTATGTTTGCTCTTTTAATAGATGTTGAGCTAAAAAACTCCTTCCCTACTTCATATTCTATTCTAGGTATATTGATTTTAAGGCAAATTTGAATGAATATGTTTTTACCTAAGCATACACCCAATTAAATCCTTTTAGGGAACCTTATTTTCATATGTTTTGTCAACATTTTAATGCGACTCTAAATGCAACTTTATTTCTGAGACTTTCCAATAAAAAGTTGAAAATTTAGAGTTTTGGAAAATGATGTTTTTCTCAAAATTTATCTTGAAAAAAAAGTGGAATAATAAGTTGTATTAACATTAATTCCCTCTGAAAGTCTAAATGTTCTGGATCTTAGTAATAAAAATTCAAAATTTAAGAATACCAGAAAAGTAAAAATTTGAATAAAAAACATATGAAAGTAAACGTTTTCCGTGAGTTCATTATATTTATTACATTCATTATATATTTATATTTATAATTTATCTTTCTGACATTCATTATACATACTTCCTTCAATTTCCATAACAATATGTTATTAAAGTTTTTCCAACTTCTATTTTAAATAGATATATTTATTTTCATTTTCAAGATGAAAAACTCAAAGAAATAAATAAATCAAAGACAGATTGATCTGCCCTATAAGATATTTGGAGAAAAAAGTTTGACCCAATTTTTTTTTTAGTTGAAAAGATATTAAAATTTATAATATAGATATAGAATATAGAATATATAATATTAAAAAAAAAAAACTTATTTTTTTTTTTTAATAAATAAACAAATACAACAAAAAAGTTTATTTAAATAATTTGTAAATAAAAATAATCTTTTTTAATATGTCTGGACATGAAGTGAATAATCTAGTCATAGGGTGTAGCCAGAAGAATAAATTGAGATTTTTCATTTTCGTCAGTTTTATTGAAATCAGCTTTCTAATGTTCACAGAACTATTACAGTAATATAAGTTGATTTTGTAGCAATTATTTTGTTAATTAAATAAAAACTTCAATAATAATGTATACTTTTGCTTTAGTTTTCTGTCAAACAATTTAATTCAATTTCTCGTCTTTACTGTGCAATAATAGTAGATTATTGTATATGTAAACTAAATTTGTTATTAATTAAGAGTTCTGTATACACAAAAATACATTGACACGAGTCAATACTTATATCACGAGACCGAAGGTCGAGTGATATAAATTGACAAGTGTCAATGTATTTTTGTGTAAATACAGAACGAGTTGTATAACAAATTTTGTTTACATATCCAATATACTGTTTTAATGCGTAGGGGAGAGGTAGTTGCAAAGAGAGAATATTTTTTCTTCTCATTTTTTCTCCTCATTTTTTCTCTTTTTTTTTTTGTATTTGGCTGTATTAAAATATTGTGAGAGATATTATGTTTGTTTAGGTATTACGTAATATTCAATACGAAACATCTAAATGATTTCATTATTTACGCTGATGCATCTAAATTTTTTCATTATATACGCTGATGCATCTAAATTTTTTCATTATTTACGCAGATGCATCTAAATGATTGCATGTGTATTGACGCATATAATACTCCATTTAGTGATCTAAATTCTATAGCACTAAATACAACATAACGATCCCCAACGCATTAAAATAATATAAATAAACTTCATGTTTCACTCATGCATAAAATAATTAGGTATTGGTATTTATGTAGTCATTTAAGGATTAATAGGGAACCAGTGTAACATCATGAAAATATTTTCTGATCAATTATATCCACTACAGCCAAATTAAATCAAAAAAATATTTTCCAGTTCCAAATATTTACTATTTATCAAAATAAGTTTAATAATAAAAATAATGTATAGACCATTTTCAATGAATACAATTTTTTTTCCTTACTTACGAAGATACAAAAATAATTTAAGGATTTATTTCAGGATTTTAGAGTTAAATTGTGTATGAATTGCAGTATAATAAAATAATAAGTATAAATTGTGCAATTCAGCTTTTTTCAAGAGTTTTCTTTATTTATCCACCCAATGATTTACGATATAAATTTTCTTTTATAAATAAAAACAATTTTTATGTACGAAGAAAATCTTTTTTTATTTTTTGGGTATATAAATATAAATAATATTATGTATAATAAGTTTTTCAGGGAAAATTTTGTCATTTTATTAAGTATATATTATTTTCCGGATCAAAAATGATAACAAGATGTTGTTATGAGATTGTCTTTGGGGAAGGGGGAGAGGGGATTTATTTTTTAATGATGATGGTAATTTTTGGTTTTTCTATTTATGTTCTTATGGCATTAAACATTTTCGCTGAATAAAATTTTATATAATAATAAGTAAAAGCTTATACTGCAAATTTTATAAAGAAGTTTTATATTATAAAGTTAAAGTACATATTCCTTTTTTTTATTGTTTGTTTTATTTTATTTAAATCCCAGAAGATGATTAGGAAAAATGACACTAATGTATTTGTCAGGAGAAAAATTTAGAAATATTTCTTTTTTTTCGAGTTAAAAAGGAGGTATACTATAGTGTTAAATGTACAGGATTTTGAACTAATTTATGGTAAGTTTTTATCAAAATTTCAATGGATGTCGCAGTGTAACGTTAATTACATTCGAAAAATTGCGAAATAATATTCCGTTTTAAGCTCAATATAATTTTTACAATTTCACGGAAAATTTTCACTCTCATTTTACCAAACTTCGATTTATTTTATTTAGTATGATCGGATCTTCAAAATTTTCCATTTAATATAACCAAAATTTAAATATGTATTTCTAAAACCTTTTATTATGATATTTGTTTTCTAACGAAACTGAATTATTTATTATATTTGCCTTGTTAAATTAAGATTAACATTAAAAATATGAAATTAATAAGGTAATAAAATATCTATTCATTTTTTGAATAATAAGTATCTCTAAATGATTATGTATAAAAACTGAAATGTGTTAAATTTATTACTTTTATACAATATTTTCTATACATAATACAGTACCTACATAATATAGCATAATGTTTTGCCATTACACTTTCCCCCTCCACAAATTATATATACATAATATTAAATAAATAATATGAAAATCTGTATAATACCGGCTTCTTCATAGTTAGTATTTTTGTTTTCATTAATAAAAAAATTCAAAACATAATAATAAATTTTTGCCGCTAAAAAAGCTATGAATAAAAATATCATATGATAGTAGTAGGTACAACCGGTGTGCGTAAATTTATTATTATTATTATTATTTTTTGCAAAGCTTTGCACCCCACTGAATAAATTGAAAAGTACCCAAAAAAGCTTTGGAATTTTACAATAAAATAAAAAAAAAAAAAATTAAAGATATATGTATATACATTTATTTTATATTTTTATGTTGAATGTTGTGTACATTGTAAAAATTTCATTCAGTCATTTTGCATCTTTTAAATATTCCGGTTGATATAATAAATCGCGCGCGATTTCTAAAAACGGATATTTGGTTTGGCGTGAACTTACTTAAATGTTATTTTTTGTGTGCGAAAATAATAAAATCGTGTTCAAAAAAAAAAAACTTATGTAATTTTGCGTGCACTTTTTTTTTTTGTTATCGCATATTTAACGATGTGAATTATGCACATTAAATTATGCGTTGTTTTTTGATTAAAGACAAAAAAAAAAATTGTAGGGTCAATTGATGAAAATTTACTACTTAGGTACCATTGATTATAATTTTAATATGATTTTTTAAAGTTAGTTCAAAGGTTGCTATTTTATTTTTTTGTTATTAATTAATTTTTAATGTTTTTTTTTTTTTTGTAAAATCAATTCTTAAACCTATTAACTAATGGAATCTTTTTTATGTTTCCAATTCAATTCCAATTCAATTCAAACAAGGCTTCAATTTTCTTTACGTAATCTTGTATAAAAAAAACGGGAACTATTTTCGATAAATTTCAAATTGAAAAAAAAAAAACTAACTAACAAACTCTCTGAACATTTATTTTTTACAGTAGTTCAATGCAGATAATTATTACCTTAACCTATATTGAAAAAAAAAAAAAAAAATTTTATACACAGTCATTTTTTGCCGCGAATAATTTTTATTGATGGCTCGTGCTCTCAATTTGAAAAACTAATTTTTTTTTCTAATTGAAAAATTGAAAAATTGCAATCTTTATCAATGTGTTACACATTTTTAGAATTTTAAAAATAAAAATGTACATATATAATTATAATATAATCATAATGTATAAAAATAATAAATAATATGATTATAATTATAGCATTTGGAAATTAAAAGTGAAAAAAAAAATTATACATGTCATGTACATATATATAAGTATATTAAGAATTAAATTAAAATAAATAAGATACCTATATGTATAAAAACATGAGATTTATTGAAATTGAAAGAAGAATGAAAAAAAATATATATAAAATAAATTAAAAAATTAATCTTGATTATATTTTATTTTATTTTAATTTAATTTTTTTTTTATGTTAAAAATAAAATAATTTAAGTTGAATATCTATAAATATTTTTTTTTGTTATGACGAATTTTTTAATTTTCCTTCATTTGGCGCCAAATAATTTCTATTCTCGATAAAAATATATTTTTTAAAATTATTTAAAATTGATTGTCAATAATTTTTTGCTTCAAAATTACTATTACTATTTTTTTTTTTTTTTTTCAATATATTATCGCATTTATTTGACGCAATAAATTGAAATACATTTAAATAAAAATATTCTGAATTATGTAGGTACTTAAAAAATTTACTAAAATTTGCTATTAATAATATTTTAACAGTATTTGAGAAAAATTTCTAGAAAAGTTAATATTGCTGCGACTTTGTTAACTCTTATTGCTTTGAGACTTTAACATTCTACAATCTACAAGATTGTAGGACTTTCCATACAAAACCTGAATATAACAATAATTACAAATCATATGTATTTTTTAAAATTACTGAATTTTCATTTACTGATTTTTTGATTATATATTATTATCGACAACATAAATGTTGATTAAAATATGATCAAAATCAATATTAAAGTAATTTATCATGCCACTAAGGTATTTAGAAAGGCTCAGAAATGTCATTATCAGTTACTAACAATATACTTTGATTCCTAAATAAAAAAAAAAAAATTGGTTCTATATTTTCAATTCAGTAGAAATTTATCATATATAAAAGAAATTCGAAAATTTTAGACATTTTTAATAATTTGAATTTTTTGTCATAACAAAGAATTAGAAATACTTAACATCAAATTTTGAATAAAACCAACGTATACATAAGTAACTAATTGTATTCATACATTATATAGAAAACTGTTTTTTTTTTGTCATATTTATTTGAAATTATATAAAATCTAATATAATAAAAGGTGAACTCACCTCTTAAACGACCTTGACAGTGTTGGCACTTTCCTGTATTAATTTTTTTAAACGTAAATAATAAATAAAATAATCGAATGACTATGCAACACTGAATGCAAGGCGTACTTTGATAAAAACTTTAAAATGTAAACAAAAAAAATCAAGGCGTCCTTTATCAATAAAAAAATAAAAGCATTCTTTTCGAAATGACAAAAATCAACGCATAGTTACTAGGCTAGGCCTGCACTATTTTTTCTGTGCAGGCTTTTTTCTAGTAAAATAATAATAGTTGAAAGAAATTAAAAGTCAACAGGTGTGTGCAAAGATTAAAAATTTATTTATTATTTATGTGAATAAAAAAATATATATATATACATATATTTATATTTAAGTTATATTTATATGCAAAAAAAAAATAATAAAAATACAAATTATTTATTATCTGTTTATTTATTTATTTATTTTTTTTTAACTTATTGTTTATGTTTTTTAATTGAAATTATCTGCAAAAATAGTGAATGTATTTTTTATTACTATTTATTTAAAAATTGAATGAAAACATAAAAAAAAAAAAATAAAGTGAAAACAAGAAATTTTCTAAGAAATAAAAAAGAAGTATTAAAAAATATTTTTTGAAATTAAATTAAATATTATTAATGCAGGTATATGGATAAATTTTGGAAATAAAATGTGAGTTTTTTTTAACATGAAATATAAAATAAATGATATTTTCAACTTTAGCGCGGTTTTAACCATTACTGTTCATTTGATCGTCGTTTTGATATATTTTTGGAACTATTAATCAAATTTTTTTTCAGTTGAAATTATCTTAAATTTTTTTTTAATATATATTAATCTCGATATTAATAGACATTTATGAAAGATAAGTATGTATGTAATATTCACAGAAATAGTTTAATATATTATTTTATTTGCATATTACGTATTTTTTTTGAAATAAAACATTTTTATTGATAACTAGACAGCATTTTTTTTTCAGTATCAAAAAATAGTGGTATTTTGTAATCCCTCGTTTAAATTAAAACCCAACAAATATTATTTAAATAATTTTGTTTACAGAATTCATAGAATATTTCAGTTCTAAGTTTTTAGGATAAATTATCTTTAATATATTCTGATATTATTGCTAAAATTTTTTCTGGGTACTTAGATACAGATTGAAAAAAATGGTTCGATTTTAATGTCAATTGAACGAAAACCTATAATCAAATAATTATGATTATCCCGCATATGACGTTACGATATTCATTTTCTCCGATTCCCATAATTTTGTCTTACACCTTCGGATTGTATACTTTATAAAAGAATTAAAGAATCTGAAAAAAAAATCGATTTTTTTCAATCAAAGATGCAAGAACAATATTATAACAATATCTTACAAGCTATACAGTCTAGCTAGACAGCACTTTCAGAATATAGTGAAGAAATGGCTTTTTGGTTTGAGGACGATTATCACAAAACATCAAAATTAAAAAAAGTTGTTGGTTTTTCAATTACCACAAACCAAAAATAATTTTGATAGAATTTGATGAATATACCTGAGTACTTATACGTATGATGGACAAAATTTCTTTTTCAGGTAAAGTAATTTGGTTGGTTTTCTGTACATGTAAATTTCAAACATTGCTTTTATGCACTCTGTTTTTTTTTTTTAAATATTTTCATACATTTTCAACTTTTAGAGAAGAGTTGAAATTTTCCATATAACATTTAAAATCGTTGTAATAAAAATTCTTGATAGAAAAAAATTTCAAAAATAAAAAAAAAACACTGAAAATTGAAAATCGGTTAATATGAAGAATGAACTCTGCTATATTAATTTAAACTTATTTTACAGGATACTATTTTAAATTAAAAAAAAAAACTTTTGAAAATATAATAATCAATTGAAAATAAAATAAAAAAATATTAAGTTATTTGATTATAGTTTTTCCTCAGAAATAATCGTCCTTATCTATCTCATCTTTTATTTTATTATTCAAACATTTTTATTATTTATTTATTTTTATTTTTTAATATTATATTCCCCCTTACATATATATATTTTATGTATTTATATATAATAAAAGATATAATATATATTTAATATATGATCTCTTGAACGTTCAATATACAATAATGTCCTTTTAACATAATTATTCTTTTCTTTTTTTTTTTACATATTCTTTCACAATATCATCGGTTGTTAAGCCAAGCATAAAATTTTAGATAAAAAATGATGATAGTTAAAATATACATTCACATGTAGACATCATAACGATTATTTTGATAAATCTTTTATCGTTGTGGTCTAGCTTTAAAAATTGAAATGTTTAAATGAGAAAAATCTTATAAGCATTATCTACTTTTTCGATGTAATATCTATCGATAACTTTGGCTAATTATCAGATGAGGAGGATGGAGTTTGGAACATTTCGATATTATTTTATAATTGAGATGAGAAGACTAATTAGAAAACTAGAAAAAACTATGTTAATTAGTCCTCATGTTGTTTTATGCTTTCTATAAAAAAAAATTCCGAACTACCTCATTATCTATGAATACAAATTTTCAACAAAAAAAAAAAACTTCAAACCTTTCTATTTCAAAAATAAGAATTTGCAGTATTACTGCCTGTGAAATGTTTGTCAAATTAAATGACGCATTGTTGTTAATAGTATGATGATATGGAAATTGTTCGAATTTCAGAAATTTTAAGACCAAAAAAAAAAAATGTATGCATTTAAAAAATATATTTTCCAATCAATTGAACTTCTATTAAAAAATCAAGTTTCCGTAGCTTCGTGTTTAGAATAAAAATATATAAATCGTCATAAAAATTAATTCAACTGCAAATCAATAAACTTAAAATTTCGTGAATTTAGAACGGATAGAATTTTTTAATTTTTTTTTGTAAATTTAAACTAAATAATGAATCGTTGAAGGGAAAAATATATAGTCTGCTATAAGTAATTATTTTTAAGATTTCGAAATTTTAGATTCATTAATTTCCACCCTTGATGACAGTAACAAATTATAAGGGCAGAAAAATCTCATTAGTATTTCCAAATTTTATAACGAATCGCTGATATTAAAAAATTAACTCAAAAAATATGTCAGTTTTAAGAATTTGAATTAATTTGGCGTACATACTTATATCGTCTGCTCAGAAATGAAACAACGTATGATATTTATACGTCATTATTAGATAATAGCACCATTCGATTCCTCGTACTCGATTTTATAAGTACAACTATTTTGCAATATTCTTAATGTTGATTAAAACGTTACTTCATATTTTTGCATACGTTTTTTTAAATTTTCAAATCTTTAAACTCAAATTACTCGAAACTATACTTTTCATTATACATCGTTTCATTTCTCAGCAAACGATATAGTTAGACAACTTTTTTCTTGTTTACTTAACCCTGATTTCCTAATTTTCATATAATAATTTACCTGATTTTTTGCATTTGTTTTTTACTGACGAATCAATTTTCCTAACAACACTTCATTTCCTTCAGTTATATATATAAATTTTATATAAAGTATTGTATATATATAAATATTTTTTGTTATAAAAGCAACGAATAATGGTGGAAACATTTTTTATTCATTTGCGTTTATTATTTTCAAAATTCTTAGTTCAGGGGGAAAACATTTATGTAGTTTTTTTTTAATGTTAAACCTAATTGGTTTTCAGAAATCAAAATTAATTTACTTATTTTTTTTTTAATACAAAATTAAAAATTTATCGTAAATTCATTTATTTTTAAATAAGAAATTAATAAAGATTAAAATTTCCATAGTTTTAGAGCCTTTATTACCTTAAGAAAACAATTCCCTCTACGTCCTTGTTTTTAACTTGACTTTTTCAATTTTATGATTTGTAACTTTTCTGTATTAAAATCTAATAAAAAACATATTTCATACATAAAAAAAATTTAATTTTCAGATAACTAAATAACACACTGGATAATACATTATTGTTGTAAATAATCCACTTAGACTATACAATACTATACTATTCATAATATTAACTAAGTTTGTTGTAGAATAGCAAATTCTGATATAAATTATTGAAATAGTAAAAAATATTTGTCTTAATAACAAGTTAACTTATTAAAACAACTCCCTTCTT
The DNA here is from genome assembly GCA_964007475.1 of Hybos culiciformis. Lineage (NCBI taxonomy): Eukaryota > Metazoa > Arthropoda > Insecta > Diptera > Hybotidae > Hybos > Hybos culiciformis. The sequence continues at coordinate 48,224,577 of OZ023274.1, read as the reverse complement.
CGGGAAATCATCTGTCACTACGAAACCTAAATCCTTTTCCCGTGTCCTTCAAGGGTTGTGCACTAGAGTACGATTCAAATCACTTGACCAATCCGTTATGCAAAGCTTTCCCTTTCCATTACAAAATTCCATACAAAATTTAGGGGAAATTATTTAAGAAAAAAGCTCATGCAAATTTTGTATGGAATTTTGTAATGGAAAGGGAAAGCTTTGCATAACGGATTGGTCAAGTGATTTGAATCGTACTCTATCAAAATCTCCGTTTCCCCACACATATTTATACATAAAGGAACGTTTTTCGCAACTCCCTGCAAGCCTAATATAAGTATGTTACTGGTAAGTCAGGGATGACAGGCGTGAATTTCAATTTAATTCTAGAAATAAGAATATTTAGAAAAATCAAAAATACAATGAACATTAACATTTAAGTAGAAGACTTCTAATAAGTAAAAACAATTATAGATAATTAACAAAACCCAATAGAACCATTTCCTTTTTATATATTAGTATATTATTGCGGCAATATCTTTATGAAGCAAGATTTGTTAAAAGTACACATAATAAAACATATACATTCCTATAAAATTGCTCCAAATAACTTTCCTCAAAAAGGAAAGGGATAAGCTTTCAATTAATATAGTTAAAACATTTTTAATATAAAATTATGAAGTGCCATTGGTTGTGACTTTTTTTTTGTTTTGCTGGAAGAAAAATTCATTATTCAATATTAGGCTTTTAGTGACCTTCTGTACTGTTTTATAGTGTAGAATACAATACAAAATTTATTCATATTATTTAACAAAAATTTTATAAAAATAATAAAAATTTTTTGGGGTAGGTGGCAACATATTTTCAAATTTTCACAAGAATCCCTTAATAAAAAATTTCAAGTTGTTATTTATTTATTTTTTTTTAATAATAAAAAAGGTAATATCCTGCAGTAAAGTGTGAAAAAAAAAGAAATGAAAAAATTTTTGTGTCAATGAAAAGTGTTGTTTAAAAAGGTTTCAGAGAAGAATGGTTCTTTTTTTTTTCTTCTTTATCACAAATTGTCTGCAAAATATTCGAAAATGATAGTAGCGTTACATAAATATTCATGAGAGCTTAATAATTTTCTGATATTTAATAGTGATACTATTTATGTGTACGTCCTAGGAGGATATTATTAAGTCCTTAAAGCTTGGAAGGAGATTTTTATGTATAAAATTTCTAAAATAAAATTTAAGTATGCAATGTAAAATATTTGGAATATTTTCTATGAAAATATAGTAAATTCATGGTTTATTGACTTTTAAATTTTTGCTTCTATTTAATAAAAGATCGTATTTTATTTTTTATTTAACTCAATTTGGAACAAGATTCGCATGCTGGTTCATCGAGAAAAAATTGAAAATTTGAAAACACAAAAAAAAATTCCAAAGAACAGAATAAAATAAAAATAAGTTTGTTAAATTTTTTTAAAAGCTATCAGGAAAAACAACAAAATAAGATAAATTGTCGTTAAATTCCTATTAACAATACTCTTCAGTCAAGTCACATCAGATTCCCAATTAATATTGAAATTTAAATATCTTGGTTTAATGAGGATAGGGACCCATGACACAGGTTTTTCTTTACTCTGTGAATACTTTTTTCTACTAAATTTTCAAATCATCATTTTAAAGACGGATTTTTATTTTACACAATGGAACACAATTGTATAATAAAATTTATTAATTCAAATATAAATATTTATACTGAATGTTATTGCTTATACTTAATTTTTACGATATTTGGGTTTATTCTATTACAAATATTTTTTATATATATTCAAAAGATTTTCCCTATGATAATATCTTTATTTATTATTCAACAAATATGTATTATATATACAAACCATTATTTTTAAATTCAATTTGTTAAATAAATTGCACAATCTTAGACGATTATAATGTCGTAAATCTTTTTAACGGTGTAAAATTTTTATTATTTTGAAGTATTAAATATGAGAATTATACTAAGAACTCTTAACGTAGGGAATTCTATATGAATTTACAATGATCTATTCGCAATTGTACGTAACCTTAATGACAAGCGAATGCCATTTTTTTGATTATTTTTCTACCCTATATTTTTTAAATGTTTGTCTAAGTATATGTATATATTCTGTGGTCTTGAATCAACTCTATATTAATATTCAATTCATGTTCATTGCACTTGCACTGATTAAGACTGATGTACAACTTAACCTAAATGAGTATAGAACTTATTTGATGCAAAATCTTCTCGGTTATCAATTATTTATTCTGATGGACTATTGGAAAATATATGGATATTATATGATTTTAATTACATTTAAATAGTTATATCGCCATTCATTATATTTATTTTTGTATTACTTACATTTATACAAAGAACGATATAAAAGTGTCAGAAAAATTTCTCAATAAAAATTTCACGGTTTTGCGCAACTAATTAACCTAATTTATTTTTCCAAATTAAAAATTCTGCAATAAAAGAAAAAGTTTCATAATTTTATTTTTTATAATGTACAATACATACGACGATGAAAGCAAAGAAAATCCTTTTCCTTTTGTTGTTCTTTTTATTTTATGTTTTTCTTAATAAAACAATAATAATATTTTTACAACATTTTATTATCCTTAAACTAAAATGTTCTTGATTATTATTAAAAAAAAAATAAGTTTGTGCATACCGTACTTACTTATAAGTATTCTTATTTTATATCCACATTACCAGAGATAATAAAGTATGAGATGTCTGACGCATGGGATAATAAAAAAAAAATTTTTCTTTGAAGGTCTACCAAAATGTTAAGCATTTATCAAACAACATTGTTGAATTCTTTATTCTTAATTGTGTTAACATTGTTTTTCAATATTCCATTCACCAAATGGTCTAGGTATAGGAAAACGAAGACAGATGTGTTGTTGGCAAATGAAAGTATATGTATTAATAAAAAAAAATTATATATCATTCATAAAAACTTAAACTACCGCATACTTATAAACCAGAAAGCCCTTTTTTCATACAACATTAACAAACAACATTTAGTATGCAATGTAACATCGCATTCTTTATTATCTCTGGTATTACACATTTATGTGTAATAAAGTTTTGATAATAAATTGCTCCAATGTATCTTAATTTAAATCTGTAACAAATGACACTTTTATTTTTTCATTTATTTAAAATTTTTTTTTAAACTTTTAAGTCATCCATTGCAACATCTGTAGGTAAGGTATCTAAGTACTTTATGGTGAAATTTTAATATTCCAAAAAACATTTATTTTATATATGTCTAAGTCGGTAGTCGGTAGTCGGTAGTCATAAAAAAAATTATTATATATGTCTAAATCGGTTTGAATTTTTTCTATCATTAGAATATATTTATGCATGTATATAAAATACATTATGTAAGTATTTATATATGAAGTTTTCGAGTTACATAAGTATTTTCTTTCCTTTTTAAAATTGTCCGACAATTCTATTGTGATAAAATTCAATGAAAATGAAATTCTACTTTCACTCGAATTGAAACGGGAATAGGATTTTCGAACGATTTTAAAGTCGGAATGGTTTTTAAAAGAGATATGTCCACATAGCTCATAGACACAAAAATTAATAAAAATAGCAGATTGTCCATATCGGTAAGATAAGCAAAATATTCAATCCATGATTATTTAAAATTTTAGCTTCATATCGGACATTTCCACAATATTTGGAATCTCAAAAACAATTATAATTTTAGATAAGATAAAAATGTAATAATAACACTATTTTTTTTCATTCCAATAAAACAAAATACGAAAAATAATAATTATCGCTTTTAAGTTACAGTGAAAGTTAAAAAATGTATGAAGGAATAATTTTCAGTAAATGAGATTGGTTCGACAATCTCTTTCGAATGGAATGCAATACATTGCAATAATTGCATTATCAATTCAAAATTATGATGACGTTTTTGTTTGGTCAAAATCAAAATAAAGTAGATACCTATCAGTTCATCTTGTTTTAAAATGAAAAAACAAAATATGTATTATTCAGATTAAACTAATTAATTATAATGAGAGACAGTTTTGCACACATGAATTGAATTTTAATGAAATTATATCATATTTTCTTAAGATTATTTCATTTAGAGTGCTTCGAATAAAATTGACTGCGAGTTTTTTTTTATTTTCATTTTAGGTCTCTTAAAATAGTTTCTGTTTTTACGGCTGTAAAAATACGATAAAGATAGTTTAGAAATAGTTTAGAAAAGTTAAAGGCCAACTTCAGATCAAGAACTTAAGATTTCAAAAATCCGGATCGCTAACCCATGAGCTAGATCTTCATTCTCGAACATATCAAAAAATCAAACCAGTCGACATTATATTAGCTTTAGAGTCAAAACAAAACTAAAATCATTTTTTTTGTGGCAGGGCTCTTAATCGGAACGAAAATAAAAGTTTATAAGATATGATTAATGCTCTATTCTTCTGAATAGTTACATCAACTTTGTATCGCTGACGCAAAATACATAATCTGCTAATGCAAGAGCGAATATTCAAATCTTGACTAAAGAAATCTAAAAACCTAATCTATTATTCCGATTTATTTTGGAAGCTTGCTCTGTTTTTCTAAATCATTACAAATATATTATATCATATACATGTAACTAAATATTTGAATTCACTTCTTCACTACGAACACTTGTTCGAAAATTATATTCACTAGTTCATTCAATTAAGAGGATAGAATCGAAATCGAAAAAAAAGATTTAGGATTTTTCAGTAAGTATCATTATATTTCTCAGTGAATTTGAGAATAAAAAATGTATTCAAGAAATCAATAATTATAAACATAATAAATCTTCGAACTTCTAATTTTATGGCTATGATAAAAATAATGTTCTATTCTACTCTAACTGTTTGTTACGTTATTAGGTTAATTAGTTTTAAAAAAAAAAAACATTTTTTTAACCATTCCATTTTGGACAGTGATAAAAATGTGTTTACACTCCTATAATAAAAATCCAATGAATTGCAAAAACGTGATTTTAATGTTTTTCTGTTGTTGTTGTTTTTTTTGTGCACATGGGACACAAGTGAAATTACTTAAATGGTTATGTCTGGTTGTCAAACCCAAAAAAAAAATTAATATTCAAAATTATAAAGTAAGATTCCCAAAATTGAAATACATATTTAATAATAAAGTTCAAAAAAAAAAAAAAATTAACAATAAATACTGCCAGTGTAGGTAACCTGTTTTGATATTTATTTTAAATGTTTTTTTTTTAACAATTAAAAGATTTTTAATGTATATCTTATATATATCTGTATCCAGTTAAAAGCGAATGTTTAATAGTAGATTACAATACATGTTAAGAAAATTTGTTATTCTTGCGAGTTGTGTATACACACAAACACATAGACACGAGTCATGTTTATATCACGAGACCGAAGGTCGAGTGATATAATGTTGACGAGTGTCTATATGTTTGTGTGTATACAAAACGAGCTGTATAACAAATTTGATTAACATGTATTGTATACTGCTTTAATGTGCATGTGAGAGGGAGTTGAAAACAATACATTTATAATGAAAAAAATAAACAAAAAAGTTCAAAATGAAGCAAGGAAATAAAATTTAATTTAAAAGTTTATTTATTTATCGAAATGATTTCAAACCGGAAGATTCCTAAAATATTAAAAAAAAAATTAGTAATTTTTCCAAAAAAAATTATTCATTTTCTTTTTTGCAAAAAAAAAAATCGAATAATTTTTTTTTAGAAAAATTACTAATTTTTTTTTTTATTATTTTAGGAACTAATGGTCTTCTTAAATTTTATTTAATTTTATTTTTAATTATTAAAAAAAATAATAATAATTTTATAATTATTTTTTTTATAATTAAAAATAAAATGAAATAATAATTATATAAATATAATTTATATTTACAATAAATAATCTCCTTGTTGCTGCCATTTTCCTCGTTTGTTGATAAAAGAAAAAAAAAATTCTTACTTGACATTTGACAATTCACAGCAAACTTTATAATGACAACAAAGATATTTTCAGGGTTACCATTGTTCTATTTTTATTCATTTTGTTTTTTTGAATAAAAATAAGTGCAATTTTTGAAGTGTGGTTTAAATTTTTGTACTAAAATCCAACCACACTCGTTTAAAAATTTAGTAGTAGAGGTTCGAAGATCCTTTAAAAATAGTAGATTGAAACACATGTTAAGAAAACTCATCGACTGATCGACTGGCCGCTTTTTAGAAAAAAAAAATAGCCGCGTATTTTTTTATTGGTTCTTTTTTTTTTTTTTTTTTTTGCTCAGAGGGAAAATGTAGATTAGCTCAGAGGGAAAATATAGATTTTAGCATTATAAACTAAGCTTTGTTTGACATTGATATGATGCATGTGAGAGGTATACATTTGCAATTTTTTTTTTTTTTTTGGTATTTGTCTGTATTGAAATATTGTGAGTGTGAGTGATATTATTTTTGTTTATAGTATTACGCAGTTCAAAATGAAGAATGTAAATACAATATAGAGCAATGTAAATCACAGGGAAATGTAAATACAATTTACATTCCTCTATAATTGCATGTGTATTGATGCATGTAATGGACCATTTACCGAGCTAAATTTGCGAATGTAAATACAACTTACCGAAGACATGCGCATTAAAAGAATTATGAAGTCTCAATAAAGAATAAGTTTATAATAAAATTGAATTAATACTTTATTTATTTAAAAAAACAATAACGAAAAAGTTCTATATTAAAAAAAAAAAATAAAAAAATTAAATAACCCGGTTTGAGGCTAATTATTTATCCTTTTTAATTTTTTTAACAACAAAAAATTCAGAAATTAAAAATTTTTTCAACAATTTTATAATTAACTTTCATATTATATCCATGGCTCTGATGAATTACTATCGTATTTCAAAATCACTGATTTTCATAGGAGCAAAAAAACTTTATTCGAAAAAATTATTTTTAAAGAATTCTTTACATCGTTTGGCTAAAAAAACATTTGATATTACTTGAAAAACTTTGTAAAATATACCGGAATTAATACTTTTTTTTTACGTTTAATGCTTGTTTTACTTACGTTTAATGCTTGTTTCGATGTTTAAGAAAAATTTGTAACTTTACTTAAACTTTTGTAAAATTTTAAACATCGGAAAATTGTGTCTTTCGCAGGATTTTTAGAATGATATAAAAATTTTGAGAGTGAAAATAATAAATTATACCTGATGATTATATGATAAGGGGCTGTTCACAAATTACGTAACGGCCTAGGGGGGGGGGGGGTTTGAAAATTTGTTACGGTTTGTTACGGCAGGGGGGGGGGGTGTTTATAAAAATGTTATGTAACCAAATTTCCTCCTTTTTATAAAAAAATTACACTAAATATAATATTAATGCACGCAAAAAAAAACTTAAGTTATAATGAATTTTGTTTTGATTATTCGAATAAAAAAATTGTTCAAAAAGTAATTTAAAAAGTGTTTAACTTTTGTTACGTTATTCTTCTGGGGGGGTCTTCGGAATTTGTTACGATCTGTTACTATGGGGGGGGGGGGGTTAAAAAACGGCAAAAAAAGCGTTACGTAATATGTGAACAGTCCCTAGTTTTATACTTTATCGGTTGTATTTTTTATTAATAAATTATAGTTTGCTGTAGAGTGTGTTCATATATTATGCAATATTTAGTTTACATTAGAAATGTTTGGATAATTAAAGTTCTAATAAGTTTAATCATAGATTAAGAAAGATTGTTAGCTCTTAATCTATGGTTTAATTTATTATTATGTGCTTATAGTCTAAGAGCTCGCAACGTTTTTGGCACGTGATTTTAGCAAGGCTCATTTTTACAATATTGTTAAATGCTACGGTGCAGGACCCATAAGGGTAGTCTGGCTGTCAGATGACGTTGCGCTTACCCGTGGGAGCAGATCCAGGTAGGTCAAAGAAAAAATGCAAAATTACGTGATAATAGCACGATTTCTAGTTATGTCACTTGTTTGTGCTTATTATATGAAATGTTAATGCATCATTGCCAGACGGCTTCGGAGTTGTTAAGACCGTGCCAGACCTTGATTTATAACAAAAAAAAACTTCAATTTCACGTCATTTTAGCAAGGCTGAAATTTTTATATGTTATAGATTGGATCTTATATATACTACATCCAATTTGCCAGACGGAAATACCGTTGCTAAATGGATGCCAGACCTATGTCATTTAAAAGTAATTTGTTTTTTTCATGTAATTTTGCATTTTTTTTACCTACTTGGTTCTGCTCCCACGGGTAAACGCAACGTCGTCTGACAGCCAGACTACCTTTATGCGTCCTGCACCTTAGTATGGAACATTATATTAAAAAATGAGCCTTGCTAAAATCACGTGATTTCTTACGTTGCGAGCTCTTGGACTATTACCACTGAATCTCATTGTACGATTGAGAGGCGGAATGTAGTCATTTGCTCAATTTTCCGAGAAAAATTGATTTTCCTCTTCCATAGCTCTCAATTGCATTAAAATTATAATACGTAATTTATTCACATTATGTATGTAAATAATAAAATGGTTAATCAATTTGAAAAATTTTAACTTTTATCAGACAAAAAAAAAAGAATTAAGGTTAGTTGTTTTAATATTCTAATTTGAATTTTATTTTTAACACAATAATTGTGATAACTGAAATTAAAGAAAAAAGGCTAGTTACTGTAATTAAATTAAATTTGCGCAAATTTGTTTTTATTTTTTTTATTTTTATCAGTCGTAAAAAAATTAATTAATGCAGAAATAATCGTACCGCATATATTTATATAAATAATAATGTCAACTTTTTTGGTTATTATTATATTACAAAATATAATGAACTGTTTTGCACTAAAAACCTAATTATTTATAATATTCTTTTATCTTTCTAATTTTAATTTTGTATGCTTACATATAAAATTAGCAAATATATGGTAAAAAAAAATTGCTTAAATAGGTTAAATTATATAGTAATTAAACCATATACCTACTTATCAATCAAGTATTAAATAATAATGTGTAAAAATAAAAAGTCTGTCACTGTCAAATATATTTTTCAAGTACATACTCAATTTCATAAACAAAATACATTGTTATCGCCAAGATATCATAGTTTGTTATATATTAGAAAAAAAACCTCTCTATGTTCAAGACTACGGGTTCGATTTTACAAATTTGACCTTTTTTTTCATAAATTCATTGCATTGACACTGTAAATACCGTTTAGAATGAGAATTTTTTAAAATAGAATAATAGAAATAGAAACAATTAGAATATTGATTTTTAAGTTAATTTATAAACGATGTATGAGTAAGTTTTATTATACTTAAATAAAGGTTATAATAATGATAAGACAAAAAATCAATGTGTCAACATTTATTATGAGTCAGTTGTGGTTTAGTTGTTAAATTGATCTGCGTGGGACCAACTATTTGATTTCTTTCCATTCCTTCTAATCAATGAGGAAAGTATGAGGAATGGTGTAGTAGGGTTTTTCAGAGTTGATTTTGTTATACATTTTAACTAATTATAATTGTTTGATAATATGGTTTCTAATTTAATGATATTTTCTTTGTAGAATTTTTTTATGACTTTAAGTGAAAATTTTAGTTGATAGCGATCTAGCTGTATTTAATATATATAACATGTTTTTAATGGGATTAATGCTAAGTTTTCTGTTTGTTTAAGTACAATAAAACATAAATCATTTGTAAATCATTTGTAAATTAATTTAAAAATCAATATTCTATTTGCTTCCATTATTGGTTAATTTTATTTTTATATATGATTAATAATTAATTAATTTATTTTATTTAATAATGTGATACTAAAATGTATTATATATCAATAATAAAAATAAAAATAGTTTATATTTAATGTTGGAAGACAATTTGTAAGTTCATTTAAAAAATACAGAAGAAAAAAACAATCAAAATTTCAATAGAATAGCCATTTGTGCAAGAAGGTAGTAAAAGTTATTTTTTTCCCTACTCGAAAGAACATACCGGGTACGGACAAAAATGGTTTTCGTAAGTGTTGTACACATGGTTTTTTCTACTAGAAATCTATTAAATTTTAATTCAAAAGAAACAATTTGGTTTGAAAAAAAAAAAAGTTTTGTGGATACGTGAAAATTTATTTCAAAATTTTAGTGTTGAAAAATTTACATTTCTGCATTAGTTGAAAAAAAAAAATCACTTTTCCCAACTGAAATTAGTACAAAAAATAAATAAATAAAAAAAAATTTTAAAAACAACGTTTTTATAACGGAATAAAATAACTAAAACGTTAAAAATATAATCAGATAATAATTGTTAACCTCATACCGATTTCCCTGAAAATTAATTCTCGCGAAAAACGTGGGGGGCGTGTGATAAACAATGTTGATAAAAATGTTCAATTTTAGGCGCCCCACGTTTTTCGTGAGAATTAATTTTCAGTGAAATCGGTATGAGGTTATCAATTATTATCTGATTAAATTTTTTACTTTTTAGTTATTTTATTCCGTTATAAAAACGTTGTTTTTAAAATTTTTTTTTTTATTTATTTATTTATTTTTTCCTTTTTAATCTAATTTGAATCGAATTTAGCCATAAAAATATAAATTTCGAAATTTATCCCCTTATTTCCAAAATTTCGGAATTTGTTGTATAGCCCTTAATTGAGCCCTGGCGTAACAGATGAGGGCCTTTCAACATCCAGTTTTTTAAATAGGTTTTTGGGGTCCAAATCTACAACATTCTATCGGAGTATACGTAAATTCCAAAACCGTCGGGGGCCTCGGATCACAATTTCTAATATTCTATAACCATCTCGGATCCCAATCCTACTTAAGTTGAAAATTTCAGCCAAATCGGTACAGTGGCGTGATTTCGGAATCAGTGGAACCATGGATGGAACCATGGAACCACAAAATTTTTTACATTAGGTTGCATTGTCATCCATTTCTGACCTATGCTCCAATTTTCAAGCCTCTACCTCATCTAGAAGTGCCTGAAAAATTGATTACAAAATTTGTACCGAACAACAAAGTGAACTAATAAAAACGTTTTAAAATATTAATATTTTCCAAAGGCCAGAAAAAAAATATTTTTAATATTTTTTGATATTATTAATATTGTAATTAAGTATTGAAATATTTAAGTATTTAAATTCAGATTTATTTAAATATAAACTTTTATGCATTTTAGTCCTGATTATTATGACTTGGAAGAAAGCCGAAATATTCAAACAAATACAGTGTTTTAGTTCCTAAGTTAGGAAACACAAAAATTGGGATTTAAATGTAGCAAGGCAACAAACAAAATAAATTCAAAATCATTAAAGTACCATCTATCTATATCTGTAAAACAACATTAATTCTAATTATTTTCTTATTCTTGAAATAAAATATAAAAAAAAACAAATAAAAATTGCCAATATATCCCGTCTGTATTTCAGCTTCATTATAATTATTTCCTTTTTTGCACACAAAAACACATTTTTATTAAAAAAAAAATTATAATAATAATTATAAAATAATAAATTGAGCAATATGACAAATCTTGCAATAATTCAAATATTGAGATAAAAATTCTATTAAAACACGCTCATACCTCATATACTTTTTTATTTTTATTATTTTTTTTTAAAGAGAACATTAAAAGTCATATCGCTATCACAAAACGACTTAATAATAATAATAATAATAATAATAATAACAATAATAATAATACTTAAAATAATGATATGTTTTATAAAAATGTATGTCAATGAATTCTTCTATGTTGAATAAACATTAAATTATAAGTATAATGCAGTTTTTGATATTAAAATAAAAAAAAAAACATTATATTGCAATTTGCAATAATTATTATATTGTTGTATGAAAATCAAAATTATGATTTGATTGTTTTTGAAGCAATTTATGAGTTTGATATAGATTTTTTTTTATTTATTTAATGTGCTAATAAATACTTACATATATTAAATATTTTTTTTTTTCTGATTCAATTGAAAATGAAAAATGGTTTAAATCAAATAATAATAATTTGAACATATTCACTAAGTTCAGTTTTTCGTTGTAATCATTATGGTAGCTATTATCAGCTATTATCATGTTAGTAGTGACAACTAGCGGATCTATACTAGGAGCATGGTAGGTTCACTTAGAGCAAAATTAATTTCAGTTTTCTTAATGTGTTTCACCTTTCAACCACATGCGGCGCTCTTGTTTGTTTACGTTTTGTTTTATTGTCAACCCAGCCGGCTGAGCTTATTTTCTTATTTATTATTTTTTTTGAAATAAAAGCGTTTGGACGTGTAGGTGATTTATTTTGAGAAAAAATTATAAATATGTGGTAGAAATAAATAAATAAATAAAAAAGTTGAATATATTTCAATTTTAATTGTGGATTTTATTTAAAAAAAACAAAAACAAAAACAAAGTTGGATATATTGGAATTTAAGTTAATTTAAGATTAATAATAATAATAATAATAATAATAATAATAATAATAATAAATTTAAGATTATACATTTAATTTATTAATTAATAATTATTGTAATAAAATAAATAGAATTTTAAGTGAAAATGTTAGAACAATGTGATATGAACTAAAAAAATTAAGAAAATAAAAAATTTGCTATAAAAATAAATTTATCTTTTATTCATAATCTCCTTTTTTTCCTGCAAATTGAATTTTAATAATTTTATTTGAAATATTAGAAATAAATTGCCACCTACAAAAATTTTATTTTTTTAGTTCACCTTCCCTCCACAAATCCACCAGGCGCTGTAGTAGATCTTTTGAGTGGGCCATCTATAACTATATCTTATCTATGACTAGGAGTAAGACGGGGGATCAATGTCGAAATCGTGGTTAAAATTATGATCCCATTTGTTTTAAAAGTTTTTTTATTTTATTATGTATTTTTTTTCATAAAAAAGCAGAATGTAATGTAAATTTAGTTCCATAATTTGTTCTGTGAATTCTTTAAACAGCACATTGGTTTTTATCAATGCACTATGGATCTCGAGTTTAAGTTAAAAAATTAATATCCACATTCATGTAGAATTGTCCACAGTGAAATTCTCTAAATTCAAAACCAACCGCAATTGATAAAGCGTCTTTTGCGGACATCAAAGAAAAAACTGGAGGCTCGATATTAAAAAAAAATTTAAGATATCCAAAGCACATTTAAAAACAAATAAAAAAAGGATAAGTTTTTGGATTTTTATATGAAAAAAAAAACATGAAAAATACGCCACTCGGATCCGTTTTTTTTTTTTACATTTGTTTAATTCCAAAAACTATTTTTTTTATGCGGATTGATTCATTACCTAATTATAGTCCGAAAAATACATTCTTTTGTCTTATTTCTAAACTAACTGATAATCTTAAAAAAAATAAACATACCAACCTATAAAAAAAAATTGTTAAAGAAATTTTTTTTTTATCGGAGATTGACTTGTTATTAATTTCTATTCGACACCGAAAAAAATATGTTCGTAATTCTCAAAAGATTTTTGATTGTTGAAAACATATGAGTGGGCTTTTTTGAACGTAATTTTTGGAACGTAATTTTTGGAACGTAGTTCCTTATTCTACGCTCTTATGGAAAAATTTATTAAAAATTTGAACACTTTAGTGTCAGTACATAGTGTCGGTACACACTCCGACGCGATCATAGATTTTGAGCCAGCAATGATTTTTTTTTTTAGCAGCAGTTCCAAAAAATTTTAAAAAATCGCTGCTAAGCCGCAGCGACCAAAAATATGATCGCGTCGGCGCCTGTCGGTACATGATAAACAAAAAAAAAAAGTTAAAAAAAATTATTATATTTTTATTATATTTTTTTAGGTATTTTAATAAATATTGTGTTCTTTGGTTTGCATTAATAATTAATAGAAATAAAACAAAAAGAATAGTAAACATCCAATGAAATTTATAAAAATAAAATCCAAAATTCTATCAAAGTTATCTATCAATATTATCTGTACAAAATAATTCCGATGTTTCACATCTATCAAACGTCCCGCCGGCTCTTGTATTTTTTATTGAACTTTGTATGAAAATTGATAAACTTAAATTTTATTTCAATTTTAAAATATTTATAAAATAAAATATTTAGTAAATATTAATTTTTTATTATTAACTAATTAATATTTTATAGTTCAAATAAAATTTAAATTTTCATACTAATTTCAATGTTAATAAAAATCTTGTATAATTTTGTCAGTATTATTTTGCCAATATAAAGGCGCTATTCGGTACCAAGGCAAGTCAAGTCATCTGCCGGAGTTAGATATTTCGATACTTTGCCATTTTGGCTATGATATTTGTTTTTTTTTGTGTTGTAAACAACAAAAACAAAAAATTAAAATTTATAAGTAAATTAACGATACCTGTTCATTTTTTTAAAGTTTAAATAATGAGTCGACGCCGTCGCATTTTATATGATTTGATGAAAACTTAAATTTTATTTCATTTTATAAAATATTAATAAAATACTTAGAAAATATTAATTTTTTATTATTAACTAATTAATATTTTATAGTTCAAATAAAATTTAGATTTTCATACTAATTTCAATGTTAATAAAAATCTTGTATAATTTTGTCAGTATTATTTTGACAATATAAAGGCGCTTTTCGGTACCAAGGCAAGTCAAGTCGTCTGCCGGCGTTAAATATTTCGATACTTTGCCATTTTGGCTTATGATATTTCTTTTTTTTTTGTGTTGCAAAAACAACAAAAACAAAAAATTTAAATTTATAAGTATTCACTTATTTAAATCTCCAAATAGCGACTCCTATGGCGAAAAAAGGCACATACTTATGGGTGAAAAAAATTTAAATAAATGGGTTGTCAAAACAGTCAATATTAACGATACCTGTTAATTTTTTTAAAGTTTAAATAATGAGTCGACGCTGTCGCATTTTATATGATTTGATAAAATGTAAACAGTCCCTTTCGCGGCAAATAAACAGTCCCTTTCGCGGCAAATAGTAATAGTTTTTTATTGAATGTTGTATGAAAATTGATAAACTTAGAGTCACAATTTCTAAATTGAGGACGTAATTTTCTGCATTCTTTATAATCTGCTAAAATCAACTACTTATAAAATAATATTTGGCTGACTGAAATCAAAAACTTATAATAATACGTGACCGACCGAATTTTCTTACCCATTTTAACCGCTTTTTTCTTTTCTATACAATTTTAGTTTTTGAATTCACTTAAAAGTAGACCTACAAATTTAGTTTGTTATGGGAAATTTAAAATTTCCCTTTGCAAAATTTTAAGAAGTAAAATTGAATTTGTGAACGGCTTTAGGACAAAATTATTTCATTTTTTTAAATAACAGCAGTAAAATCGTGTCGTTCACAAATTAAAAAATCTGGAATATTAAATCCGATTTCAATTTTTTCAATAATCACTAATAAGTGAACAGACTCTTAGTTTTAGCTTTTTGAATTTTCGATGTTAAAAAAGATCTTCGAAATTCGAAAAAACAGTCTAAAATTGCTCCTTAAAAAAGGTTTCTTTAAATGAAAAAAATGCAAAATTAGAGAAAACTGGGAAAAGTATAAAAAAGTTTCTTTTTAAATTAATAAAATTTTGAATTGATAAAAAATGAAAATTACTTATATGTACGCTAAGGAACTACGTTCCAATCTGGTGTCCCATGACAGCTCTTTTGTTTTTTTTTTTGTAGTAAACTTTTGTATGGGTTTAAATATAAATATTTATATTTAAACTTTTGTATAGGTTTAAATATAAATATTTATATTCACAAAATATATAAAATGCTGAAACTGAAAATCTACCAGACAAGACAAGACTAAAAATTATTTCGCGGCAGAAATTCAATAAATTGATATTATTTTCTGGTTTGTGAATAATCTAATTTATTTTAATTTAATTTTTTTTGTTACAAGTATGTGTGTATATATGAAATTACTTTGTTTTTTTTTTTGTTTAATAAAAATGTAACATAAATACCTAATTTGGTTTTAGAATTTTCTTAGTATTATTTTTTTTATTTATACTATCCTCGTGATTTTACTTTACTGTGTACATACTTTCTGAAATTTTATTATGTTTTTTCTTTCTTGCAAATAAATTTATTTTTAATTTAATTTAAATAAAAGTTAATGATAATAATATTTAGGTATTTGAACTTTTTATTTATTGCTGCACGGATACTCTTATACTCATTCCCTAAATTTTACAAAAAATAACAACAAATTTAAAGAAAATTAATGTCAGAAAACATATGAGTGGGTGTTTTTGATTTCAAAATCTGCTGAAAAAATAATCTTAAAATCCCATATGAGAAAAAGAGAAAAAAGATGATATTGCCAGTCTATATCTATTTCGTCTATGAGTTTCACTGATTACTAACAAAATCGAACAATTAGTTAGTACGTTTTACAAATAAATTTGTTCAAAATCAAAAAATGTTTCGTTTACCTCTGTACACAGAATTCATATTTTATTTTTTATACACATTCATAATTTCAAGACTATGTAGAGTGTTTGATTGCAATGCTAAAGATATCCAGGTTCGAATCTCGAAGACAACATAAAAAAAATAAAATAAGAAATTATTAAAAAAATAATAATAATAATTAAAAAAGGAATAAATAAATAAAAAAAATTTTTTTTTTTCAATTATTTGTAAAATTTATTTCTACAAACAAAATTTCCAGCACATACAATCTACAGACATTCCTATAATGGCTCGTTTACAAAAGTGTTATCTTTCAGAGTAACAAATATTTTGGTTCAAAATACATAGAGACAAAATTCTTTGAGTGTACGAATATAATAATTCAAACAAAATTTTACTCATTTATTAAAAAAAATCGATTACATTACGTTATAACAAATATTTTTTAATTTATCTGATTTAACTTTTAATTATGTAAGTCTACACAGAATTGACAGAAAACCCATTATAATTAAATATTGAAATTTGTACAATAATAGTGTTGAATCCAACTTAGGAAGTAATAATAGTAATAATATTTCATTTCAATAATATTACTTATGCATGTGAATAATCTAACTAACTATTCTATTGATTGTAAAAATATTTCGAGCCATGATTATTTTCTTAATTTTTATTTTATTTTCAATAGTTTTTGTTAGAAAAAAGAGCTCCCAGGTCAAAATGCATAATAAGGATTTATTATTTTTATTATATTTGATTCGATTAATAGAATGTAAATTATTTGTACCATTAATATTAAATGTCATTCAGCGGGAGGAAATATATACAAATATTTCAAAAATTTTTATTTTCACTTCATTGAAAAATAATTTGGATGATATCGCAAACCTCTTGAGTATTATTGAAATTGATTTCAACTTAACAGTAGTTTTGATATCAGAAGAATTTAAAACAGAAAAAAAATTTGTTGATATATTTTCTAAAGATTCACTGGTCATAGTAGCAGCAGAGACCAATGACGATATTATTTTTGAAATTATGAACTCAATAATGGAACGTGTTCGAAATACAAAAGCGATAGTGATTTTAAAAAATAAACCTGATTCATTTATAGAATTTTTCCAATATTTATGGTTGAAAAAATTTATTAATTTAATAGTGCTAACAGATGATGTTTTTTATGGTTACAATCCATTTGTGGAGCCTCATTTATACACCATTAATGAATATTCGAAATTATTTCCTGACAAATTCATTAATATGCACGGACATATAGTTAAGACTGTTTTCAATAATCTTCCACCTATGTTATTCGCATATGTGAATTCCAAAAAGGAAAGAGTCATCAAAGGATGGAGTTCAAAATTACTTTATAGTTTTTTCAATAAACTTAATGCATCATTGGAGCCACTGAGTTCAATCTTAACCGATGTAGTGGCTTTTTTGGATACCATTGAACTTGTTCGAAATAATACTGTCGATATTTCATTTTTACCACTTAGACTATTAAATTCATCTGGTGTTACATTAACTTATCCATCACATTATGCTTCTCTAGGTTTAATTGTAAGGCAAAGTCGAGAAATAAAAAAATCTCGTTATTTATTATTACCATTGAGCTTTGACCTTAAGTTGTTTTTACTAGTCTTTTTCGTACAGAGTTTTTTTGTCGAATTGCTTCTTTCAAGGATTATATTCAATAAACCTTTAGACTTCGCAACATGTTTATTTATTGCATTCACAGAAGTTCTAGCTTTGCCTATTCCATTTGATATTAATTCACAAAAAAAATATTATCTTGTTATTATAATAAGACTTATGGAATTTTGGTCAACAATTATGATAGTATCGATTTACTGTTCAATGTTGTCATCATTTTTCATTACAATCGTTCATGAAAAACAAATTGAAGATATGAATGATTTAAGAACTCAAGGTATAAAAATTATGACTACATCTGAAATGATTGAAGGATTTAAGTTCGAACCGTTCATACCGAATAATTATGATCTATATTTAAATGTCTCGAATGCAGCTTATCGAATAAATCGAATGAATTTGAACCCAGAATATGCGTATTTGGCAAAAGATGATAGTGCATATTTTCATTTACAGCAACAGTCTTTTATGAATAAACCGACAATGAGATACACTCGATTCAAAAGTGGTACTTATTTGATTAATTATTACACCCAATTAGATTCTCCATACGCGGAAAAATTAAGTAATCACATTTTGCGATCAAAAGAAGGTGGACTTGTAGATTTTTGGCAGAATGAAGATTTCTTTGATGGAGTTAAAGGTAATATTACAAAAATTTTCCGTGATGATAACAATAGAGTAATTGTTTTAACGATAGAATACTTAATAGTGGGGTGGTTCACTTTAATTATTGGAGAAATTTGTGCTGTAGTGATATTTTTGATGGAATTTATGTTTTTTGAAATCCATAAATAAAAAGTGTACAATTAATTTTTTTACATCTTTTAATAATTACAGACTGCCGGAAAAAACTTTGTAAAAATTAAATATGTATATAGTAATTGAATAAAAACTAATGAATTTCGAAATTTCTTTCAGTATATATTTATTTAAATATTTTAATAAAAATCCATAAATAAGGAATCACAAAAAAACTATTGAAAACGTTTAGCATTTGATTTGTATTCAAGCATTATTTTAAAAAAAAAAATACAATTCGTTCCGAATATCAAGTAAAAAAATAATAATTATTCATATTACAAATAAAACGCCTTTATAACCATTTATCTGAAGAAATAAAAACTATAATGTATATAATAATTAAACATTACAGCGTTTATTAAAATAAATACAGGTCTAATAATTAATTACAATAAATCTTAAATGTTAACGTAAAAACTTATTTTACGCATTTGTTATTATTTATGTTGTAAACATATTTTTATGATCTTTTTTTTTTTGGAATAATTATTACGAAATTTTTTTTTTTTAATTCTTTTTCGTATTTACTAAGTATATTAACTATCATTAAGCTGAGTGAGTTAGTTTAGCTCAAAATGCACAGTAAGGATTTATTATTTTTATTATATTTGATTCGATTAATAGAATGTAAATTATTTGTACCATTAATATTAAATGTGATTCAGCGGGAGGAAATATATACAAATATTTCAAAAATTTTTATTTTCACTTCATTGAAAAATAATTTGGATGATATCGCAAACCTCTTGAGTATTATTGAAATTGATTTCAACTTAACAGTAGTTTTGATATCAGAAGAATTTAAAACAGAAAAAAAATTTGTTGATATATTTTCTAAAGATTCACTGGTCATAGTAGCAGCAGAGACCAATGACGATATTATTTTTGAAATTATGAACTCAATAATGGAACGTGTTCGAAATACAAAAGCGATAGTGATTTTAAAAAATAAACCTGATTCATTTATAGAATTTTTCCAATATTTATGGTTGAAAAAATTTATTAATTTAATAGTGCTAACAGATGATGTTTTTTATGGTTACAATCCATTTGTGGAGCCTCATTTATACACCATTAATGAATATTCGAAATTATTTCCTGACAAATTCATTAATATGCACGGACATATAGTTAAGACTGTTTTCAATAATCTTCCACCTATGTTATTCGCATATGTGAATTCCAAAAAGGAAAGAGTCATCAAAGGATGGAGTTCAAAATTACTTTATAGTTTTTTCAATAAACTTAATGCATCATTGGAGCCACTGAGTTCAATCTTAACCGATGTAGTGGCTTTTTTGGATACCATTGAACTTGTTCGAAATAATACTGTCGATATTTCATTTTTACCACTTAGACTATTAAATTCATCTGGTGTTACATTAACTTATCCATCACATTATGCTTCTCTAGGTTTAATTGTAAGGCAAAGTCGAGAAATAAAAAAATCTCGTTATTTATTATTACCATTGAGCTTTGACCTTAAGTTGTTTTTACTAGTCTTTTTCGTACAGAGTTTTTTTGTCGAATTGCTTCTTTCAAGGATTATATTCAATAAACCTTTAGACTTCGCAACATGTTTATTTATTGCATTCACAGAAGTTCTAGCTTTGCCTATTCCATTTGATATTAATTCACAAAAAAAATATTATCTTGTTATTATAATAAGACTTATGGAATTTTGGTCAACAATTATGATAGTATCGATTTACTGTTCAATGTTGTCATCATTTTTCATTACAATCGTTCATGAAAAACAAATTGAAGATATGAATGATTTAAGAACTCAAGGTATAAAAATTATGACTACATCTGAAATGATTGAAGGATTTAAGTTCGAACCGTTCATACCGAATAATTATGATCTATATTTAAATGTCTCGAATGCAGCTTATCGAATAAATCGAATGAATTTGAACCCAGAATATGCGTATTTGGCAAAAGATGATAGTGCATATTTTCATTTACAGCAACAGTCTTTTATGAATAAACCGACAATGAGATACACTCGATTCAAAAGTGGTACTTATTTGATTAATTATTACACCCAATTAGATTCTCCATACGCGGAAAAATTAAGTAATCACATTTTGCGATCAAAAGAAGGTGGACTTGTAGATTTTTGGCAGAATGAAGATTTCTTTGATGGAGTTAAAGGTAATATTACAAAAATTTTCCGTGATGATAACAATAGAGTAATTGTTTTAACGATAGAATACTTAATAGTGGGGTGGTTCACTTTAATTATTGGAGAAATTTGTGCTGTAGTGATATTTTTGATGGAATTTATGTTTTTTGAAATCCATAAATAAAAAGTGTACAATTAATTTTTTTACATCTTTTAATAATTACAGACTGCCGGAAAAAACTTTGTAAAAATTAAATATGTATATAGTAATTGAATAAAAACTAATGAATTTCGAAATTTCTTTCAGTATATATTTATTTAAATATTTTAATAAAAATCCATAAATAAGGAATCACAAAAAAACTATTGAAAACGTTTAGCATTTGATTTGTATTCAAGCATTATTTTAAAAAAAAAAATACAATTCGTTCCGAATATCAAGTAAAAAAATAATAATTATTCATATTACAAATAAAACGCCTTTATAACCATTTATCTGAAGAAATAAAAACTATAATGTATATAATAATTAAACATTACAGCGTTTATTAAAATAAATACAGGTCTAATAATTAATTACAATAAATCTTAAATGTTAACGTAAAAACTTATTTTACGCATTTGTTATTATTTATGTTGTAAACATATTTTTATGATCTTTTTTTTTTTGGAATAATTATTACGAAATTTTTTTTTTTTAATTCTTTTTCGTATTTACTAAGTATATTAACTATCATTAAGCTGAGTGAGTTAGTTTAGCTCAAAATGCACAGTAAGGATTTATTATTTTTATTATATTTGATTCGATTAATAGAATGTAAATTATTTGTACCATTAATATTAAATGTGATTCAGCGGGACGAAATATTTAGAAATATTTCAAAAATATTTATTTTCACTTCATTGAAAAATAATTTGGATGATATCGCAAACCTCTTGAATATTATTGAAATTGATTTCAACTTAACAGTAGTTTTAATATCAGAAGAATTTAAAACAGAAACAAAATTTGTTGATATATTTTCTAAAGATTCACTGGTCATAGTAGCAGCAGAGACCAATGATGATATTATTTTTAAAATTATGAACTCAATAATGGAACGTGTTCGAAATACAAAAGCGATAGTGATTTTAAAAAATAAACCAGATTTATTTCTAGAATTTTTCCAATATTTATGGTTGAAAAAATTTATTAATTTAATAGTGCTAACAGATGATGTTTTTTATGGTTACAATCCATATGTGGAGCCTCATTTATACATCATTAATGAATATTCGAAATTATTTCCTGACAAATTCATAAATATGCACGGATATATAGTTAACACTCTTTTCAATAATCTTCCGCCTATGCTATTCGCATATGTGAATTCCAAAAAGGAAAGAGTCATCAAAGGATGGAGTTCAAAATTACTTTATAGTTTTTTCAATAAACTTAATGCATCATTGGAACCACTGACTTCAATCATAACCGAGACTGCGAGTTTATTTGAAAGCATTGAACTTATTCGAAATAATACTATCGAAATTTCATTTTTACCACTTAGACTATTAAATTCATCTGGTGTTACA
Source organism: Hybos culiciformis (assembly GCA_964007475.1). Taxonomy (NCBI): domain Eukaryota; kingdom Metazoa; phylum Arthropoda; class Insecta; order Diptera; family Hybotidae; genus Hybos; species Hybos culiciformis. The sequence goes on along the minus strand of OZ023274.1, from coordinate 48,201,933 downwards.
TTAACTTATCCATCACACTATGCTTCTCTAGGTTTAATTGTAAGGCAAAGCCGAGAAATAAAAAAATCTCAGTATTTATTATTACCATTGAGCTTTGGTCTTAAGTTGTTTTTACTAATCTTTTTCGTTCAGAGTGTTTTTGTCGAAATGCTTCTTTCAAGGATTATATTCAATAAACCTTTAGACTTCGCAACATGTTTATTTATTGCATTCACAGAAGTTCTAGCTTTGCCTATTCCATTTGATATTAATTCACAAAAAAAATATTATCTTGTTATTATAATAAGACTTATGGAATTTTGGTCAACAATTATGATAGTATCGATTTACTGTTCAATGTTGTCATCATTTTTCATTACAATCGTTCATGAAAAACAAATTGAAGATATGAATGATTTAAGAACTCAAGGTATAAAAATTATGACTACATCTGAAATGATTGAAGGATTTAAGTTCGAACCGTTTATACCGAATAATTATGATCTATATTTAAATGTCTCGAATGCAGCTTATCGAATAAATCGAATGAATTTGAACGCAAAATATGCGTATTTGGCAAAAGATGATAGTGCATATTTTCATTTACAGCAACAGTCTTTTATGAATAAACCGACAATGAGATACTTTCGATTCAAAAGTGGTACTTATTTGATTAATTATTACACCCAATTAGATTCTCCATACGCGGAAAAATTAAGTAATCACATTTTGCGATCAAAAGAAGGTGGACTTGTAGATTTTTGGCAGAATGAAGATTTCTTTGATGGAGTTAAAGGTAATATTACAAAAATTTTCCGTGATGATAACAATAGAGTAATTGTTTTAACGATAGAATACTTAATAGTGGGGTGGTTCACTTTAATTATTGGAGAAATTTGTGCTGTAGTGATATTTTTGATGGAATTTATGTTTTTTGAAATCCATAAATAAAAAGTGTACAATTAATTTTTTTACATCTTTTAATAATTACAGACTGCCGGAAAAAACTTTGTAAAAATTAAATATGTATATAGTAATTGAATAAAAACTAATGAATTTCGAAATTTCTTTCAGTATATATTTATTTAAATATTTTAATAAAAATCCATAAATAAGGAGTCACAAAAAAACTATTGAAAACGTTGAATAGTTTTTAATAAATTAGTTGTTAACTCACTCCAGGGCCTGTATTTGCAATATCTTTCTAACTCTAACTCTATTCCATAACCAAAATATAGAAGCATCAATTTTTTTTCATAATTGTGTCGTAATTTTTAACAATGTAAGTTGTAAGTATTCTTCATTTAAATTATGATGAGTGTTTTCTAAATATTTATGGCGAACACATATACAAATTAGGCATAATCCTTCCTAAGTTGTATACTTTGAAGTAAATCAATGTATAATTTTTTTTGGTTTATAAGGTATTACCTATACATTGTCAAAAAATCCAATTCATATCAAAATATCACCCAGAATTTCTGGTTACATGTGACATACAATTTTTGAGTGGCCTTTTTGTGGCTTTGCAAAAAAATAAAATAAAAAACTACATTAAACAATAATTAATTTATTACTAAAACTGAAGAAAATTATATTCATATTGATAAGCTAAATTTTGTGATAAATTATAAATGCTTATATTATAATTGTATAATGGATAGATTGTGTGACATATTAAAATTTGTCGAAAATGCCGCATTAGGCAATTCAACTATAGGCAACGTGTAGCATGCGGGAAGGGTGGGTATTGAAGTTTGCCTCTTTGTATTGCCTTGATTGATACGACTGTGTGTGGCATGTAACAATGCCGCATGCTATATGTTGTCTAAATGCCTCAGTCCTCAGTGGAATTAATATTTGAATGTTTTCTGAAGACATTATGAAACAGACTACAGTTGTCTGGATGGAATCGTTGACTCATGCTACAATTATATTCGACAAAGCACATGCTACATTAGGATTAAAATGCCACATACGACATTATAAAAATTTGTGCCACAATGTCGCATCTCTAGAAACAGGCAACACTAGGCAAAGTGTAGCATGCGTCGTGTCGTTTTTTGTTTCTTCAAAGAAATTGTATTGTAATGATATAATAAAATACCGTACTACTTTAGATCATATGAATTATAACGAATTTAAATTGTACTGTAAAGATATTAATTATAATGTGAAGATATTAATCGTAAAAATGATAAATTATTAAATAAAAAAAAAAATGTGTTGATTTCAAAATTGTTGATTTCAATAAAGTTCTATGTTAAATATACATTTCAGCTTAATCCCCTGAGTGCACTATAATTTACTTCCATCTTTCTGTACGCCAATGTATTAAAGTCCATATTGCAATAATAAATTCATTTTTCATATCATGAGAATTCTGGTTCCAAAACTTACTTAGTTACATTTTATCAAATTTTCTCCACATCAAGCGTTAATTTTTTGATTTGTATTCAAGCATTATTTTTAAAAAAAATCATCCAATTCGTTCCCAATATCAAGTAAAAAAATAATAATTATGCATATTCCAAATAAATATAACGTCTTAGTAACCATTTACCTGAATAAATAAAAACTATAATGTTGTTTATAAATTATAATTAAACATTACAGGGTTTATCAAAATAAATAATTAATTACAATAAATTTTAAATGTTAACGTAAAAACTTATTTTACTCATTTGTATCGCTTTTTTTTACATTATAATGTTATTATTTATGTTGTAAACATATTCTTATATTCTTATGAAGATTTTTTTTTGGAATGATTATTTCGAATTTTTTTTTATTCTTTTTCGTATTTACTTAGTATATTAATTATCATTAAGTTGAGTGAGTTAGTGTAGCTCAAAATGTATAATACGGATATATTATTTACATTAAGCTTGATTTGTTTAATAGAGTGTAAATTATTTGTACCATTAATATTAAATGTTATTCAGCGGGAGGAAATATATACAAATATTTCAAAAATTTTTATTTTTACTTCATTGAAAAATAATTTGGATGATATCGCAAACCTCTTGAATATTATTGAAATTGATTTCAACTTAACAGTAGTTTTAATATCAGAAGAATTTAAAACAGAAACAAAATTTGTTGATATATTTTCTAAAGATTCACTGGTCATAGTAGCAGCAGAGACCAATGACGATATTATTTTTGAAATTATGAACTCAATAATGGAACGTGTTCGAAATACAAAAGCGATAGTGATTTTAAAAAATAAACCTGATTCATTTATAGAATTTTTCCAATATTTATGGTTGAAAAAATTTATTAATTTAATAGTGCTAACAGATGATGTTTTTTATGGTTACAATCCATATGTGGTTCCTTATTTATACCTAATTAACGATTCCGGGGTTTTATTCCCAAACAAATTCAATCAAATGAATGGTCATATAGTTAACACTCTTTTAAATAATCTTCCGCCAATGTTATACGTAACTGAGAATTCTAATAAAGAAAGAATCATTAAAGGTTGGAGCTCCAAATTACTTTATAGTTTTTTCAATAAATTTAATGCATCATTGAAAGAGTTTAATGGAAATGTAACCGAAACTACAGACATATTTGAATATGTTGATTTCGTTCGTAATAATACCATCGATCTTTCATTTTTACCATTAAGAGTGTTAAATTCATCTGGAGTTACTCTAACTTATCCACCACATTACGCCTCGCTAGGTTTAATTGTTAGGCAAAGTCAAAAAATTAAAAATTATCGTTATTTGTTATTACCACTGAGCTTCGAACTTCAGATGTGTTTATTGTTTTCACTAGTGCAATGCTGTTTTGTAGAAATGCTCCTTTCAAGAATTATATTTAATAAACCTGTAGATTTTACAACATCATTATTTATAGCCTTTGCAAAAGTATTAGCTATATCAATTCCATATGATATTAATTCTCAAAAAAAATACTTTATTGTATTTATAATTAGAATTATGGAATTTTGGCCAATTCTAATGATTGTTTCTATCTACGGGTCCATGCTATCGGCTTGTTTCATTACAACAGTTTATGAAAAGCCTATCGAAGACATGAGTGATTTAAGATCTCTGGGTATAAAAATTATGACAACAAAACTAATGATTGAAGGATTTAAGTTTGAACCATTCATTCCTAGTAATTATGATTTATATTTAAATGTTTCTAATCCAGATTATAGGAAAAATCGTATAAATTTGAACCCAGAATTTGCGTATTTGGCGAAAGATGATAGTGCGTTATTTCATTTACAGCAGCAGTCTTTTATGAATAAACCGACAATGCGATATGTCCGATTCAAAAGTGGTACTTACTTGATTACGTATTTCACACAATTGGATTCTCCATATGCGGAAGGATTAAGTGATCACATTGTACGATCGAAGGAATGTGGCCTTATAGATTATTGGCAGAATGAAGATTTCTATGATGGACTTGAAAGTAAAATTATCAAAATTTTTCGTGATGACGACAACAGAGAAGTTATCTTAACTATTGAGTACTTAATTGTAGGCTGGTTAATTTTATTCATTGGACAAATATCTGCTTTGATGACATTTCTAATAGAATATTTAATTAATAATGTTGGTGTATCTGTTTAGTGTATCTGCTTTGCTGAATTTATTAAAAATGGAGTAAAACATAAAAAAAACATATTAGAATGTAGAACATTAAAGAAGTAAATAAGGATGCTAAAGGCAGATGAAATAGATTATAAACATTTTGTACTCAAATCAAGTAACTGGTGGGACCTCGAATACCAGAATCTACTTTATAAAATCAATACATATTTTTAATTAATTAACTTTATTATTAACTTTATTATTATCTTTATTATCTTTATGTTCATTATTGAAAAATAGAAATTATTGATTTCAATTAATATATATAAATATAATAGGTATTAAAATAATAATAAATTTTCTATAAATGTTTCTTTTTATTAAAGATAAAATAATAATTCTTTAAGAAATTGCTAAATTTTTTACTGAAACTGCATTACATAATAATAATACAAGCCAAATTTTAAAAAAAGTATTCCAATCCCGAATAATTAAAATTGATTAACATGAATCATTCTCTTTTTCGGCTTATTTTTATATATTTCGTCCAATAACTGCGATTATTATATTAACATAGCTTCAGCATAAAGTTAATTTCTTTACTTTTATACTCAAGGCAGCTGATCTATTATAGAAAATGATCTATCCAATAGGACTTGGAAAAAAATTAACTATTTGCAGAAATTCAAAACTCTTTTATGAAGCTATAAGTTGTAAATTACTATAATTTGTTATTAAAATCATTAAGATTTGTTATTACAACGAGTTGTGTATACACAAAAACACATGGACACGCGTCAATACTTATATCACGAGGCCGCAGGTCGAGTGATATAAAATTGACAAGTGTCCATGTGTTTTTGTGTATATACACAACGAGCTGTAGGTATAACAAATTGTATTAGCATGTTTTGTATATTGTTTTAATGTGCATGTGAGAGATAGTTGCAATCAATACATTTGCAATGCAAAAAATAAACAAAAGTTCAAAATGAAGAAAGTAAATAAAATTGGAGTGTGTAAATAAAATTTTCTTAAATATTTACCGAGCTAAATTTACGATTGTAAATACAACTCACCGATCACATGCACATTAAAATATATTGCACAGTTGAGGATGATGACACCACGAGATAAATATACAATCGGCATTTTTTTTTAAAGATTATTTGAAATAAAAGTAACGGATTGTGTGAAGCTAAAAAAATATATTCTCTCTTTTGAAGATCCTTGTGACTACGTAGAAATTTGGAGACCGTTTTCTATATTTCGATCTTTCAGTGTTTCTCGGGGAGACCAAACAGGTACTTAGTATTGACAGAACTAATCTGCAACTTTTCACTGGCATTTGTACAGGGTGAATTTTCAGGAACCACAAGTTCTGGACTGGGAGAGCCGACATGGGAGCTTCGCACGAGCCCTGGCAGTGCCCAACGATATGTACTGGAAGGGTAAGAATGATCTAGGAATGACAAAACCACAAGTCAGGGTTCAGGGAGAATAATTAGATTTGTAAAACGAGTGGGAAGGCTCGATGGGAAATAAAAAGCAGGGTAGAGAAAGGGCCAAAAGTACTCTCTTTGAACCCTGTCTTGTGGCTTTGTAATTCCTAGAGCATTCTTGCCCATCCAGTACATATCGTTGGGCACTGCCAGGGCTCGTGCAAGGGAATCTGAGCATTCCCGACCCGCTACAACCTAACCTTACCTTACTTCCTGGTAGAAAATTGATTTTCAATACTTATTCGATACTTAAATTAGATGGGACTGGCATTTATTTGAAGCATGTTCCTGTTGTGTCGAAATTAAAATTTTTGGTTATTAAACGTATATAGAACATGTTTCGAATTATATATGGTAGGAAAAAAATTCTCTAGGAAAGAAAATCCTTAATTGCTGATATAAGTATTCATTATACATTATAAATAGCATACGAACGGTAGTAGTTGCCTTGTCACTGCAACTTCATTGAGAAGGCTGATTTGTAGTAACTATTTTTATATAAAAATTGTTATTAGCAATCATAATCAATTGAATATTATAAAAAAAGTCTTTATCATTGTCAACAAAAATTGTAATCATTATTATGAATAATTAGTTTTTTTTTTATTGATTTAAATCTTTTGTGTTTAAGTACTTAAATAATATATGTATATAATAAAATGTGAAGAAAATTTTATTTTATGTTTAAAACTTATTTTAATCGGGATGAACAACAAGGATATAGTATTTCTACTATATTTGATTCGATTAATAGAGTCAAAATTTTTTGTTCCAATAATTTTAAATGCCATCCAGCAAGAACAAAAAATTAAAACCATTACAAAAATTTTTATTTTCTGTTCCCTGAAGAAAAATAATGCAGATGATATGGGAAGTCTATTAAATTTTATTGAAACCGATTTCAATTTAACCATAGTCTTGATATCAAAAAATTTTAAAACGGAAGATAAATTTGTTGATATTTTTCCCAAAGATACCTTGGTTATAGCAGCAGCGGAAACCAGTGATGATTCAATTTTTGAACTAATGAACACAGTAATGGAGCGTGTCCGAAATACCAAAACCATAGTGATTTTTGGAAATGAACCTGTTTCATTTATAGAATTTTTCCAATATTTATGGTTGAAAAAATTTATTAATTTGATAGTGTTAATAGAAAATATTTTTTATGGTTATAATCCATTTGTGAATCCTCCGTTATATGCCATTAATGAATTTTCAGAATTTTTTCCTGACAAATACAAAAATATGTATGGAAATACAGTTTACACAGTTTTTAATAATCTACCGCCAATGCTTTTCGCATTTATTAATTCGGAAAATGAGAAGATCATCAAAGGTTGGAGTTCCAAATTACTTTATACTTTTTTTAAAAAATTCAATGCATCATTACAGCAAATTAAGCTTCATGTAGTTGATTTAACTTTATATGAAAATATCGAACTAGTTCGTAATAATACCATTGATCTTTCGTTTTTACCATTACGAGTACTTAGTTCATCTGGTGTCACATTGACTTATCCACCCCATTATGCTTCGCTGGGATTAATTGTTAGACAAAGTCACGAGATTGAAAAATCTGAATATTTGTTATTACCACTAAGTTTCGAGCTTCAGATATTTTTGGTAGTCTATTTTTTACAATGTTGTTTTGTCGAAATGCTCCTTTCTCGGATTATATTTCATAAACCCTTGGATTTTGCAACATGTTTATTTATTGCATTCACAGAAGTTCTAGCTTTATCAATACCATTCGATATTAATTCCCAAAAAAAGTACGTTCTTGTATTCATAATTAGATTGATGCTATTTTGGTCCGCAATTATGATAGTATCTGTTTATGGTTCAATGTTGTCATCATATTTTATCACAACTGTATATGAAAAACCTATCGAAGAAATGAATGATTTGAGAACTCATGGTATAAAAATTATGACAACAGCTGAAATGATTGAAAGTTTTAAATTCGAATCATTCATACCAAACAATTATGATTTATATTTAAATGTTTCGAGTATAGCTTATCGAACTAACCGCATTAATTTGAACCCAGAGTATGCGTATTTAGCGAAAGATGATAGTGCATTATTTCATTTGCAACAACAATCGCTAATGCATAAACCAAAAATGCGATATGCTCGATTCAAAAGTGGTACTTATTTGATTACGTATTACACGCAATTGGATTCTCCGTTTGCGGAAAGATTAAGTGATCACATATTGCGATCCAAAGAAGGTGGACTTATAGATTATTGGCAAAATGAAGATTTCTATGATGGAGTTAAGAGTAAAATTATTAAAATTTTTCGTGATGATGACAATAGAGAAATTATTTTGACATTAGAATACATAACAGTTGGCTGGTTTGCTCTAGTTATTGGTGAAGTTATTTGCTTGGTTGCACTTTTGTCAGAGTTTTTAGTTTTTAAAATTAAAAAACGTTTGATTTCTTTTGAAATAAATTTGATTGAATAGAATGGAGGATTCTAATGAAAAGAAGAATTTTGATCATCATATGTAATTCATAATATTAATATATTTTTAGATTTATGATTCGATTTATTTTTTAAGCGCAGTTGATGCTAAAAATAAATTAATATAAAAACTTTTTGTATGAGCTTTTCATTTCGATTTAACTTTCTTACGCTAGGTTGGTTTGTTTAAGGCCTTACTGACTTTTTCTAATCATCGAAGGAAATAAATGTGTATGTCAATAAAAAAAACTATTTTCATTAATTTAAGAAATTTTTCTTTAAATTTTGTTATAAATAATAATGGTTTTTAATGTTTCTATTTTTTATTGTTCGAATAATTCTGACTTTTGAATCAGTTTTTTGTCAAATTTACTGTTATTTCAACATAATTTTATCAATTTTCCGTTGATTTCTTTGCGATTGACTCACATACTATTATCATAATATTTCGATTATTATATTTCAAAATTATGCGTGAAAAATTTTAGTAACTTCAAAGATCAGAGTAGGTATATTGTAAAATTAATTTTCCCTTTGATCTTTGATTCGATCAAACCATTTTGTGTGTACTCTACTAAAACTTTGGCTTGTTGAATCATTGTATGTACTTTTTTTTTACTTTCTACAGTCAACGATAGCAAAAACCCACAGAAAAAATAATTATCACAAATATTAATTTTGATAATTTTAAGTATTAAGTATTCTTATTTTCAAATTGATAACAATTGATTTACAATTTTAATAAAATTAATTTTATAATTTTATTTAAATATTTAAAACAATAATTATTTATATAATTTCAATGCACGGCCTAAATTTTTTTTCAATAAATAAAAACAATATTCACATAAAAATACTGTAAAAGAAATAATTATACCTAAAATTAAACAGTACCATCCAATTAATAAATCTCTTAACTTGATTGTTATTCTTCTTTCATTATCATCGTCACGAAATAATTTAACAATTTTACATTTCATAGCGTCAAATAAATCGTTATTTTTCCATCTATCAACTAAGCCACTCTCTTTTGATCTTATCATTATTTCATTCAATTTATCAACATATGGTGTATCTAATTGCATAATATATGATATTAAATATGTACCAATTTTAATATTTGTGAATCTCATTTTAGGTTTTTTCATAAGTGATTGTTGTTGAAGATGAAATAATGCACTATCATCTTTAGCCAAATATGAATATGAATTATTTAAATTTAATCTATTTGTTTGATATTCCTGATTACTAACATTTAAATATAAATCATAATTTTGTGGAATTTTCTCTTCAAATTTAAATCCTTCAACCATTAAAGTTGTTGTCAATATTTTGACTTTTTGATGTCTCAAATCATTAAAATTTTCAATTGGTTTTTCATACAATGTTGTTATATAAAATGATGACACCAATGAATTATAAAATGATACAATAATCATTGCAGACCAAAATTGAATTAATCTTATTAAGAAAATTAAATAGTTTTTTTTTTGCTTATTGAAATCAGTTGGTATTGGTAAACTTAAAACTTCATTGAAACTTATCATTAATGATGTTGGAAAATCTAATGATTTATTAAAAACAATTTTTGATATTAAAATTTCAACGGCAGAACATTGTAACATAAATATAAATAAATATATTTGTAATTCTAATGATAATGGTAATATTAAATAACGATATCTTTCAATTTCATGGCTATGTCTAACCAATAAACCCAAAGATGCAAAATGTGATGGATACGGCAATGTTAAACCAATTGTATTAATTAAGCGTATTGGCAAAGATGTCATTTCAACTGTATTATTAATAACAAATTGAGTATTTTCTAAAGTACCAACAATACCACTGTAATTTGGATAAACTTCCTTTAAAGTGGCATTAAATTTATTTAAAAATAATGTTAGCATACTATATGTCCATCCTTTAATAATCTTTTTCTTATTGGAATCATAACAATAAAATATTAATGGTGGTGTATTATCAATAAAAATACGAATTTTATATCCTTGCATATTCTGACATTTATCTGGAAAAAAGTTTTCAGTTGAAAAATTTATCATGTAATAATGTAATTCTGGATATGGATTGTAACCATACAATTTATTATCATTGTAAACAATTAAATTAATAAATTTATTTGACCAAATCAACTGAAAAAATTCTGCAAATAAAGTTGGCTTATTTTTCAAAATAACAATAATTTTAGTATTTCGAATGTTGAGAAGTTTGTCATTCATAATTTCTAAAATATTATCATTCATATTTTCTGCTAGTGTTAATACAAATATGTTTTTAAAAAAGTAATAAACAAAATTTTCTTTTGTTTTTGACAAATGTGTCATTAATACGAATTGAAATGACGAAAAATGTATTTTTATTGATTTAATAATATTATCAGAGTAATCTGAATTATTAAATGAATAAAAAATTATAATTGTTGCAATTTTATTTATTTTATTTTCTTCTTTTATAATTTTTATTATATTTAAAATTTTTGATAAGTTTTCATCGCTTTCAATTATTTTTATAACGTATATTAAAATTATTATTTGCTTAAAATACATCCTCAGGAAAAAAAAATTAATAATACTCGAATTTTTTATGGCAATATAAGATTTAGTCCTCGCGCGACTATATTTTAATTCAATTAATAGCATTGTTTTTTTATTCAACAATTAATAATAATCGTGTACATTTTTAATTAGTACAAACATATGAACACCACTATAATTATTTTTATATTATAAACAAATTAAGAGCTTCACCTCTTTTATATCGACAACACCGATTGAAAGTATGATAAGTGAAAATAACATTGTTTCAGAAGAAACATTTCAAGTTTTCATCTAGTTCAAGAATTTAGTGTTTTTTGTTCTTGTCTTATACTGAATTTTAAAACACAAAAAGAATAGTTAGAACAAAATATTTATTATAAATGTTTATTTCTTTCATTCGGCATATTTATTGGAACGTGTATTACCAAATTTATTGTTATAGTTTCAAATGGAAGTGAAATTGATTTATTTAATAAAATCTAATCTTTAAAATGTTGTTTACAATACACACAAAATAATTATAGAGTATAAATATTAAAATGTAGATAAATTAAGCATAACATATAAACTGCCGATTTTGACACCAAGCTTCTATTTATAACAAGGGGAAATTCACTTTAAAAAACTAAAAGAATTTAAAGCAGTTCAGTTAATTTTTAAAAATTTAAATGGTTCAAAACCAGTATTACACTTGCACTTGCATTCGATATTGTATTCGAAAACAAATTATTTTCCACCCCAGCGAAATCAAATGCATTGAATTGCATGAATTATTTAAAATAAAGTTAAAGAAACACTTAAATTCCTTTTCGAGAAAACGTATCTTTGAGAAAATTTTCTTTCGAGACAAATACGGCCAAGGCAATATATATTGGAGTAAATGCCCATTCAATATAAATATTTTGCGGACTTTCGAAGCCCATTTGAAGTATGTTCTTCTTGTTATATTTAAAATTGGAATAATTTTTCGTTAATTTTTTTTTTTTTGAAAAACGGATGCGCAAAGGGAATTATATACAAAAATTATGCGATTTTATATATAATAAAATTTTAACGATAGAACACTAAAACAGTAATAAAAACTATAAATTAAATCAGCGAAGCCCAAATTAGAACTAATTTAGAGCATATAGAAAATACTAAGGTTTTTTTCATATCACACCAACCCAATTTTTATTTAAAAAACATTCACTGTAAAAAAATTATTTCTAAAGACATAATTAAGAAAACTAAATTGTGTGTTGTATGTTTTTTGAATAAAATTACGTTTTATTTTTCAGTTTTAATTCAATCCTAAAAAATTTCAAAAATGCTTCTTAAGCTGATATATTACGATTCACATCAACTGACAAATTTTTTTTAAAAGCTTTCCTTTTCCATTTAAAACAAAAGATTTTTCTGTCAGTTTTTTGTTTTACTTAATACAGAAATTTGTATGAGCCAGAAAGGGATAGAGATATAAAATTAAGGAGAAATGATTGAAGAAAAAAGCTTGATTTAAAAATTTATTCAAATTTGACCCTTTCATAAAAACTCAACGGTCAATTGATTTAAATCGTACTCTAATAATATTTTATATAAAAAGTGATTCCTTCGGGATTTTAAAAAATTAAAATAAAATTGTATAAAAGACCTTCCAGTCTAAAAGAGTAAGAAATATAAATTTTATATTTTTAACAGTGTATTTAAAAAGACTAGAAATAAAAAGGAAAACAATTTTTTTTTTTTTTTTTGTGAATCAAAGTGAGCATACGAAATAATGAAATGAGTATACGATTTTATATGCGAGTATACGATTTTTTTTTTTCATTGAAAATGATTACACATTTTTTTATTCCTATGCATTTGAGTATAAAAAAAAAAAATTTTGCTCGCGAGCATAGGCTTGGGCATCAGTGAATTAAATGGTAACTTAAAAGTTTTGTATATGAATATACATAATTAATTAATCAATGTTAATAAAATGAATTTATTTAGTAATATTATTGAATTTCTTGGTTTGTTAAAAATAAAATCATAATATAAGTACATAACATGTTAAGTTAATAAAGCTTATTTTTTGTTCATTATTGCATTATTTATTTATTATTGAAGAAACAATTAAAAAAATTTTTTTAGATTTTGAATTGTATTAAACACCAATACTTTGTTAATTATGTTTATTATTATTTTTGTTTTAATTATTCAATTATACCAAATAATTTTCATTGTGTACCTATATATCTATAATGATAAATAAACATATAATTTAAATAATAAATATTTAATGATATCCGAGTAACCATTAATAATCCGGATTATATTGAGACACGTTTTTAATATTTTCAAAATGACACAGGAAATACTATTGTTTGGAACAAAACTAAAAGATTAATTGAATTTAAGATTTAACGTTGATATTGATTGATTGCATGTAAAGCAAAGTTCACTAAGTTTAGAACAATTATCTGCCCATGTTCCTCATACCAATACATAATCACGCGTAAATTTAAGATTATAAATTGTATTCGATGATGCGTTATTTCATCTGATTCTTTCGAATTATTCTTTACTTTCTTAGGCTTATGAATATAAAAAGTTAAATCCGAATTTTGCTTTAACAATATGTAATTACTTAGAGTTTTTTATGTAATTTTTACAAGTAATATTTTAGTTAAGTTTAGCTAAGTTAATTGTGTTTGTTTACTTGAGACAATCACTATATGAAATTTATAATAACCTTAATAATTAATATTCCAAAATAATACATGTACAATTTTAATATAAATTCTGACTTGTTGATAATGATATTGATAACAATTGGAAAATTTAATTTCCTTTTATGTAACATTTTATAAAAATATTTTCATATTGGTTTTGGTTGACCGTTTAATTTTTTTTTCGAAATAACGTAGACATGGACCTACAGAGATAGAGTAATAATTTTTGGATATTTGGTACTCAGTTTGAAAATTTATAAATGTAGAATTTATAAAATTGAATTTTCTATTAAATTTTATTTTCTTGCACTTTTTTTTAAATATTTGAAACATTAGTTATTGTTTATTTCAATGTAAATATTAAACATTTTTTTCAATTTATAAAAACCAAATTCAAATAAAAAAAATGTAAAAGAAGTATTTAGACCCAGAATTAAACAGTACCATCCAATTAATAAATCTCTTAACTTGATTGTTATTCTTCTTTCATTATCATCATCACGAAATAATTTAACAATTTTACATTTTAATGCATCAAACAAATCGTTATTTTTCCATCTGTCAACTAAGCCACTCTCTTTTGATCTTATCATTAATTCATTCAATTTATCAACATATGGTGTATCTAATTGCATAATATATGATATTAAATATGTACCAATTTTAATATCAGCGTATTTCATTTTAGGTTTTTTCATAAGAAATTGCTGTTGAAGATGAAATAAAGCGCTATCATCTTTAGCCAAGTATGAATATGAATTATTTAAATTCAATCTATTTGTTTGATATTCCTGATTACTAACATTTAAATATAAATCATAATTTTGTGGAATTTTCTCTTCAAATTTAAATCCTTCAATCATTAAAGTTGTTGTCATTATTTTAACTTTTTGTTGTCTCAAATCATTAAAATTTTCAATTGGTTTTTCATATAATGTTGTTATATAAAATGATGATACCAATGAATTATAAAATGATACAATAATCATTGCAGACCAAAATTGAATTAATCTTATTAAGAAAATTAAATAATTTTTTTTTTGCTTATTGAAATTAATTGGTATCGGTAAACTTAAAACTTCACTGAAACTTATCAGTAATGATGTTGGAAAATCTAATGATTTATTAAAAACAATTTTTGATATCAAAATTTCAACGATAGAACATTGTAACATAAATATAAATAAATATATTTGTAATTCTAATGATAATGGTAATATTAAATAACGATATCTTTCAATTTCCTGACTGTGTCTAACCAATAAACCCAAAGATGCAAAATGTGATGGATACGGCAATGTTAGACCAGTTGTATTAATTAAACGTACCGGCAAAGATGTCATTTCAACTGTATCATTACTAACAAACTGAATACTCTCTAATACACCAATAATACCACTAAAATTTGGATTAACTTCCTCTAAAGTGGCATTAAACTTATTTAAAAATAATGTTAGCATACTATATGTCCATCCTTTAATAATCTTTTTCTTATTTGAATCATAACAATAAAATATCAATGGTGGTGCATTATCAATAATAATACGAATTTTATATCCTTGCATATTCTGACATTTATCTGGAAAAAAATTTCCAGTTGAATAATTGTTGATCATGTAATAATGTAATTTTGGATATGGATTGTAACCATACAATTTATTATCATTGTAAACAATTAAATTAATAAATTTATTTGACCAAATCAATTGAAAAAATTCTTCAAATAAAGTTGGTTTATTTTTTAAAATAACAATAATTTTAGTATTTCGAATGTTGAGAAGTTTGTCATTCATAATTTCTAAAATATTATCATTCATATTTTCTGCTAGTGTTAATACAAATATATGTTTAGAAAAGTAATAAACAAAATTTTCTTTTGTTTTTGACAAATGTGTCATTAATACAAATTGAAATGACGAAAAATTTATTTTTATTGATTTAATAATATTATCAGAGTAATCTGAATTATTAAATGAATAAAAAATTATAATTGTTGCAATTTTATTTATTTTATTTTCTTCTTTTATAATTTTTATTATATTTGAAATTTTTGATAAGTTTTCATCGCTTTCAATAATTTTTATAACGTATATTAAAATTATTAATTGCTTAAAATACATCCTTAGGAAAAAAAATTTAATAATACTCGAATTTTTTATGACAATAATAGTTATATTCTTCGCACGACTATTATTTAATTCATCGGTTAATCGTATTGTTTTTTTTATAATTCTATTCAACAATTAATAATAATTGTATAATTAGCCCGTTTTACATCAAGATGAAAAAATGGACTATCTGTATTCATTAAATGTCCGTTCATTCGTACGCTACAAAAATAATTATAACTTTTAAACTAGCCAACGTATTTTCATGCGTTAGAAACCAAAACATGCTTAATCTCTTTTAATTTAACCTTTTCAGGTTTCGGAGTTCGAGGCTCGCAATCAATTCATATAAAATATTTAAAAATTTAAAATTTTATGAAAATTAAATGATTTCTGATTGGAATCACTCGATTAGAAGAACTTATAAAAATGGTTAGACTCCAAGGATTCGGCCTATGGTCTGGGTTTCGATGAAAATTGATGCATTTGTGCATATACGAGTAAATTGTATTGAAGGGACTCTATGTTTAGCTCCTGATTGTCACTGAGGTAAAAATTAAAGAATATTAAATCGAAATGCTGAAAACCGGTCCCGTACTTCTTTTATAAGGTACTGTTCAAAAAAATTTTAAAATTAACTGAATTTACTGAATATATTCTTGTAAAAATGTTTTTTGTTTATTGTTCGTCTAGTAATTTTTTTAGAAGATGAAAACCGTGACACTGATAATAGTATTCTTTTAAGAACTATGAGAAATATAATTTCCGTGAATTTTGCCACATCATTGAGACCCGTAATTAGGGCATTAGTCATGTAATGCTTGGACATTAACAATTAAAATGAATGAAACGAAAACACAGATTATTTCAAGTTTCATTTTTTACGCTTTCGAAGTATCTTGTAACTTCGCAGCTTCTGGGCAGAGTTCCTGCTGTGCTTATGCAATAAGATGGCCCTGCACTGACCTAGTATAATTGTATAACACAAATAATATATTAAATGTAAATGAACCGAAAAATACTATTAAAAAATTTTATATTATAAATAACTAATGAATTAGGAGATTATATAAAAGTATAATTATGACCAAAGATAAATGCTCGTGAGCATGATGCGTGAAATAACCATTTTTCTGAAATAAATATAGTTTTTTTACACATGTCTTACTCTTAAAGTGTAAAAAAAAATAATTGTTAATTACCGAGCTTTATGCTCCCCTCCCTCATTATTTGTAATTTTATGCTTTTGGTTTTGACATTCGAAAATAATAATTCCTATATCATTGATTGTTTTTTAAAATTAATGACGATAAACACATAAGCTGTTGAATAAAGTAGTTTTAATTAAAAATATGTCGTATAATTATTAAAAATTTTTTAATTTTTGAAAAATGTTAAAAAAAAACAAATATAATAATAATAATTAAAGCTAATATAGTTTAAAAAAAATTATTGGAGAAACTTAATGGCGGATCCCAGTCCAACTTCGAAAAAAGTGGCATTGATGATAACGCAGTGGAAGTGGAGAATTTTTTACAAAATTTAGACAAAATTAATTATGCAACTATCTAACTATTTTACCACAATAGTATCCTGGTCTGATTTTAATAACATTTTATTTATTTTAATTATATTTTATCAAACTTTCTAATGATCCACGTAGTCTGAACAAATAAATATCTAGCTGCAGCTGTTCCAATTTTTTGTATATCTCTCGCTTTGTGTAGGCCAAATCAAACTTTTTTTTTTTTTTTTATTAAAGTTACCAAATCACTAGGTGGGATACCTTTTATACTAAAGAAGTATGGATTTGGTAATGAGGACAGGAAATTTAGACGGGATTAAAAAGTGGGACAGTTAGTAGGTAATCATTTACACTTTTCTTAAAACGGCGCAGGTCGTAGATTAAGCGTCCACCAGCTGTCGGGAACAACTTTAATGGGAGAGCATTCCACATTCTCGAGGTGCGAATTGAAAACGAATCTCCGAAGCTCGTTCTATCACATATGGGAATTTTGACGGAATATGGGTGTGACGTTGTGGCGGTACGTGTTTGACGTGAAAATACTTGAAGAATGAGTTTGCCAAAATTAGCTATTTTTTATAGCAAGGAGCAAAATGAATTATTTTCTTCAGATTCTTCTCAATCTTCTGCATGTTATGGTTTCGGATGTGCAGGTATAACTGACAATACCAGTTTATAGAAGTAAAAGAAATATAATTTGTTAAGGTTTTATGAGAATTGCGCTATTTTACTTAATAGCA
Organism: Hybos culiciformis; assembly: GCA_964007475.1. Taxonomy (NCBI): domain Eukaryota; kingdom Metazoa; phylum Arthropoda; class Insecta; order Diptera; family Hybotidae; genus Hybos; species Hybos culiciformis. The sequence continues at coordinate 48,183,789 of OZ023274.1, read as the reverse complement.
TAAATACAAAATTGTAACAAAAATACTTGAAGAGTTGATGAGTTGATGAGCTTAATTCAGATGTTACTCTTTTCAAATTATTCTTTTTAGTTACGATAAAACTAAAAACAGGATTTAGAAAGTAAAAAATATTATTAAAAGAGACTCAGAACAGAAAAAGAAAAATAATAATGAAGATTTATTTGGAAGACCGAAATGAAGAAGACGGAACTTCAAGGATAGATAAAATCTCTTCCTGATATCTACAAAATAAAAATAAAAACAAAAATAATAACACATCAAATAAATCCAATGTTAAGGAATGTATTTATGAGGCAGTGATGATCCAAAAGATCACCTTAATTTCTCCATTATACTATTCTAGAAGGAAAATAGATTAATACGGTCACAAGAAGTGTTAAAATTAGTGAGTTGTGATGCAGATTTAATAAAGATGTCATCAATAAAATTCAAAATTTGTATTCCTACATTGCCCATTTTGATCAAGAAATGAATTAATATCATCCGGTATAAAAATCAAAAAATTATGAGTAAGTCAAAAAACTGATATTTAACTTTCATCATTTAGAGTTTAGTAGACTCAACAACTAATTATTCAAACAATACAAATTTTGATAATATTTCTGATATTAGCGTGAGTTCTTATGATTCTGATAATTTAAATATTCATAACAATAATATTGATTTATAAATAATGAAGTGAATTCTTTTATTTCTTCTTTCTGTTATTGTATACATGTGTCACATTTCGTTTTCTATTATGTTAGAATATGTAATATCTATTCTGGTAAAACTGTTGATATCAAGTGCCAAGTGTCAACGTGCGCATTTAGTACTATTGGTTGTTATTATATTCATTAATAATGTAAGTATATAACATTTTAAATAATGGTAAACTATCGCTGATTTGAAGATATATTCTTCAATATATGAGATAAATGGTATTTACAACTTGCAAAATCTATAAAAAATAATGTTTTACTTTGGGATTATTGGGGTTATTTTAAATTTATTTTTTATTTTAATAATAACTTTTTATTTTTTAAATCTTTTATATTAATTTGTTGCGTTAATTGACACGCGCATTATAAGAATTTATATTTTTGAGAAAAAAGTAAGCGAGAGAGTAGAAATAGTACTGAAAAATACAACAAATAAAAACTGTTAAAAGATCCAATATAAAGGATTTATATTAAAAAATTTATTTTTATGGGCTATGTATTTTTTATTACATGTGATTTAATAATATTATGAATAATACATATTGATTTTAATATTTTAAACAATAATTAGTTAATTTCAATGCACGGATTAAAATATTTTTCAATATATAATAAGAAAATTCAACTAAATATATTATAAAAGACATATTTATACCAAAAATTAAACAGTACCATCCAATTAATAAATCTCCAAATTTGATTGGAATACTTCTTTCATTATCATCATCACGAAATAATTTAACAATTTTACATTTTAATGCATCAAACAAATCGTTATTTTTCCATCTGTCAACTAAACCACTTTCTTTTGATCTTATTATTAATTCATTTAATTTATCAACATATGGTGTATCTAATTGAATAATATATGACATTAAATATGTTCCAATTTTAATACTAGTGTATCTCATTTTAGGTTTTTTCATAAGTGATTGTTGTTGAAGATGAAATAATGCACTATCATCTTTAGCCAAATATGAATAAGAAGGATTTAAATTTATTCTATTTGATAGAAATTCCGGATTACTAACATTTAAATATAAATCATAATTTTGTGGAATTTTCTCTTCAAATTTAAATCCTTCAATCAATATTGACGTTGCCATTATTTTAACTTTTTGTTGTCTCAAATCATTAAAATTATCGATCGGCTTTTCATATAACGTTGTTATATAAAATGATGATACCAATGAATTATAAAATGATACAATAATCATTGCAAACCAAAATTGAATTAATCTTATTAAGAAAATTAAAAAATCTTTTTTTTGTTTGTTAAAATCAATTGGTATTGGTAAATTTAAAACTTCACTGAAACTAATCGTTAATGACGTTAAAAAATCTAATGATTTATTAAAAACAATTTTTGATATTACAATTTCAACGATAGAACATTGTAACATAAATATTAATAAATATATTTGTAATTCTAATGATAATGGTAATATTAAATAACGATATCTTTCAATTTCATGGCTATGTCTAACCATTAAACCCAATGATGCAAAATGTGTTGGATGTGGCAATGTTACACCAATTGCATCGATTACACGTACTGGTAAACATGTTATTTCGATTGTATCATTAATAACAAATTTAGTATTATCCATTACATTAAGAATGCCAGTAAAATTTGGATCAATCTCCTTCAAAGTGGCATTAACTTTATTTAAAAATACTGTAAGCAAACTGTATGTCCAGCCTTTAATCATTTTTTTCTTATTTGAATCATAACAATAAAATATTAATGGTGCTGCATTATTAATAATAGTACGAATTTTATATCCTTGCATATTTTGACATTTATCTGGAAAAAGATGTTGAATTGAATAATTGTTTATCATATAATAATGTAATTCTGGATATGGATTGTAACTATAAAATTTATTATCATTGTAAACAATTAAATTAATAAATTTATTTGACCAAATCAATTGGAAAAATTTTGCAAATAAAGTTGGCTTATTTTTCAAAATAACAATAATTTTAGTATTTCTAATGTTGAGAAGTTTGTCATTCATAATTTCTAAAATATTATCATTCATATTTTCTGCTAGTGTTAATACAAATATGTTTTTAAAAAAGTAATAAACAAAATTTTCTTTTGTTTTTGACAAATGTGTCATTAATACAAATTGAAATGACGAAAAATTTATTTTTATTGATTTGATAATATTATCAGAGTAATCTGAATTATTAAATGAATAAAAAATTATAATTGTTGCAATTTTATTTATTTTATTTTCTTCTTTTATAATTTTTATTATATTTGATAAATTTTCTTCACTTTCAATTATTTTTATAAAATACATTAAAATTATTAATTGTTTAAAATGCATCCTTAGTATGCTTGCTTATAAATTTTCAAAAACTGAAAATCCTTTGAAAACTGAATTGGTTATCGATTCAGTTTCAGTTAAGTTGAATGATATTTTAAAACTGAATCGAAAATTTGATTGCAATCGACAAGAAATAAATTATTAAGAAATTGATTATTTCACTTAACTGTCATTAAACAAATAACTAGTTCGATAAATATTAAACAGAAAAAATCTATTTTTGTAACAAAAAGAGTTACAGTAGTTGGCAATTGGCAGTACACGTTATATTTTTGTTCAAGACTTATTTAGTTTTCATAATTTTGAAATTTTTCTCGGCCTTGATACAGTTTTTTTGACATAGGTAAAAAATGTTTTTCCATAAGTTGAAAATTGACAAAAAAAACCCATTTTAAAAAGTTTGTATTTTTGGCTTTTAATAAATATATGTTTTAATGCCAGTAAATTGATTATTATTGAAAAATATTGTTTCTTGATAATTTTCACGTTTATAATTTTTCCGCTTGCACGAAGGAAATTTTTCACTTTCTTTGAAAATCAGAAAAACAGGCCAAAAATGCGAAAAATAGTAATGTTGCCCTGTTTTTGCACTTTTAATGAAGTTTTTCAACACATTTTTTCCCTGCAGGGGCAAAATTCAAAAAGATAAAACTACCTAAAAATATATTTATTGCTTTTTCTCAAATTTTTACATCATTAAAAAGTTTGATTAAAGCACCCTCATGAATGAATTAAATACAACGTGTACTTTCAATTGACGGGTAGTTTTAGTCCTTCCAATATTATTTATATATTTAATTCAATTAATCGGTATTTTTTCATTTCCACAATAATTAATCATAATTATATAATTTATTTTAACTAGGTACGTTTAGTTAACGAATATTCAGTTAAATTTTTTATATTTTATGAAATGACTATTTTATTCAAAATATGAAGTTTGTGTTAATAATTTTCATACATTTTTATACTGATAACAATAAGTACAGAAAAATTTTGACTAGAAAATAGGTACACAATTTGAAATAGATTTAAAGGCTCCACGAACAGGGACCGAGCTTCTAAAATTGAAAGTCCTTGTGGACTCTCCTTTTTGAGCTTATTTTGGTCATTAAATGTAATTTGAATCAACTCTGATATGAGAATTATTTTTCAATTTAAATAAATAAATAATAAAATAATTAAATAAATACTTTCAAAAAATACAATTTCACTCAAAAACTTTTGAAAATATTCCAAGTTAAATCCCTTAACGAAAAAATATTGAAGGACACAAATTTTAAGCTCGTAATAATTTTTTTTTATTATTATTTAATTAATTACCTACGTTTTATAAAAACTTTCTCAAATATTAATGATCTTATTTTAATTTTATAAATAATAATTTCAAATATAAAACTACCTAAAGATAACATCTCACCAACGTACAAACATAACCATCCTATTAATAAGTGGTCTAATTCTAAAATATGAATTCGACTTTCTGAATCACGGAAAATTTTGATTATTTTACATTCTACACCGTCGAAAAAATCTTCCCTCTTCCAATGATCTATTATACCAGATTCTTTTATCCTTAAAGTAAATTTATTTAATTTATCAATATAAGGAGTATCTAATTGTGTTAAATATGCTATTAAATATGTTCCAATTTTAATATTACCATATCGCATTATTGGTTTTCTCATAAGAGATTGTTGCATTAAAAAAAATGAAATACTATCATCTTTAGTGAAATATGCATAACTAGTATTTAAATTAATACGATTTGTTTGATAAATTTCATCTGTCACATTTAAATACAAATCATAATATTTTGGTATAGTTTCTTCAAATTTAAATCCTTCAATCATTGATTTTGTTGTCATTATTTTAACACTCTGTTCTCTTAAATCTTGCATATTTTCAATTGGTTTTTCATAAATAGTTGTTATAAAATATGATTCCAACATTGAACCATAAATAGAAACAATCATAATTGCAGACCAAAATTGCATCATTCTTATTAAAAAAACTAAATAGTATTTTTCTTGAGCATTAATATTAATTGGTATTGGCATACTAAGAACTTCACAGTACGCAATAAATAATGATGTTTGAAAATCTAATGGATGATTGAATACAATTCGAGATAAAATCATTTCAACTAAACAACAAACAAATATAAATAATATTAAATAAAATCCTATTTCTTTTGATATTGGTAATATTATATAACGATATTTATCAATTTCCTGACTATGTCTAACCATTATACCCAGTGAAGCAAAATGACTTGGATAAGCAATTGTTAAATTAGTTGAATCTATTATCCGAATTGGTAATGAAGATATTTCAACAGTACGATTTTTTATTAGTTCAATGTTTTCCAATAATCCTACTAAACCTTGTTGAGACCAATTATCAATTTCCTCTAAAGTTGCATTTATTGTGTCGAAAAAGTTAAAAAGCAATTTAGAACACCATCCTTTAATAATTTTCTCATTTTTTGAATTAAAATAGTAAAATAATAATGGTGGTTGATTACTGTATGCAGTTTTAACTTTATATCCTCGCATATTATTATATTTATCGGGAAATAAATTTGCCGTATTATTGTAATTATTTATTAGATAATATTGAATTTCTTGAAATTGATTGTAATAAAAGAAACTATTTTCATAAAAAATAACTAAATTAATGAATTTATGAAACCAAAATTTAATGAAAATTTCTATCAATGAACTCATTATGGCATTTGTTATAATAACTATTATTCTGGTATTTCGAATACCAATTAACATTTTATTCATAATCCCAATTAATTTATTATCAATGGGATTTTTTTCACTTATTGTCAGAATTAAAATATTTTTAGAAAATATATTCACAAATTTTGTATTCAATGTTGAATTTGTTGATATTAGGGTTAATGTTAAATTATGTTTTAAAGTAGTAGTTTTTAAAATCTCGTCCACAAAATCCTTGGTATTTAATGAATAAAAAATTATAATATTTGTTAAATTCCGTTCATTTTGTTCATTTTTAATTGTGTTTAAAATTTTCGATATAAATATTTTACAATTAACTAACTGAATCAATGCTAATAAAATTAATATATTTGATAACATTATTATTCTTTACTCGGATTTGGAAAATAAAATCATAAAAATTTCAAACTTTTTTCATTGTTATATTAATGTTGTTTAATCTTTACATTATTAATGTTTTTTTGTTAACTCTAATTATACAAAATAATTTCTATTGACCAGATACAATGATATAAATAAAGGGTGAACTGACATAACTGTGAATATCATAACCGCGATTTATTTTTTGTCATAACCGCAACAAGTTTTTTCGAAAATCCGATTTTATCATTCCCCGGTTATAAGAAAAAAAATTGTCATAATCGCGTAATTTAAACATATGAAATCAAAAGTGAAATAGTATAGAGACGAGAATTTTAATGTTTTAAAACTAAAATAGCACCGAGAATCGAAAATATCGGCGCTATTTAACCAAATGAAAAAAGAAGATCTCGGTTTAAACCAATTCAAATAAATTTAAAATAAGATAATAAATCTGAATAAGCGGACTAACCAAAAACGGGTTACACTAAAATGTTTATGACTAAAATTTGGATACAGACAGTTACGAAATAAACGAGAGAGACCGGGCTGGCGGTTTATGCAGTGGGATCAGACGAAGTCTATGTCTGACTTATAAAATAATATTTGCAAAAAGGTTTTGTTCAGGGATATCTTTTTCCGGATATTATTTTCTAATTTAATATTTTAGCTTTACGTTTATTATAAAAAAAATTAATTAGTGCCGTTTTAAAAACTCCATTTACATATGTAAGTATTTGCAAATAATACGAAAAAGTAAAACTTTTGGAAACTTAAAAAACTGATTTATATCATTTCGCGGTTACAACAAAAAAAATTTTCAAAAACTCGAAGTATAAAAATTCGATTTTTTTCATTTCCCGGTTATAACAAAAAAAAAATGGTCCTGAGCACGAAAATAACTTTTTTCAATTTTTGCCCCTTTTTTTTCGCTCTTATGACAAAATCAAACTTAAAATATTTTTTACGGTTAAGAAACTTTTATTTTATATGTATTTCGCGGTTATGACATTCGCGGTTATGCACAAAAAAAGTACATAATAACAATTTGTTAATAATCTGCCCCTTTTTGAGGTAACATGAAATATTATAATTTTGGGACATGTTTTTGTACAATAAAACTGAAACGAAATTAATAAACTATTAATTTCAATTGTTGAATCTTTACTCTAGCTGAGTACATGATTTATTATGTTCAATTCAATAACAAAAGTATCTTTATAAAATACATAAATAAAATATATAAAAATACATGATATACATATACATATATTGATAATTCATTGTTTATCAAATATTGCAACATAAAGTTTAAATAAAAAAAAAATTTTAATTTTGGAGTAGCAATATTGGATATGATTATTTTTTTTTCATTGTGCCAATGCTAAAACATATATTTTCTCTGACTAAACTAACTAGTGTTAACTGTTATCGTTTATTGCAGTTCTAACATAAACCTACCCTCTCTTAAACGAAATTGTTTTAATCTGAAAAAAAAAACAAACAAAAACAAATAAAATTAATTTCATCTCGTGTTTAAAAATTAATAACATATATTAAAATTGAATAGAATGACAGAGACCTGCAGATAGAATAGTTGTATAGTATATGTATATTGAATATAAATTATAGAAGATTACCGAAATACAATTATTTATAAAAATTTCTTATTTAATTTCTAATAGATGGATTTGCTAAGCAATAGTTGTATTTTTTCTGTCAAAAAATATGGAAATAAATGTCCTTTAAAAACTTTACTAATTTTAATAAAATTTTATAATTTTATTTTAAATCATTAAGAACGTAAATAAAATATGGGATATTTTCTTCTTTTCCTTATATTTTTTTTTTTATAATACTCTAATCATACATCATATACAGTGCAGTAATGTGAAGTAAGGCTACTGCGGCAAGATTACTTGTATTTTACCATTTATTTCATCCCAATGACAAAGTGCTCTATGCTACAACGAAACACTGAAGGAAACACACTTTTATGATTTGTACCAGTCACGATTCGAACCTGGAAAATAGGAATATCCTAAAAATATCCTGGTTGTGGTCACTGTTTACAACACATACTAAAAACAATGTGTTTCAAGCATTTAATCAGTTTGGTCAATTAATTATTTTATATTCACAATTATAAATTCAAGTATAATACAAAAAAGGGTTCATTTATTTCAAATTCGGTTTTGTTTTGATTTTGATTAATGGTACTTTATTTTTCAAATAAAATACAAAATATTTAATTAATATATTTTAGGATTTATAATTATCAACTTATCAACAACAACAAAAAAAAACTTTCAGTTTATAAAATCAAAATTAAGGAAAATAGTTGTATGTTTTATTGAATTCATAGCAAGGAGAAACAACTAAAAGTCTTACTTTTTAATATATCTGTTCACATGATTATAGAATATTTGTAATAAAAATTTCAGAAACTCGTATTGTATAAAAAAGTATTTTTTGTTACTTTTTTTCGGTCGAACAAATATTAAAATTATAATTTTCGACTAGCAAATTTTATTATAATTCAATTGGACGAGTAATTATATATTAAATTAAATAATAAGTGCAAGACTTCCTTAAAGGATGATATTTTTATAGTATTAATCAAAATTTTAGCAATATTACATAGCATCCAAAACAATTAGATTAATTAATATTATTCTTTAAAATTGTGTGTTCAAATAAATTTATAAATTTAATAATTTTTCATAAAAATAAACTTTATATTAGTTAAATATAATCCATTTCCATCAATATATTAATATGAAATATAAAATGTATGGAATAGATTTATTTGCATTTAAAACTGGTAATAAATATTTTTTTTTTTTTATTATATTTTATTTTTAATTTATACAACGAAATTAATTGGACAGAACCAGATGTGTTAAGTTTATTTGATCTGTATATTATAGAAGATCCTTCCGTTCAAGCTTAAACGGCTAGTTATTTATAAATAGTACAATTTGTCAACAGAGGGTCAAACAGAGGTCCTTATCCATGATTATAGACCACTACACATCATTATTAACAAATTATTCATAAATGTGATAACACATCAAGATTAAATTTTGAAGTTAATTACGTTTTAAACGCAGAATATTTCTAACAGAATAATGTGATTAACGACAAATAATGGATTTTCCTATTTGCTTATTCCAGTAGTTTCGGACGTTAATTTTTTAGAGATTTAAGTTTAAAGACTTAACATTAAAGACTTTTCTTTCCCTTGTCATAGCTTGTTTTAGTTAGAATTTTGTTTAACTCATACTAAATATTTAGTTTTCTTTAATTACCATTTAAGTATAATTTAATAGATTACTTTCCAATAGTCATTTCATGATATTATGTACATAAAATGTATTTTTTTTAAAGGTTATGACAATTGTGACTAAAAGCTTATAATAAATAAATAATTAAAGAAGTATTAAACAAAAATTATTAATGTTATTTTAATTAATAAAATATTTTTTTTTCTTAAATCCGAAAAACATTATTTTCTTAATTTTTTAATTAAAATTTCTATCATAATAGCCACAGACGCTAGCGATTGTCCTATAAAAAGTGCATACCATCCCATTAATAAATGTCCGAGTTCTAAAAGGACTTCCCTGTTATTCTCTTCATGAAAAATTCTCAAAATTTTAAATTTGACGGCATCAAAGAAATCTTCATTTTTCCAATGTTCTATTATTCCCCCTGCTTTCAGCCTCAAAATAAATTTATCAAATTTTTGTAGATAGGGAGGATCCCACGCCATAAAATATGTTATCAAAGCAGTATGAATTTTCAAATTACTGTATCTCATTATAGGTTTTTTCATGAGCGTTTGCTGTTGTATCATAATGTAAACGCTATCATCGCGAGAGGGATAGGCATAAGTTGGATTTAAATTTAAACGATTCCACTGATAAAATGCTGAGCTGACATAATAATAAAGATCATAATTTTTTGCAATCATTTCATTTACTTTATTTATTTCAATCATCGGAATTGTTGTCATTATTTTTATATTATGTTTTCTTAGATCTTCGAAATTTTCGATCGGCTGTTCGTAAGCAGGTTTAATAAAAAAAGATGATAACATAGATCCATAAATTGAGACCACTATAATTGCAGACCAATATTCCATCAGTCTGATCAAAAACACTAAAAAATATTCTTTTTGTTTATTCATTTTAAAGGGAATCGGCAAACTTAGAACTTCAGCGAAAGCAATTAATAATGATCTCACAAAGTCTACAGGCTTGTTTAAAACGACTTTCGATATAATCATTTCTACAAACCAACACACTAAAATAAATCCAACAAGATAAATTTCTGCTCCCAAGCCTAGCGGTAATGCCAAATAACTAGATTTTTTTATTTCCCTGCTAGTTCTGACTAATAATCCAAGCGAAGAATAATGTGTTGGATATGCAAGTGTTAAATTCTGATCTGTGTCCATTATGCTTAATGGATAACAAAAAATATCTATACTTCCATTCTGCACAAGTTCTATACTTTCCAAGTTACTAATAAATCCGGAAGTTTGCAAATCCTCAATTTCTTCTAATGTACTATTTATCGTTTCAAAAAAACTTGTGAGCAACTTAAAGCTCCAACCTCTAACAACTTTCTTCTTCTCTTCATCAATATAAAAAAATATCATTGGTGGCACATTGAAATAACCGGTAGAAGTTTTATACCCTTTCATATTTTCAGTTTTATCTGGAAATAGATCTAATGAATTTTCAATGCAGTAATAATGAAAGTTTGGATACGGACTATATCCATAAAATTTATTATCGTTTAAAACTATTAAATTTATGAATTTATGCGACCAAACATGTTTGAAAAAATCTATAAAAAATTCTTGTTTGTATGTTAAAACTATTATTGTTTTTATAATACGATTTCCTAATAAAATTGCACTCATTGTTTCAATAATTTTATAATTATTGTTATCAATTAACCCAACAGCGAGAGAATTTTTGGGAAAAATTTGTACAAACCTTTCTTGTAGCTTGTTTCTTGAAATTAGGACTATTGTCAAATCCATGTGCAATTTTGATGTATAGAACTCAAGTAATAGCTCTTCTGTGCTGTTTAAACTTTCTTTTGAATAGAAAATAAAAAGGTTCGTTATGTTGTGAATATCATGTTCAAGTTTAAAAATCTCTAGGACTTTTAATTTCGAATTCTTACTCTGAATAAAATGAATAAGCGAAAATAAAATAAACTTTTGTATGTTGTACATTTAAAACTGAAGATCTTTTAAAGTATTCAGTCTTTTATCTGTTAAAACAAATACTAGACTGCACAAAATTCAGTTCTATTAATAATTATGGTTGAAAACTTGACATTTTATTACCAATTTTTTTAAACAAGAAAGTAATTTGTCAACATTACGTAAAAGTTCTCGTAACTTCAAATCAAAATAATTACTTTAACTATAATTAATATAATGTTAAATTTAACAGACAAACATCTTATCTTATTAATAAAATCAACAAAATAAATTATACACTAAATTGTGAAATAAGTTAAGAATATTGAAAGATGTCATTCAGCCCACTTTTTCTACGGTTTCACGAGTTTCGCTTACTGCGCAAAATCTTATATTAATAAGTTACAAATAAAACAAACAAATAACCCTTTCATCATTCAGCAGGAAAATTCAAAATGAGGCAAGTATTTGTATAATTTTAAATAAAATTTAAAAACTAAATGACTATCAAGGTAAGACTTGAAAAGTGAGTCGATATTCATAATTTTTTGTAAAAATATAATCGGGGATAATTATCAAAAATTTAAAATTTTATTCAGAAATGAATAAAAGAATTGTCATCCCAAGAATCCTGATACCTGAACAAATAATTTCTAATAAGAGTATTTGTAAAACAAAAAATTTTCATAAGCTTCCAAGGAATATAATAATTCAATTTTTTATAATCCACATTTTCACAAATGTATTATGTACTATGAAATATATTTTATTATAATATATATTTATTTTCAGATAAATGTTAAAATATGCAGGACAATATATAGTTAAAACTGTTTGTAATTATTTGTTAACATCACATTTTGCTACTTTAGGATTAGTGTTTCGTCAAAGCATTAAATTAAAAAACTATATGTAGGTATTTAATATCATTATACCTGTTTTAAACATTCTTTTTTCATGCCTATTTGTATCTGTTGAATTATTTAACCCTTTTCATTGTATACATTTTTTTACGCTATCTCGCTTAGAAGTTAAACTTCATAAATTAATTTTATTTTATGACTATTTTATTAAATTAAAAAAAAAAAGGCCAAACAGACACAAGTACAAAGTACAAGTACACTTTCTGTAATTATTGAATTTTTTTACACTTACTCATACTCATTAATCAAGTAATCGTCCTAATTAAATCCTTTTTTTTTTTGAGGACACAATTCTTATTAACTCGTAAAGTAATTTGTCTGTAATATTTCTTTACTATTTTCGACACTCTCGTAGACCCACTTTTCGTCATCACAGCGAGCTGAAATTTGGCACACAGGTTCATGTCGCGTGACAATTGAAGCTATCAAAATTTGAAGCGGAAATTTCAATGGAAAACCCGACAAATCGGGAAAAATCATTTGAAAATTTGGTACACATTTGAGTAGATAAATCCGTTTTAGGAAAAATGCAGTTTTCTGATTTTTCCGAAAAAATTTTCCGGAATTTTCCGACTTTTCCGGAATATTTTCCGGTAAAAAAGTTTTCTAAATTATGCAGGATCAAGTTCCCTATCAACTGGCATCATTACTTTCTCTCCGACAATGGTGAAACTTGCAGAAAAAATCGAAGATAATTCATGTAAAACGCTTTTCCGGAGTTTTTCCGACCAAGGAAGCGTTTGAGCGTTTTGCAATCTGAGACAAAGTTGTAGAGCGAAATGAGTTGCATAAAGTTGCTGTTGCAGAAAACTCCATGGAAAACCCGAAAAAGCGGAAAAATCATCGGAAAAATTTTCATCGATATGATTAGTCATAAAATTGTTTTCAAACATCTCCATGCAGCATATAATAATTTAGTTAACGTGAAAAAGGCAGAAAATAAAAATAAGTTAAAAACGAGTTTTCCAAAAAACTGAGGCCAGGCCGCATGAAAAAGTAGAAAATAACTTTTTCTTCACACACAGAGGTGGACTCAGATTTTTTGATTGGGACATTTCTCTTGAATATTCTTTCTCTTCATGAATCAAATCACTTACGTCCCAATCAAAAAATCTGAGTCCACCTCTGTGTGTGAAGAAAAAGTTATTTTCTACTTTTTCATGCGGCCTGGCCTCAGTTTTTTGGAAAACTTGTTTTTAACTTATTTTTTCATAATTATCTTTACAAAAATACAAACTATTCTCTATTAATTTCTATTTATTACATAATAGTAATAATAATAATAGTATAAATTTCGTCCATAATCACTGCAATTTTTTTCAATATTGTTAAGGCCATTGCTGATATTTAAGACATAATTACTTTTGAAGAATCATTGCTTTTAGATATATTGTACGAGCCTTGAATTTTAAGTAAATAATTTGGATGAGGTAGAGTTAAAAACTCCAGTAATTTAGTACAAGCTAACGACGAGAAAATCCAAATAAAAATACTGGTTATTATAATAATATTTTTACCATATTTATTTTTAACATTACTAAGCAATAAACTGAATTTCGTTATAATATTTAAAATTTTTAACACTGACGTATCACATAGAAAAATATTCAAAGCAATCTTGATAAATATAGAAATAAATGTCATTTTATTAAAATAAATACTAATATTTAATTTTATTTTTTTTATTAACTTTTATTTTGGAAAATTTGTCATTAACCAACCTATCATTCAGAGAGTATTGAAAAATAAAATGAAAATCTATAAATTCTATCTGTAGATCGGATTGTTGACTTTCTGATTGTTCTAAACGAAATAATACAAAAAATGTTAACCATGGAATCTTAAAAGACGAGATGCATTCCTTTATTAAATTTTTCAATCAAAATCTCTACAGTAAAAGATATCAACGCTAAAGATTGTCCAATAAAATATAAATACCACCCCGATAATAAATGCTCCAGTTCTAAAACGACATCTCTATCATCCTGATCTTTAAAAATTCTTAAAATTTTAAACTTGACGGCATCAAAGAAATCTTCATTTTTCCAATGTTCTATAATTCCCCCTGCTTTCAGAGTCAATATATATTTATCAAACTTATCTAGGTAGGGTGGATCCCATGCCATAAAATATGTTACCAAAGAAGTATGAATTTTCACATCACTATATTTCATTATGGGTTTTTTCATGAGAAATTGCTGTTCTAACATAATGTAAGCACTATCATCCCGAGATGGGTAGGCATAGTTAGGTATTAAATTTAAACGATTCGATTGATATATTGAAGAGTCGGCAAAATATACAAGATCAATGTTTTTCACAAAATGTTCATTTAATTTATTTACTTCATATAATTGAGCTGTTACCATTACTTTTATATTCTGTTCTCTACAATCTTCGAAATTTTGAATAGGTTTTTCGTACTCAGGTGTTGTAAAAAACGATGATAACAAAGATCCATAAATCGAGACAATTATCATTGCGGACCAAGATTGCATCAGTCTGATCAGAAAAACTAAAAAATATTCTTTTTCATCGTCCATTTGAAAAGGACTCGATAAACTTAGAACTTCAGTGAAAGCAATAAATAATGATGTTAAAAAGTCTAGATATTTGTTTAGAACAACTTTTGTTATAATAATTTCTACAATGCAATATAACAAAATAGAACTTGCCACATAAATTTTTATTCCTAAATTTAGAGATAATGCTAAATAACTAGATTTTTCAATTTCTCTGCTAGTTCTGACTAATAACCCAAGCGAAGAATAATGTATTGGGTATGCTAAGGTTAAATTTTGAACAGGTTGCATTAGCCCTAATGGATAACAACATATCTCCATACTTCCATTCTCTACAAGTTTAATAGCTTCCAGCGTATTTACGAAATCTGAATCATACAAATCTTCAATTTCTTCTATTGTACTGTTCAACGTTGCGAAAAAATTTGTAAGCAACTTAAAGCTCCATCCTCTAACAACTTTCTTCTTCTCTTCATCAATATAAAAAAATACCATTGGTGGCGTATTGAAATATCCGGTAGTTGCTTTGTACCCTTTCATATCTTTATTTTTATCTGGAAATAATTCTACTGAGTTTTCAATGGAATAATAATGAACGTTTGGGTATGGACTATATCCATAAAAAGTATTATCATTTAAAACTATCAAATTTATAAATTTATGCGACCAAACATAGTTGAAAAATTCGCTCAAAATTTCTAGTTTGTGAGTAAAAATTATTATGGTTTTTATAATACGATTTCCCAGTAAAATTGCACTCATAGTTCCAATAATTTTATAAATGTTTTCTCCAATCAACCCAATAGCAAGAGAGTTTTTTGGAAAAATTAGTACAAATCTTTCCTGGAGCTCGTTTTTTGTCATCAGAACTATCGTCATATTCACATGCAATTTTTTGGCATAGAATTTGATTAACAGCTCTTCTGTGCTGTTTAAGCTTTCTTTGGAATGGAAAATAAAAATGTTCGTTATGTTGTGAGTATCATGTTCAAGTTGAAGAATATCTAGGATTTTTAATTCTGAAGTTTTAGTCTCAATATTAAGAATAAGCCAAAATAAAATAATTTTTTGTATGTTGTTCATTAAAAACTGAAAATTTCTTAAAGTATTCAGTCTATGAACTGTTAAAATAATTATAAGACTGGACAAAAGTCAGTTCTATTAATAATATTCATTAAAAACTAAATATTGATATGAAACGCCAATGTTTTAGATATTATCATAAATTCAAATCAAAATAATTACTTTAACCAATTACCTATTTGTTAATCATTCATAATTAATGAATTATTCTAATTCATTTTATAACAAAAAATAGCGATAAACACATAGTCATTGGAATCGAATGCTCATTGCTCTGAGAAAAAATTTCTTGACGAATTATTGACAATACAATGACAACATTTGACAACACACTTTCTTTTTCAATTGGTTGTTAAAAAAGGATATATACTACTCAGATTTCCATTTTTTTATGAAAAATCCAATTTTTTCTTGAATCAATCAATTTTTTTCTTGAACCAAAAGTCGTTTAGGAAACTTCATTAATTTTTGGTATAGATGGTTCTATGATAGTTTTAGTTCAGTTAGAACCTTCCTTCAAAACAAGTTTCATAAAAACACCTACATAATTTACCTTATTGATTATATCATCTAATGCAGGATGAACATATCTGGTGCCTTCGATGTCTTTGTTTGGCGCATGTCGAGTTATAAACGTATTTCTAGAGTGTCCAGTTCGGGTACCCGGGTACCCGAGTACCCGATGTTTTAGGTTATTTTATCGAGTACTCAAATACCCGGGTAATCGGTTCGAAAAATAAAATAAAATTCAAATATAGTTAAAGCTTTTAGAGGTTTATAAAGTGATTGGAACCAATAGATTGAAGAGATTACCCGGGTTACCCGGGTAGTTGGTGGGTTACCCGGGTAGTTGGTGAATTGATACTCGACTACCCGGGTAATTGAAAATCGGGTAATTTGGACACTCTACGTATTTCACTTGAGGCTCTAGATTTTACCACTATTACTACTGAGCTTATCGAGATAGTCGTACCAGTTGCTGGCTCTATAATATCTGGTTAAAGTAGTCTAGATATTTCGTGATTTACCTACTCTCTGAGATGAAATGAGATTCGCCGTGGTTTCGGTCCTACTGGTGTTATGTTTTGATTCATAGATAACTGTATATTATGTAAACCTACTCCGTTATATATTTTGGGAACGTTTCTTTCAGTTTCTCAGCTTAGAATGCTTAATGTCAGTTCCAGTAACGTAAGTTCTCTTGATGATTTATATCAAAGTAAAGATTCAGCAAAACCTTTTATAAGATAAAAAGCTAAGGGTTTTCTTTTTAAATTTTAGTGCCAGAAACTTTGGCAGTTTTTCTATTAAATTCAACACATTCGCAAATTGATATTAATTACTGTAACGTTGGTTTAGTGTTATTTATAGGTTAATATAAAACAAAATTAGTAAGTTTAAAAACACTTATTTAAAAATCATAATTATAAGTAAACAAAATGTTACTTTATAAATATAAATGTAATATCTGTAAAACACAATTTTAAAATTTTTTGACCGAAACCTGTGAAATGTAGATACATAGTACAATTTATTTCATTTTTAATTGATAGGTTTGATGAACATAAAAGTATTAATTTGTCTGTCTAAAATTGTAGAAATGAATGTCCTTTAAAAACCAAACATGTTCTAAATTGACAAAAAAATGATAAAAAGGGTTACTAAATCATTAACAAAGTAAGTAAAACTTTGTATATGATAAATCATAATTCAATTTTATTTAAGTTAAATAATATTAACTAAAAATGAAATTTCACATAATTTAAATAAAAATTAAATTATATAACATTCGTGTCTTCGTAAGCGTAACTATTTCTAAACTTGAAGCGTTCATTCATCAAAAAATTATATTGGTTTGGTTTTATGATAATCTTATCATCTTATGTATGTCAAATATTTTTATTTTGTTTTTGATTAATGGATTTTTTTAAGATTTATTCCCTATTTAGATTTATATAAAATTCAAAATATTTAATTAATTGTATGGGGCTAATAATTATCAATTGGTAACAAACAAAAAAATATTCAGTTTACAAAATGAAGATTAAGGAAAATATTATTTTTATAGTTGTATCTTTTATTGAATTCAATAAATGTGAATTTTTGAATATAATAAAAATTTTGGATGCAATAAAAGAAATTCATAATTATCATAAAATTGACCAAATATTTCTATTTTATTCGAATACTAATATTACTAAAAATAATAATAATAATAATTCTGGTTACAACGAAATAATTATCAATTCATTAAAAATAAATTTTCCCGCACCTCTCGTCTTGTTATCATCTAATTTTGAATTAAATCAAGAATATTTGCTTGAACACATTTCTAGAAATAATCTAATTATCACTTTAGCTGAAACCTTTCAGGATGATATTTTTAAAAGGTTAAATTCAACTTTATTAGGTAATCGGAATGTCAAAATTTTAGCAATACTGCAATCAAAACAATTAGATCAATTAATGGAATTCTTTAAAATGGCTTGGACAAATAAATTTATTAATTTAATAATTTTTCATAAAAATAAACTTTATGGTTATAATCCATTTCTACAAATATATTATTATGAAATATATACTGGAAGAGATTTATTTCCAAATAAATGTAAAAATATGCATGGTTATGTAGTTAAAACTGGCTATATTAATTTACCGCCAATGTTATTTTATTATTATAATTTAAAACATGAAAAAGTCATTAAAGGATGGAGTTCCAAATTATTGTTTACATTTTTCAATCAAATTAATGCAACACTTCGAGAAATTAATTGGACAGCACCAGATGTTTTAAGTTTATTTGATTATGTTTATTTTGTAGCTAATAATACAATTGAAATAACAGCACTTCCAATGCGAATTGTTAATGAAACATTTACTGAAATTTCGGCTGTAACTTATCCCTCACATTTTGCAACTTTAGGATTAATGGTTCGTCAAAGTCATGAAATTAAAAAAAAACTATATTTAATATTACCATTAGGTATAGGAATACAAATTTATGTTACAGTATTTATGTTGCAATGTTGTTTTGTTGAAATGTTTTTGTCTCGGATAATATTTAATAATCCATTAGATTTTGAAACTTCATTATTAATTGCATTCACTGAGGTGTTAAGCTTACCTATTCCATTTGATTTCAATAAACAGAAAAAATATTTTTTAGTAATGTTAATAAGAATATTCGAGTTTTGGCCAGCAGTTATAATTGTATCCATTTATAGTTCACTGCTATCATCATATTATATAACAACAATGTACGAAAAGCCAATAGAAAATTTTAATGATTTAAGGAAACAAGGCTTAACTGTTATGGCAACTAAATATATGGTTGAAGGTTTTAAATTTGAAGAAGAAGTTGCACAAAATTATGATTTATGTTATAATGTTACAGATACTATTTATCAAGAAAATCGTATAAATTTAAATTCTGATTATGCATATTTAGCTAAAGATGATAGTGCAATATTTCATTTGAGACAACAATCTCTTATGAATAAGCCTAAAATGAGATATTCAAAATTGAAATCGGGTAGCTATTTAATAACATATTTTGCCCAATTCGATACACCGTATTTAGATATGTTAAGTAAATTTATATTACAAATTAAAGAAAATGGTTTAATGGATTATTGGCAAAACGAAGATTTTTATGATGCTGTAGAATGTAAAATATTAAAAATTTTTCGTGATGATAATGACAGAGAGGTTTTATTAATAATGGATCATTTAGTATTTGGATGGGAAGTATTGTTAATTGGTGAATCGATAGCTTTATTTATTTTCATTATTGAAATTATTTATAAAAATATAAAATATTTTAAACTAACATAATTTATTATATATGTGATACATCTGTAAACGCTTTCAAGCAAATCAGGGTATTTGAAAAAATAGAAATGGAAATACTGATACTCAAACATAACACTTTTGTGTTGAATCTACACCAATTTACGATTTCCCAGTAAAATTGCACTCATAGTTCCAATAATTTTATGAATGTTTTTTTTTACATTAGTACAAATCATTCCTGGAGCTCGTTTTTTGTCATCAGAACTATCGTCATATTCACATGCAATTTTTTTGCATACTCTCTAAATAAATTTTGGCTAGATTGTGGGTAAAAAAACTAGATTGAGCAACTAGATTGTGTGCAACTAGGATCTATAGTTGGAAATCTAGCTTCCAAAATTTACCTAGATTCTAGTTAAAATGCCAAACTAGATTCCTAGTGGAATTCTAGTTACCAAGGCTAGATCTTCCATTTTTTTTACTAGAATCTAGTGACTTTTTTTTATAAAAAAAAAAAAAATTTATTCTAATATTTTTTTTTATTTATTACAATTTTTCTCTATTAGATTTTTATTAAATTCTAATTTTATTTCTTACGCCTTCTTCCGGATTCGAACCTGGTTCTTTAACATTGCAATTCGCCAACACTACCACTCAGCTACGGTATTGAA
Organism: Hybos culiciformis; assembly: GCA_964007475.1. NCBI lineage: Eukaryota > Metazoa > Arthropoda > Insecta > Diptera > Hybotidae > Hybos > Hybos culiciformis. Next base: position 48,163,403 of record OZ023274.1, on the reverse strand, counting down.
ATTTAAAATGTATATAAAATAGAAAATATAAATTTGGTATACACATTTTCTTTGTGGTGTGTTAGTTATTTGCAATTCTAAGGACGCAGGTTCAAATCCCGAAGACAGCAAAAAAATCTGGTATCAATAATTGAAATCTAGCAAGGAGAAATAGATGATAATTGCAGAAACTAGATTTTAATAATTTTTCAAATTTGTCTAAAACTATTTTAAAACTATATTCTAGTTTTAAATTTCCGTTCTTGTAATCTAGTTTACCAAAATAACTGGAATATTAATGATCTGAAATGGAATCTATGTTCGGTAAATAATTTGTAAAATTTTACCTAGAAATCTAGCTTTTGAGAACTAGATTTTTGCGTAAACTAGCTTCTGAAACTATAAAACTATTTTCAATAATTGAATTTCCCAGTAAAAATCGTTTAACTAGATCAAAGCTAGGGATTCTAGCCAAAATTTATTTAGAGAGTAGAATTTGATTAACAGCTCTTCTGTGCTGTTTAAGCTTTCTTTTGAATTGAAAATAAAATTGCTCGTTATGTTGTGAGTATCATGTTCAAGTTGAAGAATATCTAGGATTTTTAATTCTGAAGTTTAGTCTCAATATTATAAATAAGCCAAAATAAAATAATGTTTTGTATGTTGTTCATTAAAAACCGAAAATTTCTTAAAGTATTCAGTCTATGATCTGTTAAAATAATTATAAGACTGGAAAAAAGTCAGTTCTATTTAGCGTTGCCAGGTTTTGAAAACTCAAAAGGAGGACATGATGAAAAAAAAAAATCATTTAAACTAAAACAATTCATTTATTGCATGAGTAGTAGCACCAGTTATGATTTCCTGCCGGTTCGCACAAACCTTTTAGTCTAAATCTTATGGTTCGTGGGGGGGGGGGGGGGGGTGCCTTAAGATCAAGTGACATAAAGTCAATTGATTTTATGTCTTTTTCTAAAATGTGACATAAGGTCAATTGACTTTATATCACTTTAGATCTTGATTTTATGTCATATTTTAGAAGAAGACATAAAGTCAATTGACTTTCCCGAAAAAATATTTCTTTTTCCGAAAAAATTGGCCTTTTCCACCCGCGCCTCCCGCATAAAAAATCGATATTCCTTCATAACGAAATTAAATCGAATAATGAATTAATGTCGAAAAATAACTTAAAATAATAAAAATTAATTAATGTCGAAAATAATTTAAAATTAAAAAGTTCAGGAAGAAATACAAAACGCCAAATTTTTCGGAAAAAGAAATATTTTTTTGGGAAAGGGCAAAATTTGTTTTATTGTTTTACGATTCATTCTTAGAAGAATAAGAACAATCTATTTATTGAACATTATCAAATAAATATATCTTGACTTTATGTCACTTTTAATTTTTTTTTGCAAAGCGACATAAGGTCATTTGACTTTAGGTCACTTTAAATCTTGACTTTATGTCTCATTTTCGAAAAAGACATAAAATCAATCGACTTTATGTCGTTTTGAAAGTGACTTAAAGTCAATTGACTTTATGTCAATTGATTTTAAGGCACCCCCCATGGTTCGTGCGAACCGGCTATTAGAAATAATTTTAAATGATTTAATTAATTTTTAATTAATTTATTGATTTTTAATTTTAATGTTTTTTTTATGCAATATAATTTCAGTTTTATATAAATACAATTTAATTTTTTTAATTAATTAGTAAATAAATAAAAAAAAGTGGGTTTCATGCTGTTTAATTTTTTTAAGTATACTATTTCCTTGCAAAATAATTTCACTGCGAACCAGTTGATGAAATTTTGGGAAAGAATCACTCAGTACAGTAGCACCATTAAAAATTATAATATGTACACAAAACAAAAGAAAAAGAGTATTAGTTATTCACAAAAGAAAATAAATCGAGAAAATAAAGCGAGCAGCAGGGTAACTACGATAATTTTTTTGTAAATTTCAATATGGAGGATATTTAAGCCTTTTTGGAGGACGGATATTTTAAGTAGTAAATGGAGGACTGTCCTCCCTAAAGGAGGACGCCTGGCAACGCTAGTTCTATTAATAATATTCATTGAAAACTAAATATTGATATTAAACACCAATGTTTTAGATATTATCGTAAATTTAAATCAAAATAATTACTTTAAGCAATTACCTATTTGTTAATCATTCATAATTAATGCATTATTAGTCATTGGAATCAAATGCTCAACGGTCTGAGAAAAAATTTCTTCACGAATTATTGACAATACAATGACAACACACTTTGTTTTTCAATTTGTTGTTAAAAAAGGATATATACTACTCAGATTTCCATTTTTTTATGAAAAATTCAATTTTTTTCTTGAATCAATTTACCAAGTGTTAAAAGAAAAAGATGTCTATTACGTTTGAAAAAATGAAAAGGGAAAGTCGTCGGTTAGGAAACTTCATTAGTTTTGGTAAAGATGGTTCTATGATAGTTTTAGTTCAGTTAGAACCTTCCTTCAAAACAAGTTTTATAAAAACACCTGCAAATTTACCTTATTGATTATGTCGTCTAATGCAGGTTGAACATATCTGGTGGGTTCGATGTCTTTGTTTGGCGCATGTCGAGGTATAAACGTATTTTACTTGAGGCTCTAGATTTTGGAACTATTACCACTTAGCTTATGTTTTGATTCATAAATAACTTTATATTATGTAAACCTACTCCTTTATATATTTTGGAAACGTTTCTTTCAGTTTCTCAGCTTTGAATGCTTAATGTCAGTTCCAGGAACGTAAGTTCTCTTGATGATTTATATCAAAGTAAAGATTCAGCAAAACCTTATATAAGATAAAATACTAAGGGTTTTCTTTTTAAATTTTAGTGCCAGAAATTTTGGCAGTTTTTCTATTAAATTCAACACATTCGCAAATTGATATTAATTACTGTAACGTCGGTTTAGTGTTATTTAATGGTTAATATAAAACAAAATTAGCAATTTTAAAAACACTTATTTAAAAATCATAATTATAAGTAAACAAAATGTTACTTTATAAATATAAATGTAATATCTGTAAAATAAACAATTTTCTATTTTTTTGACCGAGGCCTGTGAAATGTAGATACATAGTACAGTTTATTTCATTTTAAATTGATAGGTTTGATGAACATAATAGTATTAATTTGTCTGTCTAAAATTGTAGAAAAAAATGTCCTTTAAAAACCAAACATGTTCTAATTTGACAAAAAAATGATAAAATGGGTTACTAAATCATTAACAAAGTAAGTAAAACTTTGTGTATGATAAATCATAATTCAATTTTATTTAAGTTATAACTAAAAATAAAATTTCATATAATTTAAATAAAAATTAAATTATATAACATTCGTGTCTTCGTAAGCGTAACTATTTCTAAACTTGAAGCGTTCATTCATTAAAAAATAATATTGTTTTGGTTTTATGATAATCTAATCATCTTATGTATGTATGTCAAATATTTTTATTTTGTTTTTGATTAATGGATTTTTTTAAGATTTACTCCCCATTTAGATTTATATAAAATTCAAAATATTTAATTAATTGTATGGGGCTAATAATTATCAATTGGTAACAAACAAAAAAATATTCAGTTTACAAAATGAAGATTAAGGAAAATATTATTTTTATAGTTGTATCTTTTATTGAATTCAATAAATGTGAATTTTTGAATATAATAAAAATTTTGGATGCAATAAAAGAAATTCATAATTATCATAAAATTGACCAAATATTTCTATTTTATTCGAATACTAATATTAATAAAAATAATAATAATAATAATTCTGATTACAACCAAATAATTATCAATTCATTAAAAATAAACTTTCCCGCACCTCTCGTCTTGTTATCATCTAATTTTGAATTAAAACAAGAATATTTGCTTGAACACATTTCTAGAAATAATCTAATTATCACTTTAGCTGAAACCTTTCAGGATGATATTTTTAAAAGGTTAAATTCAACTTTATTAGGTAATCGGAATGTCAAAATTTTAGCAATACTGCAATCAAAACAATTAGATCAATTAATGGAATTCTTTAAAATGGCTTGGACAAATAAATTTATTAATTTAATAATTTTTCATAAAAATAAACTTTATGGTTATAATCCATTTCTACAAATATATTATTATGAAATATATACTGGAAGAGATTTATTTCCAAATAAATGTAAAAATATGCATGGTTATGTAGTTAAAACTGGCTATATTAATTTACCGCCAATGTTATTTTATTATTATAATTTAAAACATGAAAAAGTCATTAAAGGATGGAGTTCCAAATTATTGTTTACATTTTTCAATCAAATTAATGCAACACTTCGAGAAATTAATTGGACAGCACCAGATGTTTTAAGTTTATTTGATTATGTTTATTTTGTAGCTAATAATACAATTGAAATAACAGCACTTCCAATGCGAATTGTTAATGAAACATTTACTGAAATTTCGGCTGTAACTTATCCCTCACATTTTGCAACTTTAGGATTAATGGTTCGTCAAAGTCATGAAATTAAAAAAAAACTATATTTAATATTACCATTAGGTATAGGAATACAAATTTATGTTACAGTATTTATGTTGCAATGTTGTTTTGTTGAAATGTTTTTGTCTCGGATAATATTTAATAATCCATTAGATTTTGAAACTTCATTATTAATTGCATTCACTGAGGTGTTAAGCTTACCTATTCCATTTGATTTCGATAAACAGAAAAAATATTTTTTAGTAATGTTAATAAGAATATTCGAGTTTTGGCCAGCAGTTATAATTGTATCCATTTATAGTTCACTGCTATCATCATATTATATAACAACAATGTACGAAAAACCAATAGCAAATTTTGATGATTTAAGGAAAGAAGGCTTAACTGTAATGTCAACTAAATTTATGATTGAAGGTTATAAATTTGAAGAAGAAGTTGCACAAAATTATGATTTATGTTATAATGTTACAGATACTATTTATCAAGAAAATCGTATAAATTTAAATTCTGATTATGCATATTTAGCTAAAGATGATAGTGCAATATTCCATTTGAGACAACAATCTCTTATGAATAAGCCTAAAATGAGATATTCAAAATTGAAATCGGGTAGCTATTTAATAACATATTTTGCCCAATTCGATACACCGTATTTAGATATGTTAAATAAATTTATATTACAAATTAAAGCAAATGGTTTAATGGATTATTGGCAAAACGAAGATTTTTATGATGCTGTAGAATGTAAAATATTAAAAATCTTTCGTGATGATAATGACAGAGAAGTTTTATTAATAATGGATCATTTATTATTTGGATGGGAAGCATTGTTAATTGGTGAATCGATAGCTTTCTTAATTTTTATTATTGAAATTATTTATAAAAAATATAAGATATTTTAAATTAAAATAATTTAGTACATGTGTAAACGCTTTCAAGCAAATTAGGTTATTTGAAAAATTAGAAATGGAAATACTGATACGCAAACATAACACTTTTGTGTTGTATCCACACCAATATATGTATAAATATATGTATATCGTGAATTAAAGAAACAATTCTTTAAAATTATTGCGTATACATAAAAATCATTGCAAATGTATAAAACTGTATGGAAATATCTATAAAAAAATTAAATTGGATTTAAAAATAATATTAAAGCAAACTAAAACCAATAAAATTTAATTATTAAATTCAATTTATTGTATATTATATATGATTAATATTAATTTTGATAAAAAATTAGTGTATTTCACTCAAGAATTGTTAATCATTATGTGTCAAGTTAATTGATTCAATAATTTTTCTGTATTTCTAGTGAAAGAATTCGCAAAAAGTTAAAAAATTCATAAGTTTCTTGTGTGCTTTCAATATACATTAAAAGCCACTCATCTAAAGGGACACATTTGATTCAGTTTTATTCTTGATTTTAAGTCTTTTTTATAAAAGCTTTAAATCATAAATTTAGTTTATGTAACTTTGATAGTGTCATAACCTAAATTTATATTATATCGCTTTAGATTAAGTTAATTCTTCATTTTCATACAGTTTCATACAAATTTATTATGATTTTTATACCTACCTACGAATTATTTGTATTTTTTTTTCCACTCGATAATCTTTATATTTACGTCGGTGTTGATTGTAATCATTTAAAAACATCTACCTACCATGTACAATTTTCTATTTTCAAAAAAACCATAATTTCTTTTATCTTAGAGCCCGTTCCCAAACTGAGACTATTTTAAATCGTAAAATATACCTTTTCTGCTAAAGAAAATTTCTTTTTTTCAGAAATTAAAATAGGCTTGACATTTAATCTGTAAAGTCTGCTTAAATTTTTAATTTTTTGTTTTTTTTTTTAAATGAGGTGCACTAAAAAGTACACCTATAAACTGAGTTTGTTATGGGAAATTTAAAATTTCCCTTTGCAGATTTTTAAAATATAAAATATCATTTCGGAACGATTTTTACGTCAAAAAATCTTGATTTGTAAAATAATTGTAAAATAACAGCTGTAAAATCGTGTCGTTCCAAAACTAGAAATCTAGAAATTAAAAAAATTTTTCAGTTTCTAAAATAGTTTCAGTTTGGGAACGGGCTCTTTATAGTTTTTCAGATCATTGAACCTTAGGCAAAGAGATCAATTTTATTTTTTCTGAAAGTTTTATATATTAATAAATATAATATTTGCTTGATATATATGTTTTTATTCAATAATTTTTACATACATGCATTACAATACAAAAAATTTTGTATCCTGAAACAGTTGACGCCTAATATATCCTATTCGTAAATCGTCGTAAATCATCCCAGAATCAACATTATCATGTAATACTTCAAAGATTTTAAATTTTCCTGCATATTTTCAAATGTCGCATTATACCATTTTCTTTTAATAGCATAGTGTAGCGATTCAATTTTGCTACATACCTAAGGTGCATTCCTTTGCAAAAAAAAAATTAAAGTATGTATTTTCCATATCTAATTCTAGGATTGTAAAATATCATAAAAATTAAATTATTGATTTAGTGTGGTAAAAATAACCATTATCGATATTGCAATCACTACTTAGAATGATTTAGAGTAGAATGATTGAAAGTATAGACCGGATTATTGACTGTCTGTACTAATTGGTCTAAACGAAAATTAGAAAATAACACAAAAAATGTTTACCATGGAATCTTAAAAGACGAGATGAATTCTTTTATTTATTTTTTCAATAAAAATTTCTACAGTAACAGCTATTAACGCTAAAGATTGTCCAATAAAATATAAATACCACCCCGATAATAAATGCTCCAGCTCTAAAACAACATCTCTATCATCCTGATCTTTAAAAATTCTTAAAATTTTAAACTTGACGGCATCAAAGAAATCTTCATTTTTCCAATGTTCTATAATTCCCCCTGCCTTCAGACTCAATATATATTTATCAAATCTATGTAGGTAGGGTGGATCCCATGCCATAAAATATGTTATCAAAGAAGTATGAATTTTCACATCACTATATTTCATTATGGGTTTTTTCATAAGATATTGCTGTTGTAACATAATGTAAACACTATCATCCCGAGACGGGTAGGCATATGTAGGTATTAAATTTAAACGATTTGCTTGATATAATGAAGGGTCAGCATAATGTAAAATATCAATGTTTTTGACAATAAGTTCATTGAATTTATTTACTTCATACATTTGAACTGTTAACATTACTTTTATATTTTGTTCTCTACAATCTTCAAAATTTTGAATAGGTTTTTCGTACTCAGGTGTTGTAAAAAACGATGATAACAAAGATCCATAAATCGAGACAATTATCATTGCGGACCAAGATTGCATCAGTCTGATCAGAAACACTAAAAAATATTCTTTTTCATCGTCCATTTGAAAAGGACTCGATAAACTTAGAACTTCAGTGAAAGCAATAAATAATGATGTTAAAAAGTCTAGAGATTTGTTTAGAACAACTTTTGATATAATAATTTCTACAATGCAATATAACAAAAGAGCAGTCGCCAGATAAATTTTTATTCCTAAACTTAAAGATAATGCTAAATAACTAGATTTTTCAATTTCACGGCTAGTTCTGACTAAAAACCCAAGCGAAGAATAATGTAGTGGGTATGCTAAGGTTAAATTTGTAACAGGATCTATTACCCCTAATGGAAAACAAGATATCTCCATACTTCCATTCTCTACAAGTTTAATAGCTTCCAGCGTATTAATGAATTCTGAAGTTTTCAAATCTTCAATTTCTTCTATTGTACTGTTCATTGTTGCAAAAAAATTTGTAAGCAACTTAAAGCTCCATCCTCTAAGAACCTTTTTGTTGTCTTCATCAAAATAAAAAAAAACCAATGGTGGAACATTGAAATATCCAGTAGTTGCTTTGTACCCTTTCATATCTATAGTTTTGTCTGGAAATAATTCTAGTGAGTTTTCAATGGAATAATAATGAACGTTTGGGTATGGACTATATCCATAAAAAGTATTATCATTTAAAACTATCATATTTATGAATTTATGCGACCAAACGTAGTTGAAAAATTCGCTCAAATTTTGTTGCTTGTTAGTAAAAAATATTATGGTTTTTATATTACGATTCCCCAGTAAAATTGCACTCATTGTTCCGATAATTTTATAATTGTTTTCTCCAATTAACCCAATAGCGAGAGAGTTTTTTGGAAAAATTAGTACAAATCTTTCCTGGAGCTCGTTTTTTGTCATCAGAACTATCGTCATATTCATATGCAATTTTTTTGCATAGAATTCAATTAACAGCTTTTCTGTGCTGTTGAAGCTTTCTTTTGAATAAAAAATAAAAATGTTCGTTATGTTGTGAGTATCATGTGCAAGTTGTATGATATTTACGACTCTTAATTCTGAAGTTTTAGTCTCAATATTATGAATAAACAAAAAAAAAAAAATTGTTTGTATATTGTTCATTAAAAATTGAAAATGTCTTAAAGTATTCAGTCTATGATCTTAAAATAACTAAAAAGACTGGAAAAAATTTAGTTCTATTAATAATATCCATTGAAAACTAAATAATGTTATTAAATACCCACATATTTCAAATATAATCGTAAATTTAAATCATAATAATTACTATTTGTTAATCAATCATAATTAATGGTTTTCTTAAGAATAAGTAATATTTGTAAACATAGTTTAAGGATATCACTCTGATTTATTATCGTAGGTAATTAAAAATAACCATAAATACAATAATTGGAATGAAATACGTTAGTGCCTATTGGTCGGAGAAAAAACTTCTTTTACGATTCTAGAAAATACGATAACCAAACAATTTTTTTTCTAAATTTATTTTTAAAAAAGGATATTGAATCAAGAAGCTCATATTAGCCGAAAAATGAACTACTCGGATGTTTCATTTTTCGATTATAAATCAATTTATTTCCTCAATCAATTTAAAATGTGTTACAATTGAAATTTAGTAGAAAAAGATGTCTATAACGTTCGGGAAAGTCATCCCATATGAAATTTAATTTCACTCTCGATTTTTGTCTTATGATATCTAAAAAAATAAAATAAAAATTTTTTCGAGTTATTTCTTTTTAAGTGAAAACACTGTATAATTAAAAAAAAATCTAATTGCTCGTGTAAATCCTATATATTAACAAGTTCTATTAGACAAAATACTTTATATATCAAAATCTCTATAACTTAAAATAAAATTTAATGTAAAAAGAATCTATATAAGCCGACATGTTCAAAACAAATATCAATAGGTTGAAAATAAAAGAAAAATTGAAAATTACATCAGAAATTGATAAAGAAAAAGGAAAGATTGATGTATCCCCTGAATATAAAATTCCAACAAACATTTATATAAACAGGAACACAATATTAACTAACTTAATTCTCAATTGGATTTAATAAATTAAATTGAAGGAGAATGAAAAAGTGCAAAAGTGATAATTTAAAGCAGTTCTAAGCAACAGCTTCTACCTTTATCTGTCCAGATTGTGCCTGAGTAGGATGACCAGACATACCCCATTCTTGGGTACGCTACCCCATTTTTGATTGAATTTTCCTGAAATACCCCATTTCCAAAATCTGTAATGGGGTAGGAAAAAATACACCAAAAACACCCAAAATATTTTTTTTTTATATCTAGTAAATTTCATCATTATGAGGTCAACTTTTATTATTATCAATTGAACAGATAATGTAAAGAAAAGATGAAAAGTGATCACGTATTCCCCTTTTTTTCTTTTCATTTAGAAAATCCTTTATAAACTCAGTAATCTTTCCAAAAATAATTCATTGCTTAACAAAATAAGATCTAATGATAAATATTAATATAAATTTAATTTTGCTTTTAATTTATATTAGTTTTTTGAAGTGAAACTTCTTTAGAGGCATTGTGATTGAGAGTGAAAAAAATGTAAGTGTCAAAAATGCCTCGACTATTGTCAAAAAATGCCTCGATTATTGTCAAAAAATGCCTCGATTATTGTCAAAAAAAAAAGGCAAAAAAAAAAGAAAAAAGAAAAAATTTATGTGTCAGCTGATAATAAAACCGACAGCCGCTAGCAACTTAATGAAGCTTATCAGCGCAATAACCTACTCTATATTGGCTCAGAATTAAAGTCGAAAATACTATTTTTTTTTTCGATTGAAAGGGAAATTTATTTTAAACAATAATAAAAAAAAAAATCATTTATTAATTATTAGTGCTAATTTTCAAAATGTTTTTGGAATACAAATATGTATTCTGAATAAAAATGTTCCACATGCACCTATTTTGTAGATAATTTATTTTTGATATTAATTTTTCTTAATGTAATTTTTAGTTTGTTAGTATTTGTATTTTTGACATTAAATTACACTAATAAAATGCAGGAGGAATATTTTTATTACAATTATTTTTCGGAAGAAATTCTAATGTCAAATTTTGCAGGCATATTTGAAAATGCTCTTTTAACTAAAACAGATTTTTTTTTTGAAGTAATTTGTAATTGTTAGTATAAATTATTTTTGCCATTAAATTCCATTAATGCAATGCATGTAGAATATTTTTATTCCAATTCCTTTTCAGAAGAAGTACTAATTACTTAAACATGAAATTTTTCAGGCATATTTAAAAAGTTATTTTAGGTTAAACTTTTCGGGCAACAAAAAGAAAACATGATTTAAGCCACGCTGCTGTTTTTTCATACATTATTGTCGTTCGTAATATAGTTGTAACCGGAATTGTGTTTACAACTTAAAATATAGTAGAAATCATCTGGCAATCAGTGTTGCCATGCAGCCATAATTCTAGCCATTTTGAAATAATTTAAAAACCATTATGCTACTAAATTTTTGAGCTTAAAAAGTATTTTAGAATTTTTAAATGTTTTTATATCTAAGTAGTCGCTGGTTTTTAATTTTTTTTTAAATTTTTTCTAAGCCGCCGAATTTCCCCAAAACAAGTTATTTTAAGTCGACTGGGCGCAGCAGTCGAAGCACAAAAATCAACTAGTCGCCGTCGAAAAAATCGATTGGCGTCATGTCTTATGTACACTTGGCCATTTTAAATATTTATTTAGCCTCCCCAGAAAATACTACTTGCCATGAAGTTTCACTTCTTCCGTGTGTCCCGAGACTCACATATTTTTTTTTTTACTATAGATGTTTAAACAATTTAATTTTGTATGATTTAATTTTCTAATTTTGTTTTATTTTTTGCTAGTTATTAAATATTACAGAGAATTAAAAAGTTTGTTTTATTTTTATATAGTGAAAAACAAAAAAAAAAACACGAAGCAGTCATAGAACTGCCGACAGAAGTTTATACTTAAAGATTTAAAAACTATGAAATAACAGTGGCTACAAATAATGGACTGCTTTTGGACTGATGGACTGATTTTTATTTTAATTTACATTTTGTACTGAGCAGCCCATTATTTGTAGCCACTGATATTCATAGTTTTTAAATCTTTAAGCATAAACTTCTGTCGGCAGTTCTATGACTGCTTCGTGTGTTTTTTTTTTGGCCGGGTCGACCCTACTCCTTCTACTACTACCCAAAATTTTAAGCCAACTAACCTTTATTTCATCGAAAATAATTTTTTTGATAAAAAAAAAATGTTGGTCTTTTTTGGGTAGGAGACCCCCCCCCCCCCTCCTGATCCGATCCAAAATTTTCATGCCGGCCACGTTCATTTAACGACAGGTAACGTTTATAATTAAAAAAATAAAATTAAATTTTTTTTGGGCCGGGTGGACCCTACTCCTTCTACTAATACCCAAAATTTTAAGCCAACTAACCTTTATTTCATCGAAAATAATTTTTTTGATAAAAAAAAAATTTTGGTCTTTTTTGGGTAGGAGACCCCTCGCCTCCTGCTCCGATCCAAAATTTTCATGCCGGTCACGTTCATTTAACGACAGGTAACTTTTACAATTAAAAAAATAAAATAAAATTTTATTTTGGGCCGGGTGGACCCTACTCCTTCTACTAATACCCAAAATTTTAAGCCAACTAACCTTTATTTCATCGAAAATAATTTTTTTGATAAAAAAAAAATTTTGGTCTTTTTTGGGTAGGAGACCCCTCGCCTCCTGCTCCGATCCAAAATTTTCATGCCGGCCACGTTCATTTAACGACAGGTAACTTTTACAATTAAAAACAAAAAAAAAAATTTTTTTTGGCCGGGTCGACCCTACTCCTCCTTCTACTACCCAAAATTTTAAGCCAACTAACCTTTATTTCATCGAAAATAATTTTTTTGATAAAAAAAAAATTTTGGTCTTTTTTGGGTAGGAGACTCCCTCGCCTCCTGCTCCGATCCAAAATTTTCATGCCGGCCACGTTCATTTAACGACAGGTAACTTTTACAATTAAAAACAAAAAAAAAATTTTTTTTGGGCCGGGTGGACCCTACTCCTTCTACTACTACCCAAAATTTTAAGCCAACTAACCTTTATTTCATCGAAAATAATTTTTTTGATAAAAAAAAATTTTGGTCTTTTTTGGGTAGGAGACTCCCTCGCCTCCTGCTCCGATCCAAAATTTTCATGCCGGTCACGTTCATTTAACGACAGGTAACTTTTACAATTAAAAAAATAAAATAAAATTTTATTTTGGGCCGGGTGGACCCTACTCCTTCTACTAATACCCAAAATTTTAAGCCAACTAACCTTTATTTCATCGAAAATAATTTTTTTGATAAAAAAAAAATTTTGGTCTTTTTTGGGTAGGAGACCCCTCGCCTCCTGCTCCGATCCAAAATTTTCATGCCGGTCACGTTCATTTAACGACAGGTAACTTTTACAATTAAAAAAATAAAATAAAATTTTATTTTGGGCCGGGTGGACCCTACTCCTTCTACTAATACCCAAAATTTTAAGCCAACTAACCTTTATTTCATCGAAAATAATTTTTTTGATAAAAAAAAAATTTTGGTCTTTTTTGGGTAGGAGACCCCTCGCCTCCTGCTCCGATCCAAAATTTTCATGCCGGTCACGTTCATTTAACGACAGGTAACTTTTACAATTAAAAAAATAAAATAAAATTTTATTTTGGGCCGGGTGGACCCTACTCCTTCTACTAATACCCAAAATTTTAAGCCAACTAACCTTTATTTCATCGAAAATAATTTTTTTGATAAAAAAAAAATTTTGGTCTTTTTTGGGTAGGAGACCCCTCGCCTCCTGCTCCGATCCAAAATTTTCATGCCGGTCACGTTCATTTAACGACAGGTAACTTTTACAATTAAAAAAATAAAATAAAATTTTATTTTGGGCCGGGTGGACCCTACTCCTTCTACTAATACCCAAAATTTTAAGCCAACTAACCTTTATTTCATCGAAAATAATTTTTTTGATAAAAAAAAAATTTTGGTCTTTTTTGGGTAGGAGACCCCTCGCCTCCTGCTCCGATCCAAAATTTTCATGCCGGCCACGTTCATTTAACGACAGGTAACTTTTACAATTAAAAACAAAAAAAAAATTTTTTTTTGGCCGGGTCGACCCTACTCCTCCTTCTACTACCCAAAATTTTAAGCCAACTAACCTTTATTTCATCGAAAATAATTTTTTTGATAAAAAAAAAATTTTGGTCTTTTTTGGGTAGGAGACCCCTCGCCTCCTGCTCCGATCCAAAATTTTCATGCCGGCCACGTTCATTTAACGACAGGTAACTTTTACAATTAAAAACAAAAAAAAAATTTTTTTTGGGCCGGGTCGACCCTACTCCTCCTTCTACTACCCAAAATTTTAAGCCAACTAACCTTTATTTCATCGAAAATAATTTTTTTGATAAAAAAAAAATTTTGGTCTTTTTTGGGTAGGAGACTCCCTCGCCTCCTGCTCTGATCCAAAATTTTCATGCCGGCCACGTTCATTTAACGACAGGTAACTTTTACAATTAAAAACAAAAAAAAAATTTTTTTTGGGCCGGGTGGACCCTACTCCTTCTACTACTACCCAAAATTTTAAGCCAACTAACCTTTATTTCATCGAAAATAATTTTTTTGATAAAAAAAAAAATTTTGGTCTTTTTTGGGTAGGAGACTCCCTCGCCTCCTGCTCCGATCCAAAATTTTCATGCCGGCCACGTTCATTTAACGACAGGTAACTTTTACAATTAAAAACAAAAAAAAATTTTTTTTTGGGCCGGGTCGACCCTACTCCTCCTTCTACTACCCAAAATTTTAAGCCAACTAACCTTTATTTCATCGAAAATAATTTTTTTGATAAAAAAAAAATGTTGGTCTTTTTTGGGTAGGAGACTCCCTCGCCTCCTGCTCCGATCCAAAATTTTCATGCCGGCCACGTTCATTTAACGACAGGTAACTTTTACAATTAAAAACAAAAAAAAAATTTTTTTTGGGCCGGGTGGACCCTACTCCTTCTACTACTACCCAAAATTTTAAGCCAACTAACCTTTATTTCATCGAAAATAATTTTTTTGATAAAAAAAAATTTTGGTCTTTTTTGGGTAGGAGACTCCCTCGCCTCCTGCTCCGATCCAAAATTTTCATGCCGGTCACGTTCATTTAACGACAGGTAACTTTTACAATTAAAAAAATAAAATAAAATTTTATTTTGGGCCGGGTGGACCCTACTCCTTCTACTAATACCCAAAATTTTAAGCCAACTAACCTTTATTTCATCGAAAATAATTTTTTTGATAAAAAAAAAATTTTGGTCTTTTTTGGGTAGGAGACCCCTCGCCTCCTGCTCCGATCCAAAATTTTCATGCCGGCCACGTTCATTTAACGACAGGTAACTTTTACAATTAAAAACAAAAAAAAAATTTTTTTTGGGCCGGGTCGACCCTACTCCTCCTTCTACTACCCAAAATTTTAAGCCAACTAACCTTTATTTCATCGAAAATAATTTTTTTGATAAAAAAAAAATTTTGGTCTTTTTTGGGTAGGAGACTCCCTCGCCTCCTGCTCCGATCCAAAATTTTCATGCCGGCCACGTTCATTTAACGACAGGTAACTTTTACAATTAAAAACAAAAAAAAAATTTTTTTTGGGCCGGGTGGACCCTACTCCTTCTACTACTACCCAAAATTTTAAGCCAACTAACCTTTATTTCATCGAAAATAATTTTTTTGATAAAAAAAAAATTTTGGTCTTTTTTGGGTAGGAGACCCCCTCGCCTCCTGCTCCGATCCAAAATTTTCATGCCGGCCACGTTCATTTAACGACAGGTAACTTTTACAATTAAAAACAAAAAAAAAATTTTTTTTGGGCCGGGTCGACCCTACTCCTCCTTCTACTACCCAAAATTTTAAGCCAACTAACCTTTATTTCATCGAAAATAATTTTTTTGATAAAAAAATAAGTCTGAAGGTGCCAGGTTCGAACCCAATTATGATTTGTTTTTTTTTTAATATTTGAAAAATGATGACGGACGATTCTCAGAAAAATGACGACGATTCTCAGAAAAATTCTATATGAAAATGGATTTTTACCCTCTACCAAATTTCTTCCAACGCCGCTAAAGAAGTATAAACTTCAAAAAAACCATCAATAAAATACTACCCCAAAAATAAATTTATTATATGGTCACCCTTTGCCTGAGTCACAAAATTCGAATATTTTATTTTTTGAAATTGGCCGCCATTATACTGTTACAAAGTATCTCGAGTTTTTTATAAACTCAGCAGTTTGCTTTATATTCAAACACAAGTTAAATTTTGAATAAAATATTACATGAATTATAAAAATAATTATTACAAATAAAAAACTACAAAAACAAACCTTTAAAATAGTTATACCACGTTTAGACAGGGATAAAATTACAAAGTTTAAGCTTAAACTAGTGTATAGTTTTGGTTTCTGCCATACAAAATGTCTGTAGTTAGTTACACCAGTTTAAGCTAAAACTATTTATTAAAACTAGAAAATGAAAGCAGTAAGCAAAAGTGAAATCAATTATTTGTAATAAATCATTATCATAGCATAATCTATGTAGATAAGGTCGGGCAAAATAAAATATGTGGTGAAAAACTAAAAAAAAATTTCTACTCACAAAAAAATCGTAATAAAAAAGATAAACAATAACAAAAAAATTTTTTAGTTGACAAAATAACACTAGTTTAATTTTATTTTATGTCTGAACGGTTTGCTTAAACTATAACACATGATATTATATATATTAAAATTGAGAACTCATTTAAGAATCGCAAGGATAGTAATCGTAGTAAACACTTCGAAACATTATCATTTTCATAAAAAGGGTCTATTACTAATAATCGTTGAGGAGTTTTCAATTGTAGTATTTTTTTTAAATTTTTATAGCATATTCAAAACAAGAGTAGAAAAAAAAATGTGTTTCCCAAATTGATTATGCCAAAGAACCAAAGGGGAAAGTGTCTTAAGATAAAGATAAATTTACGTTAAGTCATTTGCAAAGCGAGAAAAATACAAGATTAATTTACTTTACGCCTTTTTTAATCTCTATTTTTATAAGTAATATTTTCAAATTTTTATATATGGAATCTTTAAAATAAAAGTTGTTATACGTAACAGGAGACGGCTGTCGCCTCCTTGAATTGAGTAGGAGGAATAATTCCTCGAAATTCGAGATATTTTTATTTTGAAAAAATTTGTTTTAATCAAAAAGGCTTAAGTTTTTTAATAAAAAAATTAATATTTAATCTATCTTAGTTTTGTTTTTTTTTTTTTAAGAATGGTACAAAAACTTGAAAAAATGAGTTATCATATTTCTGTAGCGCACTCCATTTACCACTTCAATTTCAAAAAGTATGGACCAATGACATCACCAGCCGAAAATATATACCAAACAGTTAAACGAAATGGATGCAATGGTTTTTCAAAAACTATTCTTGGATTTTCTGACTCAAATTTATTTACCGTATTTTTAATTGCAGGCATGAAGGACAATTATAACGACCAAAAATATCAATCATTTTACGATATGTGATTTTCACAGATCGACCGTTTTCGTAATTTTATATTAAGAATGCGACCCTTATTTTTATTTGATGAGTTAACTCATTTTACAAATACGTTCTTGTGGTTTCTATGGCTACAAATACGTTTCTATGGTGAAAAATGCAGAAAATGTCTCAATATAGAGATTCTCCAATCTTGCTCAGAAAACTTTATATTCTCTACTGCTCACTCGGATGCAATGAGCGAGAGAATATTATTTAATTTATTATTCCAACCTTAGAGAAAAGATAAATTCCGATTGTCTATTCGAAACGTCGAAGCAGAAATTATGTGAAACATAATTTTATAGTGAAAAACACAAACAAATTAACTGCAAATAATGATGGGTTTTTAAAATTTAATCAAATACGAAAAACAGTATTCGAATTGAGGACTAAAATTTGAGACTGGAGTTCGAATGAACATTTAATGAAAACATACCGTTTTTTTTTTTAATTTTAATACTGCATAAAGTGAATACCAGTTCCAGTATATAAATAGTATATAATTTCACACTTACTAAAAGTCATTAATCAAGTTATCCCACCAATTACATAATTATTTACATAATTCTGTTCAAAACAACAAATAATTGTCAGCAAATTTCTATTCATACAAAATTCTGATAGAAATTATTTATATACGTATTTGCCGAACTTAAATTTTCGCACCAAAATAAAAATAAAATTGTAAGTATGTATTATTAAAATTGTTTTATTCAGGATAGTTTTTTTACGCAAAAATATTCTGCAAAGGAAAGTTAGTATTTAGTAAATTTTATACAAACATTCCACAAAAAAAAATAGCTTTAACGAAAAGTTTTATACTAAAATATAAAATTATTCGAAAAAGGAGTTACATCTTGAAACTATATATGAAACATAAAAATTATTTAATTCTTTAATATTTCAATTTTTTATTAATTCAAAACTATTTGATATAATATATTTGTTATATTATTTTTAAAAAACAAGCTAGTTAATTTAAAAGGAAATTATGAAAACATATTTTTGAAAATAATTTTTAAAATTTTTTTATTTGAATGTGACTATTTAAATTTCTCATAGTGTAGTTTTATTTTGGACGAACAATTTGGCATTAGAAATTTCAATAATCAGTCTAAGGTTTTAATAATGGGGACCCATTGATTTCATTGTTTAAAATGAAAGTGAATATTTGATTTAAGTTTTTGTCAATACATATTTAACTTTTTGATCAAAGTTTGTTTCTTTCTGTTGACAGATTATTCTGAAAAATTAAAATAAAACTAGAAATTTCATTATTTTTTAGAAATATATTTTATGTAGATACATTTTATATTATGCCAGTATGCACAATAATAAATTCTATTATTTATAAATTGTAGTAAAAATACGTGCTATTTTATCAGTTTTTCGTTATTTAACAAATATTCTATCAATAAAAAAATTAATTTTACATTGTAAAAGTTTGAATTTGGGCTACTATATTTCTAATAAAAAACTGCTGTTTTCAGCGCTACATTATGTACAGCAATTTTTCACAACTTAAGAATATTTTTAGCTTATTTTTCAGTACATAATATTATATAGAAAATTATCACCATTTACTTCAGAAAATTTTCAGTGTATTTTTTAGTACTGGAGATGTATAGAAAACTTTCAGAACAAAGTGTGAAAAATTTTCAATTTAAGTTTTAGTACGTTTTTTTTATACAGAAAATTTTCATTTTATTACTTTTTTCAATCCAGAATGTTTTCAGATTTGAATTTTATTTGCTTAATTCTAGCAATAAAAAGAATGCATTACACTGACGGAAATTAATGTGATGACAATAATATCAAATCATTATTTATGTACATTATAAGTAGTTACCTACTATATATAATAAATAAATTTTGCGTTATCTTAACGACAAATTTTTATATATTTTTTTAGGTATAAAAACTATCTTTGAAAGAAAAAACAACCAATAAAAAGATCTTAAAAAACAAACAGTGAAAAAATTGCTGAAAAAGTAGTGAAAAGGAACGAAAAAATTCCTTACATCGCTAAATTGTGAGCTGAAAAATGTACCTAAAAATGACTGAAAAAAAAATTAAGAAAAGTGAGAAAATCTTAAAAAATGCTAACATCACTATCAATTTTTGGTTTAATAAATTCACAGAAAAATATCCGTACTGTATTCTGTTTACTGAAAAAAGCAATTTGAACATTTTTTTGATTATTTTATGAGAATGATTGGTAAAATGTGATGAAAATATTCCAAACCCCTTCTAAGTAAATTAATTTTCATATAACTTTTCAGTACTGAATTAGTTGATGAAAATATACATCTCTTATTGTATGGGCAATTAGAGCTTTAAAGAAGACAATGATCCTTCTATATAAGATGTTCTAAACCAAAATTAAAAGAAGTTAGTTATTCGTGGAATCTTAAGAATCGAGAATTTTTGTTTTGGTAATTTTTCCAATCAAAATTTCTATAATAAAACTCATCAATGCTAAAGATTGTCCAATAAAACATAAATACCACCCCATTAATAAATGTTCGAGCTCTAAAACCACTTGTCTGTCATTCTCATCATGAAAAAACTTTAAAATTTTGAATTTGATAGCATCAAAAAAATCTTCATTTTTCCAATGTTCTATAATTCCCCCTGCCTTCAGCCTTAAAATATATTGATCAAATCTTTTTAAATAGGGTGGATCCCAAGCCATAAAATATGTTATCAAAGAAGTATGAATTTTCACATCACTATATTTCATTATAGGTTTTTTCATGAGATATTGCTGCTGTAACATAATGTAAACACTATCATCACGGGATGGGTAGGCATAAGTAGGATTTAAATTTAAACGATTCGATTGAAATAACGAACCATTTGCATAAGAATAAAGATCATAGTTTTTGGCAATCATTTCATTTAATCTATTAACTTCAATCATTTGAATTGTCGTCATTACTTTTATATTATGTTTTCTACAATCTTCGAAACTTTCAATTGGCTTTTCGAACTCAGGTGTTATAAAAAAAGATGATAAAGTAGATCCATAAATAGAGACAACTATAATTGCGGACCAAGATTCCATCAATCTAATTAGAAATACCAAAAAATATTCTTTTTGTTTGTCCATTTGAAATGGAATCGGTAAACTTAGAACTTCAGTGAAAGCAATAAATAATGATGTCAAAAAGTCTAGAGGTTTGTTTAGAACTACTTTTGATATAATCATTTCAACAAAGCAATATAATAAAACACCGACCACGAGATAAATTTTTATCCCCCAACTTAGAGGTAATGCCAAATAACTTGATTTTTTAATTTCCCTGCTTGTTCTGACTAATAATCCAAGCGAAGAATAATGTGATGGATATGCTAAGGTTAAATTCTGAACAGGTTCTATTACCCCTAATGGAAAACAAGATATCTCCATACTTCCATTCTCTACAAGCTCAATACTTTCCAATGTATTGATAAATTCTGATGTTCTCAAATCTTCAATTTCTTCTATTGTACTGTTCATAGTTGCAAAAAAGTTCATAAGCAACTTATAGCTCCATCCTCTTAAAACTTTTTTGTTCTCATCATCAAAATAAAAAAAGATGAATGGAGGAACATTGAAATATCCAGTAGATGCTTTGTACCCTTTCATATCTTCAGTTTTATCAGGAAACAGTTCTAATAAGTTTTCAATGAAATAATAATGAACGTTTGGATACGGACTGTATCCATAAAATTTATTATCGTTTAAAACTATTAAATTAATGAATTTATGTGACCAAACATGTTTGAAAAATTCAGTCAAAATTTCTTGCTTGTGTGAAAAAACTATTATTGTTTTTATAACACGATTTCCTAGTAAAATTGCACTCATTGTTCGAACAATCTTATAATTGTTTTCCTCAATCATCCCAATAGCGAGAGAATTTTTAGGAAAAATGAGTACAAACCTTTCCCGTAGCTCGTTTTTCGATATCAAAACTATCGTCAGATTCATATACAATTTTGTTGTATAGAATTGAATTAAAAGCTTTTCTGTGCTATTTAAACTTTCTTTTGAATGGAAAATAAAAAGGTTTGTTATGTCGTTATTATCATGTTCAAGTTGTATGATGTCTATCACTTTTAATTCCCAATTATGATTCTCAATAAAATTAAGAACCCAAAATAAAATAATTTTTTGTAAATTTTTCATTAAAAATTAAAAATTTTTCAAAGTGTATCATCTGCTTTAGAATAAGTAATAGACTAAACAAAAATTTATCGTTGAGCACTAAGAATATTATTTCAAATTTCTCAACTTGAAAGCAATTGCTTAATACTGCATATTTTATTAAGGGCTAATACTTAGTAATTTTAAATTAAAATAATTATTTGAAGTAATTACTTGTTAATCAGTCATAATGAATAAATTAAGTAAAAAATTAGTGAAATAATTTGAGGATAATTTATAAATTATAATACAAATCTTATTATATAGTGATTCGAATATGTATATGATACGTTGATGACTGATTTTAGAAAAAAAATTCATCGCTAAGGCGCGAAGTCAGTGTCATGATCCGGTGATGAAAACATATCAAGAAACCAATTTTTTTTCCTTTAGAATTAAAAATTAGAGTAAAGTACAGTTTATATGTACCTACAAGTACCATTTGGCTGAAATTTGGCCAATACCGGGACAGTTTTCAGAGCAAAGTCTGCGCTTGGGAGATATTTCCCACCAAAGTTTTCATATGCTAGGGTAAAAAAAAATATCGCAAATAGGGAGTTGGAAAATTTATTAGGAATAGCGTAACATGGAAACTTTTTAATACCAAATATAGAAATACCTCAAATCTGAATAACAACATTTAAGAAGCCAAATAATCGAAATACCAAAATACAAATAAAATAATAAACACCCTATAACATTATAAAAATTAAATAAAAATACTTAATAAATTTGAAAATATATAAGTATTTATTCTCTTCGTTTTTTAGATTGTAACGAAAATATTTGATAAATAAAGTCAATTGACTTTATGTCCTGTTGATGTTATGTCACCCCACCAAAATTTATCTAATTTAAACAAATTTTTCTTATTAAAATTTAGTAATGGAAAACTTTGTTTATTAAACAACTTTTTTTAACTCAATATACTAAAATCTAATCTTTCATTCATGTACATAATGTATGTACATCATTAAGAAATGTACATAAGTACAAAGAAATGTACTACGATGTTTATAAATAATTCCTAAAATTTTATTGATTGAGAAAAATCGTTTTCCTAATTTTTTTAATAAAAATTTCTATAATAAAACTCATCAATGCTAAAGATTGTCCAATAAAATATATATACCATCCCATTAATAAATGTTCGAATTCTAGAAGGACTTCTCTGTCATTCTCATCATGAAAAATCCTTAATATTTTAAATTTGATAGCGTCAAAGAAATCTTCATTTTTCCAATGTTCTATAATTCCCCCTGCCTTCAGCCTTAATATATATTTATCAAATTTTTGTAGATAAGGTGGATCCCATGCCATAAAATATGTTATCAAAGAAGTATGAATTTTCACATCACTATATTTCATTATAGTTTTTTTCATGAGATATTGCTGTTGTAACATAATGTAAACACTGTCATCCCGAGATGGGTAAGCATAAGTAGGTATCAAATTCAAACGATTCGCTTGATAAATTGAAGCGTCGGCATAATGTAAAAGATCAATGTTTTTGACAATTTTTTCATTATATTTATTTAATTCATACATTTGAGGTGTTAACATTACTTTAATATTATGTTTTCTACAATCTTCGAAACTTTCAATTGGCTTTTCGTACTCAGGCGTTATGAAAAACGATGATAACATAGATCCATAAATCGAGACGACTATAATTGCGGACCAAGATTCCATCAATCTGATTAGAAATACTAAAAAATATTCTTTTTGTTTGTCCATTTTAAAAGGAATAGGTAAGCTTAAAACTTCAGTGAAAGCAATAAATAATGATGTCAAAACGTCTAGATATTTGTTAACAACAATTTTTGTTATAATAATTTCTACAATGCAATATAATAAAATGGCTGCCGCCAAATAAATTTTTATTCCCCAACTTAGAGGTAGTGCCAAATAACTAGATTTTTCAATTTCCCTGCTAGTTCTGACTAATAAACCAAGCGATGAGATATGTGTTGGATACGCTAGGGTTAAATTCTGAATAGGTTCTATTATGCCTAATGGAACACTAGATATCTCCGTGCTTCCATTCTCTACAAATCCAATACTTTCCAGTGTACTAGTGTATTCTGAAAATTTTAATTCTTCAATGTCTTCTACTGTACTGTTCATCATTGCAAAAAAATTTGTAAGTAACTTATAGCTCCAGCCTCTTAGAACTTTTCTTTTGTCTTCATCAAAATAAAAAAATAGCAATGGTGGAACATTGAAATATCCAGTAGTTGCTTTGTACCCTTTCATATCTTCAGTTTTATCTGGAAATAGTTGTAGTGTATTTTCAATGGAATAATAATGAACGTTTGGGTATGGACTATATCCATAAAAATTATTATCATTTAAAACTATTAAATTTATGAATTTGTGAGACCATACATGTTTGAAAAATTCCATCAAAATATGTTGCTTGTATGTGAAAACAGTTATAGTTTTTATAATACGATTTCCCAGTAAAATTGCACTCATTATTCCAATAATTTTAAAATAATTGTCGTCAATCAATCCAATGGCGATAGAATTTTTGGAAAAAATATTTACAAATCTTTCCTGTAGTTGAATCCCAGAGATTAAAACTACTGCGATATTTATATGTAATTTCGATTTGTAGAATACATTTAACAGGTCATCTGCAGTGTTCAAAGTTTCTTTTGAATGGAAAATAAAAATGTTCGTTATGTTCTGAGTATCATGTTGAAGTTGAATAATATCTAAGATTTTTAAGGCAGTATTCTTAGTTTCAATGTAATGAAAAAGCGAAAATAAAAGAATTTTTCTTATTTTGTGCATTAAAAACTGAAGGTATTGTTAAATATTCAGTCTATTATCTATTAAAATAAATAATAATAATGGAGAAGAGTCAGTTCTATAATAATATTTGTCAAAAACTAAATAAAGTTATTAATTTCCAATTTCTCAATTAGTTTAACATTTTATCGTAAATTCAAATCAAAATAATTTTTTGGGTCAATTATTTGTTAATCAGTTATAATAAATAAGTTAATTAAAAAAAATTAGTTCTGTTTGTAAATACAGTTTGAGGCAAATTTTTGATATTTTAATATATAATTTTAATGCTCACTAGGTTCAGAAAAAAAATTTTTTTTAATTTTTTGAACTAATTTTTTATAAAAAACGTTCACCGTCACGGTAAAAGAAACGTTCTATGAATTTTTCTCATCGTATTTCGGCCGTAATTAAATTTACGTTGATCACCTCTGCTTTTTAGAAAACCAACATATATTTTATTTCTATACTCAACGGTTTTATTGACGACTTCCAGATTAGATTGAAAATATTTGAAAGCAACACATAAAATATAAAAACATAAAATATATTCAAAATTTCAATTAAATCAGTTAGTTAGATCAGGACGGTAGTGAGGAAATAAAATAAAACATGATATTTTATTTTTGGTTCAGCAAAGCTTTAGATGCTAATCCGATTACTTGGTTCTCCAGAATGTTGTTTATTGTGTTTATTGTGTTTATTTCGATTCCATCTAAAAAAATTAAAATAAAAGTATATGGAACAAAAATACTTACATAACACATAGTTTACTCTTTTCTTATTTTTCTGTTGTTTCTGTAATTATTAATTTTATAAATTTTTTTGTCATATTGATTGCAACCAAAATATGACAAAAGTTTTAAACGAAGTTTATGTGATTTATATTCATCTTTATTTATTATGCAAAACGACACCCAGTGGATCAGTTGGAGTTCAGTTAAAAAAAAGAAAAAACCTTTTAAAAATCAAGTTTTACATTTACATCATCAAAAGAAAAAAAGTATGGGCAGGACATGTAGAATTTGCTTTTTATCTGCAACATAGAGAATGATTTAACGTGTATAATAAAAATAATTATATCATTTGATATAAGGAATGATGTGTAGGTTAGAACTCAAATGTATAAATACATAATATATAAATCTATAACAAGATTCGAACTTCGGGTTCATATTCAAATCCATTAAGACAATAATCCATAATTCGAAATCGCTTGAATCTGTTGAATTATATATTTCCCCTTTATCTCCACATACATTTTAAAACCAAACATCGCAAAATAACTTCAAAAATTAAAAAGATTGCTTTAAAAATAAAATGATTGCAAAAACAATTAAAAACAATTAAGGTTTTCATAATAAAATTCTCCATAAAATTTTCATATTTTTTTTTATTATTTTATCAATTCGCCCATTTACATCAATTATTGCCGAATTCTTATACTACTCTTATTAAAATGAAAAAGGTGAAATTAAATATTTATTTTTCATTAAAAGCTGTTTTCTGTAATACTAAAAATTGTTTGATTTAAATTTTTGATTAGTTTTCAAAATATGGTCCGAATTCTGTGTTTTCCTTGGTAATGAAATTACAGGTAAAAGCTTTTCATGAATAGGTAAATACAAACAAAGAAATTACTAAAGTAGTATTCGAATGCCTCATAAACCGATTTTCATCTTCTACAATATTAATTTAATTAATAGGTAAACTGGTTAAAAGTTAATTTCTGTTATAGATATTTACTTACATTACCGAATTTACTGAAAAATAAAATTAAAAACTTTATAGTAGATTACAATACATGTTATGAAAATTTGTTATTCTTGCGAGTTGTGTATACACACAAACACATAGACACGAGTCATTTTTATATCACGAGACCGAAAGTCGGGTGATATAATATTGACGATTGTCTATGTGTTTGTGTGTATACACAACGAGCTGTATAACAAATTTGATTAACATGTATTGTATACTGCTGGTTCTGCAAAATTAACTTAAATACTACGTTTTTTATTAAAATGATAATCATATATGTTTTGAATTTGAAGTAAAATTTATAAATAAAATAATTAGAAAATAAATATCACTTTTTTAAATTTCATTCAAGAAACAACACATAATTTTATTTATTATAAATAAATTTCATCTCCAACCCGAAAATTTATTAAATAACGAACAAAATATACAGTCCATTAAAATAAAAACGGTTATATGGAAATAATATTTCCAACTGCTTTAATGTGCATGTGAGAGGGAGTTGCAAAGAGAGAATATAGAGATAATTTATAATAAACAATAAAGATAAAAGAAGCCAAGGGAATTTTTCCACGTTAATTATCCTTTAATTTCTCTTTCTTTCACGGATAGAAGCCAAGGGAATTTTTCCACGTTAATTATCCTTTAATTTGTCTTTCTTTTAGAGATAAAAGGAAAAAAGGGAAATATTGTGAGTGTGAGAGATATTATTTTTGTTTATAGTATTACGCAGTTCAAAATGAGGTAAGTAAATACAATATAGAGAAATGTAAATACAATTTACATCACAGGGAAATGTAAATACAATTTACATTTCCCTATAATTGCATGTGTATTGATGCATGTAATGGACCATTTACCGAGCTAAATTTGCGAATGTAAATACAACTTACCGAAGACATGCACATTAAAATTCATTATTACATTATTACATTATAACATTATGTATTCTTAACTACATATGCATACTAGGCCTTCACCCGAATTTAAATTTCCTAATGTATTATGTGGTTGTGAATTTCAAATACACGTCCCAGTGAGTGTATTTGAGATATCATTATTGTCAAATTTAGACTAGGAATTTGACATTCAGAATTTCAAAATCTTTTCGGTTGAAGGCCTAATACTGTTGAAATAAAATTTCTATCTTAGCGCAAGTGCATCGCAATCTGTCTCTTCTGCTGCATTTATTCTTAAATTTTAAATTTCATTTAAAAAGATCGGTCTTATAAAAAGTTAGATTTTGGTGATATATGTGTGTGGAATTGAATTCTAAACGTCAGATTAAACTAAATAACTTTAGATATTTCACACACAGAGAGTTGAAACCAATTAATAAAACTTTCTGCGTTAAACATAGACTTAGCTGAGAAGATATTTCCACAGCTTACCGAGCTAGAATACGTAATAAGTGTATTCGTTTTAAAAAAAAATTTTTTTTTTTCTTATTTTTCTTCTATTGGTAAAGTTGCTATTTTTGTGTATTGTACAATAATGATATTCGATTATATTATAAAAATTGTGATTATCTTATAATAAATAATTGAACAAAGAAATAGTAAACAAAAATTTTAAATATATATGTTCACTTCTTAAAGATCCTTTTTCACTATGTAAAAATAAAGTATTTTCGAAAGTACTTTCTGTTCACTTTCATAATGAAAAAAAGAAATATAAAATAAAGGAAAGTACTTCCTATTAAAAAAAAAACTTTCAACTTTACTTTCTACTTTTTTTTTTGTGAAAAAATTCAAAAATGAACAAAAAGTGCCTTCTGTGAGCAAACGTTGAAAGGAAATAATTTCTTCCTAATATAATAAAGTATTTACTTTCCTGTATCAATTTGTTTGTACAAGTTCAGTTTTTAATGTTTGTTTCTTGATTTTTTGAATCAAAATTTCTATAATAACAGCCGTTGAAGCTAGAGATTGTCCAATGAAAAATGCATACCATCCTATTAATAAATGTTCGAGCTGTAAGAGGACTATTCTGTCACTCTCATCACGAAAAACTCTTAAAATTTTAAATTTGAGGGCATCATAAAAATCTTCATTTTTCCAATGCTCAATAATTCCTCCTGCCTTCAGCCTCAATATGTATTTATCAAATTTTTTTAGATAGGGAGGATCCCACGCCATAAAATATGTTATCAAAGCAGTATTAATTTTCAACTTACTAAATCTCATTATAGGTTTTTTCATGAGCGTTTGCTGTTGTGTCATTATGTAAACACTATCTTCCCGAGAGGGGTAGGCATAAGTAGGATTTAATTTTAAACGATTCGTCTGATACAATGACGGACTGACATAATAATAAAGATCATAGTTCTTGGCAATCATTTCATTTCTTTTATTTACTTCAATAACTGAAACTGTTGTCATTATTTTTATATTATGTTTTCTTATATCTTCAAAATTTTCAATCGGCTTTTCGTAAGCAGGTTCTATAAAATATGACGATAACATAGATCCATAAATTGATACCACTATAATTGCTGACCAAAATTCCATCACTCTAATTAGAAAAACTAAAAAATATTCTTTTTGTTTTTTAATTTTAAATGGAATTGGTAAACTTAAAACTTCAGTAAAAGCAATTAATAACGATTTCACAAAATCTAGACGCTTGTTTAGAACTACCTTCGATATAATCATTTCTACGAAACAATATAATAAAATAGCTGCCACCAGATAAAGTTTTATTTCCAAACTTAAAGGTAATGTCAAATAACCAGATTTCTCTATTTCCCTACTAGTTCTGACTAACAATCCAAACGAAGAATAATGTGATGGATATGAGAGTGTAAAGTTCGGATCAGCGTCCACAATGGTCAATGGAACAGCAAAAATTTCTATGCTTCCATTCTGCATAAGCTCAATAGCTTCCATTTGACCGATGAATTCATGAGTTTTCAAACCATCAATTTCCTCTAATGTACTATTTAACGTTCCAAAAAAATTTGTAAGCAACTTAAAACTCCATCCTCTAATGACTTTTCTATTGCCTTTGTCAAAGTTAAAAAATACCATTGGTGGAACATTACTAAATCCAGTAAAAGCCTTGTAGCCTTTCATATCCTTAGTTTTATCTGCAAATAGTTCTAGTGTGTTTTCAATACAATAATAATGAACGTTTGGATAAGGACTATATCCATAAAGCTTATTATCGTTGAAAACTATTAAATTTATGAATTTATGGGACCAAACATGGTTGAAAAAATCGGACAAAATGTCTTGCTTTTGTGTAAAAACTATTATAGTTTTTATGATACGATTTCCCAGTAAAATTTCACTCATTATTCCAATAATTTTGTAATTATTGTCATCAATTATTCCAATGGCGAGAGAATTTTTTGGAAAATTATGTACTAACCTTTCCTGTAGCTTTGACATCAGTACTATTGTCAGATTCATATGTAATTTTGTTGTACACATTTCAATTAGCAACTCACCTTTTCTATTTAAATTTTCGTTTGATTGGAAAAGAAATATGTTCGTTATGTTCTGAGTATCATGTTGAAGTTGAATAATATCTAAGATTTTTAAGGCAGTATTCTTAGTTTCAATGTAATGAAAAAGCGAAAATAAAACAATTTTTCCTATTTTGTGCATTAAAAACTGAAGGTATTGTTAAATATTCAGTCTATTATCTATTAAAATAAATAATAATACTGGAGAAGAGTCAGTTCTATAATAATATTTGTCAAAAACTAAATAAAGTTATTAATTTCCAATTTCTCAATCAGTTTAACATTTTATCGTAAATTTAAATCAAATAATTTTTTCGGGCAATTATTTGTTAATCAGTTATAATAAATAAGTTAATTAAAAAATATAAGTTTCAATTTTTAAATATAGTTTGAGGCTAATTTTGTGCATTTTAATATATAATTTTAGCCTCAGAAGATTCAGAAATTTTTTTGTTTAATTTACAGAATTAATTTTTTTTTAAAACGTCCACCGTCACCGTAAAAAAACGTTCTGTGAATGTTTCTAATCGTAATTTACAGCCATAATCAAATTAAGGCAAAGCTATATTATGTGACGTTGACCACTTCTGCTTTTTAGAAAATCAGCATATTTAATTTCTATATTCAACGTTTTATTGACGTCATCCAGAATAGACTGAAAATATTTGAAAGCAACTTATAAAATATAAAATATATTCAAAAATTCAATTAGTTAGTTAGATCAGAACAGTAGGAATACCCAAAACTGGCGAATTTTGAACCTTCGGTGTTATAAAAAAAAAATACGTAAAAACACTTTTTGAAAATCACGTTTTTCACCAACTATTATTAAAAAGAAAAACGTATTATTTTTCTTAGGATAGTAAGGACAGGACATGTAGAATTTGATTGCGTTATAGAGAATGATTGAACGTGAATATATAAAAATAATTATATCATTTGATGACTTACGTCGAAAGCACTTTATTAAGAGGAAGAATGTGTAGGTAAGGTTTCAAATGGATACGTACATAATATATAAGTCTATATAAACATTTAAACTACAAGTTAATGTTCAATCCCAATAAGACAATAATCCACAATTCGCAATCGCTTTATTATCACATACATTTTAAAACAATCCTAAAGAAGTATAACTTCAAAAAAACCATTATTATACTTGTGTAGGTAAAAACAATTAAGGTTTTCATAACAAAGTTCTCCATAAAATTTTCATATTTGTTTTATTATTTTCATCAATTAATGCCGAATTCTTATACTACTCTTATTAAAATAAAAAAGATGAAATAAAATATTTATTTTTCATTAAAATCTTTTTTCTGTAATACTAAAAATTTGTTAATTTTTCAATTTTTGATAAGTTTGCAAAATATTGGTCAGAATTCTGTGTTTTCCTGGGTAAATATGTACAAACAAAAAAATTACTAAATTAGTATTCGAATGCCTTATAAACCGATTTTCATCTTGTACAATACTAATTTAATTAATAGGTTAACCGGTTAAAAATTAAGTTCTATTATAAATATTGACTTATATTACTCTAATATTCATTATTATCGAATTTCCTGAAAATGAAATTAAAAACTTTTAATTCATTATTACATCATTTTGTATTATGTATTATAAATTACATGTATTACTAGACTTTCATCCGGAAAGAATTTGAAATTCAGAATTTCAAATTTTTTTCGGTTGAAGGACTACTGTTGAAATAAAATTTATTTCTTATAGTATCGCAAAGCATTTGGAATGCTCGGTTTTATAAAGCGTCAGAATTTGGTTATATATCTGTTTCGAATCTGTACAGGAATTGAATTCTAAACGTCAGATTAAATTAAATAACTTTAGAAATATCACACGTTAAGATTTGAAAACAATTAAAAAACTTTCTGCGTTAAACATACTCTCTAAACCAAATTTGGCTAGAATCCCTAGCTTTTTTCTAGTTAAAAGTTTTTTTACTGGGAAATTGAATTATTGAAAATAGTTTTATAGTTTCAAAAGCTAGTTAACGCAAAAATCTAGTTCTAAAAAGCTAGATTTGTAGGTAAAATTTTACAAATTATTTATCGAAATAGATTCTATTTCAGATTATTGATATTCCAGTAATTTTGGTAAACTAGATTACAATATTGAAAATTTAAAACTAGAATCTAGTTTTAAAATAATTTTAGGCAAATTTCAAGAATTATTAAAATCTAGTTTCTGCACTTATCATCTATTTCTCCTTGCTAGATTTCAATTATTGATACTAGATTTTTTTTCTGTCTTCGGGATTCGAACCTGCGTCCTAATAGCTTGTTCACACCTAGCTAATTTAACATGTTCGGACGACGAACATATTCCGTTGCTGTTTTTGATGTTGTTTTTTCATAGTAAAAAAATTAAAACAGAAACACGTTCTTCAACATGTTTCTACAAAAACATGTTAATTTTCAGGGATGAATGAGTAATTTTTGAATAATATTTTGTTAGGCAATATTCAGTATGCATTAATTTTTACTTGGTATGTCATTTTTGACTTTAAAATTTTATAAAGGTGGAGATACACTCAAGATAATGACGCGCGAGTTCTTAACCTTGACACAACTTCATATATTTTAACTTTTTTGGGCGCGTCAGTTCCTTTGAGCTTATCTCCGGTATTATTTGAAATTCTTTAACTGACAGAGCTAAACATGTTAACATATGAAAAACATCGTTTGAACGGTTGATTTTCCAAAGGTGTTTAACTCCTTTCGAACATGTTAAATTAGCGAAGTGTGAACAAGGCATTAGCATTGCAAATCGCCAACACATCACACAGAAAATGTGTATACCAAATTTCTATTTTCTATTTTATATACTTTTTAAATTCCCATACCGTAGCTGAGTGATAGTGTTGGCGGATTAGGGTTGGACTGGCTATAAAAATTAAACCGGGAAATTTTGACTACCGGCCCATATCTCTATATAAAAAAATACATTGCTTATGCAGTTCTCTATATAAAAAAAATGCAATGCTTATTTAGAATATAGGCCCAAATAAATACGCATTTCTATAAACACTATAGGCTCCCTAATTTTTTTAATTGAATACTAATATAAAAAAAATTATAGGAACTGAACGAAAAATTTTAAGAATTATTGTTAATTAAATTGGAATATTGGGAATAAATTAAATTAAGTATTTGTAAATCATGAAACCGTCTATTTTCACTCTAATGGAAAGGAGAATATATCTTTAACGATCCAATCAAGTGACAATAAGTCCTTAACAAATTTCTAAATTTTCTGATATCATAAATGGTTCTTTTAATTTTAAAGTTTTTGGGAACACAACAAACACTATTCAAATATAAACTTTTATGAAATCTTTTTAAATTGATTTCCAATATGGGTCTTGAGCTTTAAATTTTAATAACACTTTTTGAATAAATCTATATTCGATTTTCTTTCCAAACATGACGATTATAAAGTAAAATTTTGGAATTGAAAACAATATTTAAATTATTTAAATCTAAGTCAAATGAGTTGCAGGGCACGGAAATCTCATACATTTCATATATTTTAGCACAAAAGAGGACTAGAGAGTTGGAGTCTCATCGAATCAATTAAAAAATAATTTTTATACCCTGTTTTCTTTTTTAATTAATATATTTTTCTGAATATAACTTTCCTGTTTACAGCATTTTCAAAGTGTAATTGTTTAGCACTAAGTACCGTACTTTCGAAGCTATTATACTCTTCTTTCCCAAAATCATTTCTAAGCAAAATATATTTAAATCAGATTCCATTGTATCTTTAAAATAATTAGTAATAAAAAGTTTTAATTTATCGGCCTAAATATTACCAGCCCACCGGGAAATGTCCCGGTGTCCCGGTGGGCCAGTCCAACCCTGGCGGATTGCAATGGTAAATACCCAGGTTCGAATTCGGAAGAAGGCGTAAGAAATATAATTAGAATTTAATAAAAATCTAATAAAGAAATTGTAATAAACAAAAAAAATTTTACAATTAAATAAAAAAAATTATTTTTTTTATAAAAAAATGTCACTAGATTCTAGTAAGAAAATGGAACATGTAGCCTTGGTAACTAGAATTCCACTAGGAATCTAGTTTGGCATTTTAACTAGAATCTAGGTAAATATTGGAAGCTAGATTCCAAACTAGATCCTACTTGCTCACAATCTAGTTGCTCAATCTAGTTTTATGCACTAGCCAAATTTGGTTTAGAGAGTAAGTAAACTATTTTCGAAAGTGCTTTCTGTTCATTTCCATAATGAGAAAAATAATTATAAAATAAAGGAAAGTACTTCCTATTAAAAAAAAACCTTCAACTTTACTTTCTACTTTTTTTGTCAAAAACTTCGAAAATGAAAAGAAAGTTCTTTCTGTGAGCAAACTTTGGTAGGAAATACTTTCTTCCAAAATATAATAAAGTATTTACTTTTCTGTTTCAATTAGTTTGTAAAGGTTCAGTTTTTAATGGTTGTTTCTTCATTTTTTCAATCAAAATTTCTATAATAACAGCCATTGAAGCTAAAGATTGCCCTATGAAAAATGCATACCATCCTATTAATAAATGTTCGAGCTGTAAGAGGACTACTCTGTCATTCTCATCACGAAAAACTCTTAAAATTTTAAATTTCACGGCATCATAAAAATCTTCGTTTTTCCAATGCTCAATAATTCCTCCTGCCTTCAGCCTCAATATGTATTTATCAAATTTTTTTAGATAGGAAGGATCCGACGCCATAAAAAATGTTATCAAAGCAGTATTAATTTTCAATTTACTAAATCTCATTATAGGCTTTTTCATGAGCGTTTGCTGTTGTGTCATTATGTAAACATGATCTTCCCGAGAGGGGTAGGCATAATTAGGATCTAAATTTAAACGATGCAACTGATGAAATGCTGGGGTGACATAATAATAAAGATCATAGTTTTTAGCAATCATTTCATTTTTTTTATTAACTTCAATAACTGAAACTGTTGTCATTATTCTTATATTATGTTTTCTTAAATCTTCAAAATTTTCAATCGGCTTTTCGTGAGCAGGTTCTATAAAATATGATGATAACATAGATCCATAAATTGAGACCACTATAATTGCTGACCAAAATTCCATCACTCTAATTAGAAAAACTAAAAAATATTCTTTTTGTTTTTTAATTTTAAATGGAATCGGTAAACTTAAAACTTCAGTAAAAGCAATTAATAACGATTTCACAAAATCTATACGTTTGTTTAGAACTACCTTTGATATAATCATTTCTACGAAACAATATAAGAAAATAGCAGCCACCAGATAAAGTTTTATTTCCAAACTTAAAGGCAATGTCAAATAACCAGATTTTTCTATTTCATTGCTAGTTTTGACTAACAATCCAAGCGAAGAATAATGTGACGGATATGCGAGGCTAATGTTCGGTTCAGCGTCCACAATGGTTAATGGAACAGCAAAAATTTCTAAGCTTCCATTCTGCAAAAGTCCAATAGCGTCCCTTTGAGCGACGAATTCATGAGTTTTCAAACCATCAATTTCCTCTAATGTACTATTTAACATTCCAAAAAAATTTGTAAGCAATTTAAAACACCATCCTCTTATGGTTTTCCTATTGTCTTTGTCTCTGTAAAAAAATACCATTGGTGGTATGTTGCTAATTCCAGTAAAAACCTTATACCCTTTCATATCCTTATTTTTATCTGGAAATAGTTCTAGCATGTTTTCAATACAATAATAATGAACGTTTGGATAAGGACTATATCCATAAAGTTTATCATCGTTCAAAACTATTAAATTTATGAATTTATGTGACCAAACATGGTTGAAAAAATCGATCAAAATTTCTTGCTTTTGTGTGAAAACTATTATAGTTTTTATGATACGATTTCCCAGTAAAATTTCACTCATTATTCCAATTATTTTGTAATTATTTTCATCAATTAATCCAATGGCGAGAGAATTTTTTGTAAAAATATGTACTAAACTTTCCTGTAGCTTTGACATCAGTACTATTGTCAGATTCATATTCAATTTTGTTGTACAGATTTCAATTAGCAACTCACCTTTGCTATTTAAATTTTCGTTTGATTGGAAAAGAAATATGTTCGTTATGTTCTGAGTATCATGTTCTAGTTGAATAATATCCAAGATTTTTAATGCCGTATTCTTGGTTTCAATATAATGAAAAAGCGAAAATAAAATAATTTTTCCTATATTGTGCATTAAAAACTGAAGTTATTTTAAAATATTCAGTCTATTATCTGTTAAAATAAATAATTATACTAGAGAGAGTCAGTTCAAAAACTAAATAATTATTAATTTCCTATTTCTCAATCACTTATACATTTTATCGTTAATTCAAATCAAAATATTTTTCTTCAGCAATTATTTGTTAATTAGTTATAATAAATAAGTTAATGAAAGAAAAATATTTCAATTTGTAAATACAGTTTGAGCTAATTTTGATCATTTTAATGCTCACTAGGTCATCTTAATGCTAACTGGCACATTTGAATTAAATCAGTTAGTTAGATCAGGACGGTAGTGAGGAAATAAAATAAAATATGATATTTTATTTTTGGTTCAGCAAAGCTTTAGATGCTAATCCGATTACTTGGTTCTCCAGAATGTTGTTTTTGGTGTTTGTTACGATTACATCTAAAATAAAATTAATAAAATAGACCAATATTTTTCTATCGTTTGCGCGTCTAGCATGGAGTTCAATTTCGGTATTAGAAAAAAGAATACGTATAAACACTTTTTAAAAATCTATCATCGACGTAAAAGAAGAAAATATTTTTCTTTGGACAGGGCATGTAGAATAAGATTTTTATCTGAGTTGAATAGACGTGGTGAACGTGTGTTTGTAAAAATATTTATACCATTTGATGACTTAAAACGTGGAACGCACTTTATTATGAGGAAGGATGTATAGGTTAGAATTCATATTGATAAATACATAATCCATATATAAATCTATATCAAAATTTAAGACAATAAAACATAATTCGCTATCGCTTGGCTCTGTTGATTAAATATTTCTCTTTATCGTCACGTAAATTTTAAAACAATACTTAAGAAGTATAACTTCGAAAATTAAAATTATTGCTTGTGAAGGTAAAAACAATTAAGGTTTTCATAATAAAATTTTCCATAAAACTTTCATATTTGTTTTATTATTTTCATCAATTTTCCCATTTATATCAATTACTGCCTAATTCTTATACTACTCTTATTAAAATGAAAAAGGTGAAATTGAATTATTATTAATACTACAAATTTTTTATTCTTGACAACTTTGCAAAATATTGGTCTGATTTCATTGTTTTCCTTGTTAATAAAATTATAGTTAATAGCTTTTCATGAGTAGGTAAATACATACAAAGAAAATACTAAAGTGTAGTGTTCGAATGTCGTATAAACAGAATTTCATCTCCTACAACCTACAATATCAATTTAATTTATACTAAACCGGTTAATAGTTAAATTCTATTACAAATGTTGACGTATATTACTTTGAAATTCGTTATTATCGAATTTCCTAAAAAATCAAATTAAAAACTTTAAATTCATTGTTACATAATTTTGTATTATTATAAATTACATATACATACTAGGACTTCACCAGAAAAGAATTTTAAATACTGAATTTCAAATTGCTAATGAATATTGTTGTTGTGAATTTCAAATACACGTCAAAAACAATATCATTACTGTCAAATACACTAGGAATTTGAAATTCAGAATTTAAAATTTTTTCGGATGAAATAAAATTTATAATTTAAAGTAAGTGCATCGCAATGTGGTCCTTCTGCCGCATTTATTCATCTAAAATATTAAATTTCATTTACAAAGAATTAAGAATGCTCGGTTTTATAAAGCATCAGAATTTAAGTAACTTTAGAAATTTCACACACAGAGAGTTGAAACCAATTAAAAAAACTTCCTGCGTTAAATATAGACTTAGTTGCGTAGATATTTCCGTTGCTTACCGTGTCATCAACATCAATTGAAATTTCGTAATTTAACCTAAAATCATAAAGTTTTAGAATGTTATTTATGTAGTATCCTCCAGATTTATAGTATGTTATTCCAAGCTCTCTAAACTCTTTGAACTATATTAACATTAATTAAAAAACGAAAAAAGCAATGCATGTCTGGAAACAATTAAAAAAAACAGGTATAATTAAATTAATAATTTCGATAAGCATAAGATTGACAATAAACTTTTAATAATTTCAAATAAAAGAATTCTCAAATAATAAAGAAGATCAATAGATTGTGTGAATATATATAAAAACTTCAGAATTAAGGAGGGCTAACGAAACCTACTAAAATTATCCCAAAACTTAATTTAAATGTTCGCTCTAAATTTTTAAGATCACAAGCTTAAAGAACTAACTATTATAACAGATGTCTAAACTAGTTAATGAAATAATTTAATAATTTAATTTTCCTATTTGGTTCATTCGAGTATTTTCTGGAGTTTTTTTTTGAATAATTTTATGATAAAATAATAGTATCAAAGATTTTAATATTAGTTTTTGAACTTTGTCTTCTTTTTAGTTTAATTATTGTATTTAGTATTATTTGAATTATGCGAATTATTTTTAATTTTTTTGGTATTGGTAAAGTTGCTATTTTAGTGTGTTATATATAACGATATTCGTTAATATAATAAAGATTGATAAATAAATTAACAAAGAAATAGTAAAGAAAAATTGTAAATAGGTATGTAAGTTTACTTCTTAAAGGTCCTTTTCACTATGTAAGTAAAGTATTTTCGAAAGTACTTTCTATTCACTTCCATAATGCGAAAAAGAAATATAAAATAAAGGAAAGTATTTCCTATTTAAAAAAAAATTCTAATTTACTTTCTATTTTCGCTGTGAAAAAATTAAGAATTGACCATAAAGTGCTTTCTGTGAGCAAACGTTGAAAGGAAATAATTTCTTCCAAATATAATAAAGTATTTACTTT
The DNA here is from genome assembly GCA_964007475.1 of Hybos culiciformis. NCBI lineage: Eukaryota > Metazoa > Arthropoda > Insecta > Diptera > Hybotidae > Hybos > Hybos culiciformis. Next base: position 48,124,810 of record OZ023274.1, on the reverse strand, counting down.
CCTGTTTCAATAAGTTTGTAAAGGTTCAGTTTTTAATGTTTGTTTCTTGATTTTTTCAATCAAAATTTCTAAAATAACAGCCGTTGAAGCTAGAGATTGCCCTATGAAAAATGCATACCACCCCATTAATAAATGTTCGAGCTGTAAAAGGACTACTCTGTCATTCTCATCATGAAAAACTCTTAAAATTTTAAATTTGACGGCATCATAAAAATCTTCATTTTTCCAATGCTCAATAATTCCTGCTGCCTTCAGACTTAATACATATTTATCAAATTTTTGTAGATAGGGTGGATCCCATGTAACAAAATATGTTATCAAAGAGGTATGAATTTTCAATTTACTATATCTCATTACAGGCTTTTTCATGAGCGTTTGTTGTTGTGTCATTATGTAAACACTATCATCCCGAGAGGGGTAGGCATAAGTAGGATTTAAATTTAAACGATTCCTCTGATAAAATGCCGGGCTGACATAATAATAAAGATCATAGTTCTTAGCAATCAGTTCATTTATTTTATTTACTTCAATAATCGAAATTGTTGTCATTACTTTTATATTATGTTTTCTTAAATCTTCAAAATTTTCAATCGGCTTTTCGTAAGCAGGTTCTATAAAATATGATGATAACATCGATCCATAGATTGAGACCAATATAATTGATGACCAAAATTCCATCACTCTAATTAGAAAAATTAAAATATATTCTTTTTCTTTTTCAATTTCAACTGGAATCGGTAAACTTAAAACTTCAGTGAAAGCAATTAATAACGATGTCACAAAGTCTAGACGTTTTTTTAGAACTACTTGTGATATAATCATTTCTACGAAACAATATAATAAAATAGCTGCCACCAGATAAATTTTCATTTCCAAACTTAAAGGTAAAGTCAAATAACCAGATTTCTCTATTTCCCTGCTAGTTCTGACTAACAATCCAAGCGAAGAATAATGTGATGGATATGCAAGTGTAAAGTTCGGATCAGATTCCATTATGGTTAATGGAACAGAAAAAAATTCTATGCTTCCATTCTGCATAAGCTCAACAGCTTCCATTTGACCGATGAATTCGTTAGTTTTCAAACCATCAATTTCCTCTAATGTACTATTTAAGGTTCCAAAAAAATTTTTAAGCAACTTAAAACTCCATCCTCTAATGATTTTTTTATTGTCTTTATCAATGTAAAAAAATACCAATGGTGGGATATTAAAATACGCAGTAGAAATTTTGTATCCTTTCATATCCTTAGTTTTATCTGGAAATAGTTCTAGTATGTTTTCAATACAATAATAATGAACGTTTGGATAAGGACTATATCCATAAAGTTTATTATCGTTCACAACTATTAAATTTATGAATTTATGGGACCAAACATGGTTGAAAAAATCGGTCAAATTTTCTTGCTTTTGTGTAAAAACTATTATAGTTTTTATGATACGATTTCCCAGTAAAATTTCACTCATTATTCCAATTATTTTGTAATTATTGTCATCAATTAATCCGATGGCGAGAGAATTTTTTGGAAAATTATGTACTAACCTTTCCTGTAGCTTTGACATCAGTATTATTGTCAGATTCATATTCAATTTTGTTTTACAGATTTCAATTAGCAACTCACCTTTGCTATTTAAATTTTCGTTTGATTGGAAAAGAAATATATTCGTTATGTTCTGAGTATCATGTTCAAATTGAATAATATCCAAGATTTTTAATACCGTATTCTTAGTTTCAATATAATGAAAAAGCGAAAATAAAATAATTTTTCCTATATTGTGCATTAAAAACTGAAGATATTTTCAAACATTCTGTCTATCATGTATTAAAATTACTGATAGACTGAAAAAAACAAGTGTATTAATAAATATTGTTGAAAAATATATAATTATTATTGATTCCTCAATATGAAAGTGATTTGTTAAAATACATAAGAAAAAATAAACTTAACAAATAATTAGTTGTGAATTAATTATTCGTAATTAAAACGTTATGAAAACAATTTTAGATTTATGTTTGTTGATGTCAATCTAAGTTAACAGCGGATCCTATGAACACGTGCATACTTACTAAAAAAAATTATATAACCCTTATTCTAGTTATCATAAATTAATGTTTATTTCTACAAGAAAACGAAATTATTAAAAACATTGAACTTATAATACTGGGTGGCGTAATAATTAAAGAGGTAAAATAAATGGATCGAAAAATAGCCTTGCAGTCCTTCTTGGCACTCAGCAAACTACGGTAATCGCGTGCTGCTAGAAGCCTTCAGAAAAAGAAATAAAACAATAAATGGTGCTACACGTAGAAAATTGTGTTCAATTCTGACGAGCACCTTACGATTACTTTTAAAAAGCCAGACCAACTTGGTTTTAAACAAACGGCACAACAACTAGAAACTACAACAAGGGTCGAAAAAACCTTATAATTGCAAATATAGTGTGTTATTTATTTTAATTAACGTATTAATATGCATCAATATCAATACTAATATAAAAAATTTGGTTCTCATCAAATTTATATTTAAACTTAAACGATTTAATAAAAATAATATAAAGAAAATTGTATTTTCGATGATTTTGGACTAAGAACGTAGCTGCCAAAAAGTTTCACAGCAGTATCTTAAAATCGGAATATCCAAATTTTCTATTTTCAGTCCTTCTTCAAACAATAGTTAGCATTGGTCGCGTCAAACTTTATTTGCCCTTTTAATTTCGTATGACATTATTTATTAAATGATGAAAATAAAAGTTTAATCAGTGAGTTAAAAATGGAATGAGAGAAAGGAAAAAATAAGTTATGTTAAAATTTAAGTATTATTTGGTTATTAATTTTAAGAGTGTTTTTACTCTAGTTTAAGAAGCCTGATTAAGTGTTAAATAAGGGCGAAACATTGTCGAATTAAAAATCTGTAATCAGTTTTTATAATAAACAATTTGTTATCGTATGTATAGGTAAAGACAAAAAATTAAAATCATAAATCCGATCTTTCACTGTTTTATAATTAAGTACATTTGATAGTTCCTCACGATTCTGTTTTTTAGTAAATTTTATAACATACACTACAATAAGTTAAAATCATGTAATTTAAACTTTAAAAATCCATTTCCCTATAATTTATAAATTGTAATTAGAGACTGAAAATGGATTTCGAATGCTAGAATCGCTCTCTAGCCCCTATCATTCTTAATTGACATTAATTTTTAAACCTTCCAGCTATCGTTATTACTTTGCAGAACGTCGGCCTGCTACAAACAAAATTGGAAATGAAATTCATTTATTCAAAATTTATAATAAAATCTAAAATAATTTTATTTTCTATTGTATTGTTTTCGGTTTCATTTCCATTTACACACTCTCTATCGTCGGACCATCGAAAAGAAAGCAAAATTTAAGTCGAATATCTAAAATGAGCAGTTATCTGAAATTTGTAAGATAGAGTTTTATTCAAGTGTCAACCATTTTAAGAGGAAGTATAAATTGATTTGAAAAGTAATTTTTTATTAATTTTTTTCTTTTATAAACAAATGATAAGTTTTCGTAATTATATTTATAAATTTATCAAACTTTACAATAAAAACAATTCTATTGTTATTCTTTGTTTTATTTAAGCTATTTGAAAAAGTTTCTGCACCCTGAATGAAACTAATTCTATTTATTTTTAATGTAAAACGAATTTTTGGGACAAACTCACTTTTTACAACGACAATTTTTTCTTTTCTTCATTTGGCCAACTGCAAATTCAATAATAAAAGCTATCACAGACAAACATCCTCCAAGAAAAACGACGTACCACCCCATTAGTAAATGTTCGAGTTCCAAAAGTACTTCTCTGTCATTCTCATCACGAAATATTCTTAAAATTTTAAATTTGATGGCATCATAAAAATCTTCATTTTTCCAATGTTCTATAATTCCCGATTCTTTTAACCATAATACATATTTATCAAATTTCTGTAAGTATGGTGGATCCCATCCCATAAAATATGAGATCAAATAAGTATGAATTTTCAATTTACTGTACCTCATTATAGGTTTTTTCATTAACGACTGTTGTTGCACCATGATATAAACACTATCGTCACGAGATGGGTATGCATAAGTTGGATTCAAATTTAAACGATTCGACTGGTAAATTGATGAACTAACATAATGATAAAGATCTAAGTTTTTGGCAATCATTTCACTAAATTTGTATGCTTCAATCATCGGTACTGTTGTCATTATTTTTATATTCTGTTTTCTTAAATCTTCGAAATTTTCAATTGGTTTTTCGTAAGCAGGTTTTATAAAAAACGATGATAACATAGATCCATAAATTGAGACCACTATAATTGCTGACCAAAATTCCATCACCCTTATTAGAAAAACTAAAAAATATTCTTTTTGTTTTGCAATTTCAAATGGAATCGGTAAACTCAGAACTTCAGTAAAAGCAATCAATAACGATTTCACAAAATCTAGGCGTTTGTTTAGAACTACCTTTGATATAATCATTTCTACGAAACAATATAATAAAATGGCTGCTACCAGATACATTTTTATTTCCAAACTTAAAGGTAATGTCAAATAACCAGATTTCTCTATTTCCCTACTAGTTCTGACTAACAATCCAAGAGAGGAATAATGAGATGGATATGCTAGGGTTAGATTGTGATCAGGGTCTATTACGCTTAATGGCGTACAAGAAATATCCATACTTCCATTCTGTACAAGTTCGATACTTTCTAGTGCACTAATTATTTCTACCGTTTCCCAATTTTCAATTTCTTCTAATGTACTATTCATCGTTGTGAAAAAATTTGTAAGTAACTTATAGCTCCATCCTCTAAGAATTTTTTTTCTATCTTTATTTATATAAAAAAATACCATTGGCGGAACATTGAAATATCCAGTAGTAGCTTTATATCCTCTCATATTTTCAGTTTTATCCGGAAATAGTTCTAGTAAGTTTTCTATGCGATAATAATGAACGTTTGGATAAGGACTATATCCGTAAAATTGATTATCGTTTAAAACTATTAAATTAATGAATTTATGGGACCAAACATGGTTGAAAAAATCAGTCAAAATTTCTTGCTTGTGTGTAAAAATAATTATAGTTTTTATAATTCGATTTCCCAATAGAATTGCATTCATTGTTCCAAAAGTTTTTAAATTATGGTCATCGATCAGTCCAATAGCAAGTGAATTTTTTGTAAAAATGTTGACAAACCTTTTCTGTAGCTCATTTGTTGACATCAGAACTATTGTCATATTCATGTTCAATTTTGTTGTAAAGAATTCAATTAACAGCTCTTCTGTGCTATCTAAATTTTCTTTTGAATAAAAAAGAAAAATGTTCGTAATGTTGTTAATATCATGTTCAAATTTTGCGATGTCTACTATTTTTAAGGCCAAACTATCATTCCCAATAAAATGAAAAAGACAAAATAATATAATCATTTCCTTATTATGCATTAAAAACATAAAACTGAAGATATTAAAATTTATAAAATTCTCTTGATAATCAAATTATGTTAAAATTTATAATTGATTGAAATAAATGACAGTTATATTAACTTTGATGAAAACCACAGACATGTACTAATATATTTTTGAATGTAACAGCTTATTCTAAAAAAATATGTATATGTATTAAACAATTACTTGGACATAATTACATAATTATATAATTAATATACATAATTAATATATATATACAGTGAGAGAGATGATGTTAAACCTGCAAATCACGCTCATATGTTCACTGGTCTCAGAAAAAATTAACCCACAATGCTATTTATAAAAATTGAAAACACCTTTCTTCCAATTTTTTAAACATTTACTAACTCAAAAATATCTCTGACGTCGTTCACCCTTTTAGTTTTCTAATTTTACAGTCTTATGAAGATATTAATAAAATTTTTCAATTATCTACTTATATTAATTCTTTTTCTTCATTAATCTTATTTTTATTATTCTGGATTAGTTTAACAAATATTGCAGGTAAAATTTAAAAGAAAATGCTTTCTAGAATTAATTTATTAAAGATCTCATTCTGTCAAATATATGAGTTCAAATTAGTGTGTATTTTTAATTTACTGTATCCATTATAGATTCTTATCATAAGCGACTGCTGTTACACCATAATATAAACACTATCATCTCGTGATGAGTATATGACAAGTCAAATTTAACTTTAATCGATTCGCTTGATATTTATTATCTGAAACATTATAATAAAGATCATAGTTAAATTTGTATTCCCAAACTTAATGGTAATGTCAAATGGCTAGACTTTTCAATTTCCCGGCTTATTCTGACTAGTAAGTGAAGAATAGTATGATGGTTATGTAAAGGCTAAATTATGATCATGATCTAAAACACTTAATTACAAGAAATTTCAATGCCTCCATTCTAAACAAATTCGATATACTTTGCATAATAAAGCAATAATTCCTCTTGTTTTTCAACCTTCAGTTTCTTCATCATTCACCACCATCCATCGTTGCAAATAAATTTCTAAGTAACTTATAGCTCCATCCTCTAAAAACTATTTTGTTCACTTTATTAATATAAAAAAATACCATTGGAAATAGTTGTAGTTGGTTTTGAATGTCATAATAATGAAGTTTTTGACGAAGTCTATATATTTATTATTGTTTAAAACTATTAAATTTATGAATTCTTGCTAGTTTTTATAATAGTTTTAACATTATATACATTATATTTTTTTTTTTGTTGAGAATTTATCTTTTTTTTATTATTTTGTAATTTTTTTCAGATTTTATATATATACTAGCTGTACCCGCACACACGTTGTTGTGGAACACACGCTTTAAGTGAAATTTTTGTTGTCAGATTGATGAACAATTATAGGAGCTAGTTATTTTATAAATTTGGGAAATATCTAAGAAGGATTAATATTTATCATTTCTACTTATTCAACACTTGTATGAAATCGAATGATATCCTTCCCTTAAACAGGTTTCCAAACCAAACCAAATGTCTGTTTTTATCCATTTCCTCTTTATATGAATCAAGTTTGATTGAAATCGGAAGAACTTTTGTAGTCCTCCCCGGGAGTGGTTTCTGGGTACGGTGCCATTCGAATTTAAAATAGCCTATAACGACTCCGAGACAAAGAGACGGTGTAAATTTCGAAACGATCAGTTGAGTTTTTTTAATATTTTGTAGTTATTAGTAATAAAGTAATTGATTTCTATATATTCAAAGAGATCCCTTAAAAAGAGGGGGCCAAATTTTTTGTTACGAAATTCGTGTGTTTTATAATGTTTATGTACCAAATTTAATTGAAATCGGACGAACTTTTGAAATCCGCCCCCGGGGGAGGTCGCTGAGTGGGAGGTCAACAAATTTTTTGTTACGGAATTTGTGTGTAATTAGCTCTTCTTATTACATACTTAATTTAAATGGAATCTGACAAACTTTTAAAGTCCGCCCTAAGTGGTCTCTAGGTAGGAGGTCCCTGGGTAGGAGGTCAACAAATTTTTTGTTACGAAATTTGTGTGTAATCAGTTCTTCTTTTTACATACTAAATTTAAATGGAATCTGACGAACTTTTAAAGTCCGCCCCAATGGGAGGTCCCTGGGTAGGAGGTTCCTGGGTAGGAGGTCAACAAAATTGTTGTTATGAAATTTGTGTGTAAACAGTTCTTCTTTTTATCTGATGAATCTGATGAACTTTTAAATTCCGCCCCCAGGGTGTCTCTGGGTAGGAGGTCCCTGGGTAGGAGGTCAACAAATTTTTTGTTACGAAATTTGTGTGTAATCAGTTCTTCTTTTTACATACTAAATTTAAATGGAATCTGACGAACTTTTAAAGCCCGCCCCCAAGGGGTCTCTGGGTAGGAGGGCCCTGGGTAGGAGGTCAACAAATTTTTTTTTACGAAATTTGTGTGTAATCAGTTCTTCTTTTTACGTACCACATTTGAATCAAATCGGACCAACTTTTGAAGTCCGCCCCGAGGGGCGGTCCCTATAGTAGGAGGTCAACAAATTTTTTGTTACGAAATTTGTGTGTAATCAGTTCTTCTTTTTATATACTAAATTTAAATGGAATCCGCTCCCAGGGGGTCTCTGGATAGGAGGTCCCTGGGTAGGAGGTCAACAAATTTTTTGTTACGAAATTTGTGTGTAATCAGTTCTTTTTACATACCAAATTTGAATGAAATCGGACGAACTTTTCAAGCCCCAGGAGGGTCTCTGGGTAGGAGGTCCCTGGATAACAGGTCAACAAATTTTTGTTACGAAATTTGTGTGTAATCAGTTCTTCTTTTTACATACTAAATTTAAATGGAATCTGACGAACTGTTAAAATCCGCCCCAATGGGAGGTTCCTGGGTAGGAGGTTCCTGAGTAGGAGGTCAACAAATTTTTTGTTACGGAATTTGTGTGTAATCACTTCCTCTTTTTACGTACCAAATTTGAATGAAATCGGACGAACTTTTGAAGTCCGTCCCCATGGGAGGTCCCTGGGTAGGAGCCCAATCAAATTTTAAAATAGCCTATAACGACCCCCGACCTGACACAAAGACCTGGTGTAAGTTTGAAAACGATCGGTTGAGCGGTTTAGGAACCTGTCCGGAACATATAAACATACAAACATACAAACAGACAACTTCGGTTTTATATATATAGATATGTATATATATATACCTATATTTTTTTTTCGTAAAAATGTCGTTTTATACATTTTCCAAGAAGTTAGAAAACACTTTTTTCGAGGTAGTGTTTTTCGAGGAAGTGTTTTTCGAGCAAATGTTTTCTAGGAAATGTTTCGAGGAAATATTTTTCGAGGAAATCTTTTCGATCAAGTGTTTTTCAAGGAAGTGTCAGGGAGCCTCTTCTAGGATAAAACAATTTTTAAAGAAATTTTTTTTTTTTATTTTAAGTTGTTTTTTTATTTTAAGTTGTTTTTACGTTATACGAATCTAACAATTAGGATGTCAAACAACAAAATTCAAACACCATAGCAAATATGAATTTTTTGTTAAAGAAATTTGCTAACAAACCTTTAAATGTAAAACAGCATCACATAAAAAAGAACGCCTTGGACACACCGTTATAGACTCAGATACACATTTAAAGCGGACCCTTGAGAAGATTTCGATAAAATCGGAGTCTTGACATTTTTTGGTTTACCACACCAACGTTAACCAATATTCTTATTTTTATAAAAATATATTTTCTAATGTTTGAGGGGAGGAGGGTAAGCATTATATATATAATTGTGTCTATGATCGACATTTTTATTGAAAATTTAATAATAGAATAATCTATCGACTTTCATCTAAATTCATAAACTACAGTGCAAGCATTTTTTTCGAATTTCTCACAATCAACCTATAACGAAGGTCCAATCCCGAACTGGGTCAACTGGATTAAAAATTAAATTTGAATTACGCATACAAACAAACAGAGTTTATGAACTACTATAAATAAAATAGTTATACAAATTAAACGTATTTTGTGTCTTAATTAATTGGTAAAACCTGTAGTCGTTCGGATAGGATTTATTAATGTTCGCTGGTCTGCAATAAAAATTCACTGCAAAATTGTTTATTCATAAATAAACTTATAGACTAAAAATAAATCACCTATTGAGCAATATCGTTTTCTAATTGAAGAATTCATGAAATAACAAAAAATAAAAATTGAAATTTCTTTTTATAGATTCTATATTCAATCGTTAATTATTCTTTAAAACAAAATTTTTTCCTTAACATGCGATTCAATGAAATTGATTCATATTAAATCTGTAATGAAAAAGTATTCCAATTTTGCCCAAAAGTTTCTTAATTTTTTCAAACAAAATTTCTATAATCAAAGCCATCAACGCTAAGCATCCTCCAATAAAAAAAATATACCAACCCAATAATAAATGTTCAAGTTGCAACCAAACTTCTCTATCATGCTCATCACGAAAAATTCTCAAAATTTTAAATTTGACGGCATCATAAAAATCTTCATTTTTCCAATGTTCTATAATTCCAGATTCTTTTAGCCATAGTAAAAGTTTATCGAATTTATGTAAGTATGGTGGATCCCATGCCATAAAATATGAGATCAAATAAGTATGAATTTTCAATTTACTGTACCTCATTATAGGTTTTTTCATTAACGACTGCTGTTGCACCATAATATAAACACTATCGTCCCGAGATGGGTATGCATACGTCGGATTTAAACTCAATCGATTCGCTTGATATTCATTATCTGAAACATTATAATAAAGGTCATAATTTTTAGCAATCATTTCATTAAATTTATATCCTTCTATCATTGAAACTGTTGACATTACTTTAATATGATGTTTCCTAAGATCTTCAAAGTTTTCAATTGGCTGTTCATATACCGATGTTATAAAAAAAGATGACAGCATAGATCCGTAAACTGAGACAATTATAAGTGCAGACCAAAATTGCATCACTCTAATTAGAAAAACTAAAAAATATTCTTTTTCTTGCTTCATTTGAATTGGAATCGGTAAACTTAGAACTTCAGTAAAAGCAATTAATAACGATGTCACAAAGTCTAAACGCTTGTTTAGAACTACCTTCGATATAATCATTTCTACAAAACAACATAATAAAATGGCTGTCACTATATAAATTTTTATTCCCAAACTTAGAGGCAATGTCAAATAACGAGATTTTTCAATTTCCCTACTAGTTCTTACTAATAATCCAAGCGCAGAATAATGGGACGGATATGAGAGGGTTAAATTATGATCAGGGTCAATTATACTTAATGGAAGACAAGAAATTTCCATACTTCCATTTTGTACAAGCTCTATACTTGCCATTAAGCTAATAATTCCTGTTATTGTCCATCCTTCAATTTCTTCTAATGAACTATTCATTGTAGCAAAAAAATTTGTAAGAAACTTATAACTCCATCCTCTAAGCACTTTCTTATTCTCTTCATTTATATAAAAAAATACCAATGGTGGAACATTAATAAATCCAGTAGAAGCTTTGTACCCATTCATATTGTCTGTTTTATCAGGAAATAGTTCCAGTGAGTTCTCTATGGAATAATAATGAATTTTTGGAAAAGGAGTATATCCATATAACCGATTATCGTTTAAAACTATTAAATTTATGAATTTATGCGACCAAACATGATTAAAAAAGTCTTTCAAAATATCCTGCTTGTATGTAAAAACTATTATAGTTTTTATAATACGATTGCCCAGTAAAATTGCACTCATTGTTCCAATAATTTTAAAACTATTGTCATTGATTAACCCAATTGCTAGAGAATTTTTGTGAAAAATGTTTACAAATCTTCTCTGTAGTTCGTTCCTTGATATTAGGACTATTGCAAAATTTATATGCAATTTTGATTCATAGAATGCATCTACGAGCTCTTCGGCGGTGTTCAAACTGTCTTTTGAATGAAATAGAAAAATTTTAGTTATGTTGTGAATATCACGTTCATGTTTGACGATATCCAGAACTTTTAATGGCCAGTTTTTAGTCTCAATAAATTGAAAAAAAAATAACAAAATTATTTTTTCTTTAGAGTGCATTAAAAGTTAAATTACTATCTCTATCACAAATTGTGTTTAAATTACTAGTAATCTGAACAAAAATTAGTTTTATTAATGATTACGACAAAATACTAGCGATAAATTTACTAATTACTAATTTCTCGACTTCAAAAGTGATTTATTATAAAGTATGTAAAGTCTATCGTTAATTCAAATAATATAATTACTTGTTAATCATAATTTGTTCATTATATAAAAAAAAATTTTCTAGATAAAATAATACAATGCGCAGACTATTTTAGTTAAAATATTAAAATTCTTAAATAGCGTTCAATACTTTGGAAATCCGTTTTCTATCCGCACTTGGGGCAATATGGAATGCTCTCCTGCTTTCACTGTTTCCGAACGAATAAAAGTTTGAACTATGAGTTGTGCATCTCCAAAATGAAATGTGAACTTCATTTCATCCTTATTGAACCTTCCTTTTTCCAAATACCATATTAATACTTTTTTAAGAATAAAAGGTGTCCCACCTACACAACCCACAGTACTTGGATTAGAACAGCATACTTTCATATATTAAATTCAAGTGCCACCGAAAGCTTTTTAATGTCGGATCGGTGTAGAAATTCCAGAAATGCCATTTTAAAGGCAATTTAATGTAGATTAATTGAATTTGAAAATATATGCGCTAATTTGGTAAAAATTTATTTATTACCGAGAAAAATTTTAATTTTTTTCTAAACGCGCTATTTTACTTAATTATTCTAAGTGTCACTTTAATATTTAACTGTACAAATTGAATATTTTTAAATCTTCTGTACAGATTAAACAAATTAACTAAAGGTTAGTTATCCCCAAAAGCGAACTTGTGAAAATTGGGCAAATAAACTTAATTAGTGTTTCTTTATAATCAACCGCAGACAGACAGATAAAAAACTCGATGGAAAATTTGCTATAAAATATAACAAAATGATTATATGTATATTTAAAACTGCATTATTTTCTTGCAGTATTAGCTGCAAAACTTGCATTTATTATCAAACATATAATTTAATATATAATTGTAGCAAATGTTTTACTCCAAAATTTTAGTTTTTAATTCTTTTTTGTAGTGAAAATTAAATGACAAAAAAAACTTTTTATACAAAATAAGGTGCTGAGATTTTTATCTGGAATATTGCTATAATCATACGAAAAAATCTATTAAAAAGTAAAAATATGAGCTATTTTCCCTTGCTATGACAAATATATCTAATCTTGCTAAAGTTATCCACTAGGACTAGATCGATTTGCGGCAGCTATCTTTTCAGCCTATATTAATTTATTTTTTTATTTTCTGAGTTTTTGCCTCAAATATCAAAACTAGTTCTTAAAAAAAATTAATTATGACTCATAAGAGTAATTAAGCCAAATATGTATTAATATTCTTGTATAATAATATAATTTTATTTCATAAAGTTATTAACGTAAAAGAATTTTGCATTTACAACTAATAGAAAAATTAAAATTTTAAATTTTTAATCAAAATATTTTATTTTGGCTTTTAAAAATGCAATAAATTTGGCTCCTGACGATTTACTGGCCATTATTTCAAGAATAAATGCTATTATAGACCAAATCATTCCTACTGCGAACACAGCCCATCCTACAAGTAAATGTCCTAACATCAGCATAATATCATGATCATTCTCGTCACGAAATATTTTTAAAATTTTAAATCTAACAGCATCAAAAAAATCTTCCCGTTTCCAATGTTCTATTATACCGGATTCTTTTAAACGAAAAGCATATTTATTCAATCTATCTAAATATGGAACATCCCATTGAAAAAAATATGTAATTAAATAAGTTTGAATTTTTAATTTGCTATATCTCATTTTAGGTTTTTTCATAAGAGACTGCTGTTCAACCATAATGTAAACACTATCATCACGAGACGGATAAGCAAAAGTAGGATTTAATTTTAATCTGTTTTCTTGATAAACAGAATCTGATACATTATAATACAGATCATAATTTTTAGCTATCATTTCATTATATTTATAACCTTCAATCATTGAAACAGTTGACATAACTTTTATATGTTGCTTTCTTAAATCTTCAAAATTATCAATTGATTTTTCGTAAATCGATGTTATAAAATATGATGACAGCATTGAACCATAAACAGAAACAATTATCATTGAAGACCAAAATTCCATAACTCTAATTAAAAAAACTAAAAAATATTCCTTTTGTTTGTCCATTTTGAAGGGAATTGGTAAACTTAATATTTCAGTAAAAGCAATAAATAAAGATGTTGAAATACTTATTCGTTTATCGAATACCACACGAAAAATTATTATTTCAACTAAAGCGCACTGTAGCATTGCAACCAAAAGATAAATTTGTATTTCCAATGTTAATGGCATCATTAAATAATTTGCCCTTTCTATTTCTCTACTAGTTCGAACTAACAATCCCAGTGACGAAAAATGTGACGGATATGATAATGAGAAATTATGTGCTGAATCTATAATACTTAGTGGAATTGATGTTACTTCAACAGTATTATTATTAATAAATGCAATATTTTCCAAAAGACCTATTATTGAAGTTTCATTCCAATTAATTTCACCCAATGTTACATTTATGCTGTTAAAGAAATTCAATAAAAATTTATAACTCCATCCGCGAACTTCTTTCTTACCTTGCTCATTGAATCGAAAAAATAATAATGGTGGCACGTTAAAATAAGCTGTAATAACTTCATAACCTTTTAAATTATTAGTTTTATCTGGGAATAATTTCAAAGAATTATTAATAGTATAATAATGAATACTATTTGGATATGGATTGTAACCATATATTGCATTTTTGTTCAATATTATTAAATTTATAAATTTTTTTGACCATACATAATTAAAAAAACTTTCTAAATATATTTCATCATTATTTAAAATTGCTAAAATTCGAATATTCCGAATACCAAGAAATAGTGAAGAAATTTTTTCAATTATTTGATAATTTTTTTCTTCAACAATTACTATTATTAAAGCATTTTTGTTAAACATGTTAAAAAATTTTTCATTATCATTAGGTTTATATTTTATGGAAAATAATACCATTGTTACATCAATATCGTATGTGGAAATTTTCTTTATTATTTCGTCTGCAATATCTTCTGAACTATTTTTATTAGATGAATAAAAAAAGAAAATATTTGAAATATCACGAAAATATTGCTCTCGTTTTATAATCCTTGAAATAATTTCAGTTGAATTTTCAATTTCTGAAAAAATGCATTGAAATATCCAGAATAAAATTATTTCTTTTTTATATTCCATCCCGATTCGTGTTATATCGTATAAAATATAATAGTGTCTTATTCTTAATAATATTTACTTTGTATAATGCAAACCTATATGTATAATTTTCATATTTTCAAATTAACAAAATAATTAATCATATTTCAATAATTTATTTGTACATATACCTGTAAGGCTTAACGTAATAAATAAACATAAAATAAATATGTAATAATTTAAATATTAAAAACAAAAGGAAAATATAATGATTTTTGTGTTTTTACTATTTATAATTTTCTCGAATTTTTTTAATTTTCCAAGGAGCAGGACAACTATTGTATACGAAAAAAATTTATGCAATTGACTTGCTCTTATTAATTCTAGCTTAACCCTGAATTTTGGATCAATTTTAAGGCAATTATAATTTTTTATATCTATTAAAATTAAACATATTAAAAAATAAAGATTAAACATAAAATTAAAATGAAAGCTAAATATTTCATATATACGAAATTTTCTGTCATAAAACTCATAATGGCTGTGTTCTTCACAAATATGAAAAATCGAGCCAAAGGATAAATTATCTATAATTAATGTATCTTCATCAATAAATAGTCTCAAAATTTTTGAATTAAAAGCATAAATGAATTCAACCTGCAATACTTGATGTAAGTAATGAAGATGTAACATAAATATCTAACGGTCGATTGAAAAATATTCGAAATCATATCAGACAGCATTTAAAAATATAAATATGATACAAGGATTTATCTATTTTTAATGCACGAAGTGCAGCAGTTTAATCTAGGGAATTCTACAGACAGACTAACCGTAAATAAATAAACAAAGTTAAATATTTTTTAGATGTATGTTTTTATTGTTACGAGTTATGATTCTTTTGAATACAAAAAAATTGTACATCATATACTTATTTTATGAAAAAAAAATTCCAGAAAAAAACTCACTACAGCTATAATTTCTCCAATTGCCAATAGACTCCATCCTACAAGCAAGTGATTTAATTCTAAAAGAACTTCTTCATTCTCCTTATCACGAAATATTTTTAAAATTTTAGATTTTAAAGCATCAATAAAGTCAACCTTCTTCCAATACTCTATAATGCCAGCTTCCTTAAGTTCAATATAATATTTGTCAAATTTATCTACATAAGGAGTGTCCCATTGCAAGAAATATGTTATCAAAAATGTATGAATTTTCAATGTACTATATCTCATTATCGGTTTTTTCATTAAATATTGTTGCTCTAACATAATATAAACGCTGTCATCTCGAGATGGATATGCATATTTTGGATTTAAAGTTAGTCTATGTTCTTGAAATTCGTCCGAAGATACATTTACATACATATCATAGTTTTTGGCAATCAAATCATTATATTTGTAAGCTTCAAACATTGTTGTCACTCCCATTACTTTTATATTATGTTTCCTTAAATCATCAAAATCATTTATAGGTTTTTCATAGACATTTGTAATAAAATATGATGACAAAAGAGAACCATAAATTGAGACAATTATAATAGCCGTCCAAAATTCCATTAATCTTATTAAGAAAACTAACAAATGTTTTTTCTGTGTATTCATGTCATAGGGAATTGGTAAACTTAAAACTGCTGTAAAGCCGATAAATAAAGATGTTGAAAAGTCTAGTGGACTATTGAAAACTATTCGAGATAATAACATCTCTACTAATCAGTATTTTAAAATAGATACCAATAGATAAATAAGTAAATGAAGAGGTATTGGTAAAATCAAATATAAAGATTTATCAATTTGTTGACTGGTTCTCAAAAGAAATCCGAGTGATGAATAATGTGATGGATAAGATAATGTCAAATTATGATCTGGGGCAATAACACTGATAGGAAAACTTGATATATCTACAGTGTTATTAACAACAAGCCCTATGTTATCAAACCCAAGAAACATTTTAATCTCAGTTTTTTTGTTATACCTACTTCAGAGCTTTATAAGAGAATAATAGTTGATTTGGCCAAGAAAGAATTTGTGTATCCACTAATAGACTCTTATAAGAATTTCTATTAAATGGATCAAAGATTTCGAGATTAATTAATCTCGAAAACCGATATTAAAGTTCACTTTTTTTTCTTAAAGAGTTAATTGGTTTAAAAAACCGGCGTTAAAAATCAACTTTGATTATTAACAGTCTCATTTGCGTACTTTATTAGTATCCGTTCAATGTATAATATTTATGTGTATATCATAAAATAAAAATAAAAATAAAATGTGTATATCAAATTAAGTACGAAATTGTTTTTTCCTCTCTGAGTACACTCATACTTACATAATTATTAGACTGTATAACAAAAAAATTTTTGCTGTAGGGAATTTCTATCAAGAACCGGCATTATAATTAAATTTTGTTTATTAAAGATCTCATTTGATCATGTTATTAGTATCCAATCAACAAAAAAAGGATTCCAAAAAAACATGTATTGATTTTTTTTTTGAGTACACCTATACTAAGATAATTATTAGAATGTATAATATAAAATATTTTTTTGATGTAGGGAATCTCTATCAAGAACCGGCATTATAAATCACTTTTGTCACTTTCAAAGATCTCATTTGATCATGTTATTAGTATCCTTCCGAAAATTGTAGTGTGTGAGGGGGTCAAAACAAGTGAAATATAAATACACCTTTTGTTTCTTTTCTTGATTTGTATAAAATATTAAAGGTTTCGTACAATAGTTTTTTGACATATTTTTTTCTTGCTACATGATAATTTTTGTTTTTAATTTTTATATTTCGATTTGTTTTTCGATTAAAAAGTTAGAATTTTAAGTTAACTTTTCCATAATAAAAAATAATAAAGGGTAAATAACAAGGACGGTTACACTCGTACATATCATCTATTCTATATTATTGAAAGTCCATGATTGATTTTTAATTTTTATTGTGAAAATTTCATGTGGGAGATAAATTCAAAGTTCGCAGGTGGTGAGCTACTAGAGAAACCGCTTTTGAAATTTGTCTCAAATTTTATCATTAAGTAGCCTAGGAATCAGAGATAGTTATAGGGTACTACAAATTTTGATCCAAGACACACACATACACTCACACCCACCATATTCACACACACACACACACACACACACACACACACATACACAGACACACACATACACACACACACACACATACACACACGCACACATACACACACGCACATACACACACACATACACGCGCACACATACACACACGCACATACACACACACATACACGCGCACACACACACACACACACAACACGGCGGGATCCCGTGCGGAGACAGATAATCTCAAATTAATTTTTTAATTAATTCCTTTGAACCATAACTTGTAAAATTTAAAATGATGTTATTAAATTATTAAGACCTGGATGAATAACTTAAAAGTTTCTTTTATGATAATAGAAGGAAAGTGATATGGAGGAAAAATTTACTTTAATTTAGTTTTTAAATATTTTGTCTAGTTCATTTTCGCTGAAATAAGCAATGATTTTTTATATTCTTTGTTTGTAATAAATTACAAGATTAATTTCAGTCATCGGAAATTAAAATGTTCATCCAATCCCATATAATTGTTCATGTCCTCCATTACCAACTTGAATAAATCAAAGAAATTCTATGAGAAAAATTTAAAATTTGATGATTAATTTTAATTTTGCTAAGGGTACTCAATGTTTTTAGCTGTATATTGGGCACAATTGCATTGTTTCTTGCCTTGCATAAAGTTTTAGGAGAATATATTTTCCATTTGACTTATATAAACTTATAATGTTGTATTATTGTTAATATTAAATATTTCGCTATAAACAATTATTATATTTTGTCTTCTGATAAAAAATTTACATGCTAATAAAATGCATAAAATTACACAAGCTAATAAATTGTAAATTATAAAATACATATAAAGTATTAATTGCATTTATATTTTTACTCATTTATTATGTATACCTCTTTTACATTTTTTATTTTTATTATTCATATAAAATTAAAAATTTTTTTAAAGTGACCAATACTTATACAAAATATATTATACAGAAAAAAAGAGCAAAAAAATGTGTTATACCAGCGAAAAATTATACTTATAATGTAATTGTAGTATGTTAATATCTCCTTATTAGTCCGTTATTATCTTCTTACTGAACAAAATTAGACTTATAATTTTCGCCTTTTTTGGGGTAATAAGGGGATTCGCTACCTTTATTAGTACGTTATTAGGATGTAGAATCATTCTCATAACGTATTTGTATTCCCTTATAAAGCTAATTTGTTAGTTGGGAATACTCCTCTTATTGCGAGTACATCCCAATCAATTTCTTCCAATGTAGCGTTTATCTTTTCAAAAAAAGAGGAAAGTAATTTATAGCTCCATCCCATCCCATTAGGACTTTTTCATTTTTTTCATTCAAATAATAAAATATGATAGGAGGAACATTGTTATAAGCTGTCATAACTTTATGTTTGTTCATATTTTGGCATTTATCTGGAAACAGTTCTTGGGTTTGATTAATAGAGTAAAATTGGATTTTCGGGAAGGGGTTATAGCCGTATAATCCATACTCAGTTAAAACTATCAAATTTATAAACTTATTTGACCAAACATCTTCACAAAATTCTTCTATAGTTCATAGATAATTATGCAAAATTGCTAAACATCTTGTATTTCGAATACTCATAATTCCTAAGAAATCATAATTTCCATCTCCAAATATCGCAATCACTAAGGAATCTGTAGAGAACAAATTTGAAAATCGCATTTCCATTTGAAAATCTCTTGACAATAAAATTGTTGTTAAAGCTAGCTCATTTGTAAACAATTTTATTTTTTCTAATACATTTTCTATGATATTTGTGCCACTAATTGAATGAAAAATGAAAATTTTCGTAATATTACGAGTGTTTTGTTCATTTTGTATTATACTTGTTATAATATCTAAATTTAAATAAGAGCAGTCAATGCAACTTAGCATTAAAAACACTAACAGCTTTCCTATCATTTTGAATGATAACTGTATACTAAATTTTATCGAAAACTTTTATTTCATTAATCATTTTATGCTTATCTCGTCATTATGAATATATCATTAATGTTTTCTCATTATCAATAAATAATTATTTAAATAATTAGTTAACATAATCAGCATAAGAATTCAAATCAAACGCATACAGTAAAAAACAATTTTGAATTAAACAAATATTCTATACAATTATTGTATACACATTATGTACACATTACACATTATGTAAATCTCAATAATCTATTTTACTAATTAGGATTTGGCAAAAGGCATCCGCGTATCCCATAATAAAAAATACTAAAATGAAAATTAACTAAATTACATTACACAGATATACTATTGCTCAAAAAAAATATAAGCATTATCATCTGTACCATTATATGCGTAATTAGGATTTAAAGTTAATCAGTGTTTTTGAAAAACTTCCCCAGAAACATTGATAAATAAATCCATATTTCCAGTTATGGATTGTAAGCTTAAGATTCTATCATGGTAGGTGTAGATTAGAAACTTCTCTTTTACTATAGTTTTTATCAAATTCTACACATTTCTTTTGACATATATAATTTTGTTCTTTCGGTCGTCAACGATTGATAATATACCGTGTTTCCTGAATTCGACTCCATAAAATTTTCAACTCAACGAAAACTCAAATCTATTTAAACTTATCTACGAAAAAATCGTAGTAGTTTATAGTTCTCGTTTTATCATTTCGAATTTATATGATAAAAAATATGAACGAAGAAACCTGTATATAAGTATTTAACTTTAATAAAAAAATGGAACAAGAATGCTCAATGATATTTATTTATTAAATTGTTGAAAATTTTATAAAATATAATTGCTATCAACAAAACACAAAGGTAGAAACAAAATGCAGCGTCAGGATTGGCCACAATGTTAAAATCGTTGTTGGGAAAAGACGGCATAAAAATTGTAATTGAATTGATTAAAATTAATATCTTCGACAAGGACATCGGTGATTCTTGTGCCAGATGATTTCGGATCGACACTGCCTTCGGTTTCTACCTTAATCAGAGAAAAAATTGAATTTGTGAAAATAACAGCTTTCAAATGTTATACATACATAACTTTTGATGTGTAATGCAATGTGTGAAATCTATACATTTAAAACAAATTAATATTTTGATTTAAGCTAATCTCTCTTAACATCAAGCTATGTTTGAATAGAATACACAAACATATAATTTCAAGATTAATCATTTATTAAAATTTTTTAAAATTTTTTTCTTCAAAATGAGTTTTGATTTACTTTTATTACGCTTAAGTTTAAAAATTTTGTTTTTTCCATCAATTTTATCAACAATCAGCTCAATTATAAACCCTAACAGAGCAATAGTTTCCCCAATTATTAATAATGACCACGCAAATAATAAATGTTCTAATCCTAAAATAATTAATCTACTGTCATCATAATCACGAAATATTCTTACTATTTTACATTTGACAGCATCAAAAAAATCCTCATTCTTCCAGTGTTCAATAATTCCACCTTCTTTTAATCTCAAACAAAATTCATCTAATTTTTGGACATATGGAGTATCCCATTGTAAAAAATATGCAATTAAAAAAGTATGGATTTTAAAATTACTATATCTCATTGTTGGTTTTTTCATAAGTGACTGCTGCTGAACCATTATGTACACACTGTCATCTCGGGATGGATAGGCATAAGTAGGATTTAATTTTAATCGATTTTCTTGCCAAATGTCATCTGATACATTATAATACAGATCATAATTTTTCGCTATCAATTCATTATATTTATATCCTTCAATCATTGAAACTGTTGACAAAACTTTAATATTATGTTTTCTTAAATCATTAAAATCTTCTATTGGTTCTTCAAATATTGTAGTCGTAAAATATGATGTCAATAGTGAGCCATAAATTGAAGCTATTATTATTGCAGACCAAAATTGCATTAGTCTTATCAAAAATACTAAATAATATTTTTTTTGTGAATTTATATCAAATGGTATTGGTAAGCTTAATACTTCTGTAAATGCAATAAATAACGATGTAATGAAATCTAAAGGTTTATCAAATACAATTCGTGATAATAATAATTCAACGAAACAAAATTGTATTATAGCAACTAAAAAATATAGCCTTATATCAAATGTCAACGGTAGAAGTAAATAATTATAACTTTGAATTTCTTTGCTTGTCCTCAATAATAAACCAAGTGTAGAGAAATGTGTTGGATAAGATAAAGTGAAATTGTGTGCTGGATCTATTATGCTAAGTGGTTTACATGTTATTTCAATTGTCTTATTGTGTATAAATTCAATCGTTTCTAATACACCGATTAAACCCTTGTCACCCCAATTTATTTCTTCTAATGACGCATTTAAATTTTTAAAAAAATTATAAAGAAGTTTATAACTCCAGCCCAACAAGATTTTCTCATTTTTCTCATTCAAATAATAAAATAATAATGGTGGTACATTATTATATGCTGTAATAACTTTATAATTTTTCATATTTGAACATTTATCTTGAAATAATTTATTAAAATTATTAATTTTATAATAATTAACACTAGGGAATGGACTGTAACCGTATAAAATTTCATTTTTTATAACAATTAAATTAATAAATTTATTTAACCATGCTAGTTCAAAAAATTCTTGTAATTTATTTTTATTGGATCTTCTTTTATTGCATTTTATATAAACAATACATTTTATATGTCGACCCCCAAGAAAACTGATACTCATAATATCAAATAATTTATAATCATCATATTTTTTATTAGTAAGTATTGCTAAAATTAATGAATCTTTAGAAAAAAGATAATTAAAATTTTTTATATTTTTATAATTAGTTGAAATTGAAATTAATATGATATTGAAATTATTATTATTTAATTTTGATATAATTTCTGTCAAAATATCTTTTATATTTATCGAATAAAAAAAAAATATTTTATTTATATTATTCTCTTGTAATTGCTGATTTAATATCCTTGTTATTAAATTACTAGAATTGGATTTATTAATTATAAGAAAAATAAAGAATAAAATTAAAATTTCTTTATTCATTGCTTACTACATATTTAGTTTTATACTAAAAAAGGCAGGTACTATACATATAAATAAATATACCTAATAAACATTTTTGATTCAAAAATAAAAAAAAAAAAAATATGTTGACATGATTAATTGATTTTAAAATAATTAATTAAAAAACTCATTTAAAATTATGTTAGGTTTTATTTTTATAGGTTTTATTTATATAACTACGGGGAAATTCGTAGGATTTAGAATTTAATATTGAATTCGAAAGATGACAAATATTTCTTTTTAACATATATTTTAACGATAAGCTCATTAAGTGGAAATTTGGAGAGCTACAAACTGACCTTCTTGCTTTGTGTTGTTAAACTGCCAATTAGACAATTAGACATTTGAAAAATTACGTAAAAAGAAAAAATCTTCATAGTCAAGACTAAAAATCTTGATTAAACTTAAAATATATTATATATTATTTTTTAACGAAAAATAAAATCAAAACAAAAAACGAAAATACATACCAAAAAAAATCTTCATTTCTGAAAACATCTAATCTTAAATTGCAGGTTATATGTTTTATTTGTATTGTTGTTGTAAAATATCTCACCAAAAGGATAATTTATAATTAAATGTGAATTTATAATATGAAGTATGAAGCCCGTTTGTCACATTTTGATTTTACAAACAGTTCAATCCTTCATCACAATCAGGGGTAAAATTTTTTTAAGCTTCATTCAATCGAAAACCGACCAAAAATATAGTTTATCAGACAGCATTCCAATAGAATAATAATAATGCATTTGTAATATAATATGATTTTTATTGATCTAATTATATGAAAATTTTAAAACAATAAAATTTCAAATAAATTATGTACATAATAATAAATTTATACATATTTTTAGTAATATTCTTTCATGTAAGCATGACTGTCCTGTGTTCAATACAACACAAAAATCCTAAATTTTTCTCTTTGTAGGATTGAATATGTAAAATTTAATTTAAAATTTATCTGTCACTGTCTATTAATAGTTTTGTAATCTTGTGTTGGCCAATAATATTGTAATGCCTCATAAATCTCTCATATCCATCAGATGACCCGAAAACTTCTGATCAATGAAAATTTTTGTCGTATCTTTCAGGGTGTCCACAACATACTAAATAAAAAATTGCTAATAACAACAAATGAAACACCAGGTCGATTTGCGTAGTCGAATTAATGTAATCAGCATTTTTTTGTAGTGCTTAAGCAGTAACCAATTGTATTCTTACATATCGCCTGCTCAGAAATGAAACAACGTATAATGAAAAGTATAGTTTCGAGTAATTTGAATTTAAAGATTTGCAAATTAAAAAAAACGTATTTTTTCATACGTACAATTTTCATCTAAAAAACATATTTTAATCAACATTAAGAATATTGCAAAGCAGTTGTACTTATAAAATCGAGTACGAGGAATCGAATGGTGCTATTGTCAAATAATGACGTATAAATGTCATACGTTTTTCATTTCTCAGCAGACGATATACAGTTGAGCTGCAGAACTGATTTTTAAATTTTGTCGAACCGTTTGTTAAATTTGATCGAACCTTTTGTTATTGCAATAATTCAAATTTCTACTTCATTTTGATATATGTACAATGTACCTATACTTAACCAGAATATATATAATTTTTCGATTACGCTGGAGTTAACACTAATTTATCATATTCAGTATCATTGAGTACCTATAATTATAATAAGCATATTTTTAGGTGTTATTTAAAGAGAAAATACGTTGTGTTTTAAATATTCAATCATTTGAACAGCTATTTTTCCTTTCTATGACAAAAACTAATCTTATTAATATTATCTACTAGTTCGAATTGACCTGTGTACATTGTAAGATATATACTGCTATATTTTGCGTCGTCATTCAAAATTAAAAAATATGGGATTTAATAAGTTTTGACTTGGGGTCGATATCATGCTTGATCTGATTTTCTTTTCGTGAACACGCTAATCAAGGAAAATAGCCAGTGCGATGGCATACATTTTATGCAACATAATTTTTTTTTCTCATCTTCTTACTGAACTCTTTCGAAAAATAATTTAAAGTTTTTATTAATTTTTTTTTATATTTTTCTTTTTATATTTTTTCAAATAGAAAGTTCCAAAATATTATTATTTCTTATGTTCAAAAGTGTAACATTCGTCATATACATAAAAATATTTTCAAAGAAAAATTATAGATTTTACTTACAAGGTCTTAACTTGTGCGTCAATTGATGCTTTAAACTTTAAACACTTTGCCAGTCCACTTCGACAATATTTCTGTTATTCTATCATGCGTTGTCCAGCAATCTAATAATCCTGACCTTGATACTGGCAATATAATTTTAATTGAATTTTCAGGTTTATGGAATAATAGTTTTTTAGCATAAATCTCAATATAAAAACATATAATTGCAATCATTTCACCCAACCCCAATAAAATCCATGCTAGCCATAAACATCGTACCTCCAAAACGAAAGCTCTTTCGTCATCATGTAAAATTGTTAAAATTTTATATTTAATTGCATCAATGAAATCTTCTCGCTTCCAATGTTCCATGATACCTGATTCTTTAATTAAAAGTAAAAACCTGTCAAATTTTTGTACAAATGGACTATCCCATTGCATGAAGTATGTTATTAAAAATGTATGAATTTTAAAGTTACTAAATTGCATTCTAGGTCTTTTCATTAAATATTGCTGCTGTAGAAAAATATAACTACTGTCATCTCTTGTTGAGTATGCATAACGAGGATTTAATGAAATTCTATTAGCATTAAAAGTATCACCACTAACATTTACGAATAAATCTAAATTATTTTGTATTAAATCGTTAAATGAATTTATTGCTATTAACGTTGGAACTGTCATAATTTTAATATTCTGTTCTCTCAAATCATCAAAATTATCAATCGGCTTCTCATATAAATTGGTAATAAAATATGATGATAATAATGATCCATAATATGAAACTATCATCATTGATGACCAAAATTCCATTGAACGAATTAAAAAAACTAAAAAATATTTTTTCTGACTATTTAGATCAAATGGTATTGGTATACTCAAAACTTTAGTAAATGCTATTAATAGTGAAGTGATAAAATCAATTGGATTATTGAAAACAATTCTTGATATTAACATTTCTACTAAACAACCTTTTAGCATCGCTAGTATAATGTACATTTGTATTTCAAACGACAATGGTCTTATTAAAAATTTATACTTTGGTATTTCTAGGCTAGTTGGTACCATTAATGCTAGTGCTGAATAATATGCTGGATATGATAATGTCATATTATGGCTGGGATTGTGAATATTTAATGGGGTTGGAAATATTTCAACCGTATTGTTATTAACAAGCTCTACACTTTCACCTAAACTTATATAACCAAAATTTTTTGGTGATACATCTAATAATGAAGCATTAAATTTTTTAAAAAAATTAAATACAAGTTTATAACTCCAACCCATCATTATTTTTTCCCTTTTCTCATTCGGGGCAAAAAATAATATTGGCGGTCTATTAATATATGAAGTTAGAACTTTGTGTCCCAACATATTATCACATTTGTCGGGAAAAATTTCATCTAAATTGTTTTCATTAATTAGATAATATGTTGATGATTCTTCATAACCATTATATCCATACAATATGCCATCAATTAATATTATTGTATTAACGTATTTATTAGACCATAGATATTTAAAATGATCTGTCAAATTTGTATTATTCTCAATTATAACTAAGGTTTTCATATTTCTTAATCCAAGTAAAATCTTATTCATAGTTTTCATTAAGTCATAATCAAAATTTCTCATTATAACAATATTTATAGAGTATTTTGAAAAATATGTTGAAAATTTTGATTTTACTTTACAATTGGTAGAAATTAAAACTATTTGTAATGACATTTCAGTAAAAAATTTATCTATCATAAATTTTAATTCATCCGATCTATTTGAATAATTTTCTGAATGAAAAATAAATATTTGTGATAAATTTTGTTCATTTTGTTGTTGTTGAACGAAATTCAAAATTTTTTTAGTATAAAAATTCATTTCAACAAAGTCAAACAAAAAATATAAAAATATCAAATAATTATATTTAAGATACATTTCTATAAATATGTTAACTTTCTAATGAATTTCTAACATAATATTATTTTTATTTTTTTAAATAAAAATTACAACTATAGTTTTATTTTATTTTGACCTTATACTGATTATCTTCACATAATTAGATTGAGTACCTACTACCTACATAACAAAAATCAACATCAATTTATTATCACAACATGTGTAAAGACAATTATTATTCTAATTATTAAGATTTACGAAGTAATGAATATGTCAACTATAGTATAAGTTTTATATGGTTTACAATGCAAACTAGAAAAATTATTCATAAATTAAATCATAATTAGAAATTTCTGTTCACTCTATAAATTTTTTTAACCGAGTTGTTCCTTTTTTTTTTTGTTAAATTTCTAAGTAAAAATCAGTGAATAAAATTATATCAAATATAATTTAAAAAAAAATAAAAAAAATAATATAAGTGAATTAAAATTAAATATAAAAAAAAAAATAATTATATTATTTTTATGCTTCTTTTTAGTCATTTTATTTTTTCTTTTTTTTTAATTACTCAAACGCACAAACGCAATGTATGCGCAAACAATAACTTCTGCCATTTTTCGGGTAATCAGGACATATTTTATTTGCCCAAATCAATTTAAATAAACAATGCTGTGTTTTATCAGTTGAATTTTCTTTAACTCCATCAACTCAACAACTATATTTATGAATATTTTGCGAATCCTAATATTTAAACCCGAAGTCTCTAAAACCATAGACGAAATAGATATAGACTGGCAATATCATCTTTTTTCTCTTTTTTTCATATGGGATTTTAAGATTATTTTTTCAGCAGATTTTGAAATCAAAAAGACCCACTCATATGTTTTCTGACATTAATTTTGTTTAAATTTGTTGTTATTTTTTGTAAAATTTAGGGAATGAGTATAAGAGTATCCGTGCAGCAATAAATAAAAACTTCAAATACCTAAATATTATTATCATTAACTTTTATTTAAACTAAATTAAAAATAAATTTATTTGCAATAAAGAAAAAAACATAATAAAATTTCAGAAAGTATGTACACAGTAAAGTAAAATCACGAGAATAGTATAAATAAAAAAAATAATACTAAGAAAATTCTAAAACCAAATTAGGTATTTATGTTACATTTTTATTAAACAAAAAAAAAACAAAGTAATTTCATATATACACACATACTTGTAACAAAAAAATTTAAATTAAAATGAATTAGATTATTCACAAACCAGAAAATAATATCAATTTATTGAATTTCTGCCGCGAAATAATTTTTAGTCTTGTCTTGTCTGGTAGATTTTCAGTTTCAGCATTTTATGTATTCTGTGAACCTATACAAAAGTTTAAATATAAATATTTATATTTAAACCAATACAAAAGTTTACTACAAAAAAAAATTCCGTTCAAAAAAGTCCACTCATATGTTTTCAATTTTGTGCTGAATTTTTTTTCTTTCAATGCAAGTCTAGATATATTTTGTTTATGTCTAAAACCTATTCCGTTAATTATTATATCACTGTTTTTTTTTTCAATGTTTTGTTTTGACTAATAGGTCATTAAAAGTTTTAATGGTTTTAATAATATTCTTATAATATTAATATAAGGATTTTATATAAGAGGATTAAATTTCTGCAAATAAATTGACGTTTATTTTTTTAATTGTTATCTGTATATAAATCTTCTCACTTTCTTCAATACCTCTACATGTGACATTTATAAACCGGTTTTGATAATTTTTTTTTTTTTAAATCAAGGTATCCTAATTTTGTTTGAATCACTTTTTTTTGGAATTTTGATTAAAGCGTTCAATTCGAAATTAATTTTTAAATATTTATTACAATAAAATGTTGATAGTAACAAGAATTTGAAATTACAGAGACGACGATGAAAACTAAATTAATAATTTTTAATCGAAGTTCGTTAACAATTTGATATTTATAATATGATTAATCATAATCAAATAAAAACTATTGTTACTCGAATTACTAGTACGGTCGATTACTAGTTATTTATTATTTAATTAAATAAAAATTTTACATTCATTTGATGTGTTCAATGTTATATTCATTTTTTTCCAACTTTCGCAAATTTAACTTTTGATTTCCTTTTGTTTTTTTTGGGAAAACTCAAAAAAAAATATATAGAGTAAAAAAACCTCGAAAAAAAAACCTCGAAAAAATCAACATCGAAAAAAAAAACCTCGAAAAAAAAAATTTCGAAAACAAACCTCGAAAAAAAAAACTTCATTCGTTCAACGTTTCATCGACCAGATATTGGTTCAAAGCTATTCGATTCATCACTTTCTTCATCTTATTTACTTTCATTATATATTTTCATAAAACATATACATATATAATTTAAATTATCTGCGGTTCAATAATAATTTTAATGAAGCATCTTTACTTTCTACAATTTCCTAATTCTTCATAAAACTATCAAAACATACATAATATATTTTTCTGTCTTTGTTTTCTTCGGCAAATTTAGATTTGGATTCTTTAGAATATTTAGATGAATGTTAGACAATTTTGAAATTATATTAAAATTTTTAAAACGGTGAGATTTAACTAAAATTATTAGAAAAACATTAGTCAAAGACGAAATCGTCCTAACCTTTCAAATACCCTTACTAGTAAATTTCTGAGTTAAAAATTAAAAGTTAAAAATTAGACATTTATGTTATTTTGTTGTTTTTTTTTTTAATGAAAAATTTAAAAAATATATGACAATTTGTGTTGGAGTCCTTAATATATGTATGGCTAAAAATTTAAACATCAAAAATAGTAATTAGAAGTTATTTCGATACTCCATCTATCTGAAGTAGAAAAAGGCAAATTTTTGGATAGAACAACAACTAAAACAAGAAATCGAACGCATGGACTTAGAACTAATTTTGTAAGATTCTGTCTGTTTCAGTTAAGCAAACTGCTTAACAGCTTCGCAATAGCATTGCAAATTAGGTATCGAAAGTTCTATAAGAAATCACTGGTCACTTATCCAGAATAATAATATTTAAGTTATTTTTATAAAACTTTATTTGTTTCAGTTAGTTCATTAATACATTTATTCCTTTTACTTTTATCTAAAAAATAAAAAATAAAACGAGTGCAATCGACTCAGAAATAAATTGTTGATAAAATTGTAAATTGAAAAAAATTATACTTAAATACATATTGGTATAATTATTTGGCATTATCAGATCATCAAATGTGAGAAAAATACTCACACTTTACTTAGATTCGGCCGTCAATGGATGCTTTGTACACTTTGAGAATCCGAAAATATCCCTGATATTGACAATGATGATCTTGATGGCATGGTAACTTCAGTTGAATTTTTAGATTTATTGAATAATACCTTTTTAATAAAAAGCTCAATGCAAAAAGATATAGTAGCAACAATCTCACCACAACCTAGTAAAATATAGCCTAACCATAAGTATTCCAAATCAAGAACTAAATCTCTTTCGTCATCCTTAAATATTTTTAAAATTTTATATTTAATTGCATCTATGAAATCTTCTTGTTTCCAATGTTCTATAATACCAGCTTCTTTCATTAAAAGTACAAATCTATCAAATTTTTGTACAAATGGACTATCCCATTGCATGAAATATGTTATTAAATATTTATGAATTTTGAAATTAGTAAATTTCATTCGAGGTCTTTTCATTGAATATTGTTGTTGTAGAAATATATAACCGCTGTCATCTCTTGATGTATAAGCATAATGCGAATCTAATGAAATTGTATGTGATTGAAAAATATCACCTTTAACAGTAAAATATATGTTTCTTTGATATGTTTATTTGATGACACTAGTGTTGGATCTACCATTACTTTCATATTTTGTTCTCTTAAATCATCAAAATTATCAATTTGTTTCTCATATAAATTTGTAATAAAATATGATGATAATAAAGAACAATAAATGGAAACAATTATCATTGCTGACCAAAACTCCATTAAACGAATTAAAAATACTAAAAAATATTTTTTTTGACTATCTATATCAAATGGTACTGGTAAACTTAAAACTTCAGTAAATGCTATTAAAAATGAAGCATCAAAATCAAGTGGAGTATTGAAAACAATTCTTGATATTAACATTTCTACTAAACAAGCTCTTAACATCGATAGAATAAAATAAATTTGTATTTCGAACGGAAAAGGCATAATTAAATATTTATATTTTGGTATTTCAATGCTAGTACAACTAATGCTAATGCTGAATAATGTGCTGGATATGATAATGTCATATTATGGCTGGGATCATGTACACTTAATGGGATTGGAAATATTTCAACAGTGTTGTTATTAACAATTTCAATACTTTCAGTTAAACTTGTATAACCAAAAATTTTTGGTGATACATCTAATAGTGAAGCATTCAATTGTTGAAAAAAATTATAAACCAATTTATAACTCCAACCCATCATTATTTTCTCCCGTTTCTCATTTAATGCAAAAAATAATATTGGCGGGATATTAATGTACGAAGTTAGAACTTTATGTCCCAACATATTATTACATTTGTCGGGAAAAATGTCATCAAAATTATTTTCATTAATTAAATAATAAGTTGAAGATATTGCATAACCATTATAACCATATAATATGTCATAAATTAAAATTATTGTATTAACATATTTATTAGACCATAGATATTTAAAATTTTCTGTCAAATTGGTTTTATTATCTATTACAATTAACGCTTTCATATTTCTCAATCCAAGTAAAATGTTATTCATAGTTTTAAGTCATAATCAAAATTTCTCATTATAACAATATTTAAAGAGAATTTTGAAAAATATGCTGAATATTTTAATTTCAATTTAAAATTGGTAGATACTAGACCAATTTGTAATGACATTTCATTGAAAAAATTTGTTGTTGTTGAACAAAATTCAGCATTTTATTAGTAAAAAAATTCATTTCAACAAAAGATATAAAAATATCAAATAATTATATTTAAGATACATTGCTATAAATATTAGAACTTTATTCTACGGAATTTCTATCAAACTAGGATTTAAAGAAATTTACTGAAGTTATTATATTACAACAAATAATTTTATTATTAAACATAAATAGAGAAAAATATACAAAATATCAATCATCGTTGAATGTATAAAGACAATTATTCTAATTAGTGTTATTTAATAGATAAAATTATTATAAATTAATTTATTATTATTTTCTACTGTTATTTTTTAATGAAATATAGAAGGAGCAAATGCAACGATTTGAGAAATTAACATTATAATACATATATTTGATTGTACACAAAATACAATTGAAAATAATATAATGTATCTACATTTTAACCATGAAATTTGAATATTAGACATAAGTCTGCGGGAAATACGTACGCCCATACAAAGTTTTACTAATTTTTCCGGAATTGAATCACTAAAGCCCGCGAACTTATTTCGACCTTTAGTGGGTCACAATTCCGCACAAAAAAATTAAAATTACGGCGGAATTATATCTCATTCGACAGGGTCATAAGTTCGCCGTTTTCGGGAGTCTTATGTCCCAATGAATTTCCATCTGCGGTTAGTCGGCCGCAAACAAAGAAAACAAAACAATCAAATTGCGAAAAACATGAAAACTGGGAACCAACTATAAAAAAAAATAACAAAAAAGTGCCCGAAACACTTTTTATTTTAAAAGACTCCATATTGCGAAAGATCATGAAATAAAAAGTAGTTAGGGGCCTTTTTTTTACGCTAACCGAAAAGTATTAAAGATCAGCGTAAGGGTCGTAAGTCTGGGAACGATTTTTCGGTGAACTTTTATCCCAGTAATTTTTTCAATTTCTTAATGATAAGAAACAAATTAATTTTTTATTTAAATAGTCAAAAAATTTTACGAGATATTTTCTCAACTTCCTTCCAAAAAAGATTTTTAAGCAATATGTAGTTCTGTATAACGATCTTAGATGTCTCACGATCATTTATTATTCCGTTGTATTATATTGAAATTTTCAAACGTAAATTCGTTTATTCTTATAAGCACTTTAAATTTTATTTGACTGTCGTTTGTCATGAACCTCCAAAGTCAGTGTTAGAAAACCATTTTATGTCAGGACAGAAATTATTTTCAAATGAATAAGACGGCATTAATGTTTTATAAAGATTCTTTAGGTTAGTTTTTATTTGTGATATAAACAAAACAAAATATTTGAGTTTTTTTGAACATATATTCAACTTCGGACAGAATTCTTGGCAATTATTGACAAAAAATTTAAAGATGTTATAAAGAAGTATGATTAAGAAGTATCATTTAATGATTAATACAATGTACTATGAGTGTGTTATACTTATGTAATCAGGTAATAATTTTATCAGAAATTCAGAGTTGATATATGTATATAAATTAGAAAACACTTTTATTTAATATAACTTTTCGGAATTATCATTAATTAATAATTTTGATTCACTCCATCAACATTTCAAAATTGTGCATAGCTTCTGCCTGAAGTAAAACTTCTTAACAAACAACATCCGCAGTTTACTAAACTATTTTTTAACTACAGATTTAATACAATATCGACTAAAGTGATTTTTTGATATGTTAGCAACCTGGCTCCAAAGTGAGTGAGCCGAAATTTTGAAAATGTTGGTTTTGGGCTGCAATTGTTATTTGAAAATATTTGTTTTGTGCAGTAAAAGAAAGACATAATACAAAAAATTAAAGGCAGAAATAAATTTAAAACATTTTTCTCAACAGATGTGGAATTTTTAATTTCTTTAATTTTCACGG
Organism: Hybos culiciformis; assembly: GCA_964007475.1. Lineage (NCBI taxonomy): Eukaryota > Metazoa > Arthropoda > Insecta > Diptera > Hybotidae > Hybos > Hybos culiciformis. The sequence goes on along the minus strand of OZ023274.1, from coordinate 48,091,013 downwards.
CTAGATATTCTCAGCCGTATATTCTCACATTCTTCATGGCCGTATATTTTCTGTAAAATAAGACACAAATAACTGCAAAAATAGAAAACAAATAAAAAGTTAAAAAACGGTGAGATTCATAGGCGCCCGCAGGATTTTTTCTAGGGGGGGGCAAGAAAATTTTTTTAAAAAGTTTATAAATATGTTTTTCTTCAACGATGAAAATAAAAAAAATGTGTTGAGAATTAAGTTACATGTATCTTATATGAATCTTTTCTTTTTAAAAGTAAAAAATAACAAACATAAATTAACATTTTTAATAAACGAATTCACTTGCTGGATTAGATAATAAAAAACAAATAGAAAATAAATAATATGTAATACATATATAAAGAAAAAAAAACCAGATACCTTCCGTCTTCCGAATCGTTCCAAAACTTTCAGTAACTCGCCAATTAGAAGAAAAACAAAACCAACGAAGATATTTTAGACGTAGTTCATGCACGTATGCGAAATAAAAAAGACACATTATATGAAACTTTATGAGGCGTATTATACTCAAACACGTAAATTGAACTTCTCCGGCGTAAAAGTTAAAAAAATAATCTTTTATATTTATACACCATAGATATTTCTACACCATAAATATTAAGAAATGCAATTGCTTTATTTTTTTGTAACTGAACAGTTATTTTTTTATTGTAACTGAACGATGATTTTCTTTTTTACGTCGCGTGGCGCAGATTCGTAAACTCGCGTGAACTACTTCGACAATGTCTCTATCATAAAATTAATCAGAAAAGGAATTCTTTTTTCATAAATGTGTTGCTCTTGACTAAGCGAAATATGAAAAAGGAATATCTGGAATTCCGTGCATTTAGAAATTCCAAAATTTATAAATATTTTTATATTTTTACCCGTGACTCAAAAATCAAAAATTAGAAAAAAAAATTGAATAATTTATTAAAACAATTTAAATACTGCATGACATAAAAATCTGAAAAAATTAAAATCTAAAATTTCTAATTTAAATGTTCTCAAAATTTCTTAGCGCATTAAAAAAGTGAAATTTAAGGGCAAGCGTTCTTATAAAAAAGTTATTATGCGAGATAATAAGTTTTTTTTTTTCGTTTGAAAAATGACAAACATTCTAATATTATTTAAATTAAAATCGGGTTTCTAATTTGTCCGAGTTTAGTGTTTAGGTCTCATCGCTGATTAAGTTTTATTTTCTTCATCAAAGCCAGGGGGGGCCCAAGGCCCCCCCTTGCCCCCCTTGCCCCCCCTTCCGGGCGCCTATGGTGAGATTTAACTAAAATTATTAGAAAAATATTAGTCAAAGACGAAATCGTCCTAACCTTTCAAATACCCTTACTAGTAAATTTCTGAGTATCGGTTAAAAATTAGACATTTTATGCTATTTATGTTAATTTGTTTTTTTTTTTTTTTTTTTTTAGATTAAACACTTAAAAAATATATGACAATTTGTGTTGGAGTCCTTTATATATGTATGGCTAAAAATTTAAACATCAAAAATAGTAATTAGGAGTTATTTCGATACTCCATCTATCTGAAGTAGAAAAAGGCAAATTTTTGGATAGAACAACAACTAAAACAAGAAATCGAACGCATGGACTTAGAACTAATTTTGTAAGATTCTGTCTGTTTCAGTTAAGCAAACTGCTTAACAGCTTCGCAATAGCATTGCAAATTAGGTATCGAAAGTTCTATAAGAAATCACTGGTCACTTATCCAGAATAATAATATTTAAGTTATTTTTATAAAACTTTATTTGTTTCAGTTAGTTCATTAATACATTTATTCCTTTTACTTTTATCTAAAAAATAAAAAATAAAACGAGTGCAATCGACTCAGAAATAAATTGTTGATAAAATTGTAAATTGAAAAAAATTATACTTAAATACATATTGGTATAATTATTTGGCATTATCAGATCATCAAATGTGAGAAAAATACTCACACTTTACTTAGATTCGGCCGTCAATTAATGCTTTGTACACTTTGAGAATCCGAAAATATCCCTGATATTGACAATGATGATCTTGATGGCATGGTAACTTCAGTAGAATTTTTAGATTTATTGAATAATACCTTTTTAATAAAAAGTTCAATGCAAAAAGATATAGTAGCAACAATCTCACCACAACCTAGTAAAATATAGCCTAACCATAAGTATTCCAAATCAAGAACTAAATCTCTTTCGTCATCCTTAAATATTTTTAAAATTTTATATTTAATTGCATCTATGAAATCTTCTTGTTTCCAATGTTCTATAATACCAGCTTCTTTCATTAAAAGTACAAATCTATCAAATTTTTGTACAAATGGACTATCCCATTGCATGAAATATGTTATTAAATATTTATGAATTTTGAAATTAGTAAATTTCATTCGAGGTCTTTTCATTGAATATTGTTGTTGTAGAAATATATAACCACTGTCATCTCTTGATGCATAACCATAATGCGGATCTAAAGCAATTCTATGTGCTTGAAAAATATCACCTTTAACAGCAAAAAATAAATCTGCATTTTTTTGTATTACATCAATATGTTTATTTGATGATACTAGCGTTGGATCTGTCATAACTTTTATATTTTGTTCTCTTAAATCATCAAAATTATCAATTTGTTTCTCATATAAATTTGTAATAAAATATGATGATAATAAAGAACAATAAATGGAAACAATTATCATTGCTGACCAAAACTCCATTAAACGAATTAAAAATACTAAAAAATATTTTTTTTGACTATCTATATCAAATGGTACTGGTAAACTTAAAACTTCAGTAAATGCTATTAGAAATGAAGTATCAAAATCAAGTGGAGTATTGAAAACAATTCTTGATATTAACATTTCTACTAAACAAGCTCTTAACATCGATAGAATAAAATAAATTTGTATTTCGAACGAAAAAGGCATAATTAAAAATTTATATTTTGGTATTTCAAGGCTCGTTGGTACAATTAATGCTAATGCTGAATAATGTGCTGGATATGATAATGTCATATTATGGCTGGGATCGTGTATACTTAATGGCATTGGAAATATTTCAACAGTATTGTTATTAACAATTTCAACACTTTCAGTTAAACTTGTATATCCAAAAATTTTTGGTGATACATCTAATAGTGAAGCATTCAATTGTTTAAAAAAATTATAAACCAATTTATAACTCCAACCCATTAATATTTTTTCCTGTTTCTCATTCAATGCAAAAAATAACATAGGCGGAATATTAACATACGAAGTTAGAACTTTATGTTCCAACATATTAGCACATTTGTCGGGAAAAACTTCATCTAAATTGTTTTCATTGATTACATAATATGTTGATAATATGTCATAACCATTATAGCCATACAATATGTCATCATTTAATACTACTGTATTAATAAATTTATTAGACCATAGATGTTTAAAATGTTCTTTTAAATTTGTTTTATTCTCAATAATAACTAAAGTCTTCATATTTCTCAATCCAAGTAAAATGTTATTCATAGTTTTCATTAAGTCATAATCAAAATTTCTCATTATAACAATATTTAAAGAGAATTTTGAAAAATGTGCTGAATATTTTAATTTCAATTTAAAATTGGTAGATACTAAAACAATTTGTAATGACATTTCATTGAAAAAATTATCTATCATAAATGTTATTTCATCCGATCTATTTGAATAATTTTGTGAATGAAAAATAAATATTTGTGATAAATTTTGTTCATTTTGTTGTTGTTGAACAAAATTCAGCATTTTATTAGTATAAAAATTCATTTCAATAAAGTCAAACAAAAGATTTAAAAATATCAAATAATTATATTTAAGAAACATTGCTGTAAATATTAGAACTCAGAACTCTATTCTACAGAATTTCTATCAAACTAGGATTTAAAAAAAAAAATTTACTAAATTTATTATTATTACAACAAATAATTTGATTACTAAACATATAAATAGAGAAAAATATAGAAAACATCAATCATCGTTGCAAGTATAAAGACAATTATTCTAATTAGTAACATTTGAGAGATAAAATTATTATAAATTACTTTCAGTTATTATTATTTTCTACTGTTATTTTTTAATGAAACATAATGCAACGATTTGAGAATTTTCATTGAAATTATTAACATTATAATTCATATATTTGATGTAATATTGTACACAAAATACAATTGGAAATATATAATGTACCTACATTTTAACCATGAAATTTGAGCGTGAGGAATAAGTCCACGGGACATACGTACGCCCGTAAAAAGTTTTACTAATTTTTCCGCACTTTTGAATCACTAAAGCCCGCGAACTTATGTCGAGCTTTAGTGGGTCACAATTCCATCAAAAAAAATTAAAATTACGGCGGAATTATATCTCATTCGACAGGGTCATAAGTTCGCCGTTTTCGGGAGTCTTATGTCCCAATGAATTTCCATCTGCGGTTAGTCGGCCGCAAAAAAAAAAACAAAACAATCAAATTGCGAAAAACATGAAAACTGGGAACCAACTATAAAAAAAAAATAACAAAAAAGTGCCCGAAACACTTTTTATTTTAAAGGACTCCATATTGCGAAAGATCATAAAATAAAAAGTAGTTAGGGGCCTTTTTTTACGTTAACCGAAAAGTATTAAAGATCAGCGTAAGGGTCGTAAGTCTGGGAACGATTTTTCGGAACTTTTATCCCAGTGATTTTTTCAAAAAAGAAACAAATTAATTTTTCATTTAAATAGTCAAAAATTCTGACGTGATATTTTCTCAACTTCCTTCCAAAAAAAAATTTTAAGCAATATGTTGTTCTGTATAACGATCTTAGATGTCTCACGATAATTTATTATTCCGTCTGTTTGTATTATATTGAAATTTTCAAACGTAAATTCGTTTATTCTTAAACGCTTTAAATTTTATTTGAACTTATAACTGTTGTTACTCATGAACCTCCAAAGTCAGAGTTAGAAAACCCTTTTATGTCAGGTCAGAAATATTTTTTAAATGAATGAGGCGGTATTTGTTTATTGAATAACATTAAAGATTCTTTAGGTTAGTTTTTATTTGTGATATAAACAAAATATTTGAGTCTTTTTGAACATATATTCAACTTCGGACAGAATTCTTGGCCAATTATTGACAAAAAATTTAGAGATGTTGTATGAAATTGTTTCAACCGTTTATATATTGGTTATTGTGTGGTTATAAAGAAGTATCATAAAGAAATATCATTAGGAAGTATCATTTAATAATTAATACTATGAGTGTGTTATACTTATGTAATCTAGTAATAACTTTATCAGAAATTCAGAGTTGATATATATAAATTAGTAAACACTTTTATTAAAAGTAACTTTTCGGAATTATCATTAATTAATAATTTTCACGCCATCAACATTTCAAATTGCATTTCAAAACTTCTTGAGAAACAACATCCGCAGTTTACTCAATTATTTTTTTTTACTACAGATCTAATACAATATCGACTAAAGTGATTTTTTGATATGTTAGCAAACTGGCTCCAAAGTGAGTGAGCCGAAATTTTAAAAAAGTTGTTTTTGGGCTGAAATTGATCTTTGAAAAACTTCAAAATATTTGTTACGATTGTGGAGTAAAGGAAAAAGATAATACAAAAAATTAAAGTCAGAAATAAATTTGAAACATTACTCTCCAGGGCTGTTGATGTGGAATTTTTAATATCTTTAATTTTCTCTAAACAATTTTTCAATAATTTCAAATAATTATAAACATTTTTCAATTTTACCAGTCAATTGCAATTTCCTACAGTTTTCTAAAATTCCACAAGTTTCTTTTTTCATTTTTCACGGCCAGATATTCTCAGCCGTATATTCTTGCATTTTTCACGGCCGCATATTTTCTGTAAAATAAGACACAAAAAACTGCAAAAATACAGAAAACAGAAAAATATTTTAACTTGCCATTCCAGGACTCTTAATAATTTTATTAAAATAAAAATCATTTCCTAGAATTTTGTTCAAAAGTTGGACAGAACATTTTTAAAATTAATCAAATCCACTTTTTTCTTAGTTTCCCAAACATATTATCCCGTACAGTATACTGATTTCGTCAGTTCTTTTGTAGAACAACTTTCAACGTTCATCCTATTCATTTTTGTTGTAAGTTCTGTAAGGCGAATGCATTAACAGAAAGAAACAGTTTTCCATAAGCTATAATATTATATCGTAAGATATTGCAATACATCCTGCACCCGAAAAAGAATCTTTGTAAACAGGAAACAATTTTTTCATAGATCTTTGCATAAAATAATTTATAACCGACCGCGAATAGACCTGTATTTTAAACACCATTTTCTGTGTTTGAAATTATAAAAATCCAAACTAGATTTGTGAAATATCACTTTTTTAGCATAAAACTCAATACAAAAGCATATAACAGCAGCCATTTCACCAAATCCTAATAAAACCCATGCTAACCATAAATATTCTAATTGTAATACTAAAATTCTTTCGTCATCATGTAATATTGTTAAAATTTTATATTTAATTCCATCTATAAAATCTTCCTGCTTCCAATGTTCTATAATACCAGCTTCTTTCATTAAAAGAACAAATCTATCAAATTTTTGTACAAATGGACTATCCCATTGCATGAAATATGTTATTAAAAAGGTATGAATTTTAAAATTACTGAATTTCATTCTATGTCTTTTCATTAAATTTTGTTGCTCTAAAAAAAAATTACTACTGTCATCTCTTGTTGAGTATGCATAACGAGGATCCAATGAATTTCTATGTGCATTAAAAATATCACCGCTAGCATTTACGAATAAATCTAAATTATTTTGTATTAAATCACTAAATTTATTTACGGTTATTACAGTTGGAACTGTCATAATTTTAATATTTTGTTCTCTTAAATCATCAAAATTATCAATTTGTTTCTCATATAAATTTGTAATAAAATATGATGATAATAATGATCCATAATATGAAACTATCATCATTGATGACCAAAATTCTATTGAACGAATTAAAAAAACTAGAAAATATTTTTTCTGACTATTTAAATCAAATGGTATTGGTATACTTAAAACTTTAGTGAATGCAATTAATAGTGAAGTTACAAAATCAATTGGATTATTGAAAACAATTCTTGATATTAATATTTCTACTAAACAACCTTTTAGCATCGCTAGTATAATGTACATTTGTATTTCAAACGACAATGGTCTTATTAAAAATTTATATTTTGGTATTTCTAGGCTAGTTGGTACCATTAATGCTAGTGCTGAATAATATGCAGGATATGATAATGTCATATTATGGCTGGGATCGTGAATATTTAATGGAAATGGAAATATTTCAACAGTATTGTTATTAACAAGTTCAACATTTTCGGTTAAACTTGTATAACCAAAAATTTTTGGAGTTGCATCTAATAATGAAGCATTCAATTGTTTAAAAAAAATATTTAACAATTTATAACTCCAACCCATCATTATTTTCTCCTTTTTATCATTTAATGCAAAAAATATTATTGGTGGTCTATTCAGATATGAAGTTAGAACGTTATGTCCCAACATATTATCACATTTATCGCGAAAAATTGCATCTAAATTGTTTTCATTAATAAGATAATATGTTGAAGATATTGCATAACCATTATAACCATATAATTTGTCATCAATCAATATTATCGTATTAACATATTTATTAGACCATAAATATTTAAAATGATCTGTCAAATTTGTATTATTCTCAATTATAACTAATGTTTTCATGTTTCTCAATCCAAGTAAAATCCCATTCATAGTTTTCATTAACCCATAATCAAAATTGCTCATTATAACAATATTTATAGAGTATTTTGAAAAATATGTTGAAAATTTTAATTTTAATTTACAATTGGTAGAAATTAAAACTATTTGTAATGACATTTCAGTAAAAAATTTAGCTATCATAAATCTTATTTCATCCGATCTATTTGAATAATTTTCTGAATGAAAAATAAATATTTGTGATAAATTTTGTTCATTTTGTTGTTGTTGGACAAAATTCAGAATTTTATTAGTAAAAAAATTCATTTCAACAAAGTCAAACAAAAGATATAAAAATATCAAATAATTACATTTAAGGTACATTTCTATAAATATGTTAGCTTTCTAATGAATTTCTATCATACAATGATATTATTTATACTTGTTTTAATTAAAAATATCAAAAAGTTTCATTTGATTTTGACCTTAAACTGATAATCATCAAATAATTTGATTGGATACCTACAAAACAAAAACCAACATCAATCATCGTTACTTATATATATAAAGAACAGACAATTTCATTCTAATTATTAAAATTTACTTACAACAATATGATAAAATTATATACTGACATTCAAATGTCATTATAATCAAAAAAATCAGCTTAAAGCACTATAAAATTTGATAAAAATTTAAAACAAATGGTCGAGCCCAGGCCAGACTACTATAGTAAAATATTACATTAACAAGTAGATTAAAAATGAGATATTGAGAGATAGGATCTTCAGAAAAAAGTGAATTATACAAAAGAATTTCTTTTAAGTATTTTAAATGGTTGGAGAAAATTAAATAAATATTTTAGTATACTAAAATATTACATTATATTATACACAAATCACATTCAAATAATTTAAAACAAGTAAATTTAATAAAATTCGAACTTGACTTCGTTTATCCGAATGCTTCTCTGTGCAAAATTTGAAAAATTCTGTTGTGTTTGCAAGCGGTTAGAAGTATTAAAGACAGACAGACAGAGAATCGGTGATCGATTTCATTATATATTCGATTAAGTCTTTCCCCGAAGTAAAATTTTATTTTAAAACAAGAAAATTTTTTTAATTTTTAATCTAAAAAATATGTGGTGTTACTTTGCAAATATTATCAAAAAAGTTTACAAGCAGAAAAAAATTTGTAAGGTACTTCATAGTAATCATTTCAAATTTGAAGTAAAAATAAATTTTAACAGTTCAAATTTAAATAAATGAATTAAACTTAATAATTTAAGAGAAATTTTTTGCTGTAATCCAAACAAAATTTTTTTTTATTTATATGGGAATTTCTTAATTTTTTTTTATAATTTTATTGCATAAGTATATTTTCATGTAAGTTAGGCTGAAGTTTTTTTCACAAAATAATAATTATTTAAGTTGTTTTTTGTTTCAAATTTACGTATTTACGCAATAATCTATCATTATTTAACTATTGAGATTTCTGGTTATTTTATTTTTCTCAAAAGTTAATGTAAATCAGATTCTTTATCATTCATTAAACCAGGTATGTGAAACTCAATTGCGTGCCAGAGCCACTGAATAAATTTGGTACCACGGCATGAGCCACATATAAAAAAATGAATGAATAAAGTAATAATGGTTTATTGGTTTTGATTTGATTCAGAATTTGTACTAGTAATTTAATTTAAAAATTGAAACATAAAACATAACAAAATATAAAATAAATCTACTAAAAATAAAAATAAATAAATAAAAGTTAATGAGAAATTTGAGTGTTTTTGCTTTGGCTCAATTTATTCAAATCAGGGGCATTTTTTGTTGTTGAAATCCTGAGTTGATGTTCCAAGTTTATATTTATTACCTTTTCTTGCAAAACAAACAAATCATTGCCAGCTAATAAACATTTTTTAAAAATTAAAGCAAAACAAAAGTTCTTTTCATGCAAAAAAGAGCCACATATTAAGTAAATCAAAACATTGATGTGAGCCACAGATAAAAATCAAATGAGCCGCTGGTTGCACATCGCCGCATTAAACTATAATAGTTTTTCTTTTATTTATAACATCAAGACATATCTCTATTAGAAAGTGTATAACTGATAAAGAACCTCCAAAAACTAGAATAATCCATCCTAAAAATAAATGATCTAACTCAAGTCCAACTTTCCCATGGTCTTCATCTCGAAATATTTTTAATATTTTAAAATTTACAGCGTCAAAAAAATCTTCGCGCTTCCAATGATCTATTATTCCTCCTTCTTTCAAACGTAACGTAAATGCATCTAAATTTTGAACGTATGGTGTATCCCATTGCATAAAATATGATACTAAATATGTGTGTATTATAAATTTACTATATCTCATCGTTGGTTTCTTCATAAGTGATTGCTGCTGCACTATAATATAAACACTATCATCTCGAGATGGATAGGCATAAGTTGGATTTAATTTTAAGCGTTCAAATTGAAATACATTATCGGTCACATTATAATACATATCATAATTGTTTCTAATCAATTCACTCGATTTAAAACCTTCAATCATTGAAACTGTTGACAAAATTTTTATCTTATTTCTCCTAAGATCATTAAAATCTTCTATGGGTTCTTCAAATATTGTCGCTGCAAAATATGATGTCAATAATGAACCATAAAATGATACTACTATAACTGCTGCCCAAAATATCATTATTCTAATAAGAAATACTAAATAAAATTTTTCTTGTTTATCTAAATTAATTGGAATTGGTAAGCTTAAAACTTCTGTGAATGCAATTAATAATGATATTACAAAATCCAAAGGCTCATCGAATACAATTTTTGATAATAGCAATTCAACTAAAAAACACACTAATATTGAAATAATGAGATATAAACGAACTTCAAATGTCAACGGCAGAAGTAAATATTGTGATTTTTTAATTTCTTGGCTAGTACGTAATAAAAAACCTAATGATGAAAAATATGTTGGATAAGACATTGTAAAATTATTATTTGATTGTGCCACACTTTGAGGTTTGCATGCAATTTCAATGGTTTTATTAAGAATAAATTCTATATTTTCCAAGGAACCTATTAAACCAGTATTTTGCCATAAAATTTCCTCAAGTGTAGCATTTAAATTTCTAAAAAATAATCTCAATAATTTGTAGCTCCAACCTTTTATAATTTTCTGATTATTTTCATTAATTTTAAAAAATATTATTGGTGGCACATTATTAAAAGCTGTCAAAACTTTATACTTTTGCATATTCAAGCATTTATCTGGAAACAATTTTGTAAAATCATTAATTTGATAATAGTAAATATTTGGAAATGGATTATAACCATAAATTTTGTTATCATAATTTATTATTAATATTAAATTAATAAATCTATTCAACCAAATATATTGAAAAAATTGTAATAAATATTTTGGTTTTTTATTTAAAATATAAATAATTTTTATATTCCGCAATCCTAGCAATAATGAGCTCATTATTTCAATTGTCTCATAACTATCAAATTCATCAATTGCAATAACAATCGAATTTTTTGCAAATAAATTAACAAATTTTTCTTCGATTTCCATATTTGATGATATTAAAATATAGGTAAACTTTAAATAGTAATCAGAGAACTGCAATGTTTCTAAAAAACATTCAACTCTATTTGTGCCATTAATTGAATGAAAAATAAATATTGTTGATATGTTTTTTAAATTTTTATCTTCATTAATAATATTTAAAATTTTTGTTGAAAATTCACTTCCAATCAAATTAAATGAAAAAACTAAAAATAGTAATTTAAATACGAAATTCAATTTTTTTGACACAAACATTAGGTATATTCTAGATTTAGAGGCACAGAAGAATGATTCACAATTTTACTTCGAAGTCTAAGAAATAACTAAAATATTTTATGATAATTAATTATATTTTTGATTAAGTTTTACTAATAAAAAATTGTCAATAATTTGCTTTTGTTTTTAGTGTTTGAGAAGTTATTATGTACATAAGTTATTAAAAACAATTTACTATATATGAATGGAATGAAACTTCAACTTCCAAATAAATTTAATATGAAACCCGATTGTGAGAGTATTTTTAATTATAGAAGCTTGTTAACGAGAACAAGTTATTCGGCAAGAAAAGTAAATAAAATAAATAAAATATAACTGAGATCGCTAAAAGAAAAAAAAAGCAAAAGATAACAATCATATTTTTTTTAATTATTTAAAAAATAAAATTTAGAATTTAAATATTAGGTTATCTCACTCACTTCCTTCTTCATATTTCATAATTTATAATTTTTACATCTATTTTGTAGCTGTTTCTTCACACTGTTGTAAAATATTTCTAAATTAACAAATTATGAAATATGAAGAAAGAAGTTAGATCCCCTAATATTTTTATTTATATTATGATTGTGACCATTTTATTACAAAAGAAAAACGGCATAGTTAAAATCAATTAAAGCAACATATGATTTATGTCTAGATTTAAATTATTGAAAAAGCACTTGAGGCCAATTGACTTCACTTCTGAATCTGAATTTGAACAAAAAAAAGGAATTAGTTAAAGACCTATAATATTAGTCTTGTGGAAAAATGTAGTTTTTTATTAATCCAAATGTAAGTCATATTTCATAAAAAAAAGATCAATTAATTTTCGAAATAATTAATTTTATTTTGTTTTATATTATTATGTATGTACAATGTTCTTATTTATTTAATTATCAAAAAATGTTTATTATATATGTTTAGCTTGTAAAATTAAATCTTAAAACTATAACTAAAAATATTTAATTAGAATAGAGATTATTAAAAAAAAATAATTGTGAAGGAAAACGGTTAAATTAAATTTACATAGGTTTCAAAAATTAAAAAAAAAAGAATAAGAATCCAAGTTTCCACTACAAGTTAATTGAGGTATGTAAAAAGAGTTTATCCAAATTTTAGTCTTTTTAAAAACAAAATTGCAACGAAAGTTATTGAAAACTGATAAAAAAAATAATATAAAAACTTCATTAACGTAAATTATAAAGGAGTAAACACAATTGGGGCGTCAACGACAACTACAACGACAACGACAGCGATATCACAGGAGTGAACACAATTACGGCGACGGCGACGAAATAAATAAACAGGAAAAAAATAAACAAATTGAAAAAAAATAAATGGTTTTCGTTGTCGCCTGGCGACAAAATAGAAACATTTCTAATTTGTCGCTAGGCCACAAAGTAGTTTGTCGCCAGTCGTCTCAATTGTGTTCATTCTCATACAAATATATTGTTTCTATTTTTTTTTAAAGTCGCTATCGTCGTCGTTGTCGCTATCGTCGTCGTTGTCGCTATCGCTCCAATTGTGTTTACTACATATAGAGTTCAATTAAAAAACTCGAAAATAAATAAAATAATTATAGTTTTTTATGTAAGCTTTCTTCTTGCTTTATTTTTTGCAAATTCACCTAATACTTTATCTGTATTAATTTGATCTCTTCCATATACAAAATCTTACTTCGATCTGAACGAAGATGCTCCTATAAGTTAAACGGATTAAAAAAACTCGATCTGGGGAGATGGTCCTACAATAAGAATTAATCGAAATGTTTCGAAAGACACACCTGATCAAAAGTATGTAACTAGTTTTAATAAAAAATGATACGCGATCATTCAAGAGGCCTTGACCGCGGACTTCGGGTCGCACTGTCAAGTATCCAGCTAAAATTAAATATACGTGTTCACTGAAACAAGTTCCACGTATTACATTAGTTATTTAATAATAGTTTTGCACTTATGTTATGAGATTTACGTAAAAAAATAAATGTGATTATAAATTATTTATACAGTTTTTTTTTTATACATATTTTCAATTATGGTGTGCCGTATAAGAATATAGGTTGAGAAGCTCTGTATAAAATAATGGATTTTTTTCTAAATATTGTAATAATAATTCAACATTTGTAAATGTACTTGACATTCCCTTTTCGGCTTTATGGACCCTAAACTTCTTTAAAAAAAACCATAGTTAAAAAAACATATTTTTTTTTAATTTCTTTTATTTTAAAATTAGGTTTCTAAAATTGAATACAAGCCTAATAAAAAGATGTTAAAACAAAATAGTTTAAAACAATCGCTTAAAAACTCAAGTTCTTCGCTTTCGTTTATCTAAAAATAAAACAGTAAATTTTAAATAAAAATTAGTCGTAAAAACTTATACTTATCAGTTATCACATGAAAAACAAGATTGTGTTTTGCCAACAATTTTATTTTACTAAAATAAAGAAAATTGTAAATAAAATGCAAATCTTAATAATCAATCTAATAGATACAGACAATTATCATAGTTTTTTACATGTTATCTATATTTAATAGAATGTTTGTGGAAAATGATTGAAATAATTGCCAAATCGGATCCTATTCGGAGGTCTTACATTAATATGCTCGATATATTGCTCTATTAATATATGATACCTGATAACATTAATGCATAAGTCTTTCCAAAATAAATAAACAATTTTTGCGATCTCAGAATTATTATTATTATTATTAAAGCTCAAATATTGTAATTTTTTTTTTATTATTAATATTTCAATAGAAAACTTTCAAAATTTACTAACTAAATAAAATAATTATTATTGCAAAGTTTAAAAAAAAATACTTTCATCAAGAAACAATTTACATGTCCAAAAACCAACATCTTTTTCTGCTTTCTACCTCTTTACCTCTTTATAATCTTTTGATCTATAACTTTCTGATCTCTTATAATCTTTTGCTTCCTTGTTTCATCAGGATAACGAGGACAACGGCATTATAATTTCAGAATTATTTTCCGAATAATGTACCGATATTTTTTGAGCATAAAATTCAATAAAGAAACTTATAACAGCAGCAACTTCACCAAATCCTAATAAAATCCATCCAATCCATAAATATTCTAATTCTAAAACAAAATCTCTTTCATCATCATGTAGTATTTTTAAAACTTTATATTTAATTGCATCAATGAAATCTTCCTGTTTCCAATGTTCTACAATACCAGATTCCTTCATTAAAAGAACAAATCTATCAAATTTTTGTACAAACGGACTATCCCATTGCAAGAAATATGTTATTAAATATGTATGAATTTTAAAATTACTGAATTTCATTCTAGGTCTTTTCATCAAATATTGTTGCTGTAGAAAAATATAACCACTGTCATCTCTGGCTGGATATGCATAACGAGGATCTAATGAAATTCTATGCGCTTGAAAAATATCACCACTTACCTTAAAAAATATATCTAAATTATTTTGTATTAAATCAATAAATGGATTTGATGTTATTAGTGATTGAACTGTCATAACTTTCATATTGTGTGCTCTTAAATCATCAAAACTGTCTATCGGTTTCTGATATAAATTTGTAATAAAATATGATGATAATAAAGAACTGTAAAATGAAACTATTATCATTGATGACCAAAATTCCATCATACGAATTAAACAAACTAAAAAATATTTTTTTTGACTATCTAAATCAAATGGTATTGATAAACTTAAAACTTCAGTGAATGCTATTAAAAATGAAGTATCAAAACCAATTGGGGTATTAAATACAATTCTTGAAATTAACATTTCTACTAAACAACTTCTGAACATTGATAGTATAATATAAATTTGAATTTCTAATGATAATGGTGTTATCAAAAATTTATATTTTTCGATTTCACGACTAGTTGGTACCATTAATGCTAAAGCTGAAT
Source organism: Hybos culiciformis (assembly GCA_964007475.1). NCBI lineage: Eukaryota > Metazoa > Arthropoda > Insecta > Diptera > Hybotidae > Hybos > Hybos culiciformis. Next base: position 48,075,551 of record OZ023274.1, on the reverse strand, counting down.
AATGTGTTGGATATGATAATGTCATATTATGGCTAGCATCAATAATACTTAATGGAATTGGAAATATTTCAACAGTATTATTATTAACAATTTCAATACTTTCAGTTAAACTTGTATAAGTAACAATTTTTGGTGTTACATCTAATAGTGTAGCATTTAATTCTTTAAAAAAATTATATACCAATTTATAGCTCCAACCCATCATTATTTTCTCCCGTTTCTCATTTAATGCAAAAAATAATATTGGCGGAATATTAATGTACGAAGTTAGAACTTTATGTCCCAACATATTATTACATTTATCGGGAAAAATATCATCTAAATTATTTTCATCAATTAAATAATAAGTTGAAGATGTTGCATAACCATTATAACCATATAATATGTCATCAATCAAAATTATTGTATTAACATATTTATTAGACCATAGATATTTAAAATTTTCTGTCAAATTGGTTTTATTATCTATTACAATTAACGTTTTCATATTTCTTATTCCAAGTAAAATGTTATTCATTGTTTTAATGATGTCATAATCAAAATCTTTCATAATTACAATATTTAAAGAATATTTTGAAAAATATGTTGAACATTTTAATTTTAATTTAAAATTGGTAGATACTAAAACAATTTGTAACGACATTTCATTAACAAATGTATCTATCATAAATGTTATTTCATTTGATCTATTTGAATAATTTTTTGAATGAAAAATAAAAATTTGAGATAAATCTTCTTTATTCTGTTGTTCTTGAACAAAGTTTAATATTTTTTTAATAAAAAATTTCATTTCAACAATTTGAATAAAGAGGCATAAAAATATTAAAGCATAATACTTATGGTTCATATTGGTGTAAATTATTTGAACCGTAGTCGAATGAATTTCTAAATTATTACTAATACTGTCTAAATCAATATGAATATAGAAAGTAAAAAAAATAAAAAATTAATCAAGAAAATGATTATATTATCCAAAATTTTATTAAAAATGAGTACTATAAGTAGTTTCTCACATATCGCAAATTATATATAATCATAAATTATTAATTTAATGTAGGAGTAAATAAGAATGAGAATGCTATATATTATTACTAATAATACCTGTACCCGGCCACACGTTGCTGTGGTTTTGCTGCTGTTCGGCGTTTTTTTACCTTTCAATGATGTGAAAATGTCATATAAATTATATAATATAGCCGTCAACCCGTGCTCAGCTACGGACTCCAAATGATTTATTTATTTATTTCTAAGTGGAATTTTTGTTGTCAGATTTGTATCGAAGAGGCCCTCTAAAAAGAGGGGGCCAAATTTTTTGTTAGAAATTTGTGTGTTTAATCATTTTTATGTACCAAAATTTGAATGAAATCGAACAAACTTTTGAAGTCCTCTCCTAGGGAAGGTCGCTGGTTAGCAGGCCAATTGGGTAGAAAGCCAATAAATTTTTGTTACGAAATTTGTGTGTAATCATTTCCTCTTTTTACATACAAAGTTTGAATGAAGTCGGACGAACTTTTGCAATCCGCCCTCAGGGGAAGTCTCTGGTAGGAGGCCAATCAAATTTTAAAATAGCCTATAACGACCCACGAACTGAAACAATGGTGAAAGTTTAAAAACGATCGGTTTAGCGTTTTCGGAGCCCATTCGGAACAGACAAAGAGACAAAGATACAACTTCTGCTTTATATATACAGATTAACAAGAACAAAATACATGTGAAAATTCTGAATTATGAAATATGAAGAAAGAAGTTAGATCCCCTAATATTTTTATTTATGTTATGATTGTGACCATTTTATTACAAACGAAAAATGGCATAGTTAAAATCAATTCGAAAAAGCGACATTGAGTCAATAGCATTTATGTCTAAATTTAAAAAATTGAAAAAAGACTTAACGCCAATTGACTTCACTTCTGACTAAATTTTTTAACGATATAAATTCAAATGACCCTAATTCCTAATCGTGTTGCCTGGAGACATTTATCCAGACTTGTACAAAAAAGAGAAATTAGTAAAAGAGCTATAATACTTATTAGTCTTGTGGAAAATATAGTTTTTTATAATTTAAAATCTTAAATAGTAAAAAAATGAAATTAGAATTTTTTAAAAGAGATTATTAAAAAAAAGAATTGTGAGGGAAAACAGTTAAATTGAATTTAAGTTTAAAAAATTTAAAAAAAAAGACTATGAAGGCTGTAGTCTGTAGTTCGTTTCCTAAGATATCCAAGTTTCTGTAGTTCGTTTCCTAAGATATCAAAGTTTCCACTACAAAGTTATCTAAAAAGAGTTTATCCAAATTTTAGTTTTTTTAAAAACAAAATTTACTTTTTTTGAAATAAAATAAAATATATTAAAAGTAATGTCAGCAATAAAAGTTGTTGAAATATGATAAAAAAAAAATAATATAAAAACCTCATTAACGTAATATTATAAAGACCTCAATTAAAGAAACTGGGAAATAAATAAAATAATTAAAGTTTTCTATGTACTCCTTCTTCTTGCTTTATTTTTTGCAAATTCATCTAATACTTTATCTGTATTAATTTGATCTCTTCCATACACAAAATTTTACTTCGATCTGAACGAAGATGCTCCTATAAGTTAAACGGATTAAAAAAAACTCGAACTGGGGCAGATGGTCCTACAACAAGAATTAATCGAAATGTTTCGAAAAACAAACCAGATCAAAAGTATGTAACTAGTAAAAATGATACGCGATCATTTAAGCGCGAACTTCGGGTCGCACTGTCAAGTATCGAGCTAAAATTAAATATACGTTTTCACTGAAACAAGCTCCAGGTATTACATTAGTTATTTAATAATAGTTTTGCACTTATGTTATAAGATTTACGTAAAAAAATAAATGTGATTATAAATTTTTTATACAGGTTTTTTTTTATACATATTTTCAATTATGGTGTGCCGTATAAGAATATAGGTTGAGAAGCTCTGTATAAAATAATGGATTTTTTCTAAATATTGTAATAATAATTCAACATTTGGAAATGTACATGACATTCCCTTTTCGGGCTTATGGACCCTAAACTTCTTTAAAAAAAAAACCACAGTTAAAAAAACAAATTTTTTTTTCTAATAAAACTTTTTATTGAAGTCGTCTTTGTCATGGTGTCAGGAGGCAGACGGCGATATAAAATGGAGACAGAGAACTTTTTTTTTTTAGTTCCAGCAATAAATAGTAAATACATAGTACCTACTTAAATCAAAAATAATATATTTTTGATCTCGAAAATAATAAATTTTTGGCTTAAATTTTATTTACAATAATTTGACTTATAATTCGGTTTACTATTTATTGCTGGAATTATAAAAAAGTTGCTACTTTTCTCCAATTAAGAGCCCTCGTTGTGAAAAATTGCAAAAAATTGGTCTTAGTTTGGCTTTGATTGTAGGGTTACTACAATCTAGACCAGTGCTGTCCAACCAACGGCCCGCGGGCCATCATCCGGCCCGCGGAGTCTTTTAACCCGGCCCGTTAACTTTGGTTTAAAATTCAAAATGTTTCTCTAATATTTTTGTAATATGTAAAAAACAAATTGTAATGGAAATTTTCTACTTTCAAATCAAGATTTACTGCATAAAAATCAAATTATTTATTTCAAATTAAAAATTTTCTATTCTTAGATTTGATATTTGGAATGGAACGTGGTTAATTCGTTCCACATAAATTTCGGGTGACAAGAAAATTAAATTTATAGTTAAGAAATCAGATTAAGTGGATGTTGCCAGTAGTTTAACTTCTCTAAAAAAATTAATTCAAGGTCATCAAGATCATCATCATCACTGACAAAAGATCATCACAAAAAGATATCATTATAAATACAACATAATTTATATTCTTTAATTTAATTTTTTTCTTGTGTATAAACTTATTATTTACATTATTAATTTGAAGTAATTTTAATAATAAATATATTTTAATTTGTTTAAAAAAAAAAAATTGACTTTTGGCCCGCGGAACAAAATAAATTTTCGAAACGGCCCATTTTCAATTTAAGTTGGACACCCCTGATCTAGACTGAAGTGATTTTTTGATATGTTAGAGAGTATATAACTGGCTCCAGGGTAGGTGAGGCGGATTTTTTAAATTTTGAGTTTTTTGGCCCAAACGAGCCTTTAAAATACTTGAACACATTTGCTTGGATTCTGAAGTAAAGGAAAAAGATAATAAAAAATCTCAAACGCAGAAATAAAGCTAAAATGCCACTCTCCAGGGCTGGTGACGTGAAATTTTGAATTTCTTTAATTTCCTAAACAATTTTTAATTAATTTCATTTATTTCTAAGAATTTTTTAATTTTTTTGATAAATTACAGTTTCTGCACAGAAATCAAATTCAAATATAGTTTTGTGATTTTCTGGTAGAGGTGTTTTTCGTACAATTTTTGTCGCATTTTTCACGGCCGTTTATTTTCTGTAAAACAAAACAAAAAAAAACTGCAAAAATAGAAAACAGAAATAGAGAACAGAATTTCAAGTGGAGGGCTCTTAATATAGAGACATCTGTTGTAAAATTATATAAACAATTTGACGGGATTAAAAAAAAATTGTATGGAAAAACATAAAAAAAGTACAGCCAATCCAAATGAATATTTCGCATAGTTCTAAAAAATTCTAAAACGCTTTTAAAAATTTATCAAATGTTTGTTAATGGTAATTTTGAATTAAAAGCCATTTTGATTTTGAAGTAACCAAAAACTTGTAACTAAAAAGTAAAAAATAAAATATAAGTAAAAAAAAATTTTTTTAAGAAAGATGCTTTCTATCGAAAAGCCATAAAAAGTTAAAAATAAGAATTTATTCTTGCAAGGTCTTGATATTAAATGTTCAAACTATTTTAAATTAAATAATTATTATCGCAAAGGTTGAAAAAAAAATTACCAACAAAGAATTTACATGTCCAAAAACAAATATCTTTTTCTGCTTTCTAACCTCTGTACTAAAATTAAATGTAATATGTATAAGTAGTAAGTGTAATATTTAGATACATTCTATACATACTAATATATTTTTAATTTTTTAAATAAATTTCCTAATTGTATTTTGTATATTGCACAGTTAATAAATTTATCAACAATATTCCTTAGGCGTCCTATAATCTTGCGATGTCCTATAATCTTGTGATGTCCCAAAGTTTAGTAATTTACTATAATCTTTTGGTCTATAATTTTCTGATCTCTTATAATCTTTTGTTTCCTTGCAATCTGATGATGATAACGAGGACAACGACATCACAATTTCAGAATTATTTTCCGAATAATGATCCGATATTTTTTGAGCATAAAATTCAATAAAGAAACTTATAACAGCAGCAACTTCACCAAATCCTAATAAAATCCATCCAATCCATAAATATTCAAATTCTAAAGCTAAATTTCTTTCATCATCATGTAGTATTTTTAAAATTTTATATTTAATTGCATCAATGAAATCTTCCTGTTTCCAATGTTCTACAATACCAGCTTCTTTCATTAAAAGAACAAATCTATCAAATTTTTGTACAAACGGACTATCCCATTGCAAGAAATATGTTATTAAAAATGTATGAATTTTAAAATTACTAAATTTCATTCTAGGTCTTTTCATCAAATATTGTTGCTGTAGAAAAATATAACTACTGTCATCTCTGGTTGAATATGCATAGCGAGGATCTAATGAAATTCTATGTGCTTGAAAAATATCACCACTTACCTTAATAAATAAATCTAAATTATTTTGTATTAAGTCACTAAATGTATTTGATGTTATTAGAGATGGAACTGTCATAACTTTAATATTTTGTGCTCTTAAATCATCAAAATTGTCTATCGGTTTCTGATATAAATTTGTTATAAAATATGATGATAATAAAGACCCATAAATTGAAACTATTATCATTGATGACCAAAATTCCATCAAACGAATTAAAAAAACTAAAAAATATTTTTTTTGACTATCTAAATCAAATGGTATTGATAAACTTAAAACTTCAGTGAATGCTATTAAAAATGAAGTATCAAAACCAATTGGGCTATTAAATACAATTCTTGAAATTAACATTTCTACTAAACAACTTCTTAACATTGATAGCATAATATAAATTTGAACTTCTAACGATAATGGTGTTATCAAAAATTTATATTTTTTGATTTCACGACTAGTTGGTACCATTAATGCTAAAGCTGAATAATGTGTTGGATATGATAATGTCATATTATGGCTAGCATCAATAATACTTAATGGCATTGGAAATATTTCAATAGTATTATTATTAACAATTTCAATACTTTCAGTTAAACTTGTATAGCCAACAATTTTTGGTGTTACATCTAATAGTGAAGCATTTAATTCTTTAAAAAAATTATATACCAATTTATAGCTCCAACCCATCATTATTTTCTCCCGCTTCTCATTTAATGCAAAAAATAATATTGGCGGAATGTTAATGTACGAAGTTAGAACTTTATGTCCCAACATATTATTACATTTGTCTGGAAAAATGTCATCTAACTTATTTTCATTAATTAAATAATAAGTTGAAGATATTGCATAACCATTATAACCATATAAAATGTCATCAATTAAAATTATTGTATTAACATATTTATTTGACCATAGATATTTAAAATTTTCTGTCAAATTGGTTTTATTATCTATTACAATTAACGTTTTCATATTTCTTATTCCAAGTAAAATGTTATTCATTGTTTTAATGATGTCATAATCAAAATCTTTCATAATTACAATATTCAAAGAATATTTTGAAAAATATGTTGAATATTTTAATTTTAATTTGAAATTGGTAGATACTAAAACAATTTGTAACGACATTTCATTAACAAATGTATCTATCATAAATGTTATTTCATTTGATCTATTTGAATAATTTTTTGAATGAAAAATAAATATTTGAGATAAATCTTCTTTATTCTGTTGTTCTTGAACAAAGTTTAATATTTTTTTAATAAAAAATTTCATTTCAACAATTTGAATAAAGAGGCATAAAAATATTAAAGCATAATACTTATGGTTCATATTGGTGTAAATTATTTGAACCGTGTTCGAATGAATTTCTAAATTGATACCAAAACTGTCTAATTCAATATGAATATAGAAAGTAAAAAAAAAATTAAAATTAATCAAGAAAATAATTATATTATCCAAAATTTTTTTATTAAAAATGAGTACTGTAAGTAGTTTCTCACATATCGCAAATTATATATAATTATAATATTATATATTATTATGTATATACAAAAATTAATTTTTGTGGGCAATTATCTTAGCTTATTAAAAATTTGTAATTATATTTTTTTTTTATTTTGAAAAACTTAAAAGCACGTTTAATAATTATTCTTAGAGTTAGGGGTAAGTAAGTGTGTTCCATAAAATTATACTATTCAAAAATAATTTATTTAGGAAAATGTGCGAAACAATGTTAGTGATCAAAGTTAAATAATTAGCTTGTATTTTTTATTAGCTTGTATTTTTTATTTATTAATGGTGCCAAAAATGTATATTAAATTTTTTGTAACAAAATTTTCTACTCCAAAATTATGGATATTATAATTTTTCTAGAAAAAATTAAATTAAAAAATATTTTTTTATACAAAATGTGTTTCTAAAACTTTTTGTCGAATATTGCTATAATCATACGAATATATGACAAAAAAATTCTCAAGCTAATTTATGAATTTTATTAATTGGATAAAATATTGCAATAGAAAATTATTTTTATAAGATTCGAGTAATTAATTGAATTACATTATTGAATTAAGTGATTATTTCCTCATTTTTTTAGAATTTATTGACAAATTTTTAATCTAATCTTCTGGTAATCTTAATTTTTTGGATGATGTTTTCATTAGAATAATGCCATGACTATATCTCAATTTGTAAAAACAAGAAATTTTCTTTAGCAAAAAAACGAATTTTTCATATTCTGTCGATAAAATTATTATTTGCAATTAAAAATTAAATTTTTTTAGCACAAACTAACAACGTATTCTTGGCTAGACCTAAGAATACAAAATTTTTTAATTTTAGCTAAATCATTAACGCTCGCACTAAATACAACCTAATGCTAGTCTGACTACTAAAAATTTATGTGGTAATGTTTATATTATTTCTTTTTATCTTTTTGTTTTATGAAAAAAAAAGATAAAAATTTTAAATTCTGAATAATACATGGTCTGAGGTGGCGTGTATTAGAAATTCGCAATAACAGTGTAACTAACTATAGAAATTTTGTATGGCAGAAATCAAAACTAACTATGTAACTTTATTTAAAACTATACACAGTGAGAATTGTATACACAGTGAGAATAGTATTAGGGGCCAACAAAGCAGAACACACAAGAATGTTGAATAATTTTACTTGGAATAACTAATATAATAATATAATAATATTATTTTTAATATTTTTTTATAAGATTAAATAATTTCTGATTAATTTTTTTCAATAGAAAAAAATCAATACATATTTTAATATATTAATATATATATACTATTTCAAGAATTGTCAAATATTGGTTTTTGTTGTTATTAAGTGAATAAGTTGATATTAATTATAAAGGTGGCGAGTAAAAAATCAGAGATTTAAGTTACAAAACTTCCAAATATTTGTAATATGAAATTCAGTTTTTTTATTTATATAATATTATGTGCCTGAGGCTTATGAAAGATAATTAAGTTCGTAAGAATAAATATATAAAAAAATTAATCAAATCTGATAATTATGGTGAAGATAATTATTTTATTATTATTAAATCAAAAAATATAATATTAAAAATTAGAATGTGGCAAATAATATCCAAAAATGGTATTTTTTTAGTGTCACTCAAGAATTAAAATAAATTTATGTAATATTTTCGTGATCATAATAATACAGAAGTTACAGTTCATCGTTTGACATTTTAATGTAAAACTAGATCCTAAAATAAAAAATATAGTACCTTATAATACCTCAAGATTCTTTATTTTTAAGATACTTTGAACACAATCAGTTGGTTCCTTCAATGCTATATATATCAATATCATTTACTCATATACCAATTATGTACGTTTGTTAGTATTCCCTGTCATTTTCAAATTATTATTTAATTTAACTTTACTTTTTTATTAAATGATTTGAATTTTTAACATTGTTATATTCAACATTTATGACAATTTTTTTAATTTTTTTTTTTTAACAAAAATTTCAAGACTTGTTGACCGTGAGGATTAGCGAATCAAATCAACAAGTTCCTGGATTCTGAAGCCTAGACACTTCCTGCTTCTAAAAGTATACAAGATCGTACATTTTGATATAATATGAAGTTTATTAATTCAAGTATTTGCTCATCAAAAACTTATTTATAAACTTTGTACAAAAATATAGATGTACTTAAATTTTTTTTTATATTTTAAGCACTTTTTAAATACAAACATCAACAAATTGCACGTTAATTGGTAATTTTTGAAATTATACAATTGAACAAAACTTCTGTACACGTAAATATAAATATATATATTTTTTTAATTTAATCCATCGTAGAAACTCAAATGAACTCAATTTGGCTTTCCGTAGTCATCTCTTTGTCAATCTCTTCCTAATTAATAAAAAGAATTAAGTTATTATTATTTCTTCATCCACCGGCTTTTAGCATAGTTTTAATAGTGAATAATAAGAAAAACAACAATTATTGTTTATAAAATAGCATTAATATTTATCTCTAATGCATAAATTGTAGAAAATTGCCTATGTCAACCAAAATAAATGTGTTATTAATTTTGTAAAGTATTTTATTTAATAAACTAACGTTAATTGAATTTTATTCTTTAATTATATATTTATCTACTAAATAGTCTGCAATGGATTTTTAATAAATGTACTTCAATGATAAAACTTATTAAAGCTGTTAATTCACCGATTGCCAATAAAATCCATCCAACTAATAAATGATTTAAATTTAAAATAATATCTCTATCTTTTTCATCACGAAGAACTTTTAAAAGACCAAAATGTATTGCATCATAAAAATCTTCACTTTTCCAATGTTCAAATATACCGCTCTCTTTTATTTTCAAAATAAAATGATCAAATTTATCTAAATATGGTGTATCCCATTCCAAAAAATACGATATTAAAAATGTTGAAATTTTAAAATCACTAAATCTCATTCTTGGTTTTTTCAACAATGATTGCTGTTGCAACATTATGTAAACACTGTCATCGCGAGACGGATAAGCATATTTTGGATTTAATAATAAACGGTTTTCTTGAAAAATATTATCTGACACATTTCTAAACATATCGTATCTGTAATATATCATTGGACTAAAATTATAACTTTTAACCATATTTTCTGTTACCATTAATTTAATATTCTGTTTTAATATATCATCAAAATTTTCAATTGGTTTTTCATATATTGCTGTTATAAAAAATGATGATAATAATGAGCCATAAATTGAAACTACTATTATTGCAGACCAAAATTGCATTACTCTTATTAAAAATACTAAAAAATATTTTTTTTGTGAATTCATATCAAATGGTATTGGTAAGCTTAATACTTCTGTAAATGCAATAAATAATGATGTAATAAAATCTAAAGGTTTATTAAACACAATTCGTGATAATAGTAATTCAACAAAACAAAATTGCACAATAGAAATCATTAAACAAAATTTAAGTTGAAATGTTATTGGTAATAATAAATATTTAGAATTTTCAATTTCATAGCTTGAACGAATTAAAAATCCCATTGATGAAAAATATACCGGATATGATAATGAAAAATTATGTTCAATAAAAGATTGTGGTTTACATGATATTTCAATAGTTTTATTATTAGCAAATATAACATTTTCATTTGCACCCATTAATCCAGTACTGTTCCAATCAATTTCTAATAATGTTGCATTATATTTATCAAAAAAATTAATTAATAATTTATAGCTCCATCCTTTAATGATTTTCTCATTTTTATTATTATCATCGTAACGATAAAATATTATTGGTGGTACATTATTGTATGCTGTCATAACTTTATATTTTTTCATATTTTAACATTTATCTGGAAATAATTCTGTAATATTATCAACAGAATAATAATAAGGATAAGGAAACGGATTGTAATTATAAATGTTATTCTCATAAATAGCAATTAAATTAATAAATTTATTTGACCAAACACAATTAAAAAATTCTTGCAATTTATATAATTAGTTATTATTTAATATAGGTAACTATTGTTTTAATTGTTCGAATACCAACTAATATTTTACTCATATAATTAATAATTTCATAATTATTATTATCAATTAATGCAATTGCAAATGCATCTTTTGAAAAAAAATTAATAAATTTTGTATCATTATTATTTAATAAATTTATTAAGCAAATTGAAAAATTATAATAATTGTTTTTTATTAAATATAATGATTTTAAAATTTCATCTAAACTACTCTCTGTTGTTGTTGTTGTTTTTATTGCAGTACTATTAAATGAATTAAATATAAATATTTTGGTTATTTTATTAATTATATCTTCTTGTTTAATAATATTTAAAATCAATGATGTTGTTGTGCTATATTCAAATTTGCTTTCAATAAATTTTATCATATATAAAAAAATTAAATTATTCTTCATAATAAAATATAATAATAATTGTCAATTCAACAAATTTATTTTCAATACTGAAATAAAAATTTTTATATCAGTGACTTAAACGAATTATTTTGTCATAGTAAAATAAAAATAAAAGAAATATAATATATTAAGAAAATTAATATTATGATTTATTAATGTTATCTTTTCTTTTTATTATAAATAGAAAATATAAATAAGTAAGTAGAAGTATAATACGTAGAATAGAATAATATTTACATATTGTAGATTATGATTTAAAATAATTTAACAAGAAATTTTATTTTATTTTATGTACAGTTATAAGAGTTATTTTTTTATAGAAAACCACTTATGCCTGGTAGATAATTATATGGCTTCTTTTGATCAACTTTCGGTCAGTGATTATGATTACTTTCAAACTTGTATTGATCGAAAGTTTCATTTCTAAATGAAAGTAATTTCATTTGAAACGATCACTTTCATTTATTTCATTCTATTTTGTTCGAAATAATCGAAAGTTTCGAATTTCAGTTGGAAGGAATATTCAATATAAGCAAAAAAATAATAATATGAAATTAAAAACATAACACAACATTTTTTATTATTCACAACATAACCCAACATTTTTTCGTACTATTTCAAACATAATACAACGGATTTTTGTTGTATTTTCTTATTATAAATAAAAACACAACATGATTGAACTTATTAAAATTTCGAAAAGCTTGTCAAGCGTTAACTTGTTTTAAGCGACAAAGATAACTTTTTTTTAATCCTTAGAGGTCCAAATTTGTTTCGCTAAACAACATTAACACTTTACTTCAATAATCAAAATCAAAATTCGTAAGTGGATAGATAGATGTCGAATCTAGGAACCAAAAAACTTTCGGACAATGTATTAAATTCAATTAACCAAAAAAGGTTCCTTACTATTAATTTTTTTTTTTTATTTTAAATTTTTCTTTCGTATATATAAACGTTATGTATACATATATAAACATTATATTGTTAAACAAAAGTCGAACAAACGTCCCACGAATAAACTAGTTTCGAGTGGTAAATGTAAAAAAAATTTTTTTTTTCATTTTGCTATATAAAATCGAAATGAAAAAAATTTGCAAATGTAACAAGCGTTCACCTGTTTGTTTTCATACAAAAAATAAAAATTGTATGTAAGCGGTAACGAAAATATGTTGTATTTACTTTTTTTGTTATTTTCTGTTCGACTGCGTTTTATTTTTTTATTTTATAATTTTTGTTCAAAATTGACTAAAATTTTAAAATTACTATTAACATACAATGATCGAAATTGTTCGAAAGTTTCATTTGTTTCTTTCATATTGATTGATTATTTCATTCTAGAATGAAAGTAATTTCAAACATTTTTGAAAGCGATCAAATGAAATGAAATGAAAGTTATGAATGAAACTTTCGAACACTTTTGTTTCAACAGAAGCCTTAGATAATTATATCACAAAGTCAGCGGTCTGGTTTTCGGGAATCGAAAGTATGAAAATCCAATGTTTCTGGAGAATAGGGTGACCAGACATACCCCATTCTGGGGTAGGCTACACCATTCTTGATTGAATTTTCCTGAAATACCCCATTTCCAAAATCTGTAATGGGGTAGGAAAAAATACCCCAAAAACACCTAAAATATTTTTTTTTTATATCTAGTAAATTTCAGCATTATGAGGTCAACTTTTATTATTATCAATTGAACAGATAATGTAAAGAAAGATAAAAAGTTATCACTTATTCCACTGTTTTTCTTATCACTTAAAAAATCTTTCATAAACTCAGTAATCTTTTCTTTTCAAATGATTTTTTATTTTTCTTTTTCTTTGGGATAGGAGAAAAAAAAAAAAAATTCCCTTTATGTTTTGATTTTTAAAATTCGAACTCTGCTGATATGTCGTTATCATTATAAATTAATTTAATAAATTATTAAAAATATATAAAATATATTATTCAAAAAAAAAAAATATATATATATATATATTATTTGGAAGAAAACTGAAAGGAAACTGAAAACTCAAAAATATAATTTAGATATAAGATTCGAAAATAAAAAAAATTCAATTGTGTTGTAGTTCGATGTAAGTTTTTTGTTTTTCGTTTTTGATTTAAACTTTTTTTTTGTTAGTTATTAAATATTACAGAGAATTAAAAAGTTTGTTTTATTTTTATATAGTGAAAAACGAAAAAAAAAACCATCAATAAAATACTACCCCAAAAATATATTTTTGATCTGGTCACCCTACTGGAGAATGAACCCAATTGTACCTTAAACATTTTCTAGTTTTCATAGAAATATACAAAACTGTTTTATTTATTTAATTTTCCTTCATTTTAGAATTGTCGTACGTTAATGTTTTATTTTTTTTTCAAAATATATATCTACTTTTTGTGACAATAATTTTCTCACGAAGATAACCAACATCAGCCATATCTAGAGTACAATTGTCATAATCGTATGTGTATTTTACATCTTTTTCAAGGACTATATTTTATTTACTACTGGCACGGATAAATTTGAAGCTTTAATGTCAGACCCTCAAGTTGTACATAACTATTTGTATAATATTCTTATATAGTTAAAATTTGTAATCATTATAAAAATAAAATATTAAAAAACATTACATATACCTAATATATTTTTGTATATCTATCATTTTTTTGATCTCGGCATTTTTACAATTTTATAATTATAAAATGCAATTTATTTTATTCTCAAAAAAAAATTAAATTATCATTGACAGTTTCATTAAATTTATTTAGATTACATGAGATAAATATTTTTAAAAAAAAAAACTATAAAATAAATTTTATTACACCTATCAATGAAATTTTCATAACTTGTTTCTTTACATTGCGCGCAATCACTTTCAATTACATACAGAATTATTTTTATTTTTATCAAAATCACCAAATAAAAATATAATCTACTAATGTATATCCATTTAATTGAGCTTTAATTAAAGTGATAAGTAAATAGATGTTCATAATAAGTATAAAAAGCATAAAGTTTCATCACAACTCCCATTAGAGATCTTTAATTCTAAAAATCTTATAACAATCTTATAATTTGGCTCAAAACATTGGGCAAGGCATTTAAAATTAGAATTGATTTAAGATAAAAATAAATTCATAGCGCATACCAACTACTGTTACACTATTAGATTATAAAGTTTTACTTTCTTGTCGTACTATCAATTTTTTTTTTTTTTTCAAACAAAAACCAATGTGTGCTAATAATAATAATATTTTATAATAATAATATTTTTTCCAATGTAATCGAAATAATTTTCACAAAACAAAAAAATAACAATAATAAATATATTTTTTGGTTCTACTCTCACATAAAAATATTATTTATTTTATTATTCTACAAATGACGCCGTTAAGTCGTTTTCAATGAAATGGAAAATTGACAAGTCCATGTGGGAAAAACTGCCACACGACCAAAAACAATTTAAAAAATATGAAATAATAAACTGTAAATAAATTTATCATAAAATAGTGTTTAATAACATGAAAATTTGATTTTTTTTTTTATCGTATATATTTTTTTATTAGTTTTATTTATTAAATTTTTTTTGGAAAAATAAACACAAAAAATTCAACGAAAATGTACTTCACAATATTCTGGGACAATTGGATTTTGTGTGCTTAAATTAGACATTTTTTTGTAGTTTTATTTTACAAAAATAAAAATATATAAATAAATTCAAACATTACCATTGAAAATTTATGAATTGGGGAAAATTTGTGAATTGGGGAAAATTTATTTTGATGAATTATTTTGATATCACTTTCTAGGAGAGAAAGTTAATTTTTTTTACTCTCAATTTTCCTCTTTAAATATCTTAAAATAAGTAAGAAACAAATTTTCACAAATTTAGTCCGCAACATACAACTTCACAAACTATGAGATAAAAATACTAACTCAATACATTTAATTTCGAGATCTTTTCTTGCATCAACACAACTTAATTTTTTTTTTTGTGTTTATGTTTATTATTTATGTTTGAGAAACTGGTCCTGTGTTTTATCATTTTGCAAAATTAATTCTTGAACCAAATAAATGTTGTGGACTCTGCTCCGATTTCCCTATCCTACACAATACAAAAATACGTGTAAACAAAATGAACTCAACTGAAATTTTAAAAGCAAATTGTAATAAAAATTTTTAATGTTTCGGAAAAGAATCTATTAAGTTTATTTTTGTTTTTCTCTTAATTTTTGATAATGTTAAATGGATTTTAAAAGAATCCTTGTTTTTTTATTTATTTTTTTTATTTTTTCTGAAGAATTCTAACAAAGTCTCTGCAGAGTAACAAAATATATTAACCGCACAGAAAAAAGAAAGAAAAACCAATAAAATAAAAAATATAAAAAATAAAAAACAAATACACACAGAAAATAAATTTTAATCGTTTATTATGAAAAAAAAAAAAATAAATATATTTTTATAGTTTTTGAAAATTGCAACCACAAACCACAAAAATTTGTAATTTACTATATATGAAAAATTAAAAAAAATACAAAATTTTTCATTGGACAACAGACTTACAAATAAATACTCGATATGTTTTTACATTAAAAATTCATAATTAAACATTATTAATTTTCTTGTGGTTTTTTTTTTTTTAATCCTATAAAGCTAAAAAAATTAAAAAAAAAACAATATTTAGGTCATACATAAGTTTTCTTTTTTATTACTACTAACTATATGTATGAAATTGTTGTATGTAATTGTCGTATGTTGCATTTGATGGAACGAAAATTAATTTCCGATAACTTCTCAGGAAACAGGACAAAAAGATCTAATTAAAGTTATTTGAACCCACAAAGTTTTTGAGTAATACCTACACTGTAAAAATATTTAAAAAATATCTTTAATTTTGATTGAAATTTGCTGCAAAAATACAAGAAAAATAAACTTTTATTTAATTTAACATTTCCAAAAGTAATTTTAGAAATTATTTTTCCAAAGAAATTGTTCAAAGAATTTTTTTATCATTAAAATATGAGAAAGTAATTTTACTCCAAAAATGTTTGCATTTTCAGCTTTTTATGTTCCCAAATAGCTCGAATAGCTTTTATTTAGTATAATACTCTCCTCCTGTAAGTATAAATGTTTCAAGAAAAGTCTGAAACGATTTGGAGATAAATGAGTTTGAAGTTTATTATTATACGAAGCCAATCCTTCCTGGTCTTTATTCGTTTTTTTTTTTGTATTCAAAAATTTAAAAATTTTTCAAAGAAATAAAAATGCAGTGAATTTGACCAAGTTTTTAATTTATCCAATTTAATCATTATTGCGTCTACAGCAAAAAGTGTTCATAACATGATAATAAACTACGTAAAGCTGTAATATTCAGAGCTGATTCTGTCATATATAATTTAAGTCAATAGAACCATTGATTAAGAATTCTTAAAAGATCACCAGTTGTAGTAATTTTAGTCAGTGGTAGAACTTATAGCAAATTTAAATTTTCTCGCTATATGATTTCAATTATTTATATTATAAATTCATATAAAGGGGGATAATGACATCGGAGTCACATAAGTTACTTTCCTTCAATATAGAAAATAATATTTTTGTTTTTCTTTACAAGAAATATAATATTTATGTTTTTTTTTTTCTTTTCTTAACTATACGTTCAAAATTTATGTAGCTTATTTTGTTTTCCTCAAAATAGATTCTAAATTAAGGTTATTTTCCTTTATTGGTTTAAGAAACCCTTTTTTTTCTGAAAATTATAGTGGTTACATGATTGTAAAATGTACACTTTATCTTGCATGTTTTATCTTCATGTTTACAATTTTTTTTTTTTCATTTATTTTTCTTAAGTATTTCAAAATATTTTACAAAATTTAGATACTTTTGTTATTTAATCTCTCCTTTGTTTGAAATTTATTAACATTTGATAAAAGATAAAGAAAAGAAAAAAAAAAGAAAATATTTTGTTTTGGTGAAAATTTTTTGTGGAAAAATTCTTGATAACATTCTATGAGAAATTTAACGAATTATTTGTGTTTAATTACTTATAATTAGAATCATTTCCTATCATAATATAAAAAATATCAACTGAGCTAAAATTAGCCAGAAACTACAGCCACTACTGGATTTTTATTATATGAAGAAGTTCTTATACCCAGTAGTTTGATAACACAGTCATAATAAGTAGAATAGCAACAGGTTTTTTCGTGATAAATAAATGTTTGCAGTTATTGGTAGTACTTATGGATACGGCTAGGCAATAAGCTTAATGTGTATTTTCAATTAAAATCTAGAAGTACTAACTTTAATACCTTTTATATATATACCAAACAGATCTGTAGTTTTTTAAATAACAATGAATTATGAAAATTATACCTTTAACCTAAGCTTTAGGTATATATTACGGCAAATTAGTTATAAGCTTTACCAATTATTTTTTTAGACGAATTGACTAAATGTAAAATAAAACTATACTCTTACCCGACTAATAACACTTAAAAAGCAAACGCAGTATTGCTTCGATGGAAATCTGTGAAAATCTGACCAGCAGAGTCAAATTAATTTCTGGCAATACTTAAATTTAAATATCATAAAATTTCAACTCCTAAAATCATAAAAATCGTAGGATCCCATAAAGAGCTAATCGTTGTTATTTCTTTTTTTTTTTTTTCTAATATTTTTTTGCAGGAAATAGGCCAAAAAATATTATCTTACATTAAAAAAGTAATTAAAATTTCATTAATTTTTAATGGCATTTTTAAAATTTTTCTAAACTGTTTCTACATGATTAATTCATTTTGTATGAATGAGTTTTTAATTAAAAACAAAAAAATTCACAATCTTTATATACAATTTCTACAGTTTACGATTGTTTACAAAAATAAATATTTATCCTATTCTATAATATACAAAAAAAAAAAAATGACAATGTCCTTCCACAACATCTAATCAATAATTCAAGGACATTTCTGTTAGGATTTATATTTATATAAGTATGTTATTCTACAGGCATGATGCTTTTTATTATATTTCCTTCCTGACAAGTTCAATAAACTTACAACATCAGAGATGGTAGATAACATAGAAAAAAAAAATCATTCCTTCCGACAAATTGAACAGAAAATATTTATAAATTTGTCCACTTTTTTGTTGTGAGTATTTTCGTTATTGAAAAATGTTTCCAAATAATGTGAATGATTTTGATAAATTCTTTTTTAAATAACTTTTATTATTTTGTCTGTTGTATATAGTCAAAATGGTTAAAATCAATACATTTTTTTTTTTGTTTCAAATTGGTAATTTAATATTGTTTCTCAATATTTTCTTCTTCATCTAGCTAGATATTTTTTTCAAATGTAAAAAGAATTCACAACAAATTTGGCTAGAGAATATGTGAATTGGAATTAAATGTTAAAAGACATAATATTATTCTTGTGCATATAACTTCACACTGATGTTACTATTATTGCTCTTAGTGAGAGGAAATAGTCATAACATTCCCATTCTGTTATTAAATAAGTTAATTTTTTTTCGTTTATAAAGATTAAGTCTGGGTAGAAGTTTAATTTAATCGACATTATGAATTATATATCCTTAATTGACTTAACAAAAAACCCGCTTCTGAATATGAATGAAAAATTATTTCACATTGCAATATTATTTTGCAATGCATCTGTAACTAATGTTCAAATTACATGTTAACTAAATGTTTAAATCTAACACCTAAAAATTTGCTAATCTACCCCTTTTAAAAATCAGTTTAGAGAGCAATCAACAGTATACTCAACGCCATGCTGCAATACCGATTGCTTTTTTCCTCTTATTAATTTTGAAATATTTTTCAAAAACATAAACACTGGGAAAATGTATATAAATGCAAAGTGAAGAAATTTTGGAAAGTTAAAGAAAATTATTATATTTTTTTTTTTATACAAATTGAATAATATAATCAATCATCACAATTTTAATTTATTAGAAAAATAAAATTTATTATTATTCTTCACTTAATTGAACAGAAAATAAGTCAATATTATTATTCTCAATCCGGTGAAATAAAAAGGATTCAATTTATATAAAAAAAAAACTTGTAAAAAAAGAAAATATAATTTTATTTTTTCACCATGCAGTTTTATTGATTAAATGAGATTTTTTCCCTTTTTTTTTTCATAATTGAAAAAATTGATATTAAAATAATAAATTCAATTAAATAATTGAATACAGTTCACAGATTTTTTATCTATTTTTCTATTATATTACGAAATTACGATTGTACATAAATCATTTTATAATAATATTTTAATACGATCATTTACACATTTATTCATTTTGATACGCTGTCAAATCATTGTAAAAAAATACTTAGGTAACAAAAAAATTAAAGTACTGGAATCTTAGGAGTCTAAGTTTTAACCTCAGATTTGAATTATACAATAACTACATGATAATATAAGTAAATGAAAATTTGAACAAAAAAGTATTGCAGTAATTTAAAATCTTTGAAATTTATTTGATTCAGTTTATTTCTTTATCCCAATAAATAATTGAAGTCACGTTTTAAAAAGTGTTAAAATAAATTTTATCATTGACAGTTCTACAGTAATTTTAATTTCATATATATATATTACCAATTTAAGAGTCTATAAATTTTATTTATTTAAAAAGAAAAAAAAAGTTATGTATATTTTATGCAAAATATGTTTAAAAGTAAAAACACTTCATGTGGGTGGGTGGGATATATATTCATTTGCATTATATTTAAATGATATTTATAATGTTTGGAAAATATTATGGATATATGTAATACACTATTGCTGCCAGTAAATCAATTTGTATTTAACAAAAATTCAAATTTATGTTAAAAAGTAGTGACAATCATTTTCAAATCAAATTAAAATGAATTGTTGTTTATGTTTAGGATAGAAACATTTTTTTCTTGTGAAAAGACATATCATACGGATATGCCATGTTCTTACATATGTATGTCTGTCAAAAGTTTTTTTTATATTTTTCCCATAGTTATAAGATTTTTATGAATTTTTTTTTAACAATTTTAGATTTTTCTTCTCATCCTTATTTGGGACAACTTTCTAAATTCATAAAATTGGAAACCAAAATTTGTTAGGATGATTTGATTCGTGGAACCTTGATTTTTTATTTTTTGATTGACAATCGTATTACACATAAATAATTTTTAACTTTAAAATTCGGTTTAGATATTTTTTCTTACATTTTCCTTGAACCAAAATAGAGATCAAAGTTTGATATTTAGGAGTCTTAAAAAAAATACATACATGCATATTATCCTTTAAAAGTAGGTTAACAACTTCCAAAATAGCCCGCGTATCTTATTACACCATCGTTTTCCTTCAAAAGTGTTCGAAACACAAAAAATATGAAGCATAGATTTAGTAATTTTAAACAATATGAATTTATAGTTCAATCCTTTTATTATTGATTCATTATTGATTTTAATTATAATTAAAAAATTTCTGATATCTGTATTCATTCAAGGTTTTTCCTTCAATCATTTTTCTACTTTAAAACTATATTTAGGTAAATAATAAATATTTTTTTATTTAGAATCCATAATTCCATTTCCGTTGAATTAAAAAGTTGAGTCATTAGGTTTCTAATTCCGACAAAATAAAAAAGAAAACAAAAAATGACACTTTCATAAATATTCCTTTTTTTTTCCTTCAAAACATTTTTAAGTATGAGATCGTTAGGTAATGATTATTATGAAATTATTTGATTAGGAACTAAAAATGAAAAATATTGACCCGTAATAAAATTAGTAATTACTTAATTAATGTTGATACCCTCTTATTTTTTTTATCACTATATTAACCTATAAATTCGATATTTAATGACAATAATCACAAAAAAAATCCTTAATTATTACACATAATTATACCATTAAAAAAAAGTTCACAGAACTTTTGATAAATTTTTCTTTTATTTTTTTTACAAAATATTTAGTATATTAATAATTTTGTTACCAGATTTCGACAAATTCTATTCCCAGGTGGTCATCGAACCAACAACAACAACGTCGTTCAAGCATTCAGAACTTTCAACTATATACGTAAAAAGACGTGAGAACGCATGTATGCAAAAGTGGATGTCCTACTAGTAGTATATACATCAAGAAACCATTTATTGAATTCCGACTGTGATACAGAGAAATTACGTGTTGTGTCATTTAAATGAGTAAAATTTTTGAATGGATCATTCAATGGACTCCTTCAAAATACCAAATTAAAAATGATATATATTATGTATATACATATTCAAATCATATTGTACGATAATACTATATGTAAATTATATAAAATGATTGATTATTATGATAGCTATTTTTTTTATAACTATGTATACATTATATATTTTGAAAATCATAATTTTATTTTCAAAAAAAAAAAGTTTTATGATTAATCGCCAATTATGCAAACCACGTTTCATCTTCAGGTGATGGAAGACTAAATTATTCATAGTTTAGGCACTTTTCTTGAATATCAATTTTGTTAAAACAGCATATTAATATTGTAAAATTGCAAAAAAAAAATAAATAAATAAAGGAACGCGAAATTGATATTGCAATAAATTATGTGTTATATAATTTATGTTCAATATTGTAAAGTACCACTGCGTACATACCTGTAAAATCATCTATAGATTAGTTGGGATAATATTAAAATAGGATGACATGAAAGTATGGTTATCACACACAGCATTAAAATTCTATTTTATTCAGTATCATAATATAGAACTTATTTTTCTAATATTATGTTGTAAAAAGAAAAACTAAAAGCATAATTTTCACAAGTATAAATACATTTCATTTCGAATGAAATAACTTACAATATTTTTTTTTAACAAAATCTCTTAGCAAGTGGGTCTTTTATGCCTTATCGTACAAAATGTAAAGTACGTATACATTTGATTAAAATGAAAGTATTTAAGCAAAAACGCAGAATAAAATTAATTAAGTTCAAATTTAGATTCTAATAACTTGTAATGCCATTAAGTGTGCATTATAAAAGTAATTAAGTATGCATAACTTAATAAAAATTATGGTATCCTTCCATTGCAATCAACATACAAATATTCAAGTTTCCTTTATCCCGTGTAAATTTAAAATGTATAATATGCAAAGGGAAATTTTTCCGTATTCTAAATATACTTATTTCGAAGAATGAGGAGGACCTAGTTATCATACTGTGTAAAAATAAATCCGCAAAAAACAAGAAATAAAACAACTCAACTGTTATACGTTAAAAAAATATATTTTTTTTACTTTTTTTTTCATATATAAAGTTAATCTTAATTTAATGAATCGTTTTCCAACTAAAATGTTTATGTCAGGTCAGATTACTTTTGTTAAATAATATCTTTTTTTTAGCTTTCACATTGAAATTGTTTTAAAACACTGTTATTGATATTGAAGAATTAAACAAATAATATCACATAAGTTGCAATTTACATGTCAATGATTGCATTCCAACAATTTTAATATATACTGCAACCTCTTACAACAGTCTGCATTCAAATATTTAAAATTTTTTCTTCAATCTTGTGAAGCTTCAGTTAATGATATTTTTCTGCGACGATGATGCAAAATTTTCTACACATAAGATAAAACCTTGTTGTTTTTACAAGTATCGTATTTTATAATATCAAGATGGGATATTCAAATGATAAAATAAAATTTTTAATTTTTGTCATTTGAAACACATTATAATTGTTAGTTTCTAGAAAATTAATTACAAAAATGTAACTTTAATTCCATTCATCCCTTTATTCTATTACACAAAAAAAAAACATGTAAAGCTTTTATGTCATGCTAGATAAATGAACGTTTATGTGTAGCAATTTTATAGTAGATAATATGATGGTAAAAATGTTAAATAATAGTTTTCATTGAACCAATTTTCAGTTCATATATGAAATTATTCAAACTGAAAATTCTACAAATAAAAAAAATAAATAAAAATAATTTATCTAAAAAATATTTTTTTTTAAATTTAAATAAGTTGAATGTGGTTGATAGAATTCGTAGCAAAAATCAGTTATAAATAACATGATTTTATTTTAGGACAACGTTGTTAAACTTTGTATTTTTTGAGTCCTTAATCCGATTCATAAGTTGATGTTATCAATCGGATTGAATACTGTGAAATCGCATGTCACGGATTTACAACCAAAACTCCAGGATCACGGACTTATAACCAAAACTCACGGATTTACAACCAAAACTCCAGAAAACAATAAACTATGAACTTTTGTGAGTTTGGGACGAACTACTAACCTACAGTAAAGAAAATTACAGACTGTAAACAAAATAGAGATAAGTAGATAATAGATAGAAATTAAGAGTGCTGTGTTTTGTTAAAGATATTTTAGTTTTTGAGCTAGGGGCTGAAAACCGTGGAAAGCGGTTTTTTCATATTAAATTTATATGTGAAATTTTTGTCCTCTCCCTTATTTTTCACAATATTATATAATATCTTTAATCTTACATAGAAAGAAAACACGCAAGAAAGTTTTCCCCAAAAAAATTAGCTTGCACAATTTATTTTACATAGCAAGGAAGAGCCTATAATAAATATTCTCATTTCATTTTAATGTGTAGACATTATTAAAAGAAATTATGTTACAAAATGTCTTTTTTTTTCGCTGGAATATCTCAATGATAAATTATGAAAAAAAGTAGAATAGTTTTTATAAGTTTTATGTAGAATAAAAGTACTTAATTATACATACATATGTTACATACATAATTGGGCTGGAAAATCTAATTTTTATTCCACCCAACTATTTTAGTTGAATTTTTTTTTAAATAAGGATTTCTTTTTTAACTTGAGAATTATAATGATAGCATCTAATATTTTCCCTAGTTTGACTATTATACTTTTGTTTTAATTTAAATCAATTAACGTTCTTAAACTTATAGACTTATTGACAACTTTGTATATTCTTTTTTTTAACATTTTAATTTCAAGCCATTCGCAGCAAAATTAGAAACTCGGCCAGATTTATGCCTCTATACTTGAAAATCAATAAATTCAAGTAATATATAACAACTTTGTTTTGCAATAGCATTGCGTGAGACAGTCGCTACAAAATACAATAAAATAATTCTATATTGAGTCGGGAAAACTTAACATCCCTGAATAAATACTGTGTTATTATTTTTTTTATTATTATTATTATTTTTTTCACAAAATTCTTCATTTCCTAGAAAATATTGGATTTTTATTTTGTTTTAATAGGGTCTTCAGTTTGAATAATAAGTTTGAGTTGATTTGTGATGGCACTGATGGAAATGTTGTTTTAAAGAATTTGTTTGGTGAAATTGAAATAAATTCTAATTACGATAATGATGTAGGTTTAAAATTCAAAACAAATTCAGCTGATTTAGAAATGTCAACAAAGTCAATCAACATTGCGTCAGCCAGCCGTAGTTCAAAAATGTCAACTAGTAATGCGTCGTTCAGCGACAATACTAGAAATCAAAGTCGTAAATAGGATTTAGCCGCCGTTAGCTCTGTTTCTGAAACTTTGTTTTTAAAATTTAAAATTTTAGCATATAATATTTTTGGGTTAAAAAGTAAATTAATTTTGATAGATTTTTTTAAATATATAAAAGATTTCGATATATTTTTTCTGTTTGAAACTCATGTTTTGTCAGATAATTATGGCGAGTATGAGAAATATTTTGAAGGATTTACTCTGTTTTGGATTTCGGCGAAAAAAATGTTTCTGAAAGGTCGTGCTAGTGGAGGGTGTGTTTATGGATTTAAAAATCTTTATGGACACAGCATGAATTTTTTAGAAAATACATACTTAAAAATTGATAATAGCAATCAAAGTCTAATAATAGTTCCTCTGTACTTGAATTGTAGTGGATGGGAGAGTGATTTTGCTCAGTTAAATTCATTTGTTGCTGAAACTATGCATGAGAATATTATGCTAATAGGCGACTTTAATGCACGATTGGGAAGCGAACAGATAAAAATATCTACACAACCATTAAATCAAATGTTATTGGAAGTCAGAAACTCAGAAGATAAAATTGTTAATAGTAAAGGTAGGCAATTATTGGATTTTTTCCAATTACATGATTTATTTATATTAAATGGTAGCACTTTAGGAGACCTAGGAGGTTTACATACTTTTATGAGTCATCAAGGTGAATCTGTGATTGATTACTGTGTGGTAAAAGGCGCTTGGCTAGAAAAAATTTCGGAATTTAAGGTTGATTTAAAACATTTTTCAGATCATATGCCAATTGTTGTTACTTTTGAAACTTACCAACAGAACTATTCGTGTGAAATTCCTTGTATGCCAAAACTAGGATGGTCTGTTATTAATTTAGTGAATTATCAACAAAAACTAGACGATTGTTTGCACGGTTTCGGGGTTTCGGATAGTAATAATACAAGTGAATTATCTGATCAGTTAGTTACATGTATAAAAAATAGTGTACCTAATCAGAGTCAGTCTCCTGTCAAATTTGAAAATGACTGGTTTGATTTCGAATGCCACAAACTTCGTAAGAAATCTTTTGCTTTGCTGTCAATGTGGCGAAGTACTCTTGACTGCAATTTTAAAGCTTGGTACTTTGATGTTAATCGTAAATATAAACGCCTTTGTCGAGAAAAGAAATTGAAGAAAGAAGTCAAAATGGTTAAAGCACTTACTGCGACTAAAAATACTGCAGAATTTTGGAGAGTAACAAGAAAAATAAATGGAGTTAAGTTTAGAATAGCGCCGGATATTAGTGAAAATGACCTGGCTGAATATTTTCAGAAACTATTATATCTGGAGAATGTCTCTATCTCGTACTACTATGCAGAACCTCTTGTACTTGATGAAAATCTTGATGCTAGCATTAGTGAAGCCGAAGTAAGTAGTATTTTAAAAGCTGCAAAAAATGGTAAGGCCCCGGGAATCGATGGGGTGCCGTATGAATTCTTTAAAAGTTCCTCAGATAAATTTATTTGTTGTTTGACTCAGTTATATAATAGAATTTTTTCAACTGGTGATATTCCGAACTCCTTCAGGAGGTCAGTTATTTTTCCGATTCATAAAAAAGGGTCCATAGATGTGGTTGCGAATTATAGGGGTATTTCTTTTACGGATGTTATTGCGAAGATTTTTTGTGGAATTATACTAAATCGACTTGAATTATGGGTGAAGAGAAATGATATTTTGACTGAGTTTCAAGCAGGATTTAGAAAAAAATATGGCACTAACGATCATTTATTTTCTCTCACATCAATTGTTAAAGCTTTCCAAAATAGGAAAAAGAAGGTTTATGCCTGTTTTGTAGATTTTAGAGCTGCTTTTGACTCTGTTAACAGAAATGCACTTTTCTATAAACTATCCCTGTTAGGCGTATCGTCAAAAGTACTAGCAGTGTTGAAAGAACTATATAAAGATACGCAGGCTTGTGTATGGGGTAGTAAAGGGTATTCGGACTGGTTTTTTACGAACTCTGGAGTTAAGCAAGGATGTGTACTGAGTGCTCTACTGTTCGCGCTGTTCATAAATGACATAGTTTTCGAGATACCGGGAGGTATAAGAATAGCGTCGACAATTGTTAATATCTTATTATACGCTGATGATATAGTGCTATTGGCCGAGACCCCTGAAACACTGCAACTAATGATAAATAGACTGTCTGACTACTGCGCAAAATGGGGCTTAGTAATTAATTGTGAAAAAACTAAAGTTATGATCTTTAATGGACAAAATCAGCAGTTAATAAGATGGAAATTTGATACCGCCGTTCTCGAGGAAGTTTCAGAATATGTATATTTGGGCGTTAGGCTTAATAAAATGGGTAATTTTAACATACATTTGACAGATAAAGCTAAATCTAGTCAAAAAGCTTTAAATGCTAATTGGAAAAATATTTTCAAAAATAAAAATGTTTCTCAGTCGATTAAGTTTAAAGTATACGAAGCGGTAGCACGTTCAAGTTTATGTTACGCTGCTCAGGTTTGGGGAAGTAAACAATATAAAGAGGTAGAGAAATTCCAAAGAAATTTTCTAAAAAAAATGTTCAACTTTCCGTTAAATACTCCCAATTATACCTTATGTTTGGAAACTGGTTTGCCCCCTCTATTCATTTATACTCTTAAATTACAAGCGGATTACTTTCTAAAGATTTTGTGTGATCATGATAACAGACTTCCTAAAAAACTTTTAGAATACGAAATGAGAAATAAGGATTGGTGTATAAAGGATTGGAAAACTCTTGCTAGAGATAGTGGTGTGGTTTTTGTGGACTATACGTCTGACATGGTAAGTCTTAAGGAATCTTTGTATAACATCATTAGAAAAACAGATGAAAACTTGAGATTTTTGCTAACAGTGGAGGCTAATGAGTCTAGTGGCAGGATTATTTATTCTCAACTCTGCTACAATTTAAGTAGCAACAACTACTTTAGAGACGACTTTGATTGCTATAAGATCTCATTGATTTTTAAAATGAGATGTGAAGTTTTTGGTTTGAATGGGTCCCCTCATAATGGTAGCTTTAATCAATTTTGTACCATATGTAATTTAAAGCAAAAAGAAGATTGCTTCCATTTTATGGGTGTTTGTCCTATTTTCAAACAGTATAGAATAATGTTTTTTGGCAAAAGCAATTTGTCTTTTAGTGAGGTTATAGAAATTTTAAATGGTGAGGACTGGTTAAGTTTGGCAAATTACATAAAAACTGCTAAAAGATATCGAGATCTTCTTATATCAGAATTTGCTTAAATAAAACTGTTAGGTTGCTTCTTTTACTATTATTTTTATCTTTATTTGGTTAAATATGTAAATTCTTTTTTGGTAACTATTAACAAATATGTAAATTCTTTTTTGATAACTATTGATAATGATTTATTTTAAGTATGGATTGCCAACGGAGCTGACGGTTTATTTATTTTTACCAAGCTCTTAAGTATGTTTAAGATTTATTACTTTTATAATTTGTCAAAATTTTTATTATGAACTGAATAAACATTATTATTATTATTATTATTATTATTATTATTTTGTTTTATGGCAAAATAACTAATACTAAATATATTGCTAAAATTTATCTACATAAGTCACAAAATGTTAAAATTTTATGAAACTGAAAATTTATGTTCATTTTAATGGGAAATTTGAACTTAAATTTTTATATTTTTATATCTTATTTTCATTCATATATTTAAAGTATTTGCCTTATGTTATTTTTGTATTTAACATTCATTTATGTGACATACGGTTTTTATGCGTATGTTTATACAAAACATTCAAAATATTCAAAATACGATCCAAAATATAAAATACAAAATAATGCGAAATATGGGAAAATATGTATTAATTTAAATTTATTTGAGTTCTAAAAACAAACATAAATATGTTACCAAAAATATTTTTTATCGGAAAAACTTTTTTTTAGATTTTTTTGCCCCTATGTAGGTTTCCTATATAGATTTTCGAAAATTGAACATTCGATAATTATTATCGATTGAGCGCGAAAATATTTTCATAATAATGATGGAAAATGGTATTTTTCAAACCTTTTTAAAAACAAGCAATTTCCCTTCTATTAAAAAAAAAAAAAAACAAAAACCCTCTCAATTAAAAAGAAAAAATCAAATTGAACGATTTACTTATTTAATTTATGTTTATTTATTTTTTTTATTTTTTTCAAATGTTTAGCAAGTTATTTACATTTTAATGCGGGTAGAAACAAAAGAGAATTTTCATGAAAATTAAATTCATAAAATTGATGATGGTATCCAAACGTAGAAAATTATTTTCTATTGTGAATTTTATTTTAATGCAATTTTATTGATGCTGGTGGGTGTTTTCCATTTAATTAAGCCACCTGCTGTTAAATAAAAAAAATAAAATAAAAATGTTTTAATTGTTAAATCTCTTATTTTATTTCTATAAATTATTTAAGTATACAGTTCCCATAGAATTTATTTTAAATATGCTGTTCGTATCTTTAAGAATGTTTAAGTTCTGAGAAAGTTATGAATTTGTTGACACGGAAATAGGTCAAATTCAACAAGAATTATAATTAGCTACTTATAATTGCTAATGAAGTCTGTTTGTCGAAATATTTTTAAAAAAAATTTCTTTCACAAATCTATTTCTTATAAATTTTTCCTTTTCAATATTACCCAAATTCGAGTTTATATTTATTTGATAATTTAAGCCACTTCTTCAAAATGTCTATTTCCATATTAAATCATAATATTAATGATTAATTGATTATTTTATTTTGCATTAAAAATAAATTAGTTTTCAACTGAATGATTTTCTTGAATACATACTCAAAAAGTAAAATCATTCGCTAAGCTCTCTGATAATATTAGTCTAATATTCCTAACTATGTACATATATTTGTTTTCAATACAATATTAATATACACACATTACATGTATTTACATATACAGATATTTTCCAGGTGGAAAATTACAATAATTTTATTATAGATTTTCTTCTATAAGGAAGTCAAAAATAGCATAATTTATTCAATTCAATTAAAAGTCCACATAGGGAAAAACAAGAAATTTAAATATAGGGTCATTAACTTCTAAAAAAATTATATCTTCTCTTCAAAACTTTTCCTGGAAACATTAAAAAAAAAACTAATTCAATAAGGACTTAAAAATCAATTTTGCTCGATGACAATTGGAAACCATAAATTTAATTTTTTTGTTGAAGTGAATTAGGGCTCAAGTAATTTTTCATTTCTGGGGAAAGTTACATAACAAAAAAAAAAAAAGCCTTCAGATTTGAAGTTATTTTGAGACGCTTGTATTTTTGAATATATGTATTTCCTTTTATATCATCATTAATTTCTCATATACACAAAATAGAATTTAATATACGTAGAACAAACATAGTTATATAGCTATTGTTCAGACTTCCATAAAATTATATATATATATCAAATGTTTTCTATTTGATTTTAAAATATTAACAAATTTCTTTTTTCTTATTTCATTTAAGCAATTTTTCCACAAATTTATGACTTAAGACTGACATAAGGATAATTGTTAAACTGCCACAAATATATAGACTTCAGCAACAAGGACTGCAATAGATTTTTTCAATAAACCAAAAGGAATCTATAAAACTATAAAAAATTAAAAAAATAATTTTATAAAAATTAAAAAATAAAAATATTATAAAATAAATTATAAGTTTTGAAAGAACACTTTCTATAAAATTCTGTTGTAAATTATTTTCACAACGAGAAGAAGATTTTTATTCTGTGGAAATTTTATAAAAGAATGTGAGAGGAAATTGAATTAAAATTTTCATCTTTTATAATGTGAAGAACAATTTCCCTAAAATTAAGAAAACTAACAAAATTTTCAATTTTGTTTTTTTTTTTTTGTTTCGAATGCACAATAAAGATTGTTTCCCACAAATTATTTTGGAATTTTTTTTTTCGTAGTTATGAAGGAATTTATTCTCTTCAGTTTAATTAAAATTTTATTAAAAATACAATTATTTTTTTTAATTAAAAATAAAATTCAACCAATTAATGCTGAAATTTTCACCCTGGGTTATTTAACTGGCTCACAAAGACGTCCTGGAAATTTTGATTACCAACGACCAGGTATGTATTTTTTTTTATTTTCTTAATTTAATTTTAACGTAAAAGAATAATTTATAGAAATAAGAGAATCGCAGTTGTTTTATTTGTTTGAAAAACTTAAGATTATTATCAGAATAAAAATATTCATCAATTCTTAGTATGTCTATTTGTTGTATTTTTTGTGACTTTATTCTTAACATTCGTTCTTAAAATATTATTACTTATTATATATACTTATATATTATTACCACTTATTTTTAACTCAAAGACAATGTATAACAAAAATTACAGAAATGGAGATCTAAGACTTTTGTGACATTTGTGAGAAGCGATAGATTAAAATTTCAAACATATAAACTCCCATTAATTTACGTTCCAGCTTTAAACTAATTATTTATTGAGTTTTTCAGTTTATAGAAAAAATTGAGATGACATTAAATTATAATTTATATCATAATCATACTCTAGTTATTTAGAAATCGTAAAAAAAAAATGTAAAAATATTTAAAACATTATTTATTTAAAATTTTACTTCTATAGGAAAAACAATTTCTGGTGCAATAAGCTTGGCTATTGAAGAAATCAATAGCGGCAAACTTAAAGATTTAGGTCATTCTGTAGAATTTATTGTGGCTGAAACGTATGGTGATGAAGTTTCCAGTATACGTCAAACAGCATCCTTGTGGACAAAACATATTGCCGCCTATATAGGGCCTCAGGAAACCTGTGTTCATGAAGGAAGAATGGCAGCTGCCTTTAATTTACCAATGATTTCATATGTAAATTATCACATGATAATAAAGCACTGTACATATATTATTTATAATATTTTTCTATTATAAATTTTAGTTTTGTACGCATCGTGATACTTCCGTGAAAAAAGATTTTCCAACTTTTTGTCGAACAAGGCCACCAGATACTCAAATCTCAAAGTCTGTAGTATCATTATTGTTAGCATTCAATTGGACTCAGGTGTTTAAGGACTTTTAAATAGAACTTATTAAATTTAGTTTAAATGAAGAAATGAAAAAAAAAAAAAAACAACTTTTAAATAAAAATTATTAAAATTTCCTTCCACATATTACTGATTTTTTCAATTTCTTATATTTATCCTTTCAACATATATACATCATTAAAACTTTTTTCATAAAAAATAAAAGAAAATTCTGTACCAGTTTGAAATCACTATAAACTTGATAGTTTGCTAAAAATACAAATTTTCAGGTCACGTTTTTATATTTGGACACGTCGAACGATGAATATGGTCCAGTTGCTGAGACAATTTTATCAATATTAAAAGCGTCTGGTGTAAAAATCAGAGAAATATTAACATGGAATGAAATATACCATCATGGTTTCATGAAAAATCCATTTGATGAAATTGTAGAAAAAACTTTTACAAATACGAGAAGTAAGTGAGAAGAAATCAAAATTAATTTTCAAAAATATTTCTTTGAGAATTTCCTACTATAATTATATGATTTATATTCTTTTCTGAATTGTATTCTTAAATAAAGACTCCAAATTAATAAATATGTATACATATATATAGATACCAACATAATAAAAGTTTTTATGGGATTATAGAAATAAGAATTTAAAAAAAATCCACTGTTCTCCAACAAAATCTAGCCTGAAGACAAATTCAGTAATTTTTGTTCATTATGCCCAAACTTTTTACATTCATCTTATTTATAATGGTTTTGAAATAATGATTTTCTTGTAAAAATAATGATTTTCTTAGCAGAAATTATTTCAACGGTTCGTAACATAAAATAATAAATTTTTAGCAATGTTCTTTAATATGTTTTAAATAAAATAATAAAGAAGATTTTACTATATAAAATATAATAATAATAATAATATGTATAGCTTAACTGTAATGATAGATATTAGCGACTTATTACATATTACTAAAAGTTAAATAAAATAATGCCAGAAAAATTCCCATAATAAATTACTTATTTAAAATTCAATAAATCACAAAAAAAAACTTTTCATAAAAAAAAAATGTTTGTATGTAAAAAAGTATGCCTTAGTTTGAAAGTTTTAGACCTCCTTTTGAAATTAAAAGGAAATAGACATTCTACTTCGCAACTACTTTCCTTATATTTAAAATTTATATTATAATTTGTTTTTTTTACTGCATTTCTCAGTTTATTTAATTTTGGGTCATTATTATGAACATCTTGGTCTAATGTTGAGCCTAAAAGAAAAAGGATTACTTGAAAAAGGTGAATATTTTGTTATTGGAATTGATATCGAACAATATGATCCACATGATCCGGAAAAATATTTACGTGGTCTTTTGAAAGACGATATTGATGTGAATGCAGAAAATGCTTATAAATCGTACATGGGAATTGTTCCGACTGCACCAGTAGGATTCGATGTATTTGCTAAACAGGTAAAATAATATAACTCAAACTAATAACTTCAAGTTCTTCAATATTTCGCAATAATTTCTTTAATATCTAAGGTTAACAAATACTTGGAATTGCCTCCATTCAATTTTCCAAATCCATTATTATATTTCGGAGGAAAAAAACAGGTATATATATATAAATATTTATTGATTACATTTCGTATAGTTTTTGTTATTAATATTTTTTTTTATTTTTTATTAGATAAGAGCTGAAGCAGCTTATCTCTATGATGCTGTGTCTTTATATGGAAAAGCATTAATTAAAGTTCTAGAATCAAATGAGAATCCAAAAAATGGCAGTGCCATCATTAATGCTATCAAAGGAACTAAGTATCTTAGTGCTATGGGGTAGGATAAATAATTAATATTACACTAATTTATAGAATTTATTAAATATTTTTTTGTATTTAAAATATAATTATGTAATTATATAAAATTTTTGTGGGAATTTATAAATATCCTCAACGAATTAACTATAATCATACATAATGTACAGAATTTTATGTACAGAACGTGAAATCATAATTTATTCGCCTACGACATTAATAAGTTTATCATATCTTAATAAACATGAAATGCTGTTCGTTGGTAAGAGCAAAACTTGAAAACAGATCACTCGATTTGGCTATTTTTTTTTAACTGTTCGTAATAGATTGAGTACGGTTTTCCTATTGGATTTTTGTACGAAGTCAAGACCATAACTCTAACTATAATAAAGACTAGCCATAAGCGAAACAACTTTCACGCCGGCAACCACTGTAGTTAATAAAATAATTATGTAAAACATATTAAATTATGTAAAACATATGAAATTACACTTCAAATCTCATTAAAATAATTTAAGTAAATTTATTCTAATTTTATTTTACTATTTTGTCCAATTAAATAATTATTAAATGTCATAAAATATTTCTTTATGACACATGGGTGTGACAACATAATATCTTTTTATGCGTTGACAAACTGTTATACATTAAAAAAAAATATTTATATTTAATTATGATTATTTTAATTAAATTAATAAAAATGATAATCTTCTTTTAATATTATTTTGACGAAATATCTAAAGTATTAGATAAGTGTATAGTATAAAAATAATAACAATGAGCTTTTAAAAACATATATTTCACCTTTAAGAAATTCTTAATTTTTTTTTCAGATATCATGTTTATATTGATGAAAATGGTGATGCTGCTGGAAATTATTCAGTATTAGCACTTAATAAATTAATTTTTAATCGTAATTTAAGTGAATATGGCTTAACATCGATTGGAACTTTTAGTGCACCTAGAAATGATGTCTTACCGGTAAATTTTTATATGAAAATTTAAATTGATTAAATTTAAGAGTTAAAAAATCATACAAAAAAAAAATTTTTTTCTTCTTCTTTTTTTTGCGAACCAAATATTTTTTATTAAGATTCAGGTAAGTAAATTGTATTCAGTGTCATACATTAAATTTTCCTCAGCTTTCAGCTTTTTAATTATCCTTCATTTGTGATTTTTATAAAACTCAAATATTTCTAAGGAAATAAGTGGAAATTTTTACTTCCAAAAGTATTTTTCATACTTGATAAGTGGAGAGAATTTAAAGTTCTAAAAAAATAACCCAAAATAGTTGCGAACAAGGTTTGACATAAGAAAATATGAAAAATCAACTGTCATGAAATAATGAAAATTAGAGCTAATTTATTTTCAATAGGAGTTTTCTGGGAGCGCCACCTTTTCCTGGATTTCATTTGATCGGAATAACATTTGACCGGAATTTTTATTTTTTACCCGGATTTGATTTACCCGGAACTTTTTTTGTCTGAAATTTTATTTGCCCGGGAAATTTTATTTGCCCGGGAAATTTTTTTGCCTGAAATTTTAACAAAAAAATATTAAATCTAGGTATATTTTGTATCAAGAGGTATATTTTATATTCCGGTCAATTCAAAAATTTCAGAGAAATGAAACGCAGTCAAATGAAATTCCGGGCAAAAGAAATTCCGGGCAAAAAAAATTCGGGGCAAATGATTTGCGGTCAATAGAATTCCGGTCAAATGAATTCCGGGCAAAAGTACCCAACCCGAGTTTTCTGCAAAAAAAACTTAAATAAATCAGAGCAGCTGTTTCATGAAAAATTTTAAAATAAATTGTCAATCACAAGGAAAAAAGGATTAGGTTTTCTTTCCCACATATATGTGTGTATATAAAAAAAATTATTTTCTCAAAAGTAATATAAAACTTCATAAGAACTAAATTTATACAACAATATTTTTTTTCTTAATTTTTACACACAATAAATAAGGTTTGTAGGTAAGAAGCTTTTGGAATTTCCTTTTTCTTCTTTTACAATTTTCTTCCAATTACTTTTAGATTACAAAAAAATGATGCAAAAAAAAATATTTTTGACCCATTTTCCCTCCTTCTAAAAAAAATATAATCTTTTAATAAGTCAACGAACATTTATTTTGAGATCTATTTTCAGGATTTACAGCTATACAAACAATTCGAATGGATTGGTGGTAGACCACCAATTTCAGAACCAAAATGTGGATTCAAAGGAGAAAAATGTATAAGTGAGTATTCAAAGTTATAAATAGAAATTGATATTTTCAGAACTAAATTGTCAATAGAATGTCAAGGAATCTTATGTGCCTACCTTATTAAAATGATCTTAATAATATCAATGTTTAGAACAATTATACGAGTTTTTAAGTTCAGTCAATAAAAATAAAATATCGAAAAAATAAAAAATAAAGAAAGGAGTTTTCTTGAACTAGATAGAATTAAGTTTCTTGTATATTTGCTAAAATTCTAATAAAACTTTTTACAAAACGTGTTTTATTTTTGGTTAATAAATTTTACGTTTTTATTACTACAGGCAAAATAATTAAGAAAACTTTTTTAAAATTTAATAATAATTTCTCATTTCTTAATTAATACACTTTTCTTTGTGAATTTTGGAAGAAATATTAAATGTAAATGTAACTAATTAAATGACATCCTAAAAAAAACTATTGCGTATAATAATGATATCTTAAAAAATCTATTCTACATAATATAAATGAGAGCAAAAAAAAGTTTTAAGTAAGTACAAATTTCTTAACATATTCTTGAGCCTACATATTATTGCAAGTACAAACAATATTATGGTATCAATTCGAAAAGCGACGCAGAGAGCAAAGTTTTAAAATACATATTATGCAATCTCAAGGAAAATCTTACATATGTTCCTCCCTAATATTAACATATATTTATTATATGTATTTTTATGTTAAATAATGAATCATAATATTAGATATTAGTTACATATTGAAATCCTTATGTATAATAGACATACCTATTACTTGTCATGATGTAAGAAATCACTTTTTATACTTTATGTTATTCATCAAGCATAAAATCTTATTTGTATCTTAAATCCCAAAATAAACATTAAGGAAAAAATTTTATCTGAACTTATAATAAAATAATATTTTTTCATTTTTGGTTAAGAGAAAAAAATAGTATGTACAACAATTTTTTGCTTCCTATGCTTCGATCTTTTTAAAGTTGAATGCATACAGCACTAAATGATGAAAGGCTGTATAAAAAACTCAAATAACTTGCTTTGCTTAGCCCCCCCCCCCCTACACGGAGCACTCGTTCATTTATATTTCCGCTTAAAGAAATCTAGAACTGAACCGATTTAAATTAAAAAACATGTTGCTCATAATCAACAGTTTTCACAGAGAAATGTTTGAGTTAGTTTCACTTATTATAAATTAAGTATATGGTATATTATAATTTTTTTAATTCATAAATTTTTCTTATTTTTAATAAAATTTTTAATTCAACTATTTTACGAACTCTTCACAAATAAACTTCAAACTTTAATTTCATATAATAAGTGTACATATTAGAAATTTTCAAATTGAGTCTAGAAAATGATATAGTTAAGTTTGTTAAAAATAAAATTGAATTTAAATTTCCATAATTTTGTTTCTTTAACCCCTTTTTTCTTTTTTTCTTTGGTGAAAATTTTATTTTCAATATATAAGAAAAGATTATATTTAAATTGACATTCCAAAAATGTATCCACCTTGACAAATAATATGGTTATATAGGAATGTTTGAGTATACAAATATATTCATATCAAGTTGATAAGAATATGTTTACATTGTAACAAAATAAGATGCGACATATTATTTAAAAAAAAAAATTTATTAAAATTGTTAGTTCTGTTCTTAGAAATTTATTTTTAAAAATACACTTTTGTCCTTCTGAATCATTTTTTCAACTGCCCATACTTCTTCTAAGCATAACATGCAAATTTTCCTCCAAATATGTCATACGGAAACATATTTTTCAATTAACCATTCTCATATAAATCTTATATACGCAATAATATTTATTTTCAGGTTACACTGGTGAAATATCAGCGGGGATAGCTGGTGGTGCATTACTCTTATTGGGAATAGTTTCATTAATTTTATATCGTAATTGGCGTTACGAGCAAGAATTAGATAGTTTATTATGGAAAATTGATTATCGTGAAATACAAATTCATGAAAAAGAAGAAAATTCTGGACCAAAACTAACAAGGGTATAAAATTAAATTTTTCTTTACTATTATTATTTTAATTTCAAGAATAAAATCAGATACTCTTTTTTGTATTGTTTGATTCAAGAAAAGTTTTTTTTTTTTTTGTGACCAAGACAGAAAAAGTTTTCATGTCAAAGAAAAATATTTAATTTTCTGATAAATGAAAATTGAAATTTCAGGGAAAAAAATTAATATTTCAATTCTGTTGAAATTTATACTTTAAATTTTCTGTTTTAAGTTTTCTATTTAAAATAGAAAAATTTTAAATAGTTATTATGTAGAATAGTAAATGGAAGAGATAACTAGTGTCATGTCAATACTGTATACATAATGACTTTTTGCATTTACGAAACACATTTTTCTTAGAATAATCATCCACTGATTCGAACAAGTCAAGTTAGTTTAAGTTCAAATCCAGATGCAGATTTTCGTTATTCAACAATTTTCACACCGATTGGAGTATACAAAGGACAATTATACTCTATTAAGAAAGTTCGAAAGAAAAGCATAGAAATAACAAGAGAAATGAAAAAAGAATTAAAACTGGTATGTACATATTTTGCCATTATCAAATAAATATTGCAAAATGTTTTTCCCTTTTAAGCTTCGTGATTCACGACATGATAATATTTGTGGATTTATTGGAGCCTGTACAGATCCACCAAATATTTGCATCATTACTGAATATTGTACAAGAGGAAGCTTAATGGTTGGTATTTAATAATGACATCGAGAAGAAATAAATTAGAAACTCTTATTTATTTTTTTATTGACAAAATACATATTTCTCAATGACAAATAGATTGACTAAACAACAAGATTGATGACCTGGGTATATAATTAAAAATCAGTCATTCGGATATTTTTTGATTGCTTAAAAGTAAAAAAATGAGCATATTATATCCATATGTTTGCATTTAATTTTTTTTTCAAATAGTAACAAGTTTGAATAAAAAAACATCTTATAAAATTACATCAGTTTCAGCATTAACTCTATTCCATTAACCATAACCATTAATTTATATGATGAGAAACTAAAAATTTATATAGTTTTGAAAAAAAAAAAAAAAAATTATAATTTTTCCTTTAATTGTTTTTCGCACAGAGAAAATTGCATGAAAATTTCTCTGAAATTTTACTTATGTGTGTACCCCATCGTTATTATAGACATTTTGCATGCTTTATTTACTTCCTAGGGTTCAATTAATAGATTTTTAAAGGCAAAATATCCGATTTTGTGACACAATAAACTTCCGAAAGTTGTGTCAGGGTCTTACTGTATAAATCCTCTGCATAATTAGTTTATTTCAATACTATCTAGTTTCTCAGCCAAATACACCGGTTTATTTTAAAATAATTTCCTCAATTATTTTTCATTTCTGTGAATTATTATTTACCCTCGAATAAATTTTTATTTTGAAAACAAAAAAAAACCACTTACATTAGAAGATGTAATTTACATTACATTTATTGTTTTACATTTATCCACTTAACTAACTATCCATGTATATTTTTTGTGACAATGAAATTTATAATTCAGGATATTCTTGAAAATGAAGACGTCAAGCTGGACAACATGTTTATTGCATCAATGGTTGCTGACATCATTAGAGTAAGTTAAATATTTTTATACTACAATGTTTTAGCATGTATGTACATAAGGTATTTATGTTTTCAATGTATTCAATAAAGTAGAATGCTAACAACTTTTTTAAATTTCTGATAAATTAATTAATAGGAATTTAAGCTTTATTAAAACTTTATTTAATAACTTTTCACAAAACATTTCCAAGTCTTTAAGCAATCATAGATTCATGTTCGTCGACATTAATCAATCGTAGCCATCTACATGATGTCTTGGATTTCTTGAACAGTTCTTAATAAATTTTTTTTATTTTATATACAATTAGGGTGGAATTTATTTACATGAATCCCCTATTCGATATCACGGATCATTATGTACATCAAACTGTCTGATTGATTCTCGCTGGGTAGTTAAACTAAGTGATTTTGGAATGTTTGCATTTAAAAATGGTTCAGAAGAGCCGATGGATGGTCAAAATATGATTATGAAGTGTACAAGTAAGATTAAATTGTAAAATTTGAATTGAATGAAAATAACTTTAATCTGATTATTATAGAACTACTATATCGTGCACCAGAATTACTTCGAGCGGGTCCACCGTCCATGGTCCCAGGTACTCAAAAAGGTGATTCATATTCCTTTGGAATTGTACTATATGAAATTCATACAAGGCATGGCCCCTTCGGAGAAGCTGGCGCTACTCCAATGGACTGCCTTCGGAAAGTATTACAAGTTCAAGACAGTCATAGTCCTTACAGGTAAAATTAAAAATAAAAATCTGGAGACATGTTATTATTTTTAAATATATAATCAAAAATTTCTTCTATTTTTAGACCATCGTTACAGCCATTAGAAACTTCATTTGATTGTGTTCGTGAGTGTCTAAAAGAATGTTGGAATGAAAAACCTGAAGATCGTCCAGATTTTAAGGCCATTCGTGCCAGATTGAGACCACTGAGGAAAGGAATGAAACCAAATATTTTTGATAATATGATGTCAATGATGGAAAAATATGCCAATAATCTAGAAGCTTTAGTGGATGAACGAACAGATCAGCTGCAGGAGGAAAAAAAGAAAACTGAAGCATTGTTATTAGAAATGTTACCGCGGCCAGTCGCTGAACAATTAAAAAAAGGGAACAAAGTTGATCCCGAAAGTTATGATATGGTGACTATTTATTTTAGTGATATTGTTGGTTTCACATCAATGAGCGCCGAAAGCTCTCCACTTCAGGTTGTTGATTTCTTGAACGATTTGTACACCTGCTTCGATTCTATCATTGGAAATTATGATGTTTATAAAGTTGAAACAATTGGTGACGCTTATATGGTTGTTTCAGGGTTGCCAATTAGAAACGGCGATCAACATGTAGCCGAAATCGCATCAATGTCATTGCATTTATTAAGTGCTGTCTCAGAATTTAAAATTCGACACAGACCAAAAGAAAACCTGCTGCTGCGAATCGGAATTCATTCAGGTCCAGTTTGTTCCGGGGTTGTTGGTCTAAAAATGCCAAGGTATGTTGTGTGTTCTTTGATAATATTATAATTATTCATACATTTTTTTTCTCACTTGTATTTCGGTTAGATACTGCCTATTTGGAGATACCGTTAATACAACTTCAAGAATGGAATCCACAGGAATGCCCTTAAAAATTCATTGCAGTTCCCAGTGTAAAAAACTGCTGGACAAATTGGGTGGATATTTTTTTGAAGTAATTATAATTAAAATTTGTTAAATTAATGAAATAAAAGTTAAATTATAAATTCTTCAGGAAAGAGGACTAATTGCAATGAAAGGAAAAAGTGACCAAATTACTTATTGGCTATGTGGAGAAGACGAAGAATTTCGAATAAGAAGAGCATTCGACCGAGGTCAACGACGGGAATCGAAAGGTCTCAATAAAATTAACCATGCAGGAGTTATTCAAAATCCTTTGGCTGATGTTGGAATACGATCATCGTTGAAAAACAAAAATATTCCAAAAAGTTCATTGGCTAGATCTTCTAGTTTAGAGTCGCCGAAAAAATTAAGATTTGCTACTGGCAACCTTTTAGAGCATCATCGTTACCACAGGTAATTGGATTTAGTTCAAAATGGTATTATTTCTAATAGTTTTTACCACTCATTTCAGTTTCCATTGATCCAAAATCCTACAAAAAAAAACACAATTCTAGTTTTTTTTTAAACATAAAAAATATTTTAATAAAATTATTTCCAAATTTTTTTTTTCTTTTCTATTTTTGGCAATCGAAAAGTTTTGTACATTTTAGTGATGACGTGCTTTTAGAAACAAATTCAGAAACAAGTCCAAGAAAGACAAGTCGCGGATCAATTGGTTCATATAGTACAGAAATTACAGCATCATGTCCATGTTTTGATGAATCGATTTCGATTGAAGCAAAAAAAGATCGAAATACATGTGTAACAGTGATGACACCGTTGTTAGCAAACCATATCGAAATTTGATATCAACCATCACATTAAATTAAATAGAACATATATATACTTTTAATTTTTATTTTATAGTCTTATTATTAATTTAAATTTATCAAATTTGTAAAATTTAAGAAGTGATGAAAATTCTAGTCTTAACTGGAAGACATTCTATTCTGGCAATAAATAGTTCAAAATGTCTACATACCTACATAATATGTTTTATAAAATTTGTTTTTTTTTTAATTCTTAATTTCAATTACTTAATTCGATAGTTCGATAATGATATAAAGAATTTTATTCAAAAATTAAAAATGAATTGAATATTTATATTTATTGGCAACATTTTTAAAAACATTATTTATTTAAATTGTGCTAATTTAAAAGGCTCGTGTAAAATTTAAAAAAAAAAAGTTAAAAAAGCTTTTCCTTGTAGGTCTCAAATGATAACGAAATTTTTTAGGTAGGTATAATAATAGTCTTCTTGATCGCGTTATTATACTTGAATTAACTTTATTTTGAAAAAAAAAAAAAAAAGGTTTAAATAAATCACGTGAAAAAACCATTAATAAATTGCATGAAATTTTATGTAATTTATTTTTGGAATATTATATATTATATTTTTTTTTGTACTCTTTTTTTTTTTATTGTTTTAACAAAAATAAAGTTGTTATCTTGTTTCAACTTCTAAATAATAATAATAAAAGAAATAAATTAAGCATAGAGAAATAAGTAAACAATAATTTACAAAATGTTTAAAAAATAAATATGTGTGTTAAAAAGTCGTATTAAACGTATAATGTTAATGTTTTATGTCGTTATGTAATTTAGAAACAAATTAATTTAAATATTATTTTATTGAACTTAATGTTAACATTTAAGTAATTTTCTTATTTAAAAATTGTTAGTATTTGAAAAACACTAAATTTTATGTAATATTCCTAGACATTAAATATTATTTATTTCTCAATTTTTAACATGAATAAAAAATTATTTTCCACAACCCTAAGTCTACTATTAAATTTGTGTTAAATATTTTTATTTAAATTATAATAACTTTTATAAATTTTTTCGATTTAAATATTTTATATATTCTAATTTATATGTTTTTAAAATATTTAAATATTTTAAAATATTAATGTTGAAAAAATTGAAATAAACGAAATAAATGTTTAAATAAATGAGAAAAGATTTTTTTTTAATCATTAAATTTTTAATAAGCTGCTAAATGGATTAAATAATAAAATCATTAACCATTAAATTTGAATAATAAATATAATGTTTGATGAAATTAAACTACATATTTTCTAAAATTAAAAAAAATTAAAAAGGCTTCAATTTAACACAACTAATTGAATAACTCTTATTTCATTGGAACTTTTTTTTGTTTTCTTCTACTATCAATATTATTATTATTACTATCATCTCTTTTCAAAAAACTTCTCCAAAGACCTCTTGTTAAAGGATCCAAAATTACAAAATAAACGAATAATACAAAACCCTGCAATGTTGCTGTTATACAAAATAAATATGAAAATAATATTCCAGCTTTAACAGCCGCCAAAAAACCAAAAATCCATGTTAATCCCAATAGGAAAAATAACAGAATTAGTAATCTCAATTGTGATAGAGCTAATTTTTTTTCTGAAGTATGTCTTATTTCTGTTC
This sequence comes from Hybos culiciformis, assembly GCA_964007475.1. Taxonomy (NCBI): domain Eukaryota; kingdom Metazoa; phylum Arthropoda; class Insecta; order Diptera; family Hybotidae; genus Hybos; species Hybos culiciformis. Next base: position 48,031,638 of record OZ023274.1, on the reverse strand, counting down.
CTTTCATTATATTCCAAATTATAGCAATAAAAATTATTAGATTTGAAATGATTATAACAGCAATTGGTAGCATTACTCCATAATATAATGCCAATCCTGATGGATAACAAATTTGAACTCCTACTGAATCATTTTCATCAGGAATATACGCTGTACGATCGAATACAATCACTAAGACCACAGGAACAAATGGTATTGTCCAACCCAATATAAATGATTTAACAAAAAATCTAGTTGGTCTTTTATTTCCTAAAACTTGGACATACCTCTTGTATTGCAGATAAGCAATAATCAACATCCATGAGAATTGGACTAAAACAATATAATGCATACAACTTCCCAATAATATACAACTCGTAAAATTATCATTCTCCAAGAAATAAACTGTTAATACCTCAGTATTGACAAAGCAAAAGACAATCATTTGCAGACCTATTGCTAGGGAAAATTGTAGTAAAATTTTTGTTGAAGCTTTTTCTCTCCATGATTGAAATATAATTGCGGTGGCAAAAATTCCAACGATGCCAATTAATGATAACGAACATCCCAGCAAAGTTATAATGTCAAGAGCATTATAATGAATTTGACGCACAATTACGACATCATCATCAACAGTATTATTATAGAAACCACCAAGAAGTAAAGCAAATGGTGTGAGATGTGTTGTCCCACAGAGAACAACATTCTCACTGTAATTTGAAATGGCCAACAATTTAATTCCAACATCATCCCAAGTGCTATAATTCCAATATCCACAAATAGAAGAATTATCAAACATTCTTTCGGTTTTTAAAAATATTGGCAATAACTCTGGTAAATTATGATCATAGCCAGGTAAACTTATACTCATAACTTTACTAAATGCTTTAATATCTGTAATGTCTTCGTTTTCGATGAATAGACGATCGTTACGAAATATTTTTATAACTATTGTCGGTCTAATTTGTTCGACAGATTTGTTGGTCATAATTTCGATTTCTCCAAGCCTGTTAAGCAAACTCTCTGGAACATAAGATCCCAACTCAATCCGATCTTGATTTAGAATTTCTTCAGGTGTATCATATTTACTCAACAATATATATTCACATTTAACAAAAGTTTCTTTGCAAGCTGTACTATCGAAAATTAAAATTCCAGTAAAATCACTTTTTGACATATCAATTGTAAAAATCATCAGACTGTCACTGATTGATGCAATAACACCGTCGTAGTTAACTATTGAAGTCGGTACACTCATAATAGTATCAAACTTTATTACCGACACAACGTCTACAAGATTTTCAAAAGCTTCAAGAAGAAAATTTGTTGAATTTAGTTTGGCTGATATTTGTAAAACATTTTCATCTACTTTCAGCAATTGATTAAAAATACTCATAATATCATTCAATTCAATTTCTTCAACAATATTCAATAATGAAGTTGAGGTTACATTTATCAATGTTTCATTCGAAAATAATATTTCATTTTGATAAATTTGTACTGTCTTTTTAATAGATTGTAAAATTTTACTTAAATAAAATATATCAGCAGGAATTATTTTGGTTTGTAATACAGAACTGATCAAAGTGTCGACATCATGTAAAATTTTTGACGGTTGACGTTTAGCTATTTTCGTACGTTCAATATCGAACAATTTATTTGTTATAAATTCGTTAGAAATTTTTTGAATACATGTTAACTGACTTGACTGCACTTCCCATTGAGCTCCGTACAGGAAATTTCCTATACATTTCCTTGGAGCTGGTAATCCATTACTATAAAATAATTATTAAATTATTATTTTGTCGAATTACATAAGTCGAATAAATGTGTACACAAATGAACGAAACCGTAGTAGTGTTAATATTTTATTTGACGTTCATATTCTTGGATTTGCTCGATGGATAAGGTTACAACCCACCGTCCTTCAGATCAATCGCACTAATAAGTACACGCTTATACAGGCCTTTATCTACTAATCGTATTTAGTTTTAATTATTTTATGTTTGAGGAAAGTTCTTCTTCACGTACACGATTTGTCGTAGCTGTTGCTACAATATTGAATATTTTATACTTTGGATGACAAAAAGTTTAGCATTAATTCTTAATTGTTTTGATTAAATTCGAGAAATGTACAAATTGAAACTTCATAATTATACTATAATATTTATTACCTAAGTAAGCACAATTCCCTTTTAGTTGTTGTCATTCCAATTCTAGTTGGCCTCCAATTACTATCTTCGTTTTCTCTCTTCAAGCTTGGTAAACAATATTCTGTATTATTTACCGTTCCATAAAAATAGTTAGACCCGTAGACTAAATTTCTGAGACGTTCTAGAACTGACGCCATATGCCAAATAGAATTATGTTTTGTTTCATCACCATCATCTTCGTTGAATTCATCATCTTCATCGTCTTCTTCACTAGATTCTTCATGAAAATTATGATCTTTCATTGACACTGTTACATGACATATTGCCTTAAGTTTGTCAGTAATAGATTCAATATTCATTATAATAACATCCTCAATTTCAATAAATTTCATATTTTTTGTTTTTCTAAGATCATCGAGAATATGTTCGACATATTTAGCATATTTTTTAATATTTGCATTAACATCGTAACAGTTTACCATTCTAATTAGAAGAAATTAAAAAAAAAAAATTATATTCTAGAAAAATTTCATTCAAAATTTTTCTTTTAGGAACGTTAAAATTTAAATTTAAAAAACCAAATAACTCACCTTGGAACACACGGCAGTTCAACAAACATTGCAAAAACAAAACCTTTACGTTTTTCCCATGCCAATACTTTTGTTGACTGAATAATCTTATAATCTTGTATTCTATGTGCTTCACACCAATATTCTCCCATTCCATATAACTTCACCTCAAATATACTTTTTATATTATCCTCCCACAATAAATCCTTAATTTTCACATTACGAATTAATTGAGAATCAGAGTTTGTAAAACATTTAACACCATATCCATCGTTATTTTGACTATACAATGAATTACGATTATAAATAGTCAATAAAAGAGTTTCATCATTTGGTTGAAAATCCAAATGCATTTTAACATCTGTGCTAAAATAATTTTCAACAATAATTTCTTTTAGATAATAATTCATCTGATATTTTGATTCAATTCGCAGATAACCATCTTTATAGAATATAATTGCGCCATCATTATAAAAATCCATTAAATATAGTTTCCTAATTTTTAACTTATCTAATATGTATTTTAAAAAATTCTTATCTCTTAAGTAAATATTCCAAGCAATAATCTTATTTTTATTATTTTGTATTTCTTTAAAATTATTCGTAATACCATAGCAATGTGTTGGCTTATCTTGAAAGCTGTAAAATAATTTCGGACACCAATTATATTTAAAATAATCTCTCTTGTAAACACACAACTGATAATGCTTTTCGTTGCAATTAGTCATATCAAGAGATGTTTCCTAAAAAAGAAAAACGAGCAAACAAACAAACCAAAAATAAATCATAAGTAAATAGCAAATTGTTATCAGTAAAGTTTTGGAAGTATGAGGAGCAAGCTCTAATGTAAATTCATGAAATAATACAAATTCCATTCCATTATGGTCTGATTAAATATGGCTCATCTCGTTAAAAGTGGTTCCATTATAACTACAAAATTTCCATTACAGAGTTATGGAAATTTTGCTGCACCATTGAATTAAAATTGGGAAAACTGACTTTAAAGTTAAAATTTTATTTTCAAAAAAAAACTATATGAATTAATAATAAATAAAGATTTGGAATTCATGCAAGTATCTTTTTTGCGTCGCGTCGTATTTAATAATGATTTTTCTTTCGACTATACTGAGATTTAACAAACTGGTGATTCTAAATTTAAATATACCTAATACGAGCTGCAATAGAAAAAAGGAATTAGGATTAAATTTCTCAAAATCTTAACACTTACCTGTAATCGAAAAGTGAAATTTGATGAAATTTTCATTAAAATACATTTATTTATTGCAGACTCATAATTATATTTTATTCTTAATTCAGTATTCCAATATTTTCCAGGTAATTTCCATGCAGCCGGACTATATTCAATTTCATTTGATAATCTTCGTGCAGGCAACCAAAATTGGGTTATATTCATTTTAAAAAATAATTTTTTAAATAGAAATTCTCGTTCATCTGAATCCAAGTCAGGAAGAATTCTATCTGATCCGTGGCAAAAATTTTCATTCCATTCTAATTTTCGATCAGAAATTCGCACAATATAATCTTCAATTTCTAATTCATTTTTACTTAAAGAGCATTTCGGTGCTTGATCCCAACCCAGACGGGTGCATCTTCGAGTAACAATATTATTATTCTCATCAAAACATGGTGGATAGGATATAACAAATTTTGCATCTTCATTTCCAAGCAATATATGCTGAGGCCATATTAAAATCTCTGAATTTGATAGTATTATTTCTTCTTTTTGACAGAAATATTGTTGATTCTAAAAATTGGCAGATTTTTGAAATTAAATATATTTTGAAAATAAATCGACTTTCAAAATCAGAAACTCAAAATTCGCCTAATTTTTACCTGTTTAGTATTACCAACATTTTGACTTTTCATAAAATTCTGGACAATACTATCAAAACAACTAACTTTGGTTATTAAAAAACAAATGAAATATAATTTTAACAAAAAATTCATATTAACCGATTCCCTTTACTTATTTAATTTCGTAAAACTTTATGCTCAGTAGCTTAATTACTTCTAAACTCTATAATAGAATATAAAAAATATTTTTATTTTTTTGTTGTCTTTAAGATCTTATAATTTAGTGGGAAAAATCTTATCATTAAGTAAATGCAATTAAGCGCAGATATCTGATAATTTTTCTCTCTTATTTTCTACAAATTTCTAGTATAAGTCTCATTTGATGTTTGAATGTAACATGCGTACATTTCATAAATTTGCCAAGATTAACAAAATAAGCAAAAACTTTTCAAATGGTTTGAAAATGGAAACCAAAAGAATGTTGAAAGAGTAAAACTCGCCGTCGTACACTGCATTCCCGGCAAAAGTTTTCAGCTTATATTTTGTTTATTTTTAATATTCATTTTAAAATGTAAAATTCAACTCGTTATTTTTTTATAAAATTTGAACGATGGCGTTTGTAGCAAATTTTAAATTGTGTATTAAATTTATTATTTTTATAATGTGATCATATCAGATGAAAATATTAAAATTATTTATTTAAAAAAAAGCTCTCATGTACCTATATAGTTTTTATTTTAAAAATAATCTATAAAATTATACTTACCTATAAAAATACAAGCTGCATAAAGTGTTCCATAATTTCAATCTATGTAGGATGAATCTATATTTAAAAACTAAAATACCTAAACTAAAATTAATTTTAGTCCTTATCTTACTTTTTTCTAAATATTAGTATAGTGAAAATAGTCTCAATATCATTACGAGTTTTTCTATTTTATTTATTTATTTGGACTTTAATCGCATTTTATTCATATAACATACGAGTGTAAGCAAGCATAATACCAAATGAAGGGCTATATTATTGCATTTGTCGCCTTTGTACATAATTAATACATAGAATTTACTTACTTAATTGTAAATAAATAATCAAATTTAAATTCTTATGTCAAAAAAAAAATTGGATTTAAGATAAAAATTTTAAGACTTATTTTTTTTTTTTAATTTTTTTCAAATTTTTAATGAACAAAATTTTCACATAGTACTGATAATTAATAACATAATAATCCGAAGGACAATCAAATAATGATAAATAAGAAAATTATTAAAAAACGAAGAAAATCTACAAAACTTTTAAATTTACCACAAGAAGTTCTTGAATTAATATTGAAATCAGTTCCAACTATTAAAGAACGTTATGCACTGCGTGGAACATGTAAATTTATGAAAAATATTTATGATTCCAATAATTTAAGATCATTACGAAAAGTCCTAAGAAATATAACAACAATATATGAAAAAGCCGATATGGTACAAACACCAATTCATTATCCAAAAATATTTCAAAAAAATTCAGTTGAAAAATATTTACAAAAATTTTTTAATCAATCCGCTATAATAAGTTCACCAAAAAATCGTTTGGCTTTCATTATTTTATTGTTGGACATATGGAAAAAGGCGGGAAATTGTAAAGAAATATCTTATGTGTCAGTTGATTTCACTAATTCTGCCATTATTATGAATATGAAAAGTTGGATTTTTAATTTATATCCTGATTTTCATTTAATTTCCTCACGTTATAAAATTATTGTATTACTTGCAAAAATAATATTGGCCAATGAATTGACCACTGATGCAAAAAGTTTATTAATTCCACAAGAAAATAAATATGAAATAACTTATGGATTAATAAGTTATCATATTAATAGTTCACAAAATTTAATAAAATTATTACAAAATTTTTATGAAAATGGTGAATTGGATTGGACATCAATGTTATCACATAATTTTCAATTAACATTGGAAATCGATTATTTTTCAAAATATGGTTTATTCTTTTTTCCATTTCCATAATAAATATAATAGGTATAAAATGAATAAATTACATATGTATAAGAATATGTATAAAAAAAAGTTTTTGATTTTTTTTTTTTAACTTCCAAATATTTTACCACAAATAAAATTATAACACCAATAAAGAATGGAACCATATATAATTCTGCCCAAAATAAAAAGAATTAGTTGTAATCGTTTAGCTCCTGGTAAACTTTCCAATTTTTGTTTTAACAAATATTTTCTTATACCCAGCTGAGAATTGTAAAAATAATCCATATTGTAAGCCTAAAAAAAAATTATAAATTTGAATTCAAAATAATTTCGACAAAAGGATATAAATGGTCGTGAAGTTCTATAATCTATATAGATTCTTTTCACTAATTTAGTTAAATATATAAATCCTGTTAATCTAAAATATTAATATAACGTCCAATAATTTTTTTTCTCTTGCTGTAATAATGTAATTATGTTAGAATGACCCAATATTATAGCAACTGTTTTTAGATGTTGATATTTTAGCTTAGCTCCCTACTTTTATCTCCCTACTAATTTTTCTTTTCTATAGACTTACAGAACTTTTAGCTGACTGTCTAAACTAAAATTAAGTTCAAACAACTAAATTAATGAATCTGAACTCTACTCGCTTTCCACAATATTAGTTAATATAAAATAAAAATGAACAACCTTTTCTATATTTATTGGAAATAATTTGTTCTCTTCATCATTAAGTGTGTCGGTGAGGTTTGTAAATTTTCTAGTTTTAAATACAAATCGATTGCAAGCATAATATTTAATATGATTCATGTTGTAAATTATTTTTCGATGTACTCTTAATAATCTGAAATAATAATTAAAAAAAAATGTTTATTCATTATTTTTGTTCACAAAACATGACCTTACGTTGGTTTCTTCCGTAATAATATAAGCAAAATGTCTATTAAAATTGCTGGAATAAAATGATACCATATTTCAAGTATTTTAAATATAATGTAATTTTGTGTTACTATATAACCAAAATGCATTACAGCAATATCAATTGGATATCTTTCAGCAGCAGCGTTAGCTGCAAGAATATCAAACTTAAATATTGAAATATTAAAAAAAATAAATTTACTACCAAATATAGCTGCTTCTTGACAACTATGATTTTTGGATGTTTTAATGTCCTCAGCAACATTATAATATTCAATCCTTTCTTTCATTCTGCAAATATATATTAAATGGTAAAGTTATAAAATTTAAACTGTATAAAAGTTATGATATTCCGGCGTTTTAAATTTTCTCAACTTCGATCATAACCTAACAATATTTTTTATCAAATCAATCCGAAAGCTTAGTTTTTGGAACAAAATATTTATACTAGAAATTACTGATATCCAGTGCTCGAAGTGAGGCGGGATGGGGTGGGATGCCATCCCGGTACTTCTAAATAATTCTAAACTCATCCTACCACTTCCTAGGATGGAAAAAACCATCCCGGAACATATTTTTTGAAATTTTAAATAATTTTTTTATGAATTTTAAAAATTTTTATCAAAAAGAAATTAAAAATAATTTTAAATGATACTTTTAAAATTCAAATAGTAAATAGTAGATATTTGGGTTACTAATTGGCCATGTAGTTATTTTTTTTTTACAATTTTCGCAGTTTTCGTAAATTTCAATTTTTGCCCGATCAAATTTTGAATATTCTCTATCTTTAGTTAACTTCCAAATTTTGTTTAAATAAAAAAAATAAAAATTTAAGAACAGCAGGAGATATAAAAGCGGATAGAGAAGAGCATTTGAATGAATGAACTTAGCACACTAAGCCAAGATAGGACATTACAGGAGCCCAATACTTTAAAGTTCCTAGATTACCAGGCAGAAACACAATGGTGTGAAAAACATTTTTAGAAACATATAAATATAACAGTTAAAGAAAGTGTACATGTTCTATTTGCAGTTCATTAAATGATCAAGGAACAACAAAGACGCAACGCAAGGGTTGAAGCTGGTAAAATTAAAATAAAGTTGTTTGGATGAGTCATTTTTCTACTAAAAAAAGGAAAAAGCGATGAAACCCCCACGAGCCTCAACCTGCTCTTAAATTTTTTTTAACCATCCCACCACTTTTACCCTGCCACTTCGACCACTGCTGATATCAATATAAAAATTTAACATAGCCAAATTTATTATTGCAGTCTTTTCAAAATTAATTTGCCCATAAAAATTACTTTGTTAGTTAACAATAGAACTTTCTGAGACCGAGGATTACTATGACGGCCAAAATAAATTGGAAATATAATTTTTGAACCTTTTTGTCCCTAATTTCCAACCGATAACAATTAGTGCATTCGAAGCAATATCTACTGGTACAGTCGCTCTAGGATTGCGGTCATCAGCATTGACAACTTTCAATATACCAAGTAATCCAACAATAAACCATCCATTGAAACCGCGTAATCCTTCAGTCCATCCTATCAAAAAATAGAGCTTAAAAGTAAAAACTTTTTTTTTGCTTATTATTTATTAGCCGGAGCCAGAACGGCCATTCATTACATTAACTTTTAATGTTACCTGGTAGTGGCTCGTATGCCATATTCGTTACAATCGATGGTCTGGCAATAGATATCGGAAAATATTTTGAATATTCGTATGCTATTTCTTCAGCAATAGATTTGGTGAAAGCATACGTATTTGCATGATAACCTAATAGTTTTACTGTCAATGGATTTATTATTTCATCACCAAATTTCCCAAGAATTTTATCCAAAATTTCTGGTTTAATTGGTGGTTGATATCTAATTTCATTTAAATCTATTCCATGATGTTGTGAAAATGCTGTCGAACAGAATACAAAACCTTTTAAATTATTCATTGATTTTGACAGCTCGAGCATATGTTTAAGGCCCGAAATGTTCGTTTCAGCAATATCTCTTAATTCTAAATCGAATTGAACATCAGCAGCTATATGGAATACTAAATTACAATTTTCCCTTAAATATTCTTCATCTGTGGAACTAAGTTTAAGTTCAGATTTCGATAATGTAGCATTTATAGCACGAACTTTTGAATATTGTTTCGGATTTGTTCTTCTCATACTTTCAAATAAAATATTCTCTAATATTGCATTCTTTCGTTCGTCTGGTGATTGACCTTTTTTCGGACGAATGAATAAATAGATTTCACCAATTTCTGGGCATGATCGAAGTAATTTTTCTAGTAAAACTTTTCCTATAAAACCGGTACTGCCTGTTATTAAAATATTTTTCCCGGAATACCAATTAACAACAGTTGAAGACATTTTTTTTTTTTTTTGGAAATTTATGATTCGTTCTGTCGATTGTAAATTTCACAAACAACTGATTCAATATTTGTTCAAACCTCTAAGTATAACAAATAATAGATAATGAGTATAGAAATCTATGCTGCATTTTTGAAAATTTATGCTAAAAAAAGAACTTAAAAGATATACATAATGCAATTAAACAAAATAAATATGTAAAATTTACAATAAATGCAGGAAATCAACATGTAATTTATTCTGATGTGATTCAATTAAAAGAATTATGGGAATAGCATAGTCTGTGAAGTCTGCCTGCTTTGTAAATTTTTTTTTAATTTCTAATTTATTTTTATTTTTTTAATTTTTTTTTTTTATATATTTATTTCTCTTATTTGTTTTTATTGTTAAGTATTAAAAAAAACAAAAATATTAAACTTAAATTATTAAAGAATCAGTTTTCAGGCACTGACAAATGAATATTTTGAGAATTGCATAAGTACAGGCGTATAAAATCAATTTTTCTATAGAAGGCGGCAATAGACAATATATAATAGAAGCGTTAATGAATCAGGAAATCAGTGAATCAGTCAGATGAGCGTAAATATTATAATACATAACTATTTCATTAAATCATAATGTCATATAAACACAATTAAGTTTCAATGAGAACATGAGACTCCTAAAATTACGCAATTTGTTATTATGATCAAAAAGTAATTATAATAATTATGTTTTTGTCATTTTTGATGTATGAATTAATATTTTGCTTGATAATCATTTTCATTTATGATGCTTGCATGAATTTAGTTTAACTCGGTCTACAATAACATAGCTTTTCCTGTGTTTTAGGCAAAAAACAAATCTCTAATAAAGGCTTAATTTCCCTCCATAGAATAAAACAAAAATAAATATGTATGTAAATTGCAATTTATTGTAATTTTTTATGTGAAATTTTTAAAAAAAAACTATATAAATCAATCGAAAAACATAATAAATTGAAGTTGCATAAATTATTCGGCCAAAAATGTATAAATACAATTGTAGCTTTCTGGCTTTTGCAATGTTTTCATCTTGTTGTTTCAATAAATATCTTCGATATCCCAGTTGGCCATTAACATAATATTGTCGATCCAATGCCTATTGGAGGAGAAAAAATCAATTGAATATTGTTATGATCAATAGTATATTAAAGTGTTTTGAATTAAATTTAGAGCTACTGATTCCAAAAGTTCATACAAGCTTGGAAATGCATCTGTTGTTGAATTGGCATGTTTTAAGGATAAACTAAAGAAAATAAAATAAATTTCAAACCTTTTCGATATCCATTGGGAATAATTTCCGGTCGACATCATTCAATCTGTTGCTTAATTCATAAAAATTATGTGTTTTAAATACAAATCCATTCATTTTATAATATTGAATTGGTAAGAAATTATGTAAAATTTTACGATGAACTCTTATTAACCTAGAATGAATAAATTAAATAAAACATAAACAAAAAATAATTCTTGGTTTAAGTTTCTTTTAAACATAATTATTTACGTACATTGGTTTTTTCTGAAATAACAGAAGCAGTGAGTCAATAATTATTGCTGGAATATAATGATACCAAATTGTCATTAATTTGAAAATAAAATAATTAGTTGTTATTCTATAACCAAAATGCATTACAGCTATATCGAGTGGATATTTTCGACCAGCATATTCAGCTGAAAAATGAAAATGTTAAAATAATTTTCATTAATGAACCAAAATTTGCACTTTGTTAAAGTCTTAAGAGTTTTATAGCTAAGTATTTATTTTAAAGTATAAAAGTTTTCCACCACGTGAATGGCAAACATTTTTTGTGAATGAAAATCTTGATTCAATTTTAACAAAAGTCAACAGAGCTTCAAAACTCTTATCAATTTTTTCACACTAAATAAATATATTATCAAATATTTTATTCTATTTTCCAAAATTCTCTAGGAGTTTCTGTATAAAATCATGAGATTCCAACGAAATCTTACCATCCTTAGACCACTTCGAAGCTGGTGTCAAACTTGATGTTGCTGTATCTTCGGCAACATTATAATAATTTATTTCATTTGAGCTGTAAAATTAATTAAAAAATTATTATAAAAATTATAAAACTACATACTTTAAACACGACTAAATTTGAAAACATAACTGTTCTAATCCAGTTTGCCATCCAATTGTTATTAAAGCATTACTTGCAATATCGACTGGAACACCGCTTCTCGGATTAGTATCTACACCATAAATAACCTTAATAACACCAAATAAGCAAGCCACAAATAATCCATTAACACCGTGTAAACCTTCAGTCCATCCAGGTATAGGATCCTGCCATATATGAGTAACAACACTTGGGCGTGCAATTGCAATTGGGAAAAAATTCGAATAATTTTCTATTAAATTTTCGCCAATGGCTTTCGTAAACACGTAAGTGTTGGCATGTCGTCCTAATAACCTTAATAATAATGCAAATATTAAAATGAAAAACTTAATATTAAATGAGATTTTTAACCTTTCACATACGAACTTACTTCTGTGTCAATGGATTAATTATGTCGTCATTAAACTGATTTAAAAATTTTTCTAATATTTTTGAACTTATTGGTGGTTCATATCTTCTTTCCTCCATAACGATTTCATAATATTGAGAAAATGCAGTTGAACACAAAACGAATGCATTTAATTGTTTCATATTTTTCGCGAGATCCAATACATATTTTAAACCCCAAAAATTTGTATCCGATATTTCGCGCAAATCTAAATCAAATTGTATGCTTGCAGCTGCATGGAAAACTAAATTACAATTTTCTCTGAGCTCGAATTCATCGCTGATACTTAAATTTAATCCATCTTTTGATAAGCTTCCATTAATTAATTGAACTTTATTTAATTGATTTGGATATTTGTCTCTCAATGATGCAAATATCTAAAAATTATAACAAAAATTAGAATGAATGAATCAAAAATAATTTTTATTTTCGATTGAATTGAATTGAATGTGATGCCTATTCAAATTCTGCAACTATAAATTTTTCATAATTTTATTAAATTTTCGATAATATTGAAATTTAATAAGTTAGAGAAAAATTCACAATTATTTTAAATTTATGTCCCAACCCATTACTATTATGTATAGTTTTTTTATTTATATAAAATTTCCTTTTTTTCTGCTAAAAAATGCTTACTGGATTTTCGAAAATAATATTTTTCCTTTCTTCCGTAGTTTTTCCCTTTTTAGGTCGAATAAATAAGTAAATTTTTCCAATATCATGACATGTTCGTAGCAATTTTTCCAATAAAACTTTACCAATGTATCCTGTTCCGCCAGTAATTAAAATATTTTTCCCCGAATACCAATTTCCTATTTCTGACGACATTATCTTTTAATATATATTAATATCGCAAGGGCAACTATGAAACTACCAATAATATGGTGATTATAATGAGGAAAAAAAAAATACTAAAAATAAAGTGAAATAGAATTAATTTTTTAAAATATTAAAAAGGTGCAATCAATAAATAACGTTAACCCAAGGCCATAAATGGCATATTCATATATATTTTATGTTTTTATTTTAAATTCAATTTATAGAAGCTTTTAATTTGAACTTTTAATTAATTTCTTTCCCTCTCCCAAATTGGTTTTTAATGTGGACATTCCTCTTATACCATAACGCTTTAGGAACTTGAAACGTAAACTTTCTTTTGAAATGATCCCTATAAACATTTAATTAATAAATATTTATAAAAAAAATTTATTATCGTACGCAGTCCAAAACCATTAAAATATTCTAATTTTAAATAAAACAAATTAAATCAAAATGTGTGAACTTTTATTTCTGATCGATAATGAGTGCTCAGAAAATAAATGTAGCACAATGAAATTTTAGAAGCCTTACAAAACATAACACAATTAATATTTTACCGGATTTGGAAAATATTTCATTCAAAAAAAGATAACCAGATGAAGTCGTCGAATTCACTTAAAGGTTAATAATATTATACATGGTGTTACGAACTTCAAGGTCGGTATATATGCTTTTCATAATCGTAAGGGTGCAATAATAAATATATGCGCAATATCATAAAAACCAAAGAGCCTTTTTCTGCAAAGGTAAAGGGGGAATTGTAACAAGAGAACATTTTTAAATAACCCAAATTCGAAAGTCTAGATAGAGATTTGACCAAATTATTTAATTCAGCTAAAAAACTGTTATGTATTTTAGCTACAAAAATACTTCAACCCATATTACAAGAGCCAGTAGGCCATTACTTTGGGGTTTGGTCGTCTTGAAAGAAATATTTATTTTTCGTCATCTTGGATCATCATTATCTGATTGAAGATAAGCAAAACATTTAATCTGAAAGTGCTTACAATAAAAAAAAAACTCGAAAAAATGGAATCTATCTCAATAAAAGGCAAAAAAAAATAATTTATGTAGTCACATTGTAACAATTACCATATCAAAAAACTTTTTCATGTCATTTGACTTTTAATTTTATAAAAAAAAATTACCATTTACATTTTTATTAATTAAATTAGAACTATACTTAATATTATCAATTTAACATATTTGAATAAATAAATTTAAACACCCAATAACCAATTGTTAAATAAATAATTCTTCCTAAAATGTATAATGCAACTTGAAGTTTTCTGGCCCTTGGAATGTTTTCTACTGATTGTTTTAATATATAAATTTTGATGCCAAGCTGACCATCCATATAATATTGAGGATTTATAGCCTAAAAATATTGAGATTACTCTTTTTTTTCTTCTATTTGCAATTTTAAGTAAATTCCAATTTCAGTATATATGTGTACGCTTGAAATCATTGATGATTGTGTAGTGTAAAACTTGTACCCCTTTTCTTCCCCACTAATGCGATTCATTTTTCATTCAGCTAATAATATTCATCGCATTATTTTTTATGTAATCATATGACGAAAGCTAATTCTAACTTCGCATGGTTTAAAATACGAAGAGAAACAGTTTACCTAAAATATTGTGACATTCAACAATCTGCATACTTCATACAGAAGCTATTTCAACTTACTTTAGCGATATCAATTGGAAATAAATGTCTGTCATATTCATTTAAAGAATCCGATAATGCATTAAATTTTTTATTCAAAAACTTAAATGGATTTATCATGTAATATCTCAACGGTTGCATATTGTAAATAATTTTACGATGAGCTCGCAATAACCTATATAAAAAAGGAAATTTTTTTTATTTGATTTTATATAATTAATTTTCACAATTCAAAGATATTCTTGCATCGATTCTTTAACAAATTTGAAGCAGACTCTCTCTATGTTATCCTTATATAAAAAAAGATCGAAAAAGGCAGAGTGTTTCATGTTTTCCATAAACTTACATTGGTTCTCTTCGAAATAAAACTAATAAAATGTCTATTAATATAGCTGGTATAAAATGATACCATATTTCCATTATTTTATACAACCAATAATTTGTTGTAACAGTATAACCAAAATGCATTACAACAATATCCAAAGGATACTTAATGGCAGCAGCATTAGCTGAAATAAGATTCATTCTTTGATTATTGTAAAAATATATTTCCATTTTACGCTAAAATTTTAATTACAGTTCGTATTTACCATGTATTTTACATAATTTTGGTGGATTCAATTCAGCTGAAGATATGTCCTCAACAATATTATAATATTCAACTTTTTTCTTACTAAAAATTAATTTAATATAATAAATTTACTGTGAATATAAAAAAAAAAATTCTAACCAGTTGAGAGCAGTCTGCCAACTCATTAAAATTAATCCATTAGACGAAATATCAACAGGTACTGCAATTCTAGGATTATTTTCATTCCCGTGTACCACTTTCATTAAACCAAATGTTCCAACAATCACCCAACCATTTAAACCATGTATACCCTCTGTCCAGCCTGGTATTGGATCGTAGGCAACATTTGTGACGATACTAGGTCGAGCTATTGCAATTGGAAAATATTTTGAATATTCTACTATCATATCTTCGGCAATACATTTCGTGAACGCATATGTATTTGGGTGATAAGCTAGAATTCTATATAAATAAGAAAATCTTAGGTTAGTTTGAACATGATATGTATTAAAATTATTATTATAATAATTTCTAAATAGAACATACTTTGGTGTAAGAGGATTTATTGTATTAGCATCAAAGTTATTTAACCACAATTTCAGCTCATGTGATTTAATTGGCGACTCGTAACCAATTTCTTCCAATTTTATAGTCTGATGTTGTGAAAATGCTGTCGAACAAAATGTAAACACTAAAAGATTATTCATTAATTTTGCCAATTCCAACATATGTTGAAGTCCCCATACATTTGTTTCGGTAATTTCATGTAAATCTTTATCGAATTGTACATTAGCTGCCACATGAAATATTATTTGACAATTTTCCTTCAAATAGTTCTCATCGTTTAAGCTTAAATTTAATCCATTTTTACTTAAGGATGCATTGATTAATTTAATTTTATTAAATTGATTTATATTTGTTTTTCGTATTATATCAAAGATCTAAAAAATTAAAATTAGATTATAAAAACTTATATGAATAAACCATCATGGTAGAGATATATCTTAATGGTCGAAATTTCATTGAAGGCATCATATATTCATATTTATTCCCCAAAAATGTGAAATTGAAAAATGTCTAAAATATTCGTTGAAATTGCAAACAACAGTCTTATTTTAGTATTTTTGCCCATTCAACTACATACTTTATTTGACACTTTCATCGCAGTGGCAAAATCAATTGCCTTTGAAAATTGTATTACCTGTAAATTTTTGCATCTTATTTTTATAAAGGCAGAAATGTTTTTTTTTATCGAATTCTAAATTTAAAAAAAAAAAAGATATGTTTTTTATTAGTACGATAAAAAAGAGGTTTACTGAATCCAAAATCTACAAGATAGTTTTGACAAAGTTTAAGAATTCTGTGAAAATTGAACCGAATTTCGACCATATTTACAAACTTACTGGATTATCTAAAATTTGTTGTTTACGTTCTTCACTGGTTTTAGATTTTTTCGATCTGACAAATATACAGATTTCATTGATATCGGGAATTGCACGTAATAACTTTTCAAGTAGAACTTTTCCAATGAATCCCGTTGCACCAGTTATTAAAATATTCTTTCCAGAATACCATTCAACAATCTCTGAAGTCATATTAATTATAATATTCAGAAATTTTTTCAACTTTTTAAAATATATAATTCCAAATTGTTTACAGCCTTAAAAATTACAAGCTTTAAGTAATATATGAAAATTAAATATTTTTTTTAACTAAACTTTACAATCAGATAATCAAAATTATACTAAAGTTCATTTTAAAAATTTAAATTCTAAAATAAAAATAAATAAATTAACAAGAAAAAATATGTAAGCAAAATAAACATAATAAACGAAATTTTAAAATGTAGACTTATGTTAATATTACACCATTTTTTTTTTATAATTAACACTATACTTGTGTATGTAATATGTGCAAGTGCATTGTGTAATTTCAACTGTCAGCATATTTTGCCAAATAGATTAGGATATCAAAAAATTAGTAAATGGTTAAAGAAATTAAACCAAAATATTGAATCTACTTTTTAGGAGTGGAACTAATTCTTAATTGAAGTTGACAATGGTCAAATTTGTTGGTAGAAGGATTCAATAAGTCTATAGGCAATAGAAAGTCTGGTTCTAGGTAGGTCCATATTTCAGGTCATTCCTGATGAAATTCCACATAAAGTCTAAAAGAAATACAACAGTATTTCACATTATACGAAAAGGATAACGTACACAATACTTATATAAAATTGTTTAGTTTGGAACAAAAATTTATTATAATTCATTCTGTTTTTGATATCAAATTTTGTATATTATTTGTAATAAAGAAAGGACCATACGATTTAAGAGGATTTTTTTGCCGTTTTTTGAAAATTGATTTATATAAAATGTTAGGAAAGGTCAAAATAATTTCCCTTATCTTTTTATTTGCATTTTTGAAATTTAATAAAAACTCCGTAAAAAAAATGAAATAATGGTCTTTCTAATACGGAACAGTGTCAGCTCATTTTAAAGACTTTTGCGGACTATTGGAGAAAATAGTGAAAAAAATTAATTTATCTTAGAAAAACAAAATTGGAAATAATTAAATTTTTTTTTTTTATTTGTTATTTTTTTTTTCCTATAAATAAGGGTTGATTCATCAGCAACTTTTTTGCTTTGCTGGGAGAGAAAGAAATTTGGTAAAGCAAAAAAATTTGGTAAAGTAATTTACAAAAAACTAAAACAACTTGTGCCTAATGGAAAAAATTAATTTTATTTTCAAATAATTCAATTTTAACATTTCAAAAAAAAAATTAAAATTAAAATACAAGTGCCAAATTAATTAAAATAATTTAACATAATTTTGTTATAAAACATTTTTAAGATCCAATATCCAATTAAAACATAACAAATTCGTCCAAAATAATACAAAAAATAATGTATTTTCCTTGATCTTGGTATAGTTTTAGGATCTTGTTTAAGCAAATATGTCCGAACACCAATATAACCAGCTCTGCAATATTCGTCATCAACTGCCTAAAAAATAAATTTAAAATAGAAATAAAATTTAATTGAAGAATTTGTTTGAATTAAGTGAAAGCACAGATATACGGAACAGTTTAAATGTTTAACAAATTCACTAGCCTAAAATCTGAAAAACCCTCTTAAATTAAACTATTTGCATATTTTAAAATACTAGGTTGTGGGAGCAAAATACTGATATATCATGCGTTAGCTGACTTTATATACTTATACTTCTACTTACTTCTACTATACTCATTGGAAAAGTTTTTCTATCATGGTCATTCAATAGATTTGCTAATTCATTAAATTTATTAGCTTTAAATACAAATGGATTCGTTATGTAATATTGAACAGGTGCCATATTTGCTATTATTTTTCGATGAACTCTGATCAACCTTAATTAAAATAATTTATATACATGTAATTTATTTAAATTTCATCAAACTGTCAAAATATTTAATTATTTTCTTTTTTTTTTGTTGTCATACATACATTGGTTCCCTTCTGAATAATATTAATAGCATATCATAAAATGCACCAACTATATAATGATACCAAATTTCCATTAATTTAAATAAAATTTTATTTGTCGTCACAGTAAAATTGAAGTTCATTACCATAATTTCAAATGGATATTCAAAAGACAACTCATGACCTGTTTGTTTGAATTAATACAGAAAAAAAAATTAGAAAATAAAATATTTAATGAGAATAAGAAAAACAATAAAATTTATCGATCTTATATTTTTTGAAGATATAAAAATAAAAATTGATATTTATGTGCATTTTCCGTAAACATAGTGTTTTATATATTTTGGTACGAAGTTTTTTAAGAAGCAAAAATGTTGTTTAATAGCTTTAGCATTTAATGCTCGACAGACAGGCGATTTTTTCATTTATGATGGAAAAGGAGCAACAGACTGCAAGCGCTAAATGTACAGCATTTGATTATAATTGGAGAAACTAAATCGCACTATATTGCGTACTTTATTGAGACGTTTTTCATCAACGAAACAAGGACAAAGTGATTCCATTTAATTAAAAACTCTTGTAAAAAAAACAAATAAAAATTCATATCTTACTTTTTTTAACAAAATCACTGTACGGATTATTGATTGCAGTTTCAATATCTTCTGCTGCATTGAAAAATTGTACCTCTCTTAAATTATCTTCAGCTATTTTATTTGAAATTATTATTAAACTATTCGATACAATATCAACTGGTACAACACATCTTGGAAAATTATCATTGGCATATAGACATTTGAAAATTCCAAATCCAGCTACAATCTCCCATCCATTGAAACCATTTACACCTTCTGTCCAACCAGGTCTAAAAAATACCAAACAAAAAATTAAAGAAAAAATAAAGTTCTGTTTTAAGAACAAATCTATCTATATCACATATTCATTCTATGCTCATTAATCTGAATATCTAAAATTACTATTAAAATTAATAAAGTTTTTCAATAAATAATAATATTTACAGTGGATCATGTCTCATTTGACAAACAATACTTGGTCGAACAATGGCAATTGGAAAATATTTTGCATAAGTAGATACCAAATTCTCGGCAATACATTTAGTAAATGCATAAGTATTTGCATGTTTACCTAAAATTCTGTGGAGAAATAAAATTTAATTCATAAAAACTTAAACTGATACATTTATGTTAGACGTGTAAAAAAAAAATTACTTTGGTGTTAATGGATCAATAATATTCTCATCATGATTATTCAAAATAGTCCAAAGCTTATCTTCTTCCATTGGCGGAGCGTATTTTTGCTCTTTCAATTCTTCTTCGTAGAATAACGAAAATGCAGTTGAACAAAATATAAATGATTTCAGCTGATTCATTTTTAAAGACAAATCTAAAATATGTCTTAAACCGAAAACATTGGTTTCAGCAATTCCATGCAAACTTTTGTCAAATTGAACACTTGCAGCTATATGGAATACAATATTGCAATTCGCTGTTAAACATTTCTCATCCTGCGAACTCAAATTGAGGCCAAAATTTGATAGTGATCCAATAATAAGATGAACTTTTTCAAGTTGTTTTGGATTTTCTGATTTTAATGTACTGAATAGCTTTAAATAAAAATAAATAATTTGGTATTATGTAGTCATTAAAATTTCACAAAATTTTATTAGAAACCTCTAAAAGTTTGAAATCACCCAATTCAACTTACAATATTTTCAAAAATTTTATTTTTCCTTTCTTCAGCTGTTAATCCCTTTTTATCGCGAACCATCAAATATACAATTCCAATATCAGGACATGTTCTTAATAATTTTTCAACTAAGACTTTTCCAATGTAACCGGTAACACCGGTAACAAAAATATTTTTACCCGAATACCAATTTGCTATTTTCGACATTCTGTAAGCTTTCGTACACAAATTTGAACTAAAATATGAAATACATTTTAACAAATCCCCAAAAATTAAAAAAAAAAAATTTAATTTAAAACTTATTAATTTATTCTAAGATCAAACAACACTGAGTAACAGTGACAATCATTAAATTCGGCTCATAAAAAAAAATTCATTTCAATTACATTTATATGTTTTTTAATTTGGGACAATTTTTTTTTCTTAAAAGTATATTTAGCACACATTTTATTTTCAGTCTTAAAAAATTTAACACGGCAGAGTTATTATGAAATAGATTGAAAGTATAAATTATATGGACGGAATATATATAAAGATCTGATTCTTTTTTCGAGGTCTAGAATGTTTAATTTGTCCTTAGACTTCTACTTTTTTTTAAACACTGTCTACAACATATTATATATTTTACATACTAACAAAATAACTAATTCTTCACTAAAAAATTTTATGAAAATTATATCGAAGGGAATTGAGATGGCCTTGGATATTCATATTTTTTGTCCAACATTTTTCAGATTTATACTGGGCCCTTGATACAACTTTTTTCGAAATAACCTTTTAGGGAAAAATTATTTATCCATAAGTTTTTAATGAGACTATAGTCAGAAATCTACCATTACCGCTAATGACTGTTTCAAAAGCAATTGAATGTAGATATATTTAAGTATATCCGAATTTTTTCTCTACGATGATCAAAAGTGTCAAAAATCTCCGTTCTTAGCATATTAACGAAGTTCCTAGTATGGTAATATGATATTTAAATATAGCCAATTGCTTTTAAAATAGCTTCACTGCTATTCGACGAATTATTATAAAAAAGCTCAAGCTTTTTGCAAACTAATTTAATTCTCAAAATTTAAATGATAAAAATATAAATAAAAAAATGTTGGGTATATTATTTTAATTACTGAATCTAATTATATAATTATATAAATGTACAGCAATGATAGAAATAATTTGTTGGTTTTTTTTTTGTTAGAATAATTAATTAATTAACTAAGAAATTCTAGCGGACATTTCCACTATCTATATTTCAATAAAAGTACTTTCATTATTGAAAACGATCATGCCTTGAGCACAGCTAATGCCGCAAAGCAATTTTTGAAGGAATGTTCCGGAAACCTGTTCACAGCTAATTTTACATGGAAGCAAAAAAATCAATTGCAAACAACTGCTTTTGTTTTTTTCATAATAAGGTGTAAACACAATTGGGGCGACGACGACGGCGACAGCGATTTTTCATATAAAAAAATCGCCTCAATTGTTTCATTATCATACAAATATATGGTTTTTGACAGTCGCTATCGCTGTCGCCGTCGTTGTCGCCCCAATTGTGTTTTCACCTATATGATTATGACAGAAAAATGCAGCAAAACCAAATTTCGATGCAAAAGAAACGCTGTGAAAAAGAAACAAAAAAATTATTTTGTGACGTAGTCAATTCTTTCTGGAGCAAAAAAAAAATAAATTCAGTTTTCTAATTAATTATGAAATAATTTTAAGAAATTCTTTTTACAAAAAATCAATAAAATTAATATCTTTCATTTTTCATAATTTTTATTTAAAATAAATACGAAATAACGCAGAAAATCGGTTTTTACGGTAGCTCAAAATTGCTTTGCGGTATTAGCTGTGCTCAAGGCATCATACTATTTACAGAATTCAAAGAAATATGTTCTAATTCTATTAAAGTCTTCAATTTTTGATTAATCAAAAGTATAGTATACCTTTCGCTAATTTTGAACCTGCAATAAGAATTGAAACAACTTTTTTTTTTTTTCAAATATTTTCATCTATATTTTGTTTTTTAACTCAATTTAAAATTAAAAATAATTTTCAACAACTTTTTATGCTTTTTCGTAATTTTAACAAAAACTATATATTTGTATATAAGTTTTAATTTAATGCTCGCTATATTTTTCTAAAAAATTAAATAACATGTTTTGTGATCATTACAATTTATTTTTATTGCATATACTTAATGCACTGTAAAAAATTTTAATCTAATTTTTTCCTATAAAAATTGAAAATATAACTTAAAGAAAATGTGTGGTGATGTTTTTTTAACAAAACTGAGATATTAAAAAAAAAAGTAAGATTTTATAAACTTTTTTTCCTAAAGGTTTTGGAGCTTCAAACGATGCCACAAAATATTATTCTTGGGCTTAAAGGTTAAAAAACATGGAAACTTTTATACAGTTTCGTCAAAAATTAAATAATGATAATAAATAAATTTTCCGACTGCTCATCCCACACATCAAATTTGTTAAATTTTCTTTTGAAATTAACATAAAATAATAAAGACGGTGCCAATTGACTCTATTTTATGTACCTTTCATAATTTGTGTCCCAATCGAATTAGTAAAAAATACCAAAAAATATAAAATACGATAATTTTAAATTTTATTTTTTTCAAAAATTTAACTTAACATCAATTGGAACATAAGATAAAGTTGAGACATCACCTTTATTAAATATCTTTATTAAATTGACAAGAAGTCAATATCAGTTATCAGTTGTCGTTTTGAAAGTGACATAAAGTTATTTGATTTTATAGTCAAAGATCCAATAAAAAATAATTATAGCTTCCAAATATGATAATACTAAATTGTATGCTAAACGCTATAATAATAATTATCAGAAAATGTGTTTCTTTCATAAATTTTTTTAATGCGTTGGGGATCGTTATGTTGTATTTAGTGCTATAGAATTTAGATCACTAAATGGAGTATTATATGCGTCAATACACATGCAATCATTTAGATGCATCTGCGTAAATAATGAAAAAATTTAGATGCATCAGCGTATATAATGAAAAAATTTAGATGCATCAGCGTAAATAATGAAATCATTTAGATGTTTCGTATTGAATATTACGTAATACCTAAACAAACATAATATCTCTCACAATATTTCAATACAGCCAAATACAAAAAAAAAAATGAGAAAAAATGAGAAGAAAAAATATTCTCTCTTTGCAACTACCTCTCCCCTACGCATTAAAACAGTATATTGGATATGTAAACAAAATTTGTTATACAACTCGTTCTGTGTTTACACAAAAATACATTGACACTTGTTAATTTATATCACTCGACCTTCGGTCTCGTGATATAAGTATTGACTCGTGTCAATGTATTTTTGTGTATACAGAACTCTTAATTAATAACAAATTTAGTTTACATATTCAATAATCTACTATAAGAGTGTAGTTTCTTCAAAAAATCTAATTATATATCAATCCAATTATAATTATATATATAAAAACATAATACGATATACGTAAATGTATAGTACAAACCTAATATTACAATTTTTTTTTTTAATAATTTTATATAATACCTAACTCTTAATTTTTCATTCAATTTTCAACTTATATAAAAAATAATTGTTCTTATAGGTATAATTCATTTTGTATTTTTAAAATACAAGCACTTTAAGCAATAATTTTTATTTTTACTATTTTTTGCATGCAAAAATTTATTAATATTTTTAAAATTTTTTATATAAACAATAATGATAACGCTTTTTTAATTTATTATGCCAAAATACTAACATTTATATAATATATATATATGTATTTTCATCTCTTAAAAGAGGATTCAAATTTTAATCACTATTTATATATTCGTTTAGTAGAAAATACAAAGTAATTAAAGCTTGGTTTGAAAATTATCTACCTAATATAAAATAAACAACAGTAACAGTACTTCATAAATGAAGTTTGAAACCCATTTCCAATATATAGATATTTCTATTTAAAACATTTTCCGGAAAGTTTTTTCTTTTTAATAGTTTTCAAATTGTCGTCACAAGAGCAAACTAAAGATATCTACGTCTTAGGTTTCTTTAATCGACAGTTGAGTAGTTTAATAAATATTTTAGTGTAAAACGGAAAGACAAACGGACAGACGGTTGGTATTTCTTTTTTAAAGAAAAATAAGGTAAAAATTAATTTTTGATGGAAAACGGGCTCTTTAATAATATAATATTGTATATAGAACGATCAACATTTTGTTGCTGATTTGGAAATGTGATAAAATTTCGCAAATATAGAATTTGCCGCTAAGATATAAATTTTTTTTTGCTAAATTCTAATCATTCTAGGCATATTTGAATATTGCGCCAGCGCAATTTTTTTCAAAATAATTTCATGACAACATTTTTGTACTAAGTTTAATAAAAACCTACTAAATTCTAATTAAAATTATATTACTTTTTGAGTTTTACATTATTATATATAAAAATAATAAATAGATTTTTATAATTATTTGATTTTTTTTTTTTTAAATCAATCACAAATATAAGTAATTGCCTAATTATAGTATAAAATGATATTAGATCCTAATCTTATAATAATATCATATTTTTCTAATTAAAATAAAATTAAATACAATAAGGAAAATTTTCCAAAGTTTTTTAGATAAATATAAAACAAAACTATGTTGGATATCCAAAATTTCTTATATCAAAATCGTTTTTCCTCTTGATAAAATTAAATTTGGACGAAAAAATTCGCTATGGACAACATTTGTTGTGCAGACAAAATTGGTATGGACAACATTTTCATTAAGGACAAAATTCTTTAAAAAAAATATTCTCAATTAAAAAAAAAGTCCCGTGTTTGGAATTTTGTTTCTTCGCAAACAACCAAAATGGACACAAAAATGAATAAAAATAATTTAATTTCGCTATTAAGGACTCATTGCACTGCTTTTTAGATATATAATTTTTTTAATTAAAAATTATCTCAACAATTTTTTTTTTTTAATAATTTCAGGCATTGAACATTAAAGCGTGCATTGCTATTAATTAATTTTTGATTTACTTTTTACTAATTTCGTTAATAATTTTTATAATATATAATAATTAAATATATATCAAGATTGCTTTCATTTCATATTAATAATAACGATATTTTCTAAATTTTTATTTGTAAAGATATACATTTCAATTTTAATTTTTTTTTTTTATATATATTTTTTAAATAATTTTTCCATTCTATCAAAATTTGCCATATGAAATACTTTGGAATCATATAATAATGTGATTATATGTTTTGGTGGGAAAAATCAGATATTTTATTTTACGTAGAAGTAGTACGAACTGTTCGCTTCGTCGCTGCTTAGAAATAAAGTGTCATTAAATTATAATATGCCTTTCAATATAAATTTATTTTAATATCTGAACATGTAAAAAAATGTTGTTGTGTGATTTTGATTTATCATTGGCAATAAAATATATATATGATATGATAAGCCATGTTTAATTATGCAATCTTGTAAAACTACATAATCCGATGTAATTTTGAACAATAAAGCATTTTAAAACAAATTTATATAGCAATTTTTTTGCTTAAGCTGTAATTTAGAAATTGTAGCAAATTTTCGGAAGAATCAGAGAAAACAGAAAATTTAACAAATTAAAAACCTCATTTAGGAATGAATATAACATATAATTTTCAATAGAAAATTAATACTGACAGCATCAAAATATAAATTTCATTTTTTTTAAGTATAAAAAATTAAACTAAATAATTGATCTCAAGAATTGTAAATGATAAGTATATCAAGTCAATCATTCTGATGCGTCCTAAGCTTTACACTTAGTATTCTCCAATAATAAGTTTCCTGTGTGAATATTAATAATTGATCTCAGGTTACGTTACTATCTTAATAATTGAAAGCTTACAAAACCTTATTAAAATCCTCTCAAATTAATTTTAAACTTTTTTAACCTATTCCCCAAACTAATAACCAGATCAATGAAATATGTTTGAAATACTCGCTATAGTCTTAACATTGACAAATTTTAATAGTAATTTATATGCTTATTTAAAGAACCTATTTTATGCAATGATTGACACTTCTTCTACTTCCAAAATTTCACATATTTTAGGATATACCTTATGGAACATAAAATAGATTTTGTTTTTCGTAATACAATAGCATTTTTATTTTTAAGCATATGTCTCTAAATATAAAAAAAATTATATTTCATTTATTTTTATCAATAACATTGACTTGTTACAAAAGCGTTTGTTTGTTTTTTAAATTATTATTTTTTGTTTTTGTTTTTTTTTTAAATAAGAAAGATATGATTAGTTAGAGTATTTTTTTTTTCATTATGGTTGTTAAGTTATGGACCGCAAATGTTGATTAATATCGAAAAAAATATATATTATGTTAAATTTTGTATAAAGATTAAGGTACATTTGAATTTGATATATTTTTTTTAAAAAAAATATGTTTTGAACACCAAAAGAAGAACAAATTCTTAAAGTATATGTATTATATATATTTGAAATAAAATATTGTGCAAATGAACATTATATAAAGAATTTCGAAATTTATTCATTCAAAAATGTAAAATTGGTTCGAATCTAGAAAAAATTGGCTTTGATTTATGAATTTCAAAACTGTATTATAAACTTGAGTTAAGCCTATTTTTTTTCAAATATTTAAATTTTTCTTGCACCTCTTTGCCTTTCAACTGACATTAAACTTTATATTAATAGCTGAACTAAGGTAACTGTAAGATACTTTACCGATTTCAAGCAATTAAGATATGAATGTCAAAAGAAGTTTAGCACCAAACCAAAAAATTTAGAAAATTTATTTAAATTTGATAATCATTATTATTTATTATGGTTTTTGTGATTTCTAATGTTTTAATGTTTTTCAATAGGACGACAATATCATATATTTTGGTCCTAATCGTATAATCATGAAATTACTCTAATAGCTATTAAAATAAGTTTTAAAAAGAAATAATGGACAGTTCCATCCAAAATACTTTTTTTAAAAATTAAAAAAAAAAAATTAAAATAAAAAAAAAAAAACTTTAAAGCAACTTATATTTTAATCATTTTCAAACTACAGATTGTGGTAAAAAGTAGAAAAATATATTATCTAAGTTAATAATATTATAGATTTCAATATAGGTATGAATATTATCTAAAAATTAAAATTTTGTTCTTTTTTTTTTATATATTTTATATACAGAATGTGGGCACTGACTGAAGAATCTATACAGATTAACTTATAAATTATATAAAATATAAAAATATGTTTTAAACTAAATGTAACTTAATTAATTACTGTTTAATTTAGCTTAATTTTTTGATTGCTGCGTTTATTATTTATATATATGTATGTAGAATATTGAAAATATTAAATTTTATCTAGTTTTTTTGACAACACTTGATGACCTAAAATGAAATTAAAAAAAAATTAAAAAAACACTGTTTATATAGTTTTATTTATCACGTAATTATGCAAAATGCACACCTTCTAATACCATGTCTAGGACTAGGCGGTGGGGTATGTACAGGTGTTGTTGGTTGTGATCCACTCTGAGAACCACGCGATGCAATTGACCATGTTGATCCTCCAGTTTTTGGAGCATTACATCCTAAATATATTGCTGAACCTTTATCATCTTTACTTATATCAATACGTGAACCGTGGACGGATGATGGTGCCGAAACTAGTCCTAAAATTAATTCATAATAAAAAATGTTTGTGTGAGTTTTTTTTTTTTTACAAACCTGTATAAGAATGAAGACCAGCTGGACTGCTTCGAGGTCTTATTCCCATTCCACTTGTAGTGCTTACACTTCGTTGTAAGCCATTCGATGGTTTTACAACATTTCTTATGGTTGTTGCAGGAATTACATTAAGCTCGGATTCTTCTGGAATTTGTAAAGCTGCAGAACTACTACAAGAATCTCCACGGCTTGTTTTACGCTGCGGCTGAGATGACGAATGCCTAGGCGATGTAGGACACGATTGTGCTCCATCAGCAGGCGGTTTAAGTCGATTACTACGAGTTGATGATGTACTAGGACGACGGCGGAAGAGACCCTTCCCATTATCAGTCTGACAAACTCCTACAAGAAAGTATTAGATAAACATGAGATAAGCTGTATTAAAGAGGTAAAAAGAATTTAAAGAGAGCTTTTCAGCTGGACTGAAGACTATGTAAAATAAAGTAATAATTTCGGAATTTGACATAATGAATGAAATTACAACATTATAAGCTGTGATTGTTGCAGACAGACATTTAATATATATGATTAAAAATTCTCTTTAAAACCCTGATCGTAATAAACGACATAGTCAGAAAGAAATAAATCTTTTTTAGTATTTTTATGATCTTGAGAATTTTCATATCGTTATTTTTATTGTTAATAAATTCGAAACTATTTATAGTTTCAAGTTCAATACATTAATACATATTTTAAATGCATTTTTTATCATAATTCATAGTGCACAATAAACTTTTTTTTTATAATCTCCATAGATAAATTGTTTTCAAATATATAATAACTAATGCAGTTTTGGGTTCAAAATATTTCTTAAAATTTAATAGTAATTTTTATTTAGGCAGAGCATTCTAAGTATTAAATGCTTTTCATTTAAATCAATTGCGTTGATATAAGGACATTCAAAATTTTTAGGATCTTTATGTTTTCAAAATAATTTCCAAAATAAAATTAGTGCGTTTTTAAAGATCTTATTTGCCTTAAAAGAGGGAAAAGCTTTAAAATAAAAAAAAATTATACAAAGAAGCAAATATTTAAATTAAAAAAGGATTTTTTTTTTAATGTATATTTATTATTGAAAAAAAATGTGTACAATTTAAAAAATATATAATGTTATATAAAAAACAAGCATAAAAAACTAAAAACAAACTTTTTATGAAAAATTAATAAACTTGTTGATTTCAGGTTTAAGAAAAACTTAAAACTTATAAGAAATAAACATAATATTCAAAACATAAAATTCTATCACAAACGATGATGATTTTCTTTTTCATTTAATTCATCAATTGAATTATTATCGAGATTTTTCCATTTTTCTTGTGAAAAATCTAAATAATAAAAAACTCCACCTGTTGGGCATTTTTCTCCTCTGTTACAATTTCCTTCACAAATATCCTTATTCTGAAGTAATTCTTGATAATTATTAAGGGCAGCTGAACATTTTTCACGGTCGGATTCTTCTAAGGCAGTACTTGGAAAACGTTCACGAAGACGACGTCTTTCCTAAAAAAAAAAAATTAAAAACAATATTAGCAATGTAGAAAAATAATTCAGAACTCTTATTCATGATTGGTACACTATTCAGTGGATTATTTATTAATTTTTTAGTAAAAAAGAATGGGAATCATAGTGTCGTTTACCCCCCTTAATATATTTTTATTTTCATTCTTATTGAATAAAAAATAGAAAACGTCATTGTAGATATCACAAAAAGAAATAAATTAATATTCATTAAATTCATATTTGATTTTTAAATATTATGCACAAATAATTTTATTATAAAGAAGAAAAATCAACCATAGATTTGATTCTTCGCCAAAGTGTTTTTTAATTATTTCAAGTTGATTTTTAAATAGGCACATCTGTTGATTTTGAATATTTAATACAAAATATATAGTATCATAAGTAATATAGGGAACAGGTTTATTTAAATGATTAAAATTTTCATAAATCATTTAAATTTTGTTTTTTATTTTATGTATTTTTAGATCTTCATGATTACAAACATCGTGAACTAGATTATTCATCGTGAACTACATTGGAAGTCAGTTTTTAATAATCTTAATGTTTTTATAAATATTTTGTCAAAAAATATCACATCATAATATTATAATTTAAAGCAGCAACGATATAGTAAAGAAATAGAGTATTTTTGGAAGTACGTATTAACATTGGAAACAATTTGGTTCAAGGGACATGATTTTTACATCTTTTTAATAGACCAGACTATGTTTTTGTCCAAATTTCTTTAGTATATAGAAAAAGCTAAGTTACATTGAAGTTATTTAACACGCAAACAATATTAATTTTATAGAGAGTGCCTCGATTTTAATAATTTAATTAAATAAAATATAAATACTTACTTCAGCTAATTTATACATTTCAAATTCTTGCAACTGATTTTGAAATCCTAAATTTGGATTAGCAACAGCACGTCCAGTTCGTACAACTTTAAGTGCATCCTTCCAATTTAAATTTGTTGTAGTCATAACATAAGCAACACAAACAGTTACAGATCGTGACATTCCAGCCAAACAATGAATTAAAACATTGTTATTTCTTAAACGTGCTGAATGTATAAAATCATTACAAACAGTAAAATATTGTGAAAGATTTTGTTCGGGAACGTCAGCAGCCATCACACATAAATAATGTTTGTCCTAAAAATAAAAAAAATAAAATTCATTAGTATTGGCATTAAATTTGATAATAATTTTAAATTAGATAAATAACACATGCTCCTTCTATCAGATTACTCCAAATGTTTCCTAAAATTAGACACTTAGCTGATTTTTCTCAATAAAAATCTTCCACCTTACTGATAGTGAAAATCTATTCATTGTTTTACGTATCATTTGCTTATCAGGAAAATTCCCTCAAGAATTTAATTAATGCGCCAGACGTAAAATGAATAGTTTTATTTTTTCATTTAAAATAACAAAATCCCAATTTACGTTTATCAATAATAAAAATAGTTTTACCCACATTAGTTAAACCAGTTTATAAAATACATCTTAAATCTTGAGAATTTAAATAGATAAGAACTTTCAAATTTATTCAATATATATTTGTAGAACATTTTTTTCCTTTGATTTATAAATTTTATGACCTTCATCACCGGAAGAATTATTTTTTCGAATAATCTTTTATGTTTCTTAATAATAGTTAAAAAAAAAAAATTAAATATACAACTTTCAAATGAATCCCTAATTATATTTGAAATAACATTAAGATATAAATTAAAAAAAATGTGTAATAGTATCTTAAATTTGGATTTAAAACACTTTTCGCACTTAACATTTTTTAAGTAAAAATTTTTTCGGTATCTGTTTCTTCTGGGATCGGGATGAGTAACCTGCTGACATTTTCATTTTTTTCTAACAATCTACATCTACTTACAACTCAATACAAAACATTATTATTTGTTAATTTTAACTCCAAATTCATATATTAATAATCCGGCATTGCAACAATTTAAATTCTGTATTAATAATGTTTTAATCAAATTTTCAATAAATTACAGATTTTTTTTTTTACATTTTAAAATTCCGATTTATACTTACTGGCATCAGTCTTCTTGGTGTGTCATGAATAGCTACAATATGAGTTATGTTGTTGCGTTCCAATTGAGCAACATCTTTGGAATCTCGATAATTGCCAACATAAAGTCCTGGCAAGACCTTAAACAAGAGAATAATAATAAAATTAATGCAAACAATTTATATAGGTAGTAATTTATTAAAAAAAAAATATATAGGTATATCTTGCAACTAGAGGTAACAATATTTGTTAAACAAAAAAAATTACATTGCTAGTTGGTGTTAATTTCTTTCCGCACCACATTTTATTTATTTATTTATTTATTTTTTTAAAAAATTTCTAAAAAACAAATTTTATTTTCTTTATAATATAAAAATAAAAATAATATTGTCACAGCACAGAGCTCAGTCGTCGTCCTTTTTTATTGAAATCTCATTCATTAATGAATTATAATTTTTTCATCTTTCAGATTCCCAATAACAAAAAACAAACAATATGTAAATTTATGACAAATAAAAAATAAAATAAAATTATAATAAAAATAAAAAAAAAATGACGTAAAAATTATAATTTAAAATTAAATTGCCGGAAGAATTCTAAATGTTTTTTTTTTTAGTTAATAAATTTAATGTTTATTTCTTTTTTTTTTCTTAATTTCAATTCTGTTCTGAAATCTCTATAATGAATGTTAGATTTTTATTATTTTTTATTTTTAGAATTTTTGTTTTTATTTATATAGTATTTTATTTGTCCTACAACAAAACTAACTGTCTAGTGTCTAATATTATTATATCTAGTAAACATAATATATATATATATATCCAATATCAACAACACAATGTTGTTGGCCATGGAAACAAAATAAAATTATAATAATAATTTGATGAAGAATATGAATGAAATAAATACCGAATTGATGTATTTTTGAAATAAAATAGAAAAATTTAATTTTATATAAACATTTATTGCATACATACATATCTAGTCTAGTACCAGAGATAAAAAAGTATGAAAATATTTGTTGATAAACTTGATCTTGGTTTATAAGTCCCAAGAGCGACAATCACAAGATACCAGCGCTCTGATGATCCTTTTCATCTCATTCGATCATCCACATCCAAAGGCATGAACATAGGTATCCAAAAAAAATGTTTGCAATACTTATGCATATTAAGGTTTCTCAATTTGACACCTTATTATAAGCAATGTTTGAAATAAATTACCGTATACTGTAACTGTTTAGAATCTAGAAGATCATATTATATATATATACCTATATAACTTTTTGTTTTTCAAAAAATGTTTTAATAGTAGTGCTACTTTACTTAAATGATATTTAACTAAAATGATAAAAAACGTATAAAAAATCTGCCGTAAAATTTAAGAATATCTATTGTAAATATTTTA
The DNA here is from genome assembly GCA_964007475.1 of Hybos culiciformis. Taxonomy (NCBI): domain Eukaryota; kingdom Metazoa; phylum Arthropoda; class Insecta; order Diptera; family Hybotidae; genus Hybos; species Hybos culiciformis. The sequence goes on along the minus strand of OZ023274.1, from coordinate 47,998,357 downwards.
TAGTTCTTAAATCACCAATACGGGTAGAACCGTAGAACCTCTCTAAGTTATACACTCTCTAAGTTAGAAACCTCTGTATCTTATAATTTTTTTCCGGCCGTTCATATTTGTATGAAAATGTGCCTCTATAACTCAGACACCTCTGTAAGTTAGACACCTTGATATGTTAGACAATATTTCATACATTTTTTGAATCAAAAACCTCGTTAAGTCATACATAAAAATAAAAATTTGAAAATTTTGAGAAAATAAAAATTGAGCAAAACACTCTGAATCAATTTAATTTAATATTAAAACAAATATTCATACAAATTTTAAATAAAATAACTCAAATATGAAATTTTTTTCCGTGTTCACAAATACATTTTCTCGTTTTTTTTTCAATACCCTTCTATCTTAGACAACCTATAAGTTAGACTTTTATCTGTTCCCCTTCCTTGAGTGTCGAAGTTAGAGAGGTTCTACCCGTAGTAGTTAATCGAGCATTCACATAAAGAAATTAATTTAATTTATAAATTGGTTATAAAAACAAATTTAATTCACTTATAATAAACTAAAATTGAAAACAACATTGTCAATAATAACAAAAAGTGACATTTTCCTGGAGAGGGGAAGCATAATATCTAATTGCATGTTGGTGAATTTATGCTTATTAGAAACTGAGCGAAAAAGCTTTTTATTTTTCTTATAAATTTGACAGAGCTTTTTTCTGTGAAAAAAAAAGTTGTTTGACATATTAAGTGAAGGTAGAATAAAAAACAAAAAATATTTGCAGATCTAGTATCAGTATCTAGTATCTTTACTACCACCTACAACTACCTACAATAATAATAATAACAACAAACTTTTTTTTAACTAAAGAACAAATTAATACTACCTATACAATATGTACGGTTAAAATATTTTCTAGAAGTAAGATTAATATTTTTTAAAGGATTTTAAATAACCATAAACCTTCAATTTTCTTTTCTGTAAGTCGATTTATATACACAAATATTACAAAACAAAATAAATCATAGATCTGGGTATATGAAGGTAAGGTCGAATATAACTTCCATTAAAATAAATTCAATCTATAAAAGTTTTATGTTTTAATTTAATGATTGAAAATATTGATTAACTGAGAAAGTTGATAAATTCAAAACAAAAATAAACATAGTAGTGCATACACCTAATTAATAAAAATATATAACAGTAGCTAATAAGTGAAGCATTTGAACATTTGGATTTAAAAATTTCCGAAATATTTTTTAATTTTTGTAATATCATAGGTACAACTTTCTTAGAAATCCATTTTCACAATCGCGTCTTAACATTTTTAATGTTCCTTCAAATCAAGTCCGATTCCTTGGATACAATCGGCTTTACATTTTTTTATTTTCTTTTTATCGACTTCATATCTTCTTTAGAATCCATCAAAACTTTAATAGTTATCAATCTAAAATTTACTAGTTAAAAATCTTGTGACTAATTCCTGTCATGTATCATTTTCTTAGTGAAAATTTGCATTAAAAAATGTTACTAAAGTTGAAGCAGTTTGCCCTGTTCTGTATACTGCAGATTTCCCTAATACGAAATTATAATGCAAACTAAAATAAATGAAAATAAAATTTTAACCGAAATTTATATCAAAAGAAAATTAAAAACCAAAAAGAAATTTAATTTTTGTTCACCTTGTTCATTCCATTTCCCATGATTCAACATTTATATAATTTCTTTTAACAAATTTAATTAGAATTTTCTTTTTCGTGTGTATTTTTTAATAAAATTTTTTTTTGTCCTCTACAAATATCATTTTAATTTCCATTAAAGTGAGTAGCTTTTTTAATAGTTTTTTTAAAAAAAGTATTTAACATTTTTCATAATTTTTTTTTATTTATTTAATTTTTTTTTTATTTATTTAATTTTTTTTTTATTGTTTTAATACAGGCACTCCAAAAATTAACAAATGTTCCATCTGCAAAAGAAAAAAAAAATTACTTGTTATTTTTATTCCTATTAAAATTACAAAAATAAAAGAGCCTTAATATTACTATATATAACCTTTGAACACTATACTTGACAACATTTTTTTTTATTATAAGTTTTGGTTACTTTTTCTTTCACGAAATGAAGATCTAAGTAAATGCAAGATTAGTAGATAACGAGGAAATTTTTCGGAACATCCTGGCTTAAACGAATTTTGTTCAAATAGGATGAAATATTTTTAGGAATCGGAGTTTGAGATTCGAAGCCTCATTTAAACTGTTGAGAAATGAGAGAAAATTGAGCAAAAATTTTTAAATTAAGAAAACTGTAAGAATGTTGTACTAACTAAAAATATGAAAATATGATGGCCTTATTTCATTTGTACGAGTGCAGTTGTATTCATTATTATTTTTATTATGTTATCACAGTTCAATTTTATTTTCCTAAGCTTATTAGAATTGAATAAATTTTTTTATTTTATTTTAAACATACCGACAGAGAGTATTACTTTTCCCAAAAAATTTAAATTCGCTATATTAAATTAATATTTACGGTATCTTACATTAGTTGAGTGTCTGACCCTTTGTCAATCACTTTGTTTTTTAATTATCCTTGGATCCTACAGTTTAACCTTGTAATTATAAACCTTGTTGTTATAATGCAGCATTGAAAAATTAAAATTTAGTATCTAACATTTCATTTCATTTTGATACGATTTTTAGTTACAATGAAATAATTTTGAACCCATATGCGTCGTATAAAAGAGATTAAAAGATTTGGATACGAGATTATTACAGAGTTTAATATAAAACTTGAAATCTATGTAGGTTTTCAATGCGACTCTTTTTTTTCAGAATAATTTTATTTCTCCATCATAAGAATAATTCAATTGTTTTAAATCCTTGATTAAATAACACAGAAAATATCTACATTTGTACAAAAAATTAAATAGGATAGATGATAGATAAAAAAAAATTGAATATCGGTCCAGAATTATCGCTCACCCTCTACATATCAACAGTTAATAAATTTTAAAAATATGTTCACTTTCTTTTAAAATATAAAAAATAGAGTAAATTATAAACCTTGTAAAGTCGTTTATCTTAAATAATGCACTATCTGGTAATAATAAATATTTTAATCTTTTATGTCTATGATCCAGTTGCCAAATAAACCTGTTCACAACTCTATTGGTATATAAAGATAATATTCTATTACCCTGCTTTAATATTTTAAAAATGAAGACATGATCTACATCACGTACACTTTATGTTTAATTTAATATAATAATTCTATTTAATCATTCTTAATGCTACAATTTCCATTCATTAAAAATTATGTTATTTGTGATTATTTGCAAATATTTGCTAAGAAACAAAATAAAAAAAAAAATAAAAGATAATAAATTTTTATTAATCAAACTATCTGCAAAAATTATCATATTCTCTACGCTATCATTCAATTTTATTTTCATATGTATTTTTATTACTTTATTTTTATCCATTTGTTCGTATACTATAGTGAAACTACCTTGTAGTAGTACTATATAAACGTAATGTAATTTTATTACACTGCTGTGACAAACGTTGACCCAAAATAGAGTAAAAAGTATAAGATCCCCTTTGGAAATGCGAAATTGGCAATATTATTGTATAAAAGAAATAAAAATAATGATTAAAAAAAATATTATTTTTTCACTGTTATATATAGACAAAAAAATTTCATATAATTTGTATACATGTTTGAAGAAAATCCACATATTAAATACTAGGTTGCATTATTACATAATTTTCTCAAAATTTATAATATCTGGGGACTAACTATATTTTCAGAAATCAGTTAAGTTTCAATCAAATTTCTTTTTTTTATCTTTTTTTCATATCCCTTAAAATGCTGATTAAATAAAAGATGGCAAGGTGAAGCCTCAAAATACATTTTGATTTAACTATTTATCAGTCTACCATTGTTGCAAAGTAGTCGTTACTGAACGCAATTAGTTCGATTCTAATTTTTCCCTCGTTTTATTTTTAAATAAAACCAAAAATTCACTCCAAGTTCTGGTGAACAAAAAAATAAAAAAATTAATAAATATGTGTAATCAATTTTAATGATGACAAAGTTTAACATTAAATTTTATTAACAAATTTTTATAATGAGAAAAATCTTCAATTTTAAAAGCTTATTATAATAGACATGATAGGACATATTAAATAATTTCATAAAATTAACACAAAACATTGATTTCTGCTTAATTGTCGAAGAAAGTGCAAAGCAAGCAAACATATATGTATTTTAAGTACCTATACTTAAAGAAGATGTAATATGTATACATGTTCAATACATAATTTAAATGCATACATTATAATATATTCTCGTTTTCCCAGGAAGTTATATGTATAACGAAGAAACTACCCATTAATTTTTGCAATTAAATTAATTTATTAATTTCAATATATTACAATATTTCCTTAATAACTATGAAATATACTTACATAACATTATTCATATATTTTTGATAGCTCAAATTAATACTTATCTATTCTATTATTTATCTAGTAAGTTGGATTGGGAATCAAAAAAAAAAGAGATAAATATAATAATTTTTTAAGAGAAGAAATTTCTTACACGTTAATATAAAATATTTCGAACGTTTCTATTTATATTATATACCTAAGTTGGGATTGTTGGGAATAATAAACACAAAATCTCAATAATAGACAATTATTTTTTCTTAACCTTTTCATAATATCAAAAATAGTTGAAAGCATTTCTTAAGTATAGCAAATTTACACATATATTAATCCTATTTTTAATTGCTTCTATCTTCTTAAAATAAAGTTTCTAACAGTAGCTAAAAAGAAAATAATAGGATATCCATTAACATTTTATTTTAATCACACTTCAACACATAATTATTATTTTGTATAATAATAGTGATTATTTGCTTTGTTCATATCTAAGACTTTATTTTTTTTAACTAACATTATATGTTCAAAACACATAATAATAGGTGTAATGTACTACACAGCGCTTACATATATATTCATTTTTTTAAATAGGTATCAATGTCTTATACATTATCATTTTAAAAAACACATAATCATCCTTCAAAAACTATATATCCTTGACTTTTTCAGCTTAAAAGCGCTCATATAAGCAATAAGTAAAATAAGTTTTTTTTAATAAGAACATTACATATTTTCTTCTTGATTTTTTACAGTATAGAACTAATATAGAAAATGTAAGGTTAAAATTTAATAAAAAAAGAGAACATTATAGTTATACTGAATTTATTGACATTAGTGTTGACATTATTCTCATTATAAGTAGAATTTTTAACCATAAAGTAAAGTCCATAATAGTTGCGACAGATTTAAACAATAATGTATGTACTACATTGTCATAACAAAGATTTTGTAAAATTCTCAATTCTTAATGATACTATCTTAATGCTATTCTTAATGCTAAAATGTATAAATGATCTCTTTTCAAGATATTCCAGGTCTTATACCTTCTTACCATACATGTACTAAACTTACTTGAAGAAAAACAAAACCAGCCGTTTAAATTATACAAAACAAAGTGTTTATTCTCACAAACACTTCTGACCGTACTTGCCAGTTTTATACTTTGATCACATTATTTGCGAATTGATATACTTCTGATTTTAATGGCTTATGGACGATTATATTAGAAATTAAAGAAAAAATTTACATACTGAAATAATGAATTCGTAACTTACCTTACCTGTATTCTTACAATAAAAAATCAAAAACCTACATATAACAAAAGATAAATATTTTAATTTCAAGTGGATACTACAAAGGAAAGAAAAAAAAACTATAATTTTTCTTTCTAATCTTTTGATTCTTATTTTCTTATTTCATTTGAAGAATCTTCAAATAAAATATTCCAAAAAAGATTCAGAATTGTGAAAAAAAAAAAAAAAGAAGAAAAATGGATTTTAAGTTTTTCTAAATCTCAATTGTTAATGAGAATTTTCGATGTATATACATATACATATAATATACATATGTGGTGTATATCTCCGTATGAACATTCTTCGAGCTCACAAAAAAAAAGTGATGAAAATTTCCTTAAAACTATTGAATTTAAATTCATATCGGTTCACAAGACTCTGGCTTGTACTGTTCAATATATATATATATATATACATATATATATATTGAACAGTATCTCATAAATGAAATAGGGGCCCGTTTTCAATATTTCTACTATTTAAGATCCTTACAGACAAAGTATTTTTTTCTGTAGTATTTTAGATTATATCAATATATCAATTTTTATCGACCTCCAGTGCAATTTCCTAAATTCAATAGAAAACAAAATTTAATAATTTTATTTGACACTTATTGAGACCTTTGGTAGGTTGTAAACTTTTGCTCCAAATATGAGAATAGTAGAATCTAATTCTTTAGCTTAGGTGATAATGAAGGATATTGTATTTTGTTTATATGTATTTCAGTACTCAAAAGTTCGAAATCGAATTTGATTTTGTTAATTATAATTATTTTAATACGCTTTCCAATTTGTTTTAGATAATACAAGCAAAGCTATTTAATGCCCTTATAAAAAAATTAAATTAACAGCATGCTTTTGATTTTTTTTTTAATATTCCATTGACTTCAATTGAAATTCCCGTGGATGAAGATTGCGAAAATCTAAATATTTTTTAAATCCTTTTTCCTTTAAACAGAGTATCAAAGCGAATATTACCCTTTTTGTTCCTTTAATGAACTTAAAAAAAATATTATTTTCTAATTAAACTTCTTTTTAATTCTTATTTTTTGTAATAAAATATTCCAATTTAATAAAACTTTTAATCAAGAATTAAAAATCAAGAAAATTCGTTTACACAAAAACAACCCTAATCCTTTTTTAATTTCAATATTAAAATAATTAATTTAATTTGTAATATGAGGGACTATTTAATTTTGGTAATTTTATATATAAAATAATAATGGGGGATAAATTATTATAATTTTGAAATTGTTATTCAACTCCATATTTCATTTTTGGATCATAATCAAAAAAAAATATATATAATTAATAAAACTTTTTAATCTTGATAGAAATTGAAACTTAAATCAATTTAGATAAAAACCTAGATAATATGTAAAATGAAATAAAACTGAAAATAAAATAATACTGCTAAACTATTGAGCTGAGTTTCTCAATTCTATAAATTGACCCTTAAAATATTATGAACTCTTAAGGGAAATATTAATAGAAATTTGTAAGAATTTTAAAATTAAAATATTTTATTAAATTAATAAATAAAATTAATAAATCTATCCGTACATAGTTTTTAATGGTGGACGGACATATATCCAGTTTTTTTTTATTTTTGATGGAAAAATTGGCTAATTGCTAAATATTATTTTTTTATCTCACATCTATCAACACAAAAATAAAATAAAAATGCTAATCTAGAATTATTGTAATATACATACTTATTTATAAATGTTTTTGTTTTTGCAAATCTGAAGGGTTTAATAAATCAAATAACTAGGAACTTCTTATATGAAAAAAACACTTATTCAACATATAAAATCTAAAATTTCCTTCATAAGACTTTATTTATTCATAAAATCATTAATAAAAAAAATAAAAAACAACGATATGAATAAAAGCAAAATTATAGAATTGCACACACTTGGTTGGATTTAAAAAAAAAAAAAAGCATAAATTTATTCATTTACTTTAATATGTTGAAGGTGTGTTACAGTACATTGTATACTGTCATAATCATAATTTATTCATGAAAGTACAAAAAATTATTCCTATGTATGATATGAATAAAATTGTTATTTGAAATAAGATGTATGCAGGTATGTACTTCTACAGTGTGGATTTTATTGATTTTATTAATAAATAAATAATTGCTTGAAATTGGATTAGATATATGAGCTTCAAAATTTAAGTACTAATTTGTAAGACAGAATAATTATGTAACTTTATTAAAGCACCATATATATATACCACATTCTAATATTTTTACAAAATGTTTTATACATGAAAAAATTTATAATTAAAATTCATGGAATACTTTTATTGTTCTTAAGAGTGCGGTTAATGTTAAATTAAACAAGAAAACAAGAAAAAAAATATAAAAGCCAAAATTTGCTTCAACAACATCAAACATTATGTGCAATTTTGTAATAAAAAAAAATTCACATAATACTATAAAAAATTTATGAGGATATGAATTTTTAAAAACCTTAAATGTACTTACGTGGCCGAACCAAAAAATTAATGACATTTTTTTTAACAGATTTATTCTAAGTTAAGATATGTTTTTAATTTTACCAAAACTAATTAAATTCAAAATAACAAACACTATGTGTATCTTAGAATACATTTCAGTTATATAGTTAGTTAGTTATTAGTTAGAAGAAATTATACATAAATGTTATACAGAAGATTATGATATATGAAGTTTATGAATAATTTGACTGAACTTCTGATTTTTTTTTCTTTGGAAATATTTTAAAATATTAAATTGTAAATGATAGTACATATAGCCACCTATCTAATAATTTTCCCTGACACGTATGACCACATTTAAGAAATACTGCTTATAAGATTTTTTATTGCATAATGTTGTTACATTAAAGTATATTTATAACACATTAATATGATTATGATTGTTCAATTATTAAAATAGAAAATAATTTTCAAAAAGTTTCAATAATGAAAACAAATTTCTGCTAGCTGTTCTTGTATCATAATGACGTTATTTGCCACATTATTGTCAATGCCTTGTGCATTCTGTTTTTAGATAGTTTTTAAAATAATTTTTTTTTCCTCGATTAGCATAGCAAAGTTTTTTCACCAAAAAATAAATTCCGATTTGTCCAAACACTAAATTTAAACTTTTCTTAGAATATTAACAATGGCATATCCGGCAAATAAAATGCACCAACAAATAAATTTTCAAAGTTGAATTGATTTATAAATTATACATTTTTTTTTTTTTGCTTTTAATCCGATAAAAAAAATTTAAAAATGTTCAAAATATTATTATGTGCCTGTACCTATACGATTTAAAGTGCTTTTAATTTTGGGACAAAAAGAAGGTTATTCGTTTAACATTTCATTTAACTGTAGGTATATTATGAAAGTTTTTGGCGCAAAATTTTTTTTTTATAAAAAAAAACGTATTTTGAACTGTTTAGGTAAATTATGACACAACACTACTTTTTTTCAGTGTCATTATTCGTATGTCTCAAAAAATCAATAGCGGAAGAAAAGTCGCCAAAAAACTAAATTTATATGCTGGGACTTATGAATGGAATTAGAAAATTTTAAACCAAAAATTTTTAAAGTTAATATTTTATTTTTTATTGATCAAACTGAAACCTTTTTAACTAAATACAAAATTCTGAGTAAAGAAAAAAATTAAATTATATATATATATTAATATTCTTAAAATTCGAATTGAATGTTGAAAACAATTAATTTTTAATTTAAAACAAAAATACATTTTATAGGTAAGAAGAAAATGTGCGATATAAAATTGTTTTGAAAAAATAAAAGAAAAAAAATTATATAAATTTTTTTTTGAAATGCAAATAATAATTTTTAAATTAAGTTAATGCTTCATGCTTATCTTAACTTCAGAGTATGAAAAAAAAAACAAATTATTTTCCTTATATCCTATCTACGGTTCTTCAATAGTGAATCGTTACTAAAATTAAAAATTTTTAAAAGTTAACAAACCATGCTTTAACTTATTCTTAAACAATGTAAAATATTTCTAACTTAATTAAATGTAGGTAGGTAGGTATTAAAACTAATTCCTAACAAACTACATATTAATTTCCAAATATAGGTGAATAGAAATCTAAACAAGTAATCTAGGTAAGTAAGTAAGTATAATTTAATGTCATTTGGATTGAAAATGAGATAGGCATGTAACTAACTACATAGCTCTACCTAATTTAATATTAAAAAAATTAATCCCATGTTAAACTATTCTCATAAAATTGAATAACAATTTGTGGATACCGAATATTGGCAACATCAGCTGGTATTAAACTCAATTCATTGCAGTCATCGTGCCATTTCATAATATATAACATAACACCCATTACATCTTTGATAATCCCAATAATTTTCAATGGAAGAATATTTGAAAATTTTTCAGGATCAAAAATTTTAATTTCTTCAACTGTATTCAATTCAGTTTGTAATTGCTCAATTTCAATACCTTTTACATTCAAATCTTTTAGATTTTTTTGAAAAATTTTTTGCTCCCATTCATAGAACTCTATTAATTTTTTACTTTGGATATTCTCAATTGGTTCCCATGTACTTTCGACATTCGAATAATTTTTCCATTTTAATAAATATTGAATTTTTCCCTTGAAAATGCGTTTATCCAAAATTTTTTCAACTTCATAAATATTTGGACTTTGAATATGGCATATGTATTTAAGATTATCATCTTCAACGATAATTTCACAATTTCCAATAAATTTAGACATTTTTTTTTTCTTTTAATAAAAAATTTAAATTTTTAAATCCTACCTAATTTCTTTCTTTTTCAAATTTTCAATATTTTCGTTTCTTTCTCTTTTCATTCCACAAGTTCCATTTTTGTTAAGTTAAGTATGATACAGACGAGTTGAATGTTTATTCAACTTGAGTTAGCCATATAAAGGTGCTTATAGACGGGTTAAATGTTTATTCAACTTGTCTTTATATGTTCGCTACGATACAAAGATATAAAATATAAGTTGAAAAACAAGCCTTTTAAAATAATTCAACAGTCTTTTAACATTATTACACACTACTCAACTTCTCTTTCAACTTGTATACATATACTGTTTTTTAACAGGTTGAAAGACTTGTTGAAAAGCACTGGACAACTGAAGTTGAATAAACATTCACGCGTCTGTAAGCAACTTAAATTGCAGTTTAAAACGAAGGAAAAAACCATCAGAGTTTGTCACACTATCCCATTAAATGACTGGATAGTTGTTAAAAATGGGGGTTGGACATTTGTCCGCGGGACATTTGTCCGCGATTTGTTTTTGTATCGCGGACATAAAAATGACATTTGTCCGCGGACAAATGACACTTTGCAAAATGTCATTTGTCCGCGATAAAAATTAATCGCGAACAAATGACATTTTGCAAAATGACATTTGTCCGCTAAAAATCTGAAAAATCAATCGTGGACAAATGAGAGAAAACCGCAGAAAAATATAGTATCTATACACAGAGGAATAATTTAATACAACTTTTTTATACAACTGGTTGTGCAAATACTAAATTGATTTTTTACTTTTCAAATACTAATGTGGGTGTTTCATCTTTATCTTTTCATTAATAATAACATAAAGTCATAAAGCTTCTTTCTATGTAGTTTTTTCTCTAATATTTTCCTTTTTTACTTAACTTTAGTTCATTATTACTTTTAAGGACAAAAACAGTTTACTTTCAAATACAATTTTTTTTTATATATCCTTCCTGATGGTGTCCGGAAATAGCGCCGCCCGACATAGTGCCGCCCGTTAAACTGAAATAGCGCCGCCGTTTTTCGACATTAAACTAATACTGAAATAGTGCCGCTCAATTCGATTTCATATAAAACTGAAATAGCGCCGCCGATATCAGTTTTCTAAATTGGCGGCACTATTTCAGTTTAAACTGAATTAATGCCGCCAATTTCAAACTGAAATAGCGCCGCCGATTTCATTTTTCTGAATTGAAAAATTGGCCAATGATTGAGAGTGTCTCAGAACGCGGGAAGGGGGGTGGGTGGGGGCTGCGGGCGGGCGGACTGGTGGTTGGTCAGTGGGATTTGCGGCGCCAGCCGCAAATCCCACTGACCAACCACCAGTCCGCCCGCCCGCAGCCCCGACCCACCCCCTTTCACGCGTTCTGGGACACTCCCTCTACTGCTAACACAAAAATTGGGCCAATCATTGGCCAAGAGTAAGTACCGTAGTGTTTGTCACAACGGGTGAAAGAGAAAGTTGGCCGTACAAAATGTATGGAAAAGCTGTTGTGCGTAATGGGTGACTGCTACCGCTTCATTCGCTTCGTGCAAACATGATTTTTGCTGGCGGCACTATTTCAGTTCCAAGTGAAATAGTGCCGCTCAATCCTGTTTTCATATAAAACTGAAATAGCGCCGCCGATATCAGTTTTCTGAATTGGCGGCACAATTTCAGTTGAAACTGAATTAATGCCGCCAATTCCAAACTGAAATATCGCCGCGATTTACGAGTAGCGGCACTATTTCAGTTTAAATTCAATTAAAAATAAATTAGCGGCACTATTTCAATTTCAACTGAATTAGTGCCGCCCCCCTTGGCGGCGCTATTTAAGTTTCTCGGGCGGCGCTATGTCAGGCGGCGCTATTACATGGAGCCTTCCTGATAAGGTGAAAACACAATTGGGGCGACGACGACGGCGACAGCGATTTTTCATATAAAAAAATCGCCTCAATTGTTTCATTCTCATACAAATATATGGTTTTTCACAGTCGCTATCGCTGTCGCCGTCGTTGTCGCCCCAATTGTGTTTTCACCAATATGTAGTTTTTATAATTGGATTGTAACTTTAGCTTGAAGAATAAATAAATTAAAAATAAATTAAAACTAGGTTAGGTATATTTACATAATATTATATTTTAATTAAATTCCTTTGTCCTGTAAAAAAAAAAAGGACATGTTGCAACGAAAATCACTTATCTCTACACCGCTCTCGAATTTAAAATTTGCATTTAATTCTTTGTTGTTTTCTATTCTTTTTTCTAGCAAAGTATATAACAAAAAACTTTTCATTTTATTTATAAATTTCATTAATTCGGAAATTTGATCACGTTTTCTTGAATGTTATTAAAAAAAATGTTTAGGTAGGTATATAAAAAAAAAATATTCACTTCCTTAAATATTTTAAAAATAAATTTTGTTTTTCATCTACCTATCTACAAATTATTTTATTTTGATGAAAAAAAGAAAATACCTACATAAACCACTTTGCAAAAATCTGTTAGGCCAATATTTAAATATATGTTTTTGTACCTAGGTATTTGTTTTATCAACAAAAAAAAATATTTTGCTGACAAAATAGCAAGAATTAAAAATATTTTTTTATTTTTAAACCTCTGAGCTTATATAAAATCGTATAAAAAATATATAGGTATCTAATCTAAATTTTTTTTTATGCGGGCAGAAACAAAAACTCGAATCTTATTTTCTCGAAAGTATATACGTTTTCTCAAATCCTGTACAAAAAGAAGAAATTAATAATAATAATAATACATTATCCTTATACTTAGGTAGGTACCTACTTTTGAAAGAACCTACGTCCGAGAAAAAGAACTTTCGAAAAATTGTACATGCGAGAAAACTTACTTTCGAGAATATAAGATTCGAGTTTTTGTGTGCGCTCCTTTTTTTTTTGGCTTATAGTTTCTAGGAAAAAATTGTTAACATACCTAGGTAGTGAACAAATTTTATATGAAATTTTAGTAATATGTTTTGTTATTTTACAAGGTTCCGCAAAAAAAACTAAATAAACAACACACTCTGTGTATATAATGAAAAATTAATATATTGGTCGACACAAGGTCGTTTAAGTTAGTTTTTTTTTTTAAAGAATAAAGAAATATTAAGATCTTGTTGCTATTTTAAACTTGAAATTCTCTAGCTTCAACTATTTATTAAATTAAGTCTTGTAGTTGAACTTATTGAAGAAATATCTAAACATTTGAAACAGTATCTTTGTATCTATCATATTGTATCAAATATTATTTCCACTCAAGGATTAAGATTTCAGTTTGTTAATAAATATAATAATAAATTATTGAAAAATTTGATAATTTTTTTTTATTTTCTCATGTAAACATATAGTACACATGAAGAGAAGAGTTATAATTTGTAATAAGCTTTAATAAGCTATTAAGTTAAAAAAAATTGTTTATAAAGATGAAATTAATTTCTCCTTTTTTTTTTTTGCAAAAAGAATGATTTAATCGACTTCTTTTTTCATACATGACTGAATATAATGAAATAAAATTATGTACAAGTACATTCATATATGTACTTCACTTACATGCACACTGTACATTATATCCTTGAGTTTTTGGTAAATAAATAATAAATAATATATAATATGTATATTTACATACTTATTTTACACATGTAGGTATCTATAAGTAAAACATTTTATTGTAGTCTTATTGTTGAGCAAACATTTTTCATAAAATTCTTAAGTTTTAAAAAAAAATAAATAAAAATTACTATATTTACGTACAATAATATAATAGTATGGTTATTTTATCTCATTTTTATAACACCCAGCAGTCTCAAAAAATTATTGAAAAAAACTAGATTTTGCAATGAATTTACTTGGGCCCAGCAACAGTATAAATATGTATTTCCCTATGATGTTCAGACAAATGTAAATATATGATTTGGATTTACTATCCAATGGATTATTTGATTATAAACTTAAATATATGTATGTAAATAAATAATATTATGCTTACGAAAGTAAAAGTAAAAACTAACTTACCTTCAACAATTTAACAAAATTTCCCAACATTTTCGTCTTTTTATATTATTCATAATTATAAAATTGTACATTAGAATTTCCATAATATTTTTATTTTCCTTCTTTTTTTTTTTTTTTGGATTAAAAATTATTTTCATTTTTCATTGTCAATTTTTTTTTTTTCTTTTTTTCCTTATATAAATATTTAACTGCACATCACAATAAGTTTTTCTCTTCCTTGGTTCTATTAAAACGAAGGAACTAAAAAAAGGAAGTCAAATTTTTACTTGATTTAATGATGGGAGCAGCAATAAATGGTTTATTTTCCCATGGCATTTAATTTTTCTTCGAAAATATAACATTTTTAAAACTTTTTAACAATAGGCATATCCAGCTTGAGAAATCTGCAAAAAAGAAGAAATATAAAAAGTCAGTTGCAAATAGAAATAATTAAAATGTAATTAATATGAAGAAACTAAATTGTGCTGGCAAAGTTAGGAATTTTAAAATCGGACTTAAATATAATTTTTTAATGAAATTGAGTATTTTCTTCCATAATGTTTAGTCTTGCATAATGTTTAGTTATTCTTGGAAACAACAAATAATCTTATTCAGGAAATTCTTTCTCTAGCTTCAGTGGGTCAAACCTGAATAACATCTTTTTTCAACAGATCTATGTTGTCATGTACCATTCAAACAAGAACTCATCATAATTAAAAAAGTTAATGTTGTAACCTTGTTATTATTACTATTGTATAAACAAAGCGTAGGTACTATTTATCTATTTACTCTGAAAATGTAAACTTTTTCAACAGATCTATGTTATCATGCACCAATTCGAACAATGATTCATTATAATGAAAAAATAAATTAACCTTGTTACCTTGTTACTGTTACATACTACACTATCTATCTATCTAGCGCTAGCTAAATACATATTCATATAATAAATTTATTTAACAGTACAATTGTTAAAATATATTATATAGCTGACTTTTAATATTATATGACACATAACAATCAACTTTTTTCAAAAATGCTTTTTCTTTGTAACTGCAGACAGTGGGTATTTTTGTTTATGATTTTTTATTTAAAAATATAAATAACTTTTACATAACTAAACATGAATTTGCAACATTAAATTTTAAAAAGCATATAAAACGTTTCTCTATTTTGCTAAAAGCAAATTTAAAAATCATCCTTCACGCAAATAATTCTGACAGTTTATATTAATCTCCTTTTTTTCCTCTACATATCTTCTTTATTTGAAAAAGTATCACAAAAAATCAGTCAAAAAGAATATTTTTATAAAAGGTACAAAACAATATTAATATCGATGCATCACTTGCACATTTATAATATATACCTACATAGAGTAACAACAGAATTAAAAACTAGTATATATATATTGAAGATTCATTCTAAGAAACTAAAGGCTTCCAATGGAGTTCTCCTCATTTGAAATATTTGTAAGCCAATTGTTAATGTTAATAATTATGTATGTAATGTATGTATGTATTTGAATATAAATTAATATTATATAATCTGTATAAATTATAAGTTTCAATACCATTCTCCTACATAATTTTTATATAATTCATAATAATTGGAATATATATAAATAACAGACACTGTGTCTGTAAATATA
The DNA here is from genome assembly GCA_964007475.1 of Hybos culiciformis. Classification (NCBI taxonomy): domain Eukaryota; kingdom Metazoa; phylum Arthropoda; class Insecta; order Diptera; family Hybotidae; genus Hybos; species Hybos culiciformis. Next base: position 47,982,207 of record OZ023274.1, on the reverse strand, counting down.
AAATAATAAGTATTAAATAGTTAGACAAAAATCTTTCTTTTTGAGAGTTTTCATTTAATACTATCAGACATTTATTTTATTACTTATGATTTCATCTGATTTTTAATATTAACATACAAATGTTTGTACGAATAGGTTTCATGTATTATGTATATTTACAAATCAAGGATATCTATATGACCCTATTCAACCAGTCAGGCTTGATTACTATACTTAATAAAGTATAATATAATACATGTATTCAATCTTTTATACAGTTGTTATATTAAAAACATTCTAATCGAGAACTGTAAAATATTGTTCAATAAATTTAAGTTGACAGGCTAAAACCATGCTAAAACTCTTTTGAAGTTTGAAGCTTACTTACATGCTCAATTCATTGAATAAAGTTTATTTTCGTATAAAGTTTATTTTCAAAATTTATTGTAATGAAATTGAAAGTTATTACATATGTGGAAAAACAAGAATATTTTCTCATGTCAAATACTTATTTTCCTACTTAATTTTCTTCTGTTGTTGTTCACTCCATACAAAATGTCGGGATTTGTAGTTAAAAAATGTTATTGTTATTAAATTAGAACTGGCACGCTATTTTATTATTAACTTAATCTTTTTTTTTTTTGTTTTCAAGAAAAAGGAAATTTGAATGAGTAAAATCTTTTCAATAATTGAAAATATTAAGAAATTTCCATTTCAAACTTAATGGGTTTTTTTTTATAAGGTTAATGGTCTTTTTGAACTGAAAGTCATTAAAATTTTTTCCACCATAAAAAAGCATTATATGTTAGTTTGTATGGGCAATTTACCTATCTATATATAAATTATGTGTGCCTACATTATATTTAGATTTTTTTTAAATATAATTAATTTTTTAGATTTTTCTTATTAAGAATTTTATAATGTTTTTTTTTTTTCATTTTAATTCATATTTTTTTATTACCATGACATAATCTTTTAATTTACTTTTTCAGTCACTCATTTTCAAATGATTTAAATATTATTTTCATGTACTTTTTCATTATGCAGACAAATTGCCGGCCGGATTTGTCGACTGATGAGATAGCTATAATATAGGTACCCAAAACGAAAGATTCGTAAGACTTTGCGCTTGAATGTTATTTAATTTTTTTCTATTTTTATTTTTTATATTTTTTTTTTAAATCATTTTTATGATGATGTTTTCAAAAAAAAAGTATAATCCACCTTATGCGAATAGAAATGGCGAATTATTTAGAGACTTCCATAAAACTTATATCTGAGAATAAGTGCAGTTGTACGTATTATATTCTTGCCATATATCCTCAATTTCGTTCACTAACCCCGACCAAAGAATGAGTTTCTACAATTTCGGGTTTGGCAATTAGAATCCAGCCAGAGTTCGAATATGGTTTTCGATATATCTGTTAGTATATTTCATATAAGTATATTATACATGGTATTGGTATACAGTAAATTGAGGAACCTTAAAAAATATTTTAAAATTGTAAAAAACACCTAAATTGTGATCAAAGTATCTTAAAAATAAATATTTCTATTTTTTTTTTCTTAAACCTAAAGATTTTGATTTAAAAAAATTACATTATAGATATTATCTTAATCTTTAAAATATTCTTACCTTTATGAAAATGTATATGTATATTAATAATTGTTCAATAAAAATATCAATAAAATGTAAGTATAAATTGAAAAGGATGAAAAAAGGATTTGAGCATCTTTTTTAAATACGATTCTACTATCTACATTCTACAGTAAGTTCAATTGGACATTTTTTTTCATGATAATATTACCGATAGTTTTTTTCGGTGCTTTCAAGTATATGTTAATACACAGCTCTATTTTTTCTTGTCACCTATATATCTGTGGGCACATGACATAATCGCCTAAGTCGATTTTCCTACTTTTCAGGAGAGCAGTTTAAAGTTTCAAATCTTTAAAGTTTCAAATTGGCTAAAGTTAAGTTAGGAAAAAATCTAAGTATTAAAAATAAAAAAAGAATGATTGGAATAAGACTTATTATGTTAAGATAAGAAATTTTTTTTTTGATTTCTGAAAAATAATCAGAGTTAAGCTGTTATTCCAAAATTATAAAAGATTAAAAACGACTTTGGCTATTATGTTTTTGGCTGTAAAAAATTTAATTGTAAAGCTAGGAACGTAAAAATTTGTGAGTATACGTAGAATCATATGACCAACAGTTTGGAACAATAAAATCATAACCGCCTAACTCGACTTAAGCGGTTATGTCATGTGGCCACAGATATATGTACATACTATTTGTACATTAATTTTAGAGAAACTAATTTACATTACAAATATTATAGATATAGATTATTACAGCTCATCATTTTTCTTTTCAAAATTTTATTTTATTTTTGGTGTTAAAAAAACCATGAAAACTTTTTGGGAATTATAATCAATATTTATTCATGTAATATTGTTTTCCAAGTAAAAAACAAAAGTATTTTTCCTAATTTATTTTTAGGAAAGATTACAACAAAACTAAACTTTTTTAACACCGCCGACAATATAAAAAAGCAAACAAAGTCAAAACGGAAATAAAAATATTGGTATTCAAAATTATTGGTAAACTTTTAGTGATATAATTTAATAATTGCCAATGTCAACATATTGAGCGGATGTAACGGATGTTATTGTTTTTATAAACCTTGAGGATTACACAAAAATTATATTTTATGAAATAAAATTCCCCCTTAAAAGGTAGAAAATCACTCCGTAGTCCTTAGTAGGTGATAGAATCAATCAATTAGATAAGAAATATTTAGTAATGATGCTTTAAATATTACATTCACTGAAAAACTGAAATAACACCGAGAATCGAAAATCTCGGTGTTAACTATCCGAAAACGGGATCCGCTTTAATATTTGATTAATATTTGGAAAAAGACTGTGACAAAATAAATTACGAAGACTGGACGACCGGTTTATGCAATCTGATTTGCGGCTCGAGCCTAAATCTGTGCCTAAATTGTAAAATAATATTTGGAAAAAGACTCATGATATGCAAAATCTTGGGAGACAAATTTCAACAAAAATATTTAAATTAAAATTTAAAATTTTTCCATTTAAAATGTTCTTAAAAAAATTTGATGGAAAAAATATAAAAAAAAAATTCATTATAATGAAAAGGTTTTATTTCTTTACCACAAAAGAGATACTCATGAACAATGAAATCTATGTAAGTGTATACTTAAACTTGTCAACCACTATTGTTAGACAGTTTTTATAGTTATTTTTTACAACTTTTTTTTTTTTTTTTTCAGTTTTATGTTTTATGATAAAAAGTAAAAATTAACTTATGTATTTAATTTACGATGTGTTTACAGAAATTTTCAGTTAGTATATAAATAAAAATTAAGAACTTGCTTCTCGAAAATAGATTGCAAAACAAAAAAAACTTAAGAAGCATTTAATAATTTTTTTTTAAATATTGATGCTTTTATATACTGACTTAGAATAGTTCCAAAAAATTCTGAAAACTTGAGCTAATGTCATATCTTTTACATTATTTTGGAAATGGGAGTAAACAAAAGAGTCCGCCGTATTCAAAAATTTGCAAAATTTTAACATTGGTATGAAATGATGGAAAATGTCACAACTTCATAAAATATACTCAGTTCCTAACATGGTACAAATAACATAGGATGCATAAAGCCGTCCAGGGGAGGAAAAACGCGTTATATACATAAACAATTGCTAGTTTTGCTGGTATAGCTAGAAACTAGCATGAAAACTTATATGTGAATTGAAAGCATACTACAGTCTTCTCGGATTAGTTTAAATATTTTATATACTTGAAGAATTACATTGTATTATTTTCTTTATTATATGTACATTAAAAAATTCTTACCTTTATCAAAATTCATTTCTATTATTGTTCAATAACTGCACCAATAAAATGCATAATTTTAACAGGATAAAAAAAAAAAGGATTTGCGAATCCTTTTTTAATGCGTTTCTTCCACCCACAGAAAGTTCAATTGGGACAATTTTTTTTTTTTTTATTCTTATTTTTTTTTCTTTTAATAATTGTTTTTATACATTTTTAATTAAATAAATTTAACAAAACTAAAAATGTTATATTACTTGCAACAATATTTTTTATTTATTTTTTTTTTAATTTAACAAAATATTTATTTTTATTCAAAGAAAAACTTTGAATTATCAAGAAATTTTCCAAAAAAAAATAAAAATATACAATTTTTTATAAAATTAAAAAATTTTCCAAAGAAAATGAAAATTTTTGGAAAATAGAAAAAACTAAATTAATTGATTTTATTTATTCATATTTAGAAAAAGAGAATTATAAAAAAAAAAAAATTGTAAAATAGGAAAATTTTTGTTAAATAAAAAAAGAAAAGAAAATTTTTTTTTATTATTTTCGCGGTCTTAGGAACCAAAAATGAATCAAGCTAAAAGTAGACTAAAAGTCTGCGTTAAGAAAATTTACACGTATTTTCTTTTGTCTAAAATTTTCCAAGTAGAAAAAAAAATATTGTATATTTTCATTTCCTTATTGAGAGAAAATCTCCGAAAAATTGTGTATAAAAAACAACAAAAAAAAACTCAATTCATTAAAAATTATACGAAATTCCAGTTTCGATATGAACTAAAATTTATTTTCCTCATCATATCTGCAAATTTGGTTTTTCAAATATTTATTAACAAATGTTATAAATTAAAGATAAACATATTAAAAAAAATTTGTCCAATATAAGCCTTTTAAACCAGAAGAAACCATTAATTCAGTCATCGTTGACAATTTGTTTCTTATTTAAAGGACATGAAGCAATATTTCTTCAAATTTATATTTTGGTATTTGCTTTAAGTTGTACCCATATAATTTTTTTAAATATAGGTATAGAGGAAAAACACATTTTCATTCAGAGTAAAATTTAACTATATATGAGAAACAAATGAGCAAACAAATATTCAATTTTATTTATCAACAAAATACATTTAGTTTTTCTTATGAATAATGAAAATTTGTATGAATGAAAAATTTATCTGAATTTATTTATTAAAAAAAAATTAAATAATAAATTTGGTTAACACGAACTAATGGTTAATAAATTACAGAAGAAAATCACGCCTTTATTTGCACCGTATTAGACGCATTAAACACTATAATTATATTAAATTAATTTGCTTGTCTTAATAAATCAAATAATCGCAACTTGAATGTTATATATGCTCCGCTTAATCACGAAGTCTCTCTTGTCAAAAACTTTTAAAACTTGGATACTCCAAATTACCATTTTATTTTTTGGGGTTTCAAACAATTCAGTTTTAGGGTCCTTTTTGTTCTACTTTAAATTAAAATAAAAAATTAAAATTTTTGTTGGAAAATGTTTTTTCGAGAATTAATTGCAGGAACTTTGTGCTGCGAATGCTTTCATTTCTAAAAAATATTTACAACTACATATTTGTATATTTTATTTTAAAATACTTCAATCAATTAAGTTGAATTACAGGCAATGTTCAAATTTAGACAAACTTCTGCACGAGATAGGAATCGAACTCACGAAATCTAAAAAGCGAGCTTATGAGTTTGCATAGAATTTATGTGTTCTTGCCAGATGGACTATGAGAAAATTCAAACGATAAAGGATAATTAAAATATAATATCTTATGTGTATGAAAATGTTATCAAATCTTTTTATAAAATTTTCAGCAACTTAATAAAATCCAAAATTTAAAATAAATACACTTAATTTGAATCTGGCCGTACAAATATTAAAAATGAAAGAAACTCCTATGAAAATAGTACAAACAGAATACAAAATAAGTTTCAGAACTTTAATGAATGTATAAAATATATTACAAAACCGCATGCGCCTTATTAACCGCATATCCGGAATAAATAGTTAGAATATAGGATTAAACATTTCTCATTTTTAATATGGGAAATTTATTTTATTCTTATTTTACATTTTCTCATTTTTGGAATTTTTTTTTTTTTGCTTGGAAAATAATGTACCTATGTATTTTATGTTTGTTTTTTTTCTTGGAAAAGACAACAAAACCCCTAGATACCAATTTTTGTTTCTTTGTAAATATCCTAGACCTAGACAAATTATAATAAATATAAGCCATGTGTTTCTTTACAACTATCTTTATATCCTTTTTTTCCCAATTTTCAATAGTATATTGGAAAAGAAGGAAAAGGAATTATGTATTTATTTATAAAAGTTCATTAGGTTATAAAAATATTCAAGAAAAAAAAAATTATATAACTAAAAGAATGTTTTGTTTCAAATATTTCGATAATATTTTGATAAAGGAACAAAAATATAAAATTCGAAAAATTCGGAGACCAAAAAACCTGTGCGAATTCTATCGAAGCGTCATTTATGAATTATAAACGAAATGAGAGTATAGGGTCGCGGAATGTAAGTATGTTACAGAAAGTTCCTATAACTTAAATGAAAAACCAGCATTATCACATATACATACATATATTCATATATAAATATATATATATATACATATAATACTAAACTACGAATAATTTTGGAGGCCTTAAATTCGATGAAATTCATATATGATTTTCAAATTTACAAACCTAATAGTTGAGATTATGACAAAGATATTGGATGTATGTATTGAAATAAAACATTTTATTTTAACCAAAATAGAAAAATATGTATAGGAATAACGAAGATAAGCAATAATTGAAACAAATAATTAATTTATACTATCATATGAAACAGAAAACTAAATATTACACTTGAGAATTTATTCTATCAAAATAAAGTTTTTTGAATGAAAATACATAAAATATCCTTACAAGTACATTACACATTATATTTAAGTACCTACTACGTATAAGGGATTATATTATTGTATTTTATCTCTACACATAATACACAAAACATAAGATAATAAGGAACATAACAAAAGTTAGAATATTTAATTATATTTAATATTAACTTTTTATTAATTTCTTCTGTAGGTACCTACATATAAATTTGAATTATCAATATTTGTATTTATTAAGTTAAAATCCCAATTCAATTTAATCAATAACTACAAATATTATTTTTTTGAGTATTATGCCCATCTATATTTAAGCATACAAGATTTTTAAACATCTTTTTTAATTCTCATTTTTTGTTAGCTTAATTTAAAAACATTTAACGCAGAAAGTTAGGAAGCAGCCCTCTAAAACAAGTTGAAGCCCATTTTCATTTGCCGAGAGTTTTACTAAAATCAGTTCGTAAATACATTTTTTATTTATATTTTTAACTTAAATTCTTTAAAAAGCATTTTTCTCAAAACTGTGATTTTCGGTTTATCAACTTATTTTTAGAAATGGAAATTATCTGATTTTTCGAACTTATATTAGAAATTGTATTTTGCCAAGAATTTCATATTTTTAACAATATGTAATCATTTTTCTTTTTTATCAAATTATTTATATCCACATTGTAAAGTTGTGGCAGGACATGTAGAAGCATTGCGATTTTTAGAAAATAATTTACAGCAATTTGATTGAAACGATTAAAAAGACTGCCAGTTAGTGGAGCATTTCATACACAATTAATGGAATCAGCAGTAGAACTATTTAAAAAGCTTTAAAGAAAATTACAATCGAAGATCCAATAATATCAGTAAATTCAAAAAAAGGAAAAAAAAATAATGTTTTGTTGATTGAAATTTTCTTTAAGGATTTTAAAAGTTACTATAATCATAAGATTAAAGGATAACCAATTCTAGTGCATTAGAAATTCTAGAAAAATCAAGTTAAAAGTCCTTAAAAAAAACATATTTATGTAGAACAAACTGCGAAATGGATGTAAAATATGATTTCAATTCAGGAAACGATTACTCGTACTCGTACTCTGTAGCTATTGAGTACTTGTTTTTAATGGACTATTTTTTGCTAAAATTTACTTCAAAACATAATCGTAGGAATCAAATTGTCGCTCCTAAACTACAATACAAACCCCTAAAATTTTTACAGGAGTTTGAAGATAAAAGAATTTATTATGTAGCTATGTTTTCGACCAAAAATTGTGATAGAAAATTTGGAAAATTATACAAAATATTTTTTTTAGAACAATTTTTATGAAAATAAATAAAATATATTTAAACTTTTGAACATTTGAACTCATGAAAATTTTGTATTATATATCTTTCGTTTTTGTAGGATTATTGAAATAAAACCCTTATTTCAATAATATTAATTTAGTTTATTTCAGTTCCAAAAGTTACATTCGAATGAATTCCATAAAACATTATGGTTGACAAATCTTAACTTGTCAAGTGAAAATATAATAGCCTACTTTTTATAAGGCTGATACAACATCCCTTTCTTTTAGGTAATTATATTACATATTTAATATTTACTTAAGATTTAAATTTTTTCTTTTAATGTGAATAATCTTTCATCCAAGAAGGATTTTTAACAATTTTACCTGACCTGGTTGAACGATCACTTACATTATCACAATTATTAAAATTTTTTGTATTATTATCATTTTTATGAATTACATTTTTCTCATAATAATTATTTTTTATATTATTTCCATTTTCATGAACTTTTACATTTTCAAAACTTACGTTATTTCCGTTATCATGAATTTTTACATTTTCAAAATTTACGTTATTTTCATTATCATGATTCTTTTCTTTTTCTAAATTTGTTTTATTTTTATTTTCATCAATTTCAGATTCTTTATTTTTATTTTTTAAATTAAAGTTTTGAATAGGGTTTATAAAATCATGATTAACATTTCTTTGATTTTTTGAATCATTTTCGATTTCTATATTAGTCCAATTATGCAAATCTTGAAAATTCATGTAAGGAGCCGGAATTAAATGCCATCTATTTCTGCGGTAATCGCCTTTATCCGTTTTAACTAGATATGAACGTGGAACCTCTAATTTTTTTATGACCTCCCCATATGTTCGTAAGTCTGTAATAAATACCTTATCCCCTTCTTCAAGATCTGATAAATCTCTAGCCTTATGACGCCTATTGTAATTTTCAATTTGCTTTTGCTTTAAATCGCTTTCTTTTTTTCTAACTACCTCGCTACCATTTACTTGCAACTTGTTTTCTACTAGAGGAAGATGAGATTTCAATACTCTACCCATCATCAGTTCGCCGGGTGAAAATCCGTTAGCTAATGGAGTGGTTCTATAACTAAGTAATGCCGTGTACCAGTCAGTATTCTTATTTTTTTTTATTAAACATTTTGCTGTTTTAACCGCAGCTTCAATTGCACCGTTTGATTGTGCATAATAAGGGCTACTAGTTATAGATTCAAAATGAAATTCTTTTGCAAATTGTTTGAATTTAGATGAAAATTGGGGACCATTGTCCGACCGAACTATCCCACATATTCCGAATCTAGAAAAATAATCTTTAAATTTTTCAATTATTGACTCTTCTGTCATTGAATCTAGTTTATAAATTTCGAAAAATCTTGAATAATAATCCGTTAAAATTAAATACCAATTAGACAAACATTTATAAAGATCAGCTGCTATTTTTTCCATAGGTCTGCTAGGAAAATCTTCCCGAATAAAAGTTTCCTTAGGATTTTGTCTTTCTTCAACACAATTGGGACAGTTTCTAATTAAGGTTTCCAATTGAGAGCTCAATCCCAACCACCAAACAGACATTTTTGCTCTTCTACGACATTTACTAATACCTTGGTGTCCTAAATGAATGAAATCAATAACTTCTTTTTGAAGTTCTGCTGGTATTATAATACGGGTATCTTTTAAAATTAATCTTTCATTGACAGATATCTCAAAACGATATTGATAATAAGGAGCTACAAAATCCTCGATTTTTTCCTTTAAAGGCCACCCTTCAATCGAATATTTCTTCAATACCTGGCATAATCTGTCCTTACCCTGAGCTTCTCTAATTTTTTCCAAATAATAATCCTTAACTTCGACGTTACTAACTATAAATTTAACAAAAGCTTCAGTTTCCATTTCTAATTCCTCTGATTTATTTTTTACTGGAAGTGGACTACGCGATAAAGTATCTGCTACAATCAAGTTTTTTCCGGGAACATAAATTACGCTATAAATGTATCTCATCAACCGCATTCTAAAACGTTGAAGTCTTGGAGTTAAAGAATCAATATTTTTATTTTGCAAAATCTGTACAAGGGGTTTGTGATCTGTTTCAAATATAATTGGAATGCCCGAAATATAATTGTTTAACTTTTCTGCCGCCCAGGTTAAAGCTAAAGCTTCTCTCTCAATCTGAGCGTACCTTTTCTCGGTTTCAGTCATAGTCCTAGAAATAAAAGCTACAATCTCTCTATTTCCGCCCTTGTCTTCTTGAATTAAACAACCTCCTAACCCATACGAAGAAGCGTCTGCACTTATTATTATTGTTTTCAACGGATTATAGTAAGTCAAAGTAGGAGTCTCTGTTATAAGTTTTTTAATTTGTTCAAATGATTTTTCTTGTATTTTACTCCATACAAACTGAGTATTACCAGTTAATGCATTAAGTGGCTCAAGAATTTCTGATTTATTTTTTATAAATTTGCCTATAAAATTTGTCATCCCCAAGAAACGTTGGACTTCAGTTTTGTTTTGTGGTCTCGGGAAATTGACAATTGCATTTATCCTGTCTTTGTCTACCGAAATTCCACTCCGAGACAAATTATAACCCAAATATGAAATCTCCTCAACCCCAAAAACTGATTTAGATTTATTTATTGTAATTCCCTCACTTTCCAGTCTTTGCAATACTTTTTTCAATGCCGTATCGTGTGCGTCACGTGATACCCCAAAAACCAAAATGTCATCAACGTGAGATAAAACATTATCTAAACCATTTAATACATTTGTAAACTTTGATACGAAAAATTCTGGAGCACACGATATTCCAAATGGAAGTCTCTTAAATATGTATCTCCCATACGGACAAATGAAACAAGTCAAAGGTTGACTATCCTTATCTAGTTTTATCTGATAAAACCCCTTGTTTGTATCAATTTTTGAAAAATAAGTTGCTTCTTTAATTGTACCTAAAGTCAAATCAATACTTGGTATTGGAAAATATGGCCTTAATACAGATTTATTCAGTTTTGTATAATCTACACACAGTCTGATTTCCTTATCAGATTTCGGCACCACAACAATGGGGCTAACCCATTCCGTAATCTCATCCATTTTTTCTATTATGTCGAGTCTAATTAATCGATCAATTTCATTTTTTAGTTTTTTCATTAGAGGAATTGGTACTGGTCTAGGAACAGATTGAACGTACGGTACGTAACCAGGTTTTAATTTTATTTTGATTTCACCCTTGAATTCTCCAATTTCTCTGAAAATTTTTGGAAATTGCTGTTCAATATCAAACAAAATATTTTTATTTTCCGTTTCCGTTTCCATAGTAACATTTTGAATTTTCGACACTTGAATTATTTTTAATTTGCTAATAACATTTCTACCGAGAATTGGAGTTTTAAGATTTTTTATAAAAAACACTAAAGTCCCAACTTCCTGTTTATTATATCTCAAAGTCAAATAAATAGAATTAGTAACTTGTAAAGAAGTTTCATCTGGTCCTTTTAAATTAAAATTCGTTCTGTGAAACTTTAAATTATTAAATTCCCCTTCCATTGTTTCAGGTAAACACACGCAGTCAGCACCAGTATCTAATAGAAATCTAATTGAACTATTTATTTCGGATATCATACAGTCTACATACCAAGCAGGCTCATTACATGAGTTAATACTCCCTAAAAACGCGTAATTTTCAAAATTTGCATTGTCGTTACATTTATTTTTTTCTTCAGAACTAATTACATTTACCTTATTATTTTTTTCTTTCAACTTACATACTGATTTAAAATGGCCAATTTTCCCGCAACCGTTGCACTCTTTATCTTTAGCTGGACAATCAATTCGTTTGTGTACCCGACCGCCACAAAAAAAGCATTTATTGCCGCCATTTTGATTTGATTGACTAGTTGGTTCTTTCTGCATACTCAATTTACCGTTCAATTTAACTTTATTTATTTGCTTGTTATTTTCAGATTCCCTGATGATTTTCATTTGTTTTTGCTGTACTTCAGCTTGTCTTGCCATTTCGATTGCTTTCTGTAATGTAAGATCTGATTTTAATTGCATTTGATCACTTACTTTAGTGTCCGACATCCCAACCACTATGCGATCTCTAATTAAATCATCTTTTAGAATTCCAAAATCGCATTTTTCAGCTAAAGAATGTAGGTCCACAATAAAATCGTCTACTGATTCGATTTCTCTTTGGTTTCTTGAATTAAACTTTACTCGTTCAAATATAATATTTTTCTTTGGCTCAAAATATTCGTCAAACGCTGACAAAATTTCTTCAAGAGTTTTTGGAGAAATTTTCAACTGAAGCAAAATTTCTTCACTCTTTTGCCCCATAACATACATAAGTGTATCTATTTTTTGGGTTTCGGAAACTGAATGGATACCAGACACTGACAAATACCTTCCAAATCGCTTTCGCCATGCTTTCCATGATTCCGGTTGTAAAAAATTAAATTGTTCTGGAGGAGAGACATTTGACATGCCAACAAAATGGATTTCCTCATCATTTTCTTCCGCCATTTTCTAAAATTTTTTCCCCAAAAAAAAATCCAAAAAAAATTGTTTTTCTTTATAATTAATCTCCTATTCTGTTAATTCTTATTTTTTCCTCTTCTTTTTACCGCTGCCACCATGTAGGATTATTGAAATAAAACCCTTATTTCAATAATATTAATTTAGTTTATTTCAGTTCCAAAAGTTACATTCGAATGAATTCCATAAAACATTATGGTTGACAAATCTTAACTTGTCAAGTGAAAATATAATAGCCTACTTTTTATAAGGCTGATACAACAGTTTTAACGACATTATTTTCAATTTATTCTTTAATATACGAAGAGATTCATAAAATAAATTAAAATAAATAAATATTTGGGAAATTCTAAATCGACTTTTAATACAAAACTTTATTAAATCCAAAATTCAAGTTTTGAATTAATTTTTTTTATTTCTATTCAATATTCTTCTCCCACTAGATGTCGTTTATAGATGAACTTAATTCTTATCTAAATCACTTAATGGGTTAAATTTACGTGTAAAAAAAGAATATCAAACGTCAATTCGGTGCCTATAAAAAAAATCACATTTGTTGGAAAAAAAAATTGCTTGGAGTTTGGTTGTTGGTTGAATTGGAGAGCATTAATTAACTTAGGAAAAAAATATCTTTTATAAAACAAAAAAATTAAAAATAGTCAAAAATGTTTCGAATTCCACAAATGGATCCTGCAGAAGAAAAGCGTAAGGTTCGAGAAAGGTTGGTAAATAGTTTTTTTTTCTTACGTTTGTTTACCTACTGAAGTACTGATGGATGAGAGATAACTATTTTACTATAAATAAAGCAGGTTAGATAAACATAATGCACATACAGCACATTATGTTGTGTTGGGGTAGTCACTGTGGCAATAGAGATGTGCCTAAGCCTAATGAATCGGTGACCCAACAGAATTAGTCATAATTAACCAAACAAATTTTAAAATTAACCAAATAATAAATAAATTGGTAGTTACCTTCTAATTTCTTTTTTTAGCGTTCGATCAAATTTATTAACATTCATTTTATTATGTACAGCTATTCGATTAGGTGAGTTCCATAAATCATTAATTTGAATTTTTTATTCACTTTAAACTCGAGTGGGTGCATCAACATTGTTTTATTACTCAAGCATTGTATATAACGTAATTGTGGATTTACCAGTTACTCAAACGATTTAATAATCGAATTGTTTTTGTATTTATTTTTCATCCAAACTTAAAGTAACAGGACAGTGTCAAAGAATTGCTGAAAAACTGGAAAAATACTTAATATTAAAATTTACCTAAATGCATACTATCGTTATCATTACCGTAATAATAATGATGTTCTCAAGTTGGCATTATCTATAAATTTGCCCAATATTAAACCTTGACTACATTTGTACATTATTAACAAATTTCATTAAATTTTTTTTTCATTCAATTCAGATATTAATAATTTTTTTTTTAGCTCCATTTGTTCTTGAAAAAATTGGCATCGATTAGTGTGGACTGCATTTTGGATTAGAAATTTTATTTGAAAATGTTTTAATTTCCTAGTCGTTAAATTTTAAATTAATAAAAAAAATTATATTAATTTTTTTTTTATTTAAAAATAAATAAAATTTTTGAAATAAAACATATTAGTTTTTTAGCTTAAAACTTAGTCATCTTTGTCTTTAATTTTTTCAAATAACGCTATGAAAATTCCATCAGTCAAATCATCCTCAGGTTTGGCATATAAAACATTTTTTCCAATATTCGGATAATTATTGCTACCTGCGTTTTTCCATAAATTTTTTCCACCTAATGCTTTCCTCCCATTAAGCAATTTCCATTGTGGACATCGTTCTAAACATTTTTGAACTACCTGGAAACAAAAAATAATTATCAAATTGAGTAAAATTATTTATTTTCAAAAAAGTGCTCAATGGTGGAAGAATGTGTATTATATTACTGTTTGAAAAAAAAATTATTGGAATGATGTATGTAAATACCTGTTCATTTTCTTCTTCAAATAAAGAACAAGTTGAATATATTATTTTTGTAGCATCAGGAAAAGAACTCATCGCATGTTGAAGAATTTTTATTTGCAAACCAGCTAATTTGTATAAACGTTTTGAATCTTTCTCTTCATCATCATTTCGTAAAGATATTCGATTTTGCATGCCTGAAAATAAAAAAAAATAAATTTTATACCATATCAATAATTAAAGTTCATCATAGTTTTATTGAGATCCTCTAATCGCTAAATGTGAAATATTCTCAAACTACATTTTTTATTCACCTGAACCGGAACAAGACGGGTCAACCAATATATATTGTACACCTGAACAATCTGAATCCTTTAAAGCAAGAACATCCTGAAAAATAAAAATAAAAATTGCATTAAATATAAGTAAATTAATTAGAAAATTAAGATTTTAAAATACAAACTAAGTACGTGCCTCATTTATTAAACGAACACATTTGGTTCCACTTTCTTCTACCATTGACGACAAAGTACGAAATCGATTAAAATCCTGTTCCACAGCATAAATAATTCCTTTATTTCGCATTAAATTTGAAAGATGAATTGTTTTCATTCCTGGGGCTGCACACATATCCAAAACAATTGAGCCTTTTGAAGGATTTAGTAATTTTGATACCAAACACGTAGCCTTATCTTGTAGCAAAAATTTTCTTTCCTAAAAAATATTACTTGATATCAATTAGAAAATAAATATGTATAATAAAAGAATTTCAAAAAAAAGCTCGAAGGCTTCAATCAAATGGATTTGAATATTTGATATTACACTTGCCTGCGTAAAGTGATGATCAGTTAAATAACTCTTACAATTCTTTGGAAAAACCAATACTTCTTTCAAATGGATATCAACAACAAATTTATCCCCTTCTAATTCATTTATCTCCTGTACGGCTTTTATATATTCCTCGTAACTATCATTTGAATATAATTGTTGAAACCATCCTTCAGATTCAATTTGTTTAATAGCATCCTCTATTGTGCATAAATTTGTGTTAACACGAACATATCTTGGTTTAATAATGGGAGGCTTTGTAAGATCTTGTTCATTTTTATTCTCATTTAAGGAATTTTGAAGTTTTTTTTCAAATGATCGAACAACTTGAACTGGTTTAGAATCCCCGTTCAATACTTTGGCACCCAAAAGTAGTTCAGTTACTAGTACACCTGCAAGAAAATTAAAAAAAATTATTTATCTCTAACTTCGACTCTTCGAATGATATAATTAAATTAATCGTTTTTTCCAGCTGCGGCTCATTACTATGAAGGTCATTTTCACTTCACTTGAACTTAGAATCAAACAAAAAGGTAGGTACCTAGGTACAAGGATTATATATTTTGCTTTCTCTTCATTACTATAATCCTAAAAAAATTACGTTTTATCGAGTCACAAAAAGGTATGGTACAAAAAGTCACAAAAAGGTCACCTAGTGTTCAAAAACTTTAAATTTTTTTGAAAATCAAATTAGCAAGTTAATGAAGAGATAAGTTAGTTTGTGGTAGGTATTTAAGTACTCACGGCATAAATTCCCATCAAGTCGTGGATTTTCTTCTAAAATCTTACTTTCTTCAATACATTTCTCAATTAAATTTTTATTATTTGAATATTTTGAAAGCAATGAAAGCAGTACTGAAGTTCTGGCGTGTTTTTCATCATAGCTTGAAAAAAAAAACAGAAATTATAAATTAAATTAAATAGGTAAGGTACCTCTACCTACATGTCCCTAGGTATCTTAAAAAAAAACTTACATTAAAGTTTTAACAGATTTATTTTCTTCAATTGATTTTTTGAAAATTTGTGCCGCTTTTTTATATTGGGTCGGTACTTTAACAGAATGTTTAAATCCACTCATTATTTAAAACTTATTTTTAGTATTTAATTTATTTTTTATTTAATTTTAATTTTTAAAATAAAAATTGTATGTTTTTTTTACTTTCCTTTTAAATTTATTTTGATAAAAGTACAGTAAGTTAAGACTAAGACGTCACCTCACCGCGTCGCGTTCACTTATCGACTTATCGACCATTTTAATAACTTTTCTTCCTTTTCGGTACAACTTGGTGATTTTTCAGTCGTTTATATCCGAAAATTGGGGGTTGGACATTTGTCCGCGTGACATTTGTCCGCGATTTGTTTTTGTATCGCGGACATAAAAATGACATTTGTCCGCGATTCAAAATGTCTTTTGTCCGCGATAAAAATCAATCGCGGACAAATGACATTTTGCAAAATGACATTTGTCCGCTAAAAATTCGAAAAATCAATCGCGGACAAATGACATTTTGCAAAATGACATTTGTCCGCGAAGTTTTCCATACAAATTTCATCGCGGACAAATGTCCCGCGGACAAATGTCACGGCGCCCGAAAATTCATTGAATTTATTTGAATTGTAAAAAAAATTTTGTCCCTTACGACTTTTTTCGTAAAGAAACTTAATATTAGCTCTAAAAACCAAATTATAAATATTTCACAGGAAAATTCTTAATATACTGTTTAGTGGCCTAGTCGAATAACCAAAACCGGCTAATGTCATCAAAAAATATCGATCAACTTCGCTGTCAAGCACGTGTTATGTCTTTGTTTTGATTTTGTTTAGTCAAATTTCAAATAAGTTTACACGGTTTACACCACGTTTACACGCATTACATTTTAAATGAACTCCATGCAAATGCCCACCATAGAACGGAACGCTTTACTTTGTGTTCCTTTTAATTACTTTTATTATATCAATTTCTATTTTCAAATAAAAGCCACAACAAAATTATTTTTCGGCAAACTATGGTGGCCATGTTAAACCTAATTAATATTTAAGTTTTCGTCTCAAAAGTTAAGTAGGTAGGTACATAATATTATAATAATTTTATAGAGCATCTGAAAGGTGCACGAAAACGCAAAGATAAACATTCTCATTATCATTGAAAACAGAAATTTAACGACAGTAGGTAGTAGTATGCCTTTGGTTTGGCCGAAGATTTCATAGCTGTGTACCTAGTCCCATTTGTGAAGTTTGAGGTGTACCTACATTGTTGCCAGTTAATCGCTGGTTAAATAAGTGTTGATTATAAACAAATAAAACATTTTTGATTTTTTTTTACTTAATTTTTAACTTTACAAGTTATATTTTTATTTATTTTAATAATATTTAGTTAATTTATTTTTTCTTAAGAATTTTTTTTATTTTAAAAATTATAAAGTTCCTTTGATCGTCGTGGATGTTAATTGCAAATTTCCGAATCAAATAGAATGTTTTGTTTAATAAAATAGCAAAAAGTATTTGAATCAATTTTTACATCAAAATATTAATATTTTATTGGTGCTTTATTTGAAATAAATCAAAAATTCGTTTTTCCTATAAAATTAATATCTACTGACCATAAAAATAAATTTAATAAAAAGAATTCAAAATGGTTTAATATAATTTTTAGAATATTCAAAAAAATGATACGTTTTACTTTGTTCGCACCTAAAAATATTTCCGGAAAAAAAAGTGGAAATTTCCATTTCTAAAGGTACTTTGAGAAGTGGAAAGAATTTGACAGTTCTAGAAAAAAAAATAGGTGCGAACAAGGTATTATTTATTAATTTTATAAACTATTTATAATTCATGTTTTTTGTTTTTATAAATTTAATAGATTTTAAACCGCTAAAGAAAATATTGTTGGTGCAATAAAAAATCTACAAGAAATCATTTCAATGTAATTAACAAATTTGATTATATGTTTCCTCTATCTATAATTGGATCGTGAAATCCGGGCTTTATAGATTGTTTAATTGGTTACACTTTAACTTAATTAAATTCTTTTGATTCCAATATTATTTAAATTTCATTTACGGTAATAGAATTTACTTGTTATAATTTATTTTTATTTTAAACCACATAAAATTCCTCTTCTAAAAATTAACAAAACAGATTTTCTTCACATTGGACATTTCGGTCCAATAATCAGTAGCAAATTTAGCTTTGTTATCTTAAATGAAGATAAATTAATTTTCTTTTTATAATTTTTTTTTGAATAATCATTATTAGGGATTTATTAATAAAAAAAATATTGATTGTAACTAAATTTATGAAATAACGAAAGAAAAAACTACTTGTAATAGAAATAGTAAATGGCAGTTTTATTGTTCATTTTAAAAAAAATCAATCAAGTTATTATAACTTGATTGGTTTGCTTTTTAAGAGCAAATAACGTCGACTTAGATATTTTTATCGTAATGTTCTTTATATTTGATGATTTTCTTTGTTTTTAAATTACTAAAATATTTTGTTTTGTTGTTACGTATATTTTTTTAATAAAAAATAAAATGCCAGTTCTAAAACTTTTTTCGATTAACCGTAAAATTTCGAAAAATCTTATCTCAAAAGAATGTAAGATTATTATAGTTAAGAAATAAATAAATATTCATTTTGCACCTAGAAGTTAAGTTTCCCATCCCTATAATTTTTAAAAGCTAAATTTTTGTTTCAATCAAAGCTCATTAATGAACGAAAAAAAATACAATTATTTAAATTTTTCCAAAATTTTTGAATTTATATAAATTCATAAATTAAATTTATCATTGTTAAATTAATAAGAAAAATTATATTCGGTTATTCCTTTTTTGTTCAAAGTTCTTATATAAAAAAATATATGTATTTTTAATGTTAAAAATTAATAATTAAGTGTTATATCTTGTTTTTGTTTTACTCAACATCCATCGTCGAGTCTTCAGCAAAACCACTATTTATCGTAGTTGCATTTTTTTCCTCATTATTTTTCTGATTTGGTTGGTCGCTGTTAACATCACCATTAGTTTGTTGTGGTTGTTCAGTTTTGTTTGTTGCTGGTGGAGTTGGTGGTTTCGGTTTTGGTCTATTCAAAACTGAATTAACACATGTTGTTAAAGTTTGATATTCATTACGAATATCAGTGTATTTGACTGGAGGATCTTGAATACGAGTTGCTCGATTAAATTTACCAATAGCTTCATCTAACCACTTCTGAGCTTTATCGGCCGATTCTTCCTACAAGAATAAAATTTTAATTAAACAAAAAATAAAAATATTGTGTTAAAATTTTTGATTAACAATTATTAAGCTTAATAATATTAAAATTTATTTGAACGTACTATGTTAATCATTTCAGCTTCAGTCAAATGAGAATATTTTTCTACACCACTACGAAACTCGCTTATCGCTTTTCGTGTCAATTGAATAGCATGTCCCAACTCATCATAAGCTTTAGGTTGTGATTCGTATTCATTGCAACGTTGCTTTATCGGATCAGTTTTTTGATGCAGTTCATTCAATTTACTTCTGTAAGTATCACGATCACAATCTTCACCTTCTTCGTAAAGCCAATTCTCGAGATCATTTAGTTGAGAAGTAATTGCTCTACGATCATTTTCTGCAATATATCGAACTAATGGGCTTTCATCCTAAAAATAATACGCAGTAAAATTTAATATTTACAATTAAATACAAGTAATCGTTTGGACTCAAAATTTTTTTCAAAAAATTTTTTATGCACAGATTTAATAATTTTGGTTTTAGGTTTTATTTTATGAAAGAAAGAAAATGACAAAAATCAAGCATTCACAATTAAGTTAAGCCACAGACCAATATTAGATTAATTACAAGTTGTATGAACTTATTTGTCTGTATACATTATATTTGTCTGTGTGGTTAAACATTACTAAAAATCAGCTTTCGCTTAAATTGTTTTTTTTAATGTTTTTAATGAAATGATGTTTGCATTCAATAATGAAAAAAAAACTAAGCAAACACAATTTTAAAATAATAATTTTTGCAAATATAGCGTTAAGTAAAACCTACACTAAGTTTGTCTCTCATATCGTATATGTATTCTTCTAGTGAGTTTCTAGCATCCACTCGATCCTTTTCAGATTCATCATTTGCGATCATTTTAGCCTCTTCTTCATGTAACTTTTGTAATTCTAATTGTGTGAAACCATGTGTGTGGCCATCAATTGGTAATTCAATAGTTTTAGATGTTTTCTTCTTCTTATTTGGTTCATTGGAACCCTAAAAATATGTAGATATTTTAAAATTATGTAGATACTTCGAAAATTACTTTTGTTACACATGACAAGTGACAAGTCTATAAACTTCTCTTTTAAAATGATAACAAATTAAAAAACATATTCCAATACATGAAAATAAATAATCAAGAAAAAAAAAAACATAATTCAAAACAAAATCAAAAAATAAAGTACACTAGATTTGAAAAACTGACATCATTAATCACAAAAGCGAACAAGCTGTTAGATTATTTAAACGAGCCTCGTCTACATTATAATATGACAATACAAAATTTGTAAACTGTAAAAAAAAAATAAATTCAAGAAACTTCTTTTTGCAAGTTCTTGTGTCCTTTTTTTGTTACCTTATTAAAGAACTTAAACTGCATAGAAAATTTAATAATAATCATTAGAATCTTATAGTTGCACTTTTTTTGTTTATAGTATGAATTTTTTATTCAATTTTGGAATTTATAAAAATTATTTTATTTAATTATTTTAAACTAAATAAATAATTATTAAATATTGGTAAATAAATATATGATATGTAAACACTGTATAAAACCAATGGCTGCATAAAGTTATTTAATAAATAAATTATTCGAATGCGATACGAATAATTTATATAAAAATATTGTTGAGTATACACTTCAACTCGATTTATGAGAAAACACAACTTCAACGCAACAACATAAAAAAAAATTTAGTTAAGTTTAGTTTTTTTTTTTTTTTTTCAAAAACGTATGATTATGAAGATTGGAGTACACAGGGTAGGCAGGCTGCAAGAGTTGGTTGTATCTACATAATATGATACAAAAAAAAAATAAAAAAAAAAATTCTACTAACAAAATAATTTTCTCTAAAAATGCGATGAAAAAAAAAAAATAATAAAAAGAGAAATTATTAAAAATTAAAAGAAATATCGTTAGTATCCGATTTTATTTTGTTTTTTTTTTTTTGAACAAAAACGTACCGAGAACCATCCCTTGACTCGTTGAGCCCACCCTTGTCCTCCAGGTGATTCTGCTGTTGGTGTTTGAGCATCATCCTACACATAGTTCGTATTTTCAGTTTAAATTGATTTTTAGTTTGTAAAATTTTTAAATAAATTTTAACTGATCGAATTTAATAAAAAAGTACAATTTCTTGACTTTTTCAATGAAGAGAGCCGAACTATGGTAAATATTATGTTTTGGGTAAAACCAATTTGTTTGAAAATTTGCTTATTCCCACTAACCTAAACTTAAAACTATGTTACGAGTGTCGATCGAGTTTCCTAGTTCCAACCTATTCGCTTATTTAATACTCAGAAAGGCAGTATTTTTCAATTTATTTCCTTAGCATAAAAAAAAAATTAAAATTATTTAGGAAAGTGTTTTATTTAGAAATTTTCAAATATTAATGTGTAGTCTTTTTAAATAAATTTGTTCGAGAAATCGTACTTTTTTTTTTTTCCAAAAACTAAAAAATCATAATTATAAAAACCGAAAAAACCAAGAAGAAAAATCAATTAAAATTATTATTACGAACGAACCTCATGATTCACTTCCATCGGTTGTTCACCTGCTGATGGATCTGCCTGTTGTTGCGCTGGCGGCTGTGATCCTTCTACGTTTTCATTAGCAGTTGTTTCAGTTTCATCCTCCGATTCTTTTCTCTCAACCAATGATGCGCTCGATATCATAACAATACCATGTAAATTAATACGAACTTTTATTTTAACTTCTTGATGCTCTCCTCTTTCATTTGGTTTAATGTCTTTTATTTTCCAATAACCAATTAAAGGATCCGGATATGGTATATTATCAGAATATAATACTTTTATGCCAAATGGTTCTCGCCGGGTCAATGTTAATAGACGGGAAAAAGGTGCATTATGAAATTGTTTAAAAACTTCAAGTTCACCGCCTGAATGTGCACCAGTTTCACTATCCCAAGAAACTTTTATTGCATAATTTTGAATGTCTGCTATGCCAAAGTCACGAACTCTGACGGCTGGTGACATGATTGCACACTGTAAAGCAGCTCCACGGGATACAGACTCGTCTTGGTTCAAAGTTGTGCTAGCCGGCTTGCAGAAAATCTAAAAAATAATAGTTAAAAATAATTAGCAAAATAAATAATAAATAATGCGATTATATCTTTATTATGTACCTGCTCAATTAATGTTTTGATTGCTGGAATCCTAGAAGAACCACCAACAATTTCAACTGAATGAATTTGTTCCACATCCAATTCAGAATCATGTAAGCATCGTTGTAATGTTTCACCAACTCTTCGGAACAAATGTTCACACAAGTCTTCCATGGTTGAACGTTGCATTGATGATGATACATCAATTTCTTCCATAAAGCATTCGATATGCATAGGTAGTTTAGTACTATTAGCAGACATATTTTTTTTTAATTTCTCAATTTCCGTCAGTAAACGCAAAAATGCCCTTGGATTATTTTTTGCATTTATATTATATTTTTTCTTAAATTCTTCGGTAAAATAATCAGCCATAATTAAATCAAAATCACGTCCACCAATTTGATCCCATGAACAGGCTAGCATTTTCAATTTACCCTTGGTAAATGCACATGCACTGACCTGCAGTGAAGCATGACCACAATCAACAAAAATAACATTACGTGGATTATCTTCAGGTAAATCTTGCTTGTAAAAACCATACGATAGTGCTGTTGCAGTTGTCTCATTCATCAGACGGAGAACGTTTAATCCGGCAATAGAAGCAGCATCAAGTAAAGCCTTTCTTTCGGCATTTGTGAAATAAACTGGACAAGTAATAACGCAATCATTAACCTAAAAATTTATTTAAAATAATAATGAAATAAACATATTTTTTTTTTTTTTGGAAAATAAATTGCATAAAAATTTAATTTGCCTGCGCTTGCAATGCATTTGTCGATGTTTCCTTTAGTTTTGTGAACAACATTGCGGTCAATTGTTCTGGTGAAAATACGTGATCTTCTTCAAGATAATTAACACGAATACCAATTCCACCATCTGGGGTTTGTTCAATTTTATATGGAATTGTTTTCAATTCCTGTTGTACATGTGGATCATTAAATTTACGTCCCAAAAGACGTTTCAAACCAGATATTGTATTTTTCATATTGGTTACTTGTTGATTTTTTCCAGCAACACCAAGTACACGCTTTTTTCCAGCAAACGCTACGCATGATCTAAAAATAAAAATTAAGAAAATAAATGTTTATAAAATTTAAGCAAAAAAATCATATTTAAGTATATTTCGTTTCAATCACAATGGACCCATTCTTTGTGGTGAGTTTTAAGTTCCGACAGGCTTAAATCGAAAAAATTTATTAAGTTATTTTTTTACCAAAGTTTAAAAGTTTTTTGTGATTTTTTTGACAGTTCATTACACAAAATAATTATTTAATAAAAATAACCTTAGATTTTTTTTCCACCCACGATAAAATGAAAAAAAAAAAATTTAATTTGATAAGAAGAAAAAATGCAGACATAAGTAACTTGATTCTGGGTATTTGTAGGGACACGTAAATTTAATTCTTTTTTTGTTTTTAAAAAAATTTCTATAATATTTTATAGGAAAATTTTTTAAGGTAAGTAAGTACAAATTAAAGACGACAAAAAATTTTGTTCCACGTCTGGCATTAAATTTAACACCAAGGGATGATAGTTAAGTAAGTTTTCTCGCAGATAAAAATGCGATTTAAAAGTTAATCGAACAGTAAAACTTATATAATAAATGTATTTTCTAAAGGAAACTCCAGGGGAAACTTAAATAAATAATATTTTTAATTGTCCTATTTGAACAGTTTTTAATTGTCAAAAATCTGGGCTCTATATCTCAGTGATAATCTGAAAACTACGATGTTATATGATGAGACTAAAAATTCAATACATAAACAATACCATAAACATAATGCAAATTATATTCTTAAGTGTGAAGAAAAAAAAACAATGTTTTTCACAAAAAATGTTTTCATTATTATGTGACATACAATTTTCACACTGAGAGAAAAATAATAATATATGTCCAAAATTTTTTCAAGAGATTATTAAAATGCCATTAGTTAAGGTGAATCATAGGAGAAAAATAAAAATTTATTAAATTTATTTTATTTCTAAAAATATAACATTATTGTAATAATAATTAGGTTGACACAAACTGGATGCTTTTATTTATTTAATTTTTTATTAATTAAGTAGGTATACCTACAAAAATACTGCTTTCCGTATTTAAATTTTATTTTGCCCCAATAAAATTTTAGACATTAAAAACATGAAAAGAAAAACTTCGAAGGAACCCCATACCCAATAATATTACTACATTTTGTCGGCCGTCATGGTGTAGTGGTCCCTTATCCTAAGGCGTGTTCGGTCGTGGGTTCGATTCCCACCTCGGACTGGAATTTGTGTCTATTTTTCAATTTGTTCACTTGAATTAAGTGTTTGTGTTGTTTTTTGTTTTTTAAAACGTTCGCCACTCAATGTCACGTTCTTGTTTTCCCTGAAACTCATCATGATGTCACATTATATGAGTCAATTTTTTTAAAAAAATATTTAACTACAATTTTGCGATAGTTTCTGTCAAAAATCAATCTTAAGTATCCAAAAAAAATCTCTCAATCAAAAACAAAAATTTAAATATAAAATAATCAATCTATCGTGTTAACAATCAAAAATAAAAGATAACTTAATATTCTCTCTCTTTCGTTGAAGGCAAAAAATTTATACACTTCAATTAATAAAAAAAAATGTATAGGTTATATATTTTAAGTGTACAATGTCAACAAAAAAGCTTGTTTTTTTCCACATTTAATTTGAAATTACATTAAAAGTAGGTAAATATGTATAATAATTTATGGGAAGAATTCTAAAATTTTTATGGCAAAACTGCGTTTGATAAAAATTTATTGAAATACTTGAAATTGGGTAGATATATAAGAATAATATATATAAATAAATATTCTGAAAATTTTAAATGTATATACCTACCTATATTAACTTTAAATTAAAAAATATTATATGTATAAGTACAACTAATTTTTAAATAAAAACTTATGACATCAAATATATAAAAAAAATAAAAATGTGGTGGGTGAAGTAGAAATATTATTTTGGGCAATTTAATGCAATTCAAAATGCAAAGAAAAATTTTTTTTTGACATTTCTTACTTATGGTTAACTTTTATTTATTTTATTTATAATTTTGATTCATTATACCTACATATTGAAAAAAATTAACTAATTAAGTAAACTTCAAAATTAATACAATTATTAAATTTCATCGAATTGTTTGTTGAGTGGTCCTCAAGTTTTACTACTAGTCGTCGTAAAAAATAATGCTCCAATATGACATAAAACTGAAAATTTATTAAATCTGATTGCTCAAGGAGGTGTTGTAGGTCAGGATTATTTTCCAAACATTTTAAAAATCTCATTTTGCACTTAGTCATCAGTGATAACAGCGTGTAGATTTTTTCAAAACACAATATATACGTAATTTATTAATTATTTCACTTAATGAAACACTTACTCAATGAAAATACTATAATTATGTATCGAATTATGTTAAAATTTTATTTATAGAATATAACTTTGAAAAAAAAAAAAATTAATACAAATCTGAAATGGTAAGAAAATGATTTTTGCATGATTTACTGAAAAAATAAATGTTTTTTTATTGCTCATAAAAAAATCTCGTTTTTTTTATGCAAACGTTTGTGTACATAAGTATAGGTAGATATACCTATAAAACCATAAGTTTTTTCATGTATTTTATTTTTTTTCTGTTTCTGTATTAGCCGGTAAACTTTCCATAAAAGGAAGTAAAAAATAATGAGTAAAAAAAAAATTTTGTGCTTTCCAGATCACAGAATAATTTCAACTTATAAATTCTTAAATTTTAATTTTTTTGAGGTTGAAATAAGTGTTTGAATGACGAAATTAAAAACACTATTTGTTATTTATAATTAATGTCGTCATTAAGTATATAAAAATTACTGAAATTTTGATTGAGAGCTTATAAATTGCATTTAAAACCTTTTTCCAAATATTATTATATTGTCAAAGACTTTATGGAAGAACACTGTTTTATTTTAAAATTATTTGAATTATAGTAAATTTAAAGTGAAATAACGCAGATTTTCATTTTTCATTTTGTTGAAATAACGCAGATAGGTATCCCATTCTCAGATTTGAAGCATTCACATTTCCGCTATATACCTACAAACTTTTTCTTGGCTCTATTTCACTAAGAGCTGTTGCGATACAGTAGGTATATGATTGGCGGTAGAGGTAGGTATAGTGTCTTTTAATGCTCAATCCTATTTGCTACGCCTCTAGACTTGGAGTCTGCACAAGAGACACAATTGTATTGATTAGAAAGAAATATAATTGCCACCATTTCTCAGCTGACAAGTTTTTTCAGTCAACATTTATTGTATGTATTTTTTTTAACGTAGTCTACTTTCTTTGAGGTTAAAAATAACGAACAATTTTGTGTCATGAAATTAGAAGATAAACAAAACAATAAATCACATGTTTTTCACTGTTTTGGGTTGTCAAGCAGGTGGCGGCTATTTGTAATTGAAACACACTCAAACTATAAAAAGAAAATGCTTCTTCGACTTTGACTGCATTACAAAAAAAAAAAAAAAAAGCAGTAAAATAATCTCCCTAAAAATAAAAATTTATTTTATTTTATAGATAAGTAGTTAGTTTTTTTTTTAAATAAATATTATAATATAAGTAGAAAATATAAAATGAACTTACGGTGTCGCCCTTAAACTGTAATCATTAGCTAAAGTTTCAATGCCACCAGCTTTGGCTGCAGCAACATAGCATGATTCGTTTCCGAAATCGATACCAATCACAGACATTTTTAAGTTAATAAGATATATAGTTTTATTTCTATTTTTTTCTTTTTATTTTCCTATTTTGGAAAATTTTTTTTTTTTAATTTCTGTTTTGAAAGTTTTTTTTTTTTTTTTGAAATTTTTCTATATTCAAAAACTTATGGAATTTTTATTTGTATGTTTTTGTTTTTTTTTTTTTTTTAATTGAAAAATTTTGAAGGAAAGTTTTTTTTTTCTGTAAAAAAGATAAAAAAAATATAGACATTAGGTATAAAAATTTTCAAAATAAATTAAATTGTAAAAAAAAAAGAATGGATAAATTCTAATTTCTACCTATATACCTATCCTATAATTAAGTAGATATGAGATTGTCGCATTAAGCTATATAGGTACCTATATAAAACTATGTAGGTACTAAAATTCTTGATTTGCTTTGTTGAATTGTACTTCATACAAAATGAAATGGACATAAGAACATAGTTCAAGATACGTCCATTTTTTCATTCAAAAATTAAAAACCATCTTTAGTATAAATATTATCATCTCTGGTAGGTACCTACCTACTCTATATAACGAAACTAAATACTGTTTTAAAAAAAGGAGGTAGAAAACCGAGAAGAATAAAATTAACCCCAATAATGTAAAAATCCTATTTTCGCTTTCTTGTAATTCTTATCGGTTGGGTAATGCAAAATTCCAGAATTTGATTCCATCCAAAATGTTTAATATTTATTGATGTGCATATCGACATAAAAATCATTTCGACGTAAGTGCAGATGACGTGAACCACTCAGAATGGGCTGAAACTTGGTGGGGGGGTAGAGGCGATGCCCAAACCCCCAAAACTGAAATCAGTTCTTGGGGCTCGGGCCCCGTTTCGGAGATAGGGCGCTCCAAAGTTTTCATACATTTTTGCATGGAAACATTTTTTTTTGTGCCCGATTTGCCCCATTTTTTGGAAAATGATAAAAGGGGTATCCCAGAACGAGAGGAGGGGTGGGGGCGGCGGGCGGGCGGTCTGGTTGTTGGTCAGTGGGATTTGCGGCGCCCCTATACTCTCTAGAAAAAAAATGGGGCAACTCGATCAAAAAAAAAAAAATTCCCATACAAAATGTATGAAAACTAAAGAACTGATTTCAGAACTGATTTCAGTTTTGGGGGTTTGGGCACCGCCTCTACCCCCCCACCAAGTTTCAGCCTATTCTGAGTGGTTCACGTCATCTGCACTTTAGCCATCATTTCTAATCTAACATTATAGAATTCAATTCAGTAGTATTTTTTGATTTTTTTTTTGTTGATTCAAATTTTTATAGTATGCCTATCTAGGTACCTAATAGTTTTTGTACACTCATAATGAGCACTGCCAGTGTAGAATAATTATATCGCTGGTGACACGAGTAATAGCTCTATCTTCAAATAACGGTATTTTACAGGAGGCGAAAAAACTATTTAAAAACTCAACCACAAACAAAATTGAAAAGAAGGTATAAACTAACTTAATTCAAATTAGTAATTAAGCAATTTATTTAAATTGAAAGTAAGTAGTGATGAGGAAAGCTGTAACATTTAAAATAATTTTGTATCATTAACTGAATTTTTTTAAAAAATGATTTCTCGTGTCACCAGCGATATAGCTTTATTTTTTATGCTGTTATGTAATACGTGCACCTATCATAGGTGAGTCCGTAACTACATTACTTACATTTACAAAGTGTTCGCTCGAGTTACCTACTTAAGTTAACAAAGTCGTCGAATTTAGTGAATATCTGAGGTCAAATCCTAATGCCTTGTTCGCACTATTCTATCCACTTCTCAAGTGTAAAAAATACCTACTTTTAGGAGTGGAAATTTCCACTTTCTTTTCTGGAAATATTTTTAGGTGTGAACAAAATTTTTTAATCAATTTTCCGATTTATTGTGAATAGTTAAATGAAATAAAACCTTTGAATTAACCCAAAATAAATGAACGGACCCAACAACAACAACGTGATTTTTACCTACTTTTTTTTTACAACTAAAATCAATTATTTTTCCCCACTCCACTCTCCTTGACTTTAATTTAATGTTCTATTATTAAATAAAAAAATGTAATTTTTAAAAATTTGAAGAAAAAAAATTTCCAATGATTTTGATATATTTTTTTTAAATTAATTTATTTAATTTTTTTTTTATTTTCAATAAATTTTGTGATTTTATTTTTTTTTTCTTCTTCCTCCAGTCACCAACCGTATATCTAATTTAATACTTTTATTAATTAGTTTTTTTTTTTTTAAATCGAAAGAAAACAAAAAATTATTTTTTGAGGTTATGTTAATTTTTTTTTTTTTTTAAATTCGTTCGATTTTGTTAAAAAAGAAAAAAAGATATTTTTTCTTCCTTTCATTTTTTTTTTTCTAGAAAAAAAAAATTAGCACCGCATTTCCAGAAATTTCCATAAATGTGAAAAATTCTGGAGAATGGAAATAATTAGAAGACTCTAGAATTTTCTTACAAAAAATTTTCTAATTATTTGAAACTTTAAATGTAACAAAATTATAATTAAAAATTGTAAAAAAAAAAAAAAAGAATTAAAATCAAAATTCAATTTTAAGATTGTGATGGAGAAGCGATAGGAGGAAGTAAAAAAAAAAAACCTCATTTTACCCACAAAATCAAATAATGAAAAGAAAAATAATTCTTATCACAAACCTTTCTTTATTTTTAATTAATTTAAATTTAACTAATTCCAATTTATTATTTTTTTTTATTATTTTTTCTAAAAATCTTTTAGTCCTCTTTGGAATTTTTCGTTCCACTGAAAAAACGACTGTGAACACAACGATTTTCTATAATAGAACTGCTGCTGCTGCTTAATTGAACTGTGTGAAGTGAAGAAAATGACAATTCAAATTCACATTCAGCTTGCTGTTTGCTGTCACTGGAAATTTTGCAAGCCGGCAGCCGCTTTAAATTAAAAAAAAAAATTTAGAAGTTTTAATGTTTCTGACTTTGCGATTTCTTGTTGTTAGCGCAATTTCAGAGTAAAATCAAAATTTTTCTAGCTCTGAATCTGAATCAATTTTAAAACTAATTTTTTCTTTAATAATTACAGATGTAAAGATTACCTTTATTGACTTTATTTTTTTTCTTTATCCTTAATTGCTTGTTTACGACGTACAAGACCAAGGATGTTGTATAGTATTTATTCGTAGTACAAGACACTACTCACGGCTGCTCAGTTACAAACTTAGCGTACAATAATTTAATTTTGATATATCATAGCCGACTTTATAAAGCAATTGTATTTTAAGGTAACCAAATAGTAAAAAATTTGGAGCACTCGTAAAATTTTACCGTTATAAAATTTGCTTGGAAAAAACTTTGCGGACATATATCATTGAAATAAAAAGTTGTTTCGCATAATCTTCTAATCGGGGATGGCTGCCGTATCCCCTGAACCGTGTAGGGCTTTTATTTTGCTAAGTTATATAAACTGGTATAATCTTTTAAGAATTTTGAGTTGAATTCAAAACTTTTGTATATATCTACGTAAATCTGTTTGTTCACAATTAAATTTTTTTTTATTTTTCTGGATAGGGAAACCTACATGCATTTCTTTTAATTTGAGTTTTATTTTATGGATTATTTATGACAATCATTCTTATTTAAAAAAAAAAAGAAATATATAAACTTTTATCATTTTCAACTAGAATTTCTTTTATTTAAATGATTTTCAATACAATACCACCGTTTTATCAAAATAAAGTTAGCAAACTTCATAAAATCTGACAAATCAAGCAGAAATTACAATTACGTTAATTTTGAATTACAATAATTTAAAATAATTAAGACTATCTGAAATTACACATCATCTTTAAATTCAGCTGGATCTTTGCGTGCCAAGCGGGTATGTTCCTTTTCGGTTAAATCATAAATAAGGTAACCAACAATGAAAGCTAAAAAAAAATACAAATTAGAAAGACATAGATACCTAGTTATTAATAAAGTTTGATTATTTTTTTTACTGTTTATTTTACCTCTCATTTCTCGAGAAAATTAGTTCAACTTTCTAGAGATTTCTTTATTGAGCTTTAGATTAATAATTTATATATCGACCAAAAACAAAAAAGGTAAACACATATATTTGATTGATAAGATAATACTATAATTTTTATCTGATT
This sequence comes from Hybos culiciformis, assembly GCA_964007475.1. NCBI lineage: Eukaryota > Metazoa > Arthropoda > Insecta > Diptera > Hybotidae > Hybos > Hybos culiciformis. Next base: position 47,950,556 of record OZ023274.1, on the reverse strand, counting down.
TTAATTTTTATCTATTCTCGTCAAATTTAAAAAATGTATTCGATGATTCGATGTGAAAAATATAACTAAAACTAAAATCACCAGGCGCAAGCAAAAAATCGTATATTAATTAAAAAAACACTCATTTGTAAATGTGGTCTGAAGAAGTACAAAAGAAGATTTGTACGAACGGACGTTAATGGGTTTAGGTACATAAAACTAATAATCGCTTGCTCTCGAAATTAGAGTAAAAATAAAATTTCATTTTGATTTGGACAAACCATATAGGTAATTGTTGTTGTAATCATTAAAAATTGAATTTTGTGGTTTGAAGGCGAAAAAACTCTTTAAACAAAAATGTCCGGAAAAAAAGAAAACAAAATATTATCATCAAAAATATTATATAAAAATCGGTTCATAAATTTAGTTTTTATGAACGAATATTAGCAAATTTTTATATATATATATACACACATATATACGTAGAAAATATAGATATATTTCGATTTATTTTAGTTTTCAGAGTACAAAGTATACAGTGCAAATGTTGTTTTGTCGATATAAAAGTTTATCAAAAAAATAGTAATTTTAAAAAATAAATGTAAGCAGATTTTTTGTGGTTGTAAAATAACAAAAAAATATGTTGTCGAACTAAAAACAACCAAAAACCTTATTGGCTTACTTCCAAATTTTATAATTCTAAAGAACCTTCAAATTTTTTGTTTCAGGTAACACATTCACGAAGAGGCGGTTAAAATGTCTAGGTAATTGAACATAATTTTTTTTTTCCACAATATACAATACATAAATACCATCATAAGGATATGTATATATGTAAATTCCACAAGCAGAAACAAAATTCATAATAGATTGATTAAAAAAATCTACATAAATAGACATTGGTTTAATTTGAGTTGGAGGTAGGTCTTACATTTAATTACGTATGGGTATTTTATCTCAAGCAAACTTGTGTTTAAATTTAAATATATAAATAATTTACGTTCTCGTAAAAAAATTATTTTAATTAGGTATAATAAACTACGATAATTTCATAGTAGGTAGATTAATTAAAAAATCTAGATATCTGAATTGATATTGGTAAATTTAAGTTTTAGATCTTTGATTTAATTATTATATGGTCGAAATCTGGGTATTTGGGTTATATTTTATTTTTCAACATAATATTTTGATACAAATTTTCTTTTGAAAAGCTTATTTAATTATTATAGTTTCACAAATTTACTTATTAAAGCAACAAAAAATACTTACGAGGTACAATTCTAAATACGTTAGACCGAATCCTACGCAATGAATTTGGAAAGCCGTTTGAAATTGCATTAGCGAAAGCTTTTTGTTCGAATGGTGAAATCTTGTATGTTACAATTCCATGAACTTTGGCCAAATTACCAAAATGGGCACCAAGCAATTGACGTGTTAGATGCATTTCTCCAATATATAAATATAGAATTCACCACCGAAAATAGGGCTAAAATAAAGCAAAATAAAAAATGTGAGTTATTAAGCACTCATTTTCACATATATTCTTTTTTTTTAACAAATGTGGCAAAGAATTTGAATAAAAATGCAAATCGTGAAAATGAACATTTTCGTTGAGAAAATATTATGCAATTTTCCGTCAAAAAGTATTTATATTAAATTTTTATTAATAAAAAATGTATTAAAAAATTTATTCCCCGCCGAATTTTTCAATAGATGTGAACAGAAAAATTTATAAAATTGAAATGGTAAAGAAAAAAGTATTTTCTTGTTGTACACAAATACTGAATTTTTTTTTTGTTTTTCACCTCCTTGAAATAAATATTTTGTGAAAATAGACAAAAAAAAAATTTTTAGGGCTAATTTTTTTTTATTGTTTTTTGTTTATTTAATATAATATAATTGAAACATAATTTTTTTCTAATTTTAGACTTGATTTTTAAAACGAATTCACTGTAGATACACAGTGTAAGAGCTTATAATTTGATAGTAGGTACATTGATATTGAATTCAACACGGATACTCAAATAAAAAAAAAGTAGAACAACTTTGGATTTCTTAACTCGAGCTTCCCGATAATATCCTCATCTAACACATCATGTTTTCGATTGGATTCTTTGGAATATTATCATCATTAGATATATAAAAATTTTTTTTATATTTGATTAACGATTCAAAAGCATAATACTTGTGTTGAATCGTTATACAAGATACCTACAAAACATTGTTAATAAAATGTTATATGTATCTACTTTAAACCATTACTGCTAATAAATTGTTTTTGTCAAATTAAACAAATTAAACACAAAATCTGGGTAGGTACCTTCCTTCTTAGGTAAAAGAAAGAAGTTTTAAACCCGGTTTTTTTTTTCAACCCAATTTTTATATTCTTATTATTAAATTATCGATGTCGTTTGATGAAGTTTCAAATATTTAGGTGGGTATTTGCTTCTAAAATTAAGCTCTCAGCTGGCCTAGCTTTTCTGACGTTATAAAGTAATATCCAACTTTTACAAAGGTATACCTATATAGAATTTTAAGCTTTAATGATTATTACTTGTGAACACATTATTAAAGTTACATAATCAACAAAGTTTCAAACTTTTTGGTCTTCTTATAAAACCAAATTTGATTTTTATTCCATTTTTGATTAGGAAATATTTTTTTAATATTGCTCTAATTCTAAGCAACATAAAAATATATAGGTATAAATTTTAAATTAAAAAATATTTTGCATATTAAAAAAATAAAAATAAAAGTTCAGCACACAGTCAGAGCCAATAAAATTATCATTTTTAAATCTATATAGAAAAAAAATGTTATTTTGGCAATAATGTCTTTTTGGATTCATTTCAATAATAATTAGTTTTATTAAAATTTTTATGTATAACAATTTTAATACAATTTTTTTTTTTTAATAAATTACATAATTTTATTTTATTTTTTTATTAAAAAAAAAAATGTTTTACCTTTCTATGTAGAATGAAATTCTTGAACTTTTTTTTTCAATTCACAGCCACACACTATTTGTCTCTGTACGTCACACTGTATGTCAGTCAAAAATTGATGTTAAAAAATTACAAAATTATGTCAAAATGACAATTGAGTGGACATTCTGAGCCACCTGTTGATTCGTAAATTAAATGAGATTAGAACATTAGTGCTTCACCCTTAAAAAAATTTAAAAATTTCAAATTCTGAATTTCAAATTCCTAATGTATTTTGTTAGTGTAATTTAATGTCAAAAAAAAGTTTTCGGGTGAACACTTTTTTTCACTTTTTTTCATAAATTTCAAATATTAATAACAAAGCTGCCAGAGTAGGATTTTCTTTCACTAAATTTAGAGAATTTTATTATACTGGGGAAAAATTATGAACAAAAAATTATTGTGCAAAAAAAATCTCAGGAAATTTGCGGAATTTTTTCATCTGGCATGTTTTTTTTTTTGATTTGACAATTAGAATGACAGAACTTGAATTTCAAATTTTTTTTTTGTTGTTGTTAATTTCAAATACACGCTCTGAGGCGTGTATTTGAAATTCACAACAACAAAAAAAAATTTGAAATTTTACACTAACAAAATACATTAAGAATTTGAAATTCAGAATTTGAAATTTTTAAATTTTTTTAAGGGTGAAGCACTATTAAAAAAAATAGCAAGAAAATTGTAGTTACATCATGGTTATGTCCACTAGGAAGTAAAATTTTTGGATGAGTTGATTTTTAATATGATAATTTTCAACCCGACGAAAATTCAATTCTGTTTCAACCCGATCATGGAAACATAGCAATAATAATAGATATTTGAATAATTAACTTTGGCCAGCATTATTAAAATTAAATGTTTCAAATATTTGTCGCCAGGTGACACTGATTACTTTTTTTTTAATGAACCACCCCATTTTTTTTGTTTCTTTATTTCTGAAGTGTCAATTTTTTTAAAATCAAAACAAAAAAATAATTATGAAAAATAAATAATACAACGAATAATATTACATATAAATTAGCTCTATTTAATCTATTTTAATTTTTGAAATAAAAAAGGATATACACAATGTCGACCAGATGGTATCCGATTTATCAACGCGGAGGGCCTCAATTAAGAATATTTTTACCTAATTTTTGGATGAAAATAATTCGTTCACCAGAAGAACAACCTGAAAATATTGTAACATTTTCATGTTCAATGGAAATGACAAAATTTGATGTTAAGAATTATTTAGAGAAAATTTATAAAATCCCTGTTATTGATGTTCGAACTCGAATTGAAATGGGCCCGACGAAGAAAGACCAAACACTTAAATATGTAACAAAAGATGATGATATTAAAATTGCTTATGTCACTATGGTAAGAAGTTACGAAGTTACCCTTTCGTTCATTTCTATAAAATTAAATTGTATCTGTAGATACATAAAAGCTGTTGTAGCCTGTCTATATAGGTCTATATCGGTCTTAGATATAGGTACCTATGTCTAAATAAAATAATGGTCTAATAATTTAATAGGTATAAGTTAGTAATTTTTTTGTAAACTTTTTTTTTTTTTAGCCTAAAGAAACAAAATTCACATATCCGGAACTGTTTCCAGAAGTTGATCCCGAGAAAAAACGTAGCGAAGAGAGAGCTATGGATGATACAAAAAAAGGTTTTAATAATTTTTTGGAAAGAAACAAAAATAGGCCAGGAACTCCAGGCTGGTATTCAATTTAGAATTTTATTCTTAATACTTTGTTAAATAATGAAAATGTAGTATTAGATTGAAATTAATAAAATAATTAGTTTTTTTTTTTCTAATTTTGTAATCAAGAAAAGCATTTTCAAAATTTTAGTTTCTTTACTTTAGAACATTCTGTTATTTAGTTCATAAATGGGGAGCTTGTATTCAAAAGCTCGTTAAAATGTTGGAAAGTGAACACGAGTGTACCACTTATTTGTTGAAGCAGCAAAGAGATAATCACTAAAAAATAACACCAAACCCACCCATTTTAAAGTGGGCTTTGTTGTTTACTGCATTTTATAGTTGTCAAAAATATTCTAATTTGGTGATTGGTGATTGCTTTTGCTATTTTTTTTTTGTGAATGAAGAAAAGAAAAGTGATATTTTAATTTGGAAAAAAATAAATAAGTTTATAAATTTAATAAAGAACTAATTAAAACAAAATCTAGAAATTATTTGTTTAGAAAAATTTTCAACCAACAAAAAGATTAAAAGAAAAAAATATCTTAAATCGTTCCAGTAATGAAACAGTGAGAAGGTAATTTTACAATTTGCACGGCTTGCACTTCCCGACTTCATCAGAGACACGATTGTGGGAAAAAGGTGTCACTGTTAAGTTTTATTAAAAGTTATGTTTCTTTTTTTACAATTTTACTGGAAACCTGTCATTTTATCGCAAACAGTAAATTTACAATAAAACTATCCAAGCGATAAAGTATTTAAAAAAAAAAAAGTATATGTGTTTATACGATAAAACTCTCATGCTCAGTACTTCCATTTTTTTCACGGAATAATATAAACACCTTTTTTGTATGCAATTTGACATCACATAATTTGCAGGTTTAATATATCTGATTTTATCCAAGTTTTAATGCTACCACTGCACTAGTTAGGTAGGAGCATTCATTTCGGTTCATCTGAATTCTCCAGTTTCGTTTTCGCGGCAAAATGTAAAAAGAGGTGATTTATGTTAAAGTTAAGACAGTTTCTAGAGAATTTGTTTTTTTTTTTTTTTACTTAACTCCTTTTTCTCAACCTCACGTCATTAATTTTTTTTTTGGATTGTCAGTGCAGTAAAAATAATTTTTTCCTCGCCAATTTTTTTTTTTTTGTAATATTTTTTTTATTTAAAATTGGGGGGCTTGAATTTTTAAAATAACTCTGGGAATGGCGAAATGTGAGATTTTGATTTAAAAAAAAAAAATTAAAAAATTAAATGCATTATAAAGAACAAAAACACAAAAACAAGCAAGTTTTGAAAAAAACAAGACCTGAACAACAACAACAAAATAAGAATAAGAAAATTGACTCATCTTTTTCTTCTTTTTTTTTTTCTAAATTTTTTTCTTGGCATTTGTAATAGTCCAGTTCAGATCCAAAAATAAAATAGGTAAAGAATATTAAAGTAAAAAAATATAAAAAATAAAAGCAAAATTCCAACCATGGATAGTCCTGATGCAGTTGGACGGCGACGTAATCAAACAACAAGAATCAATGCTGAGGATCAAACTTTGGATCTACTGGCACGGGAGGCTGAAGCTAAATTGGCCGCCAGACGTCAAGCAAGAGCTGAAGCACGCGAAATTAGAATGAAAGAACTGGAACGTCAAGAAACGGAGAGACAACATAATGCCGATCGTGCATTTGATATGCAAAACTCCGACACAATAACAAGTCGGCGGGTAGTTGGACAAAATAATCGGTTGGTGAATTCATCAATGTCGCCTCGAAGGAGCAGTGAAGACTCACTTGAAGACTGTGACGGCAGTATTGGAAACTGTAATAATGGTGGTAATACTGGAAAGAGTTTAAGAGATTTGAAACTGGAACTTAAGGTTAGTATCTATTTGATTTGAAAAATTGGGTATGGGTAGGTACCTATACCAACCTTTTCGAATAATAACTAGGGACTCAGTGAACGAATGTTTGATTGATTATGTTACAAAAAAAAATAATTTGAAGCAAATTCAACCAATTACACTTGAACACATTTTTTTTCTGTATTTTAGGATGTCGAAGAACGTTTTCGTAAAGCAATGATATCAAATGCTCAGCTTGACAATTTAAGAGCATCCCATTCATATCAAATACAATTGCTTCAAGATAAAATCGAAGAAATCGAAGAAAATTATTCCCAGCTTCAACGTGAATATAAAGAAAAGACAAAAGATAATAATGCTCTGAAGAGACAAATCGAAAAATTAGAAGAAGAACTTAAATTAATTCGCGGTCAACTAGAAGAACGTGATTTGCTTATCCAAGAACAGGGTTTAACAATAGTTCTTCTTGAAAATGAAGATGGTACTGATGCTAGACGAGCTTTAGTCAGTGTTGAAAATGCACAATTATTAGGTTCTGTTCAAGGTTCATTAGATGTTCGATTAAGAAAATTTACGGAAGAAAAACAATTGCTACAAAATGAAGTACAGCAACTTCAACAACAATTAGATGAATTAAAAACTCAGGGAGGCAGAAGGCGTGGAAGTAGTCGTTTAGGAGGCGGTGGTGGTAGCAGTGGTATTGATAGTGGAATGGATGATGAATATGACTTGCAACGTGAAGCAAATAAATTAATATCAGAATATAAATATAAATTACAAAAATCTGAAAAAGAAATTGCTAGTCTTCAAGCTAGTTTGGCTAGATCTGAGACACAAGTTATACGATATAAATCTACAGCTGAAGCAGCTGAAAAGGCTGAATCTGATTTAAAGCTAGAGCGAAGAAAGTTACAGAGAGAGAATCGTGAATTATCAGAAAAGCTTGAAGAATTGGAAACTTCTCATAATCATTTGTTGAAACGTTTTGACAAATTGAAGAATGCAAAAAGTACTTTACTAAAAGAAGTATGACAAAATCGATGAATATACGTAATTTTTTTGTTTAATTTATAAATAATTTTTTTTATTAACAATTTAAAAATTAATTTTTATGTTTCTGCTGCTAATGCTGATACAAATTTTACGTGTGAGAATTTTCAGAATTCAATTAATTTCTCTAAATACTCGAATTTTTCTGTTATATTCATGTTTCGCATTTACCTATTTCATTTTTATTTATAGTGTATGTATAGTACAAGGACAAAGTTCTGTGTGCATGTAATTATTTAAATCAATTTATTTAGAATTTCTTATGCATTAAATTTTCATTTGTAGTTTATAGGTTTGTAATCATGTCCTCGAGAAACTGTTTAAAAATTTTTTTTACCTACATTTTTTCTGCCAAGACAAACTGATAAAGTAACAACATAAATTTTTTTTTAATGGTAGTATTATTTCCATGACAAATTTTTACTTCAAATTCCATTCTTTAAATTTTTACGTCTTGAAGAATCATTCTAGGTATTTAAGCTGTCTGAGTGTTCAATTCTAAAGTGATTAAAATTATTCAAAATTTCAAAAATAACGTTAATTTTTTTATTTTTCAAGTTAAGATAGTTTTTAAGTTAAGAACAGAGTTTTTTTTTTATAAATCGCATTAAAGTTAAATATCTGCAAATTAAAATCCACGGCATTAAGTTTTAGATAGTAACCGTAACAGGGCATAAAATCCATTTTGTTGGAAAAGTATAATTCAGTATTTAACTTAGTAGTATTTAACTTAGTGCTATGTATTTATTATTTTATGTATTATTTGCATAGTTTTTTCAAATGAAAATGATAAAATTTTAATTTTCTTTCATATCATCAGTTGAATGTAATTTAAAAAAAAAATTTACATAGAAACAATGAACTTTAGTTTTGTGCAGCTATTTCAGAATATTTACTTTAGTCTTTAAAAACAATCCTAACATAATTTAATGCGCATTGAGTAATAAATAGAAATGTTGAATAAAATTTCGAAGCTATTTAATACTTTGTAGGCTGATTCCCAACAGGGCCTAGTGATTTATAAAACTTCCATAACCCAATAAAAAATATTAAATAAATGATTCATGTATATTTATAGTAAGCCTGTTGTTGTTAAAAACTTTTCTTCTTAGAAAAGTGACTTGATTATTTCACATGACATGTTTATCTCTAGGAAAATTACATTTTTCAATGTATATTTGTATAGTTTGAAAGAACAAAATGTTAAAAAAAAAAGAAAAATCTTAGCTAAATAGTTATATATAATAATAATGAATAAAAATCAGCAGAATTCATAATTTTGTAATAATTGTTTGCTCATTTTCACATAATTATATAATATTTTAGTTATATATTATCATTTTAATTACATAATTATAATTTGTAATATTCGTAAATTTGAAGGAATTTTGACATTTTATTTAACGGATTCTTGATTTCGAAAAAAAAAAAAAAAAGCAAGAACTGAAAACTATCTATAGTAATATTTAGTATTGATCCTAAAGTATTATTGTTAAACAGATGATTGTATTACAGAAAATATGATTTAGTATCATTTCGCATAAAAAAAATTTATGTTATTTTCTCAAACCACGATATTAGAAATTTGTACATTTTTATTACCTATTTCTATGTTTTTCAAGTATACGAATATTTAAATTTTTAAAGGAAAAATAATTTTTTTCAAATAAATTTGGAATTAAAGTAAATAAAAAATTTTTCATAATATTTTTTAAAATGTTTTGTTTTTTTATTGTAAAATCATTTTTAAAAAAAATTAAGCGCGCATTAAATTCATAAAGTATATATAAAGTATATACCTATATCAAGAACAAAAAGCTTACTAATTTTATTATAATACCAGTGACTCGAATATTTCTATTAAATCTCAATGAATGAATTTCAAAAAAAAATATATATTATTTAATTGAAAAATTGTATTTACTTCAATTCCCCCATTTAAATATGAAAAAGAAAAGTTGACATTTATATCATAAAAATAATTTTTGTAAGAAATGCTTTTTTTTTTTTTAATTAATTTATTAACATTTTTATACACCAATTATAATTATTATAAATATAAAAAAATAAATGAATTGAAAGTCGTTTAAATTAAAAAAAAAAAATTATCATAAATTAATATTTGTTTTTTTTTTACATAGTACATTTTTTTATATATATAAATAGATTTAATAAAAAGAAAAATTATTATAATTATAAAAAAATAAAATAAAACCAAAATAAAAAAAAAAAAATTGCTTAAAAGGAATAATTATTATTAGGCTTATTCTCGAGTTCACTGTTATGTGATACTTTCTCGAAAATCATATTGTCAAATCTATTTCGAATTTTGTTGGAAAGTGATATGAACTCCTCGAATGAAATGGAGAATATAATTTCCAGGAAATATCACTTCAAAAGAAATTTGAGTAAAAAGATCAGTACATACTTTGTTTTCTATTTAAAAAAAAAATAAAATCAAATATTACAGTGACTCAACATTATTGCAAAATATTTAAAGAATTTATATTAGAAAATTTTTACTTAGGTACATACATATATATTACGGCAAAATTGCTATTATATATTTTTTGCGTAAACTTTCCAGGGTTGAATCATGTATCGATGCAAACCACATCTTACATTTTATAACTTTGTAATGTAATAATTATATTTCATGTAATAATTACATTTCTAAAGAGAGCATTTTCATGATCATATCTAAGTTAAAAAAAAAATTAAAATAAATTGTGAGGAACTGAAATGTGAACCAATATTTTAGAATAATCTATAGATACCATTTATTCAAAGGATTTATTTTATGTTTTATATTCATACTTCAATTTTATTAAACAATAAATACGAATCGATTAAAATCATATATTTTAAAATTAAATTTTTTGCCTTTTCAAAAATTTCTCATTACCTTGATATACTAATTAACAAAAATAAAATCGGATGGTATGTAAAGCTTTACTATAAGATTTCGTCCATAGTTGTTCAGAGTTATGTTATTTGGATTTCTTAAATTAAGAAATCATTTATGTTGTATTGTCATATATTTGAAGATTATCTTGATATTGAGCTTAAGAGGATGGAATATATTGAAAAAATAGACAATTTCAACACCGGAAACAACTGTTTTTTTTTTTAATCAATTTTTTAATAGGTTCTTCTTATTTTAAATTGCACTGAAGAAATAAAAATAAACTAGAATAATGTTTTCAATATAAAATTTTTAATTAAAAAAATAAATAAATTAGTTAAAATGAAAAAGAACAAAAAACAGTAAGAAGAAATAAAACTTTTAAAAAAAATTAAATAAAATTTTGTATTTTAATTGATTGATTGAAGATTGTGAAGGTAGGAAAATATTTGGTTTTTTTAATTTAATTTTATTAATATATACTACTACCATTATTTCTTACAACCAAATTTATTATAAGTCCTAATCTCTTACATCAAAATATTTGGAGCTCCAATGCAATACTTTGACGATAGAAAATAATAAAATATGCTGGTGATTTGGTAAATATGTAATATATAAAATAATACATATATTACGTTTATATTTCATGTGCAAAATAATTTTTCTATTTAAACACGACTTGAATTTCTAATAAAAAATACATACGATACTCAGTTGCAGATATAAATATATTTTTAATTCTAAGTCTAGGTTGCTGTTTCTAAATGAAACTTTTTTTTCATATATAAAACTGAAACTAAAAGCTGAAAAACTGAATAAATTATATTTTCATTAGAGTAATTTCAATAACTTAAATCTTTAGTATAGTAATCGAGATAAGATTTTTTTTTTTAATAATTTTTATATTTCAAAATAAAAAAAAACTTTTTTTAATGAATATTATTGAAAAAAAGAGAAAAATATTAGTTATTAGAACTAGAAAACCAAAATCGAAACGTGTTTCCAGGAGGTAAAATTGAATTTATATCAAAAATTTTAAAGTCATAATGTTAGCCTGAATAAGTAGTAAAATTGGTGCATCAGAATTTGAAAAAAATAATAAAATTAAAAAAGATCTTAGATTAAGTTAAGTGGAATGGAGATGATAAAGTTCAAATGATATATTGGATATTACAATTTTATTTTTGCTGTGGACGGACTTATGTAACATATTATATTATTATTAGATATTTCGTTGTACATACTTATACTGTTATAGAATATAGAGGATAACGCTCTTGTAGAGATCCAGTTCACTGACATAATATTTTACTTTTTATATTTAAAATATAATTTTTTCCATTTTTATTGAGTATCAAAAAATTTTGGAAAATTTATTTTAAAATTATTGGGTGTTTGCTAAGTGGTTTCTTTAAATTTATATTAAAAACATGCATAGTAAAAATAACATAAAAAAAAAATTTATACCATGGCAACTTATCATTAAGAACTTGTTATTTTGCCCAAGTATAATGTTTTTGTTTTTCTTTATTAAATCGATTAATTACATAATAATAATGTATTGAATATTATAAATTCTCTCTTCTCGTTAATAACATACTCATAAATATTTTTTAACATAATTTTTCTAACATAAAAGGACTTGGTTTATCACAATATGTAACACGTCTTTAACTAATTTATGCATACAAGAATTCTTTCTCAACATATATTTTAAATAACACTAATACTCGCATATAAAATTTATTTAGATCGGTCAAAGAGGAGAAAATAAGAATAACAATATTTTCTTTGACCCGACCTATATATAAAAAAAACATTTTAAATGAGTGAATTTCAGAAACGTATTACTACGAATTTGGCTAACATGTACGGAAGGTAAAAATTAAATTCAATAATGAAAATATATATTTTAACAAAAAAAAATTATATATTCTAGTCTCTTAGTACTTAATAGAACTTTTTAATTTTTTCAAAATTCTTACAGAGTTGGGACCAATCCACTTGACAAAATAAAAATTTGTTTTTGTACCGATTTGGATAAATCAGGTATGAATATTGGAAATAAAGTATATATACAGTACCTAGTACCTACATCTAAAATTCTAAAACACTGTCTAATAATTTATTAAAATTTTCCTTTGATTTCTTTTTTTTTAGTTTTAATAAATAATTTTGAAAAAAGAGGTTGGTCACAAGGTGGAGCCGATGACGATTGGAATTTTTATTGGGCTGGTGTTCAAACATGTAGAAATATATTCAGTGTTGATAGCGGTTATCGAATGCATGATAATCAGTAAGAGAATAATTTTTTTAAAACTATCTAATAGATTATCGATTATCTGTCAACTCCCAAATATATCAAGATTAGTTAATATATCAAGATTAGTTATGTACTAAAAACTAGTCTTTTTAGTATCTTATGATATTGTAAATAACTTTTTTACTGTTTTTTTCAGAATAATTAATCATTTTCCCAATCATTATGAATTATCTAGAAAAGATTTATTGGTTAAAAATATTAAAAGATATCGCAAAGATTTAGAACGAGATGGAAGTTTTTTAGCTGAAAAATCTGAACCAAATCAATCATTACCATCAAGATATTTATATTTGGATTTTATTCCAGTGACATTTGTTCTGCCAGCAGGTAAATTATGAATATTAAAAAAAAATCTTATTTTGTGATAATTATACTAGCCTCCCTCGGTTATTATACGAACTTTTTTTTTTGTACATCTAACATAAGTAATATCTGGAAAAAAAATATCTGGAAATCATTTATGTAGGTATTCATATATAATATAATATATTACTTATTGTGTAATCGAAACGGCCACAATATCCTACTGAAAATTGTCAGAAAATTTCGTCTAGTTTCAGGCCTTAGCGCAAAAATAATGTAACCTACATTTGAACTAAATTAATTTTATGTTTTTTTTTTTCAAGATTATAACATGTTCGTTGAGGAATATCGTAAAAATCCATTATCAACTTGGATTATGAAGCCGTGTGGAAAGTCACAGGGTGCTGGAATATTTTTAATTAACAAATTATCTAAATTGAAAAAATGGAGCCGTGAAGCTAAAGGACCATTTCATCCACAAATTGGAAAAGAGAGTTATGTAATTTCTAGGTGAATTTTATTTTTTAAATATTATCCATATTGTATAAAACTGAATGTATGTTTGTTTGATTGCAATTTACAAACCGGCCAACTGGTCATTACAAAACTTTTCACTTATGGGGCATGTCATAGCCACACACACCCGATTTCCGCAAAAACCACGAATATTATTTGATAGCAAGTAATTCGAAAAAACCGCGAAAACTATAAATAAAAATACGATTTTAAATACCTACCTAGGGGAGAGACATTAATTAAATATTTCTTTAACATTAAATGGTTATTATTCATTTAATTTCTAATTGTATTCATTTTTAGATATATTGATAATCCATTATTAATTGGAGGAAAAAAATTTGATTTACGGCTTTATGTTTTGGTAACATCTTTTCGTCCACTGAAAGCATATTTATTTAAATTGGGTTTTTGTCGCTTCTGTACTGTAAAGTATGACACAAGTGTAACTGAATTAGATAATATGTACGTTCATTTGACCAATGTCAGTGTTCAAAAACATGGTGTAAGTTGAGTTTTTAAATACATATAATATTAAAAACGAAAAATAATTTATTATTTTTTATAAAATTATATATAATATATAATAAATAATAATAAGAATATTTATAATAGTTCTTATATCCTCTGAAAAATTTGGAACAATTAATAGGATAAAAATATTGTATTATCTACAAAAAAAATGTTTTTCCAATTTGTAACATTTTTTGTTTTATGTTATTATCATTTTGATCAAATTTAAATAAATTATTGAATGTTTTTAGGGTGAATATAATAATTTACATGGTGGAAAATGGTCAGTTCAAAATCTTCGCCTGTACTTGGAAGGTACTCGTGGAAAAGAGACAACCGATATTTTATTTGGTGCTATTTCATGGTTAATTGTTCATTCATTGAGGGCAGTTGCTCCTGTAATGGCCTCCGATCGTCATTGTTTCGAATGTTACGGTTAGTTACCATTTGTGCATTATTATGGATAGCAGATGAATTATAAATTCATTTGATAGTTAATATCAGAAATTCAGCTGAATTTAGGAAAAAAAAAATTTAAGACCTGCTAAAGATAAATAATTTTTTTTCCAGGATATGACATTATTATTGATAATAATTTAAAACCGTGGCTTGTTGAAGTAAATGCATCACCATCATTGACATCAACAACAGTAAATGATAGAATTTTAAAATATAAACTTATAGATAACATTTTATCTGTAGTTTTGCCACCTGATGGTGTTCCCGAGTAAGTAAGCGACAAAAAATAAGTGGTTTTTTAAGTTTTAGACATGTAAAATAAATCAGTTAAAAAAAAAAATTTATTATTATAACTAAAATACTATTCGACAGTGAAAAGAAAAACTGTTCTTCTAATTGAAAGATATCAAAAATGTTAAGAATTTTTCAACAAATTTAAAATTTCTTTCTAGTGTTCGTTGGAATAAGCAACCCTCGTTAGAAAATATGGGAAATTTTGAGTTATTATTAGATGAAGAATTAGCGGCACAAGATGATCAAAATAATACAATCCAAAATTCAAAAGGAAAAAATAATTTTGGAAATCGATGGAAATAGATATGTTAATTCAAAAATCATACGTTTAGTGAAAATAAATCTTAGTGTAGAAAATGTAGTTGTAGTATAATCGTATTATATTATTTAACTAAAGAAAAAAATATTAAATATTTATATGTCTACTTTTAGTTAAATACATCTTGTCTTTTTCATAGATTATTGTCTTTTACATAGATTATTGCAAATTTTGACCCACAGTAACATGATGATGATAGCTAGTTAAGTAAAATAGTTTCGAAATAAATTTGCTCAGTGGATTAAAAAAATTCTGAAAACGAAACAATAAAAACTTTTTCAAAATAAATATGTCGGTGTCATTAAAAAAATTTTCATTTTGAATCGAAATTGAAATTAGATATTTATGTACAGTCGGATTCTATGCATGCAACGCACATATAAAAAAGTTTATTATAAATAGCGTAGTAATTTTCATATATTTTGAATTAAAAATTCCATTTAATTGGGGATGAACATACGATACGTAGGTAATTAAAGTGGTTCCATTACATTGTGTTCTTTGTAGAATTCATCTTTTTTTTTTAACGTATTTTAATAAGAGCCTTCGAGGAAAAATTAATTTCTCTTTTGAAAAGCCCACCAAAAAATTGTCAACAAAAATCATTATTTTCGTTGTGATATGTAAGTTAAATTACACATATAATATTTTTCTATGTAAATATGACTTTAAGTAACAAAAAATAATAAATGTTTATGTGAATTTTATAATTTTATGTGATATATAAAGGATATGAAAGCAATGAAGGAAAATTGGTTTATTTTTTTATATAATTATGTATATACAGTATCATGATGATATTAAGTATATATTTACACAATAAAAATATAAAATATTATTAGGCCTTCATGCTTCACCCAAAGAATTTGAAGTACATACTGAATTTCAAATTCCTAATGTATTTTGTGTTGTGAATTTCAAATACACGTCCCAGAGCCTGTGATGGCTGTCAAATTTAGATTAGGAATTTCAAATTGGTTTTGGGTGAACGGCCTATTGTAATTAATTAAAATTTTAAAGAATGCAAAATAGAATTAAAACAGGAAATGCTTTTCTCCGGAGTATTCATATGCTTTTCTCCTGAGTAATTATATTCATATGCTTTCTGTAAGCGACGTGCATGAACGGATTGAACCCTGAACATGTTGTTTTTGCATGTTCGGATTCGTTGACAAGATAAAGAAGAAATTGGTTTTTTGAGACCTTGTTATATTGGTCATCAAATTCAATAATAATCCCTAAATAAATGCCGTCGGTTGTTTTAAAAGATGGCCTACTACTCAAGAGGAAACAATTGGCCAAACGAATTCAGGTCCTCTTAAATCTAGTACTGCCTATTTTCCTTCACTTATAATTTTTAATTAGGATAATATATTCGGGACGGCGCGAACGCCATTCCCGGCTATCAAAAATTACACGCACGAGTTATCCGCATTAGGGATAATCGCGGAGGTCAACTCCATCGTAGTGCAATGACGAAGCCTCACTCCGGAGAAACCGCCTTATTGATCACGGTAACCTCTACGCCAGGTAAGTATGCTTTATTTTGGTCAGAAACACATATTTATAGTCCAAATTGTGAATAAAATCTAAGAGTTTTAAATTCAATCAAAAAGAATATAATATGTAAGTGTGTATTATGCACATACCTACTTTTATTATATATTATATGTACCTAAAATATTTTCTTTTAGACTGGTTCAAAAAAAAAATTGTAAATCTTAATCTTAGGCAACAAAACTTTTTTGGTTACTAATTTAAAAATAGTTATTAGGTACCTACATTTTGATTCAAAATGTTAAACAAAATAAAATTTAAAATAAAATAAAAATAGTAGTGGAATTTAAGACGTAAAATTTTATTCAAAATTTTGTGGAAAAAAATTTTAATATCATATAAATTTGAAGAGTATTTTTTCTTGAACAGGCTGTTTAAAACGTATAAGAAATATATATGTCATTTTTATGTAAACAAAAAGCGCATGAGAATAAAAGAACATAAAAAGTAGCAGTGTGTTAACAAAATGTTTTAAAAATTGTGTATATTGTTTTGACATTTCTTTGTATACTTTTTTTTTTAGATAGTTTATCAAACTAATTTTAATTTGTGTTGAAATTTAATTTACATTTATATTTATATCCTTGAAATCAACAACTTCAAGGTACAAAAATCAACGTTATTTCTAAAATAATGTTCCTCATTATAATTCAAAAAAGTCTTTCTATCGCCAACGGCCATACCATGTTGAACACACCGGTTCTCGTCTGATCACCGAAGTTAAGCAACATCGGGCGTGGTTAGTACTTAGATGGGTGACCGCTTGGGAACACCGCGTGTTGTTGGTAACTTTTTGCTAATTTTATATACTGGATTGGAAGATTAAATAACTTTAGATGAATTATCAAACTAATTTTAATTTGTGTTCAAATTTAATTCAGATTTACCCTTGAAGTTAATCAACAACTTCAAGGTATAAAAATCAACATTATTCTAAAATATTGTTCCTCATTATAATTCAAAAATGTCTTTCTATCGCCAACGGCCATACCATGTTGAACACACCGGTTCTCGTCTGATCACCGAAGTTAAGCAACATCGGGCGTGGTTAGTACTTAGATGGGTGACCGCTTGGGAACACCGCGTGTTGTTGGTAACTTTTTGCTAATTTTATACTGGATTGGAAGAATAAATAACTTTAGATGAATTATCAAACTAATTTTAATTTTGTGTTCAAATTTAATTCAGATTTATACCCGCCTTAAAATGAATGATATACTTTGTTGTAAATAATTTTTTAATAAAAAAGTATAAATTGGAAAGGTTGTGTTATCGCCAAAGACAATACAATGTTGAATACACCGGTTATTGTCTGATAACCGAAGTTAAACAAGAGCGATTAGTAGATGGTTGGTTGACCGTTTCCGCTTGACAAATCGAAATGTTGTTGGAAATATACAATAATATAGCAGGATATTTAATATTATACACATACAATAATTCACCTTCAAAATAAAACAAAAAAAATCGTTTTACAGATTTTATTTATGAATTTCCTATTTTTTTTAAATCATTTTAAATACAAAAATTTTTATAATTTACAATAATTAAACGTTTTAAAAAAATAATAAAATTATTATCAAAATTAATCTTAACTAAGTATATCTAAGTTTGATTTAAAAATATTTATTCAATATATGTATTTAGGTTACTTCTACGACAAGCTTAGTTTTTCTTTAATTAATAGAATAAGGTTTTTACCAAGAATTTAATATAAAATTAAAAATTATGTCAATAAAATAATTCGAGATAAGCAAAGCTACCTTACAAGTTAAAGTTACTAATCATTTTTGGGCTAAACCTTACTTTTCTTAACTAAAAATAATTTAAAAACTAATGTTAGCCAATGTAATTAAATTTGTTTTTTGATAAAATATTGAACTAGATTTTTGATACTAAATTGTACGTACGTATTGAGAAACATTATGTCGCCAAATTTAAAATAAGGCATACTTACACTTAATTATTCGTTTAATCTTATAATTAAAAAATTTTAAAAGTACATAAAAAACATGAACATTTTAGAGTTGAACGGAAATATTGAATTATAAGTTTTTTTATAGCAAATTTATAACTTATACACATCTTATTTTCTTTCTAAACTAATTAATTGGACGGAAACAACCTCTATTAAAAAATTTCTAAAAATGTATAAAAAAATTTCTTACGGAGTTGGACGGAAAAGTTAAATTATAATTCTTAAAATAAATCGAATTCATAAATTTAATCGTTCTTATTTACTCTTATTATATAAAAGTTTCTAAACTAGTTAAAAAGGCTTATTTGAAATTGGACGGAAACATTGAATTGTTTTATCTCAAATTAAAGTCTATGGCATAATTAAGATTAAATTAAATAAAACTAATATGAAAAATTTTGAAATTATAAATAGAGATGGAGCGTTATTAGCTTTATAAAAGTCCCAATCGAAAACTAGCTTAACATTTTCGGTTTCTAACCAGGGATTTTCACCATCATCGAAATGCATTGGACATTGATCTCTTTCTCTTTCATATTCTGTCATATCAATAGCAACAGCAGCTCCTTCACTATAATTCCATGATCCAACATCTTGTTTTAAATTACAGAAAGCTCCAACGGCTAAAAAACAGAGAATAAACGTAGTTACATTACTATATAAGAAAATTATACTTGACTCCGCTGAGGTGTAATATTTCGATTCAAGTAGCACTAATGAAATTAATTTTAAAAGAGAGAAACAGGGTCGAAAAAATACAATAATTAGCAGTTATAAAATAGTGCAGTGAACTTCAAAAATCCAAGAACACTTCGGAAGGTTGCCGTTTGAATCATAATAGTTTCCACAATTATTATTTTAACCATAAAATATTAATATTATTAGTTTATTCACCTTGAGACATAAGAACACGATTCAAATCGGCACGTTGATAAACCCAACATCTGTATCTTGAAAGAGGATCTAAATCATCATAAGTTATTAAATATGATCTTAAATTTTCCTTCCAAAAACCAATACATTTCATTCTATAATCGGGATCACCTGAAATAAAAAAAAAATATTTAATAAACAAACACTATATGAATTAAAATATTTGTACTGTAAATATCAACAGGTAAGCCCTGCTTGTCAACGGATAAGCAATAATTTTCATCAACAGCCATTTCTTTTTGATCTGTATCGCAAACAGATAAATCAGATATATTTTGTTTACAATGAATGTCTGGCCTCGGACTCAAAGTAACACCACCCAAAATTCTAAAAATAAAATTAAAATCATTAAAAAAAAAATTATAACATTAAAAATAAAAAATTTTACCTTGTTTTAAATGGATGTTCACCATTTTGGGTGAAATTAAATTTACCCGCTACTGGACAACGAACAGGGACAGGATTTTTTGCTAAAAATAAATCATAACGCCAAGCTTCTTTATTAGGAAATTGTACCCACGAACACACGGTACTGAAATCATCTATTATTACAGCCAAACCTTTTCTATAACGAATAATATTATGATGTCTAGGCATAAAATCAAAGCAAACGTAATCTTTTTGACTATAAGAAACAAAACAAAATTAATTTTAAGATATTTTAATTTTAATATAAGAAAACGTACCATCCATCAACTGTCAATCTTGCCATCATAATCCGCGTATCTCTTTGTTCACGACAAACATAAATTGTTCTACGATAACGAGATCTGTCGGGATAATAAGTTTCAATAATATGTGTTTCATTAACAAACACATCTGCGTCGATGTTTGCGGTATTAACCCAATCACCGCTAAAATTTTGCGGCAATCTACAACCTGCTTCTACTACCTCCGCTTTAACTGGATCTAATTTTAAACGTTCTGGGGAGTTTTCAGGTGTCTTTAGAGTATTACATTCAGCAGTTATTGATACACCAATATACAAATCATCATCTCGATTTTTCAAAAAACATCTGTATTTTTCATCTTTTCGACTTTCCTTTGTATTTGCTACAGCAAAATAATGATTTTTCCCAACAAACCAATCACCTAAACAACTGAATTCAACAATACCGGTGAATGTTCCTTCCATTCCCTGGCACTGATGATATGAAATATTGAATTTTTGGTTTTGTATTAAAAATTGACTTCCTGCTGCTTGACACGATTGTATTCTAGCTTCTTGGCGATCACAAACACCTGTAAATCGGAATCGATTCTAAAAAAAAAAATTATTTCAAAAAAATTGTTTTTAAATCATCATAGCACAAGGAAATTATTATTTATAAAATATTCCAAGTTATTAAAATATAAATATATTTACAGTTATTTAAAGAAAATGAATAAAAATGATAAAATTGTAACCTGATATGTAAAATGCCAAACACCTTCTAGTGAGCTTCTACAATTTATGGGAATGTAATTCTCATTAAATAATGTTATTAATTGTTGATCATCTTTAATGCCCTTGCAAACATTTTCAGCAGTGGGTTCTTCATTAGACGACAGGGATACACAGGGACCTGAAAAATTTAAAAAAAACAATAATTTACTTCATATTGTATGTGTATAACGTTTAATGAAATAATCCAATATGTTTTATTTTGTAGATATTTCGAAGAATATTTCTGAGAAAGATGTGGAATAACATAATCTTTTTTTCACAATTTGAGGATATCTTGATTTAGAGACATAAAAAATTTAGGAAATTTTTTATCAAATTTATTTCAAAATTCTTACTTTCATATTTTTCAAATACATTCAAAGTTCGTGGAAATGTTTTAACACAATGATAACAATTTTCTGCTTTATCTTTAAAAATGAAAATATAATCGGCTCCGTTATGTTCCATGTTAACACAATAACCTAAAATATAAGTTAATAACAAATTATTCTTCCTAACTAAATTATAAATATAAAATTTTGGATTAACCTCGTTGTGACATCGAATTTGCATCTATTACAGTCAATGTTGGCCTGAAAATTAAAAATAATATTTAGTTTTGAATTCACTAAATTGGCAGAGAAATCTAAACCTAAGGACATTTTGTTTAATTTACGAATGCGAAGTTATCCACAGTAGTTATCCACGAAGTTATCCACGGTAGTTATCCACAAAAACTACACGAAAGGCTTCCTATCCCGTAGTTGCTCATACATTTCTGTGATCTTGTATAACTACCAAGGATAACTTCAAACCAGTTTTAATTTTGTACAGTAACATTATTTAGAGAATTTAAACTCACCGTCCAAGCTCCCACGAAAACCATGAACCACGTAGAATTTGTGGCATTTGACATTGTCCAGTAACATTATAAACTGAAAAAAAAAAATTAGAAATTTGTAAAATTTAGGAAAAATTGAGAAAAAACAAAAGGTAATAAGTATTAATCGTCAAAAAATTGTAACATGGACTTTGGTCAGGCAGGCCTCTACCAAAAAGAATTCCAAATTGCAAAAATGTCTTTCGGTGGCCGCAGAGAGCTCAAACTTCTGCAATTTTTTCAATGTTAAAAGAATGGCCTCTGATTAGAATCAGATACAAATTGAATGAACACTTTATTGAATTTTAAGGTCTAGAAACTAGAAGTGATAAAAATTAACAAATTTATCTTTTCAAGCTCATTAATATAGTTTTTTAAAACTTTTTTTTTCAAACGAGAAATTATTCACTTTTTTTTTAAAGTTAATTAAGCACTGATGACTTAGATCGCGAATTTCAACATGAATCATGGGTGTGGCTTATAATTTTGCTTAGTTTTGCTTTCTATTCTAACTGATGAAATTAATTTAAAAAAATTTTTATCATACCAATTTTCAAAAAAATTAAAATATATAAATTTGTTTGCATTATCTTGTTTTTTTAAATATATTTTTTTTACGTTAAAATTTTAATTTCTCATAACAAAATTATAAAATAGAATATTTTACTTTTTTTTTATAATAACAAAAAAACAATGAATGAAATGAACGAACGATGGAATTTGACAGTTATTGACAATTGTTTTGTAAATAAAAAAGTTAAAAGCAAGCTGCAAGATGGAAACAATTTATCCAGGTATGTTGGTTGGTCGTGTGAGAAATCATCTGATTTTAATTACAAATTTGAAAATGCGAAACCAGCAAAAAAATTATTTCGTTCTAATTTCCTCTTTCTTTATTTTTTTTCTTTTAAAAAATATTTCGAATTGTTCCTTTTGTTTACTTTTTGACACCGACAATTTATTTTCTGTTTTTTTTTTAACTTTAAAATCTTGTCTCCACTTCAGGTTCAAAGTAGTGTTAAACTTGTTTAAAACTACAAGCGTATACACTACAAATTCTATGTTTACTTTGACATGAAGAAAAAAAAAATTGTTTGTAAACTTTTAATATTATATTTTGCTTTCAAATATTTTTATTATATTTTGCTTCAAATATTTTTATTTACATATTTTTGACAACCGGTTGATTTTTTGTATTTTTTTTCCAATTTTTTATTCATCCAACAAAAAGGGTGCCATATTGAGTGAAAATTTCTTAAAAAATTGTGAATTTGTATGGATGGCACCCCTAAATTTTAGTAGTTTTGGACAAAACTTATTACAAACAACTTCAAATTTTTATATGGACAAAACTACTTTAAACGAAGAACGAAACTATTTTCCTGTGTAAAACACGTTTCACACTGAAGTGGAGACAGCACTTAAAGTATGATTTTTTCTGCAAATTCATGGTTGGTAATACCGTATCTGCACTTGTCTGCAAAGGATTATTCCTAAGGCCACCTTAACGAAACCCGTACACGCTCTATTTTTTGACACTTAAAAAAAAAGATGTGTAAACAAACTCTTTTTTATCTTGTTTATTTAGGCTTAGTATGCTGACAAAAAAAAAGTAGTACGCTGTGGAAAAAAATGAGATTTTGCATATACATTTTTTCTGCTGAAAAATGTTTGAAAAGTTTTTTTTTTAGTTTTTGCTTTGTAGTACGCTGATAAAAAAAAAAAAAATGTTTACTGGGTGACAAAAAATCTATTTTGCAGCTGCTTTTTTGCAAATATTTTTCTACCCAGGAAGATAAATGATTGCAAAAACTTGACATTACAAAAAAAAGTTTGTTTGATTTGTTTATTATTGGGTTAGAATAATAAAAAATTAGTAAAAATAATCAGTTGCTTGTGTCAAATAGTTGTCAAAATTTATCAAACATTTTTCAGATATTTTTCAGATATTTTTCAGTGATATTTTTTGCAAGCATTTTTTTTTGACAGCGTACTAAGCCTTAAGGCAGAAAAAAGCAAGGAAAAAGCAGAAAAGTTGGCAATTATAATGTCTGCAAACTGACTTTTTTTGTCTGCAAACTAACTTTTTTTGTCTGCAAATGGCCTTTTACG
Organism: Hybos culiciformis; assembly: GCA_964007475.1. Taxonomy (NCBI): domain Eukaryota; kingdom Metazoa; phylum Arthropoda; class Insecta; order Diptera; family Hybotidae; genus Hybos; species Hybos culiciformis. Next base: position 47,926,472 of record OZ023274.1, on the reverse strand, counting down.
CAAAGGTTAGTTTTTTTTTTTCCTTTTTTTTTGTATGACAAAGGTCTGTTCACAGGTTAGTTAACAGGTCAGTTCCGCTCTAAGGTCAGTTTGAGGGTCCAAGTGCAGATAAGGTATTTAACACGACGTATGTCCCCAAATTTTTTGCAAAAAAATTCCGCTAACATCGCACTGCAATCTAAAATCTTAGTGTCAAAAAAAAGAATATTTTTAGATTTTTAGAATACTTTCACTTTATTTTACAACAAAAAACAAATAAAATGAAAATTTTAAAATTTTCTAATTAAATTTTTCAAAATTTTTTTTTTTTTTTAGTTTCATAAGTCATAAGAAAGATAAAAAAATTTAAAAAATCTATTTTTCGATAATTTTTTTCTGTTTTTCTTTAATAATAATAGGTACTCCCACATCCAAACCAAAATTTAAAAAGTTAAAAAAAAAATTTCTATAAAAAAAAAAAAATTAAATAAATTTAATTTTTTTTTTTTTTAAATGCATTTTAATAAAGAACATTTAATTAAGTTTTCAAATGAAATAAAAAATTTTGATAAAAAAGGCGTTTTATTTATCAAAGAGAAATCAATTGAAAATTATTTTTTTCGTACATATAAATTTACATTTGAACAGCGTTTCTTTAAATTATATGGAAATTTATTATTTTATTTAGAAAATGTTAAAGAGGAATCAACGCCCAGAGATTTAATAATATTAGAAAATTTTCGAATATTATTAGATGATGATGATGGTCATCCCCTGCAGCAGGCAATTAAATCAGCTGCTGCTGAAGTGGGAGCGGCAACAGCAACAACACAGCCTAGATATCGATTTTTAATTGAATTTCTTGGTGGCAGTGAAACTCATTTTTTTGGTTGCAATACAGAATTTGAACGTCAAGATTGGATTCAGAGATTACAAAATGCCAGCCGTAGTAATCTTGATAGGCAAATAAATTATTATCAAAATGAAATTAATAAATTGTTATTGAAAGATAAAGAAAACTGTGCAGCAGTAACTGATGATGATAATGTTTTGCCACAAAAAATGAAAGAAAAGAACATCAGTAGTAGCAGCACTACACTACTATCTGCAGACAGTTTTTTAACTAATTTAGATAATTCAATTTCGATTGAAACATCAATCGCCTGCGATCATTTAACATTGACAAATGGAAGAATATCAAATTTAAATCCAATGATTTTAATTCAATATCAAAATCTATTAAAATTATGGATTGATTTAGGTAAAACTGAAATTATTGAATCATGTTCTAATCCAAAATTTCAATGTACATGCAATTTATTGGCATCATCATCATCCGAATCTGTAATTGATCAGTTACGAGCCGAAACAATGATTCGCTTTAATTTATATAATGCCAATTTAAAAGATAAACGTAATTCAAAATTTTTGGGTTTTACTGAAATTAAATTGAGCACTATTTTTGATACCAAAAAATTTCGTATTCCATTATTATCGTCAGACGTTAATGACGATACACCAATAGGCTTCATAACAATTGATTCATATTCTATTCCAAACAAATTATCATCTAATAATAATTTATTAGACAATTGGTTGTGCAATAAATTCTCAAAATCATATCAGTTTTTATGTTCTGCAATTCCTGTACCAAAAAAAATAATTATTAACAATAATGCCAAAGAGCTAACATCAAATCAAACTGAAATCAATTCATTAGATGAATTTCAAAAACCAAATATTAATATAAATGATTTAATAAATTTTTCTACTGATGATGTCGCCGATAATACAGCATCCTCAAGTAATGAAAATTCCGATAATAGTGATCCCATTATTGAACAACTTCAGCATTCTAGAATAAATCGAAATATTCAAAATGTTCATGAATTAAATGAAAATTTATTAAATGTTCATGAAGAAATGGTTGAATTTAAAATGGGCATTAAAATACCATTAGAATTTTTAAGGAATACAATAAATTTTGAACTTGATATAATTAAAAATCTATTAATTCTAGGTGAATTAACAGATAATTGGAGTGAAAAACAAACAAATCTAATTCGTTTGCATGTGGCATTTATAAAACAGAAATTAATTTCAGTGGAAAATTTGATTGCGTTTGAAAATGATAATAACGAACAATTTTTTAAAAAATCAACAAATCGAAATATTAAACCATTAGAATTTATACCAATAAATTTACATTGTAATTACTTATATTGTTGTTATCGTAATAATGAATCGAAATGGAATTTAAGTCATTGCGGAATAACAGTTGGAGCATTCACAATGCACGTACCGCTGTCAACATCACAACAAAAATCAACTGGTGGCTTGGCAGCATTACTTAATAACGAGCATTTACAAAGAATGCGAACAAAATATGATCAAATATATAGTAAAATCAATTATCTAGAATCATTTTCAACAGAAATTTTGAGTTTTTTGAATACAGAACCTGATGCGGCAACTGACGATAAATTAAAAAATTTCAATTCAAATGAATTTTTAATAAAAACAAAATTTTTATTAAATTTCCTTGATAAAAATGATCTTGATCCAACTATGTTATTTTTAACTACAAACCGTATTGGTTTTAGTTCAGAAAAATTTTCCGAAAAACTCATTGAATATGGCTTAGACTTATCTTATTTTCAACGGGAAGAGTTTTCAACTACAACAAGACTATCTAATGATGAAAATAAAATTAATGTTAAATCTACTCACGATTCCAGCAGTTGTTCAAATTATCAAAATTTGTCGAATGATGATGACATGATTTTTATACCTGAGAAAATTTTGTTAAACACAAATAAATTAATTGAAACTTTATCGAAATTTTCAAACAGCAATGCTGATTATAAAAATAATTTATTAGAATTATTAGAGATTGTTGAAAATTTTAGAAAGTTATTAAAAATTTTCATTGGTGTCAAATATCTAACTGAAGAAAATTTAGAATTATGTAAACTAAATCTAGAAATTAGGTACAGAGAAAATGTATGTATGTCACAAGCCTTAACTACTTTAATTAATGGCCTATTGATAAAACTTTGGACTTTAGATGATAATGAAAATTTTTTTAATGATTTAAAACTAGTAGGCGAATGTTTGGTTTATTTTGAAGGGCTTCTATCGCTATATGGCGCTGAGCTGGATATGTTCGGTGATATGTCAGCAACAATAAGAAATTTAATTAAATATCAATTTTATTTCACTTCCGAAAATTTTAGAATTGATAATTTTAAAATATTTATACCAGTTCCAACAATTGTACTTAAAACGTTTCCAGAAAATTTTAAATTCAAAATTGTGCCAATATTTTTCAATGTCGGTATTAATGAAACCGCAAATTTATCAGATAGCCTTGGTTATTCTAAGGATCAGCACATATCAAATTTATTAAATTTAAAACAATTGAAAGAGTTTTGTTTGAATGATGTCATTTATGAGCGAGTTCATGCAGATTTAAAACAATTAGAACGGGAAATTCATTCAAATTATTCAAAAAATATTAAAATTTTTGAATATGCACAGATGATAACACGAAAATTAAATGGAATTAGAGTGACATCATGTAAAAGTGCCAAAGATCGAACTGGAATGAGTGTAACTTTAGAAGAGTATAGAATTTTACAAAAAAATTATAATGTCATTGAGGATGTAAAAATCCTAAATAATTTAAGATCAGAAGGAACACGAATGTTTAACGTTTACAAAAACATTGGAAAAAAGAAATATGCTTTTAATATAATTCAATTAGCAACATTACCAACTTTGTACAGACCACCAAATCATATTTGTGGGAAGGCAGAAACTTAACAAATTAGAAAAATTAATATAAAATTAATGTTACTTACATTTTTTTGTTGATAAATGGTTATGGGAATTATAATTTAAATAGGTAGGTCTTATTATTTCAATTAATAAATTTAGATATATATTAGATTTTTATGCAATGACATTAGAATAAAATTATTTCTTTTACAAACAACTTATTCTATTTTTCTTTTCAGTTTTATATCCATTAAATAGTTAATTATGTCATTTAAGAAGATTATTTAAAATTGATGCAAAAATCGTTCAAAGTCAGTAAATATTGAAATTTGAGAAATTAATATTTCAAAATCATAGCAAAATAATAGTCGTGAGAATAAAACAAGAAAAAATGGATATTCATCAGAGTTACAGTTAATTTAATTTTATAATTGATCTATATTAAATATTACAATTTAGACATGAAAAGATAAAAATTGATTCATTTTAAAACTACATACATACCTGTCACTTATTTTATAAAAGAATGGTTTTAAAGCAGAAGTGCCATGAATTAAAATATTTCTTAAAATGTGCTTAATATTATTTAATTAATAGTTTTTTTTTAAATCATCATACTAAAAAAAAGTATGTACTCACTTTTTCGCTTCAACATAGCAAAAATTGTATTAAGTATTTTAGAGACAGATTAAAGAGCATTATATTTCGATTGCCAAATATTTATTTCTGAATTATTAATTGATTCAAAAATTTGATGTCGCCGAAGAAAAAAGTTGAAATATTGTTATAATTAAGAAATTTTATTTATTTTTTAACTTTGTTATAATAAAGATTATATTTTTTTAATAATAAAAAATTAAAGTTTTTGAAAAATATTAAGTTTTTCTAATATTTTTATAATAAACCATTTTAATTATAATCCTTTCTCTAATTAATTAGAATCGATCTTAAAAATATGATGAAAACCCTAATCTCAAATGCTATTTTGATGAAATTCAATTAATAATCATTTCTAGATTCAGTTCCAGTTTAATTAACGAGAAAGATCTTATTAAAAGACTTTTAAGTTTATTTTTTATTTATTCAAGAATACATCTATTAATTTTAATTTACACAAAACCAAAAAAAAATTGTCATTCATAATCTCAATTAATGAATTACTATCCAACGTGAACAACTTACTACAATTTTATTCTCCTTTGCATCGAAGATAAATTAAAAATTTATATTAATATAAATCATATCAAAAAAAAATTTCATTATAGGATTTTACTGAGATTCTAGTTTTTGAAACCAACACAAAAATTACCAAGTATGTACAAAGTAATATTAAATATATTCAACTTTAAAATAAATACTTGTCACATTCATAAGTGGCAATGGCAATTCGCAACTATTTAATAATTCCGTCAAAAAGCGAAGATTATAAAAAAAATTAAGTTAGGAGAAATTAAAATCGTTTATCTCATTTGGGATGTGAAAGTAAGAAGGCTTATTCTAAAATTCAAATAAGTTAACGAATAGTATTTAAAATTTATGTAATAATGTAATGTATGTATTTTCAAAAATAATGCATAGTTTATAAATAACATTTCAGAAAGTGAAAAAAGAAAAGATTAGTTCTGTTATATTAAATTATATAGTTTTTTGTTTATTCTTGATGGAAAATTTGATGCAAGTTAGTTGTTTAATAATTTTTTGAAAGATTCTTAGAATATTTATAATTCAATAATAAAAATTATGAACATTATGATAAAAAAAAATTATTCGTTCGCGGTTTCTTTTCCTGATATAACTTCAAACTTGAAACCATAATTATATTTTTGCAATTCAGTGACCATACTAGTTTTAGCGAAACAAGCTCCAGGCGGATATACACCTCCAGTAGATGGAATTTTATTATTTTCGGTCAAAATCAATTTTGCGGAGATTAAAAGTGCTACTGTGGTTGCACCATATCCAGGATTATTTCCTAAAAAAAAAAACGCAATTAAAAAAAATTTTCCCTCATGGATGAATTACGTAAATACGTTTTTTTTATAACTCAAAAAAATACCTGATACTTTCGTTATCATAACTTTTGTTGGTGGTTCTATATATTCATCAGTTGGTTCTGCTAGTTTCTGATTTTCAGGCCAACCTTTAGCAACAAATGTCATTGAAAATTTAGTTCTATCCATTTTTTCTTCGGGTGGACCTTCGTGAGATATCATACCGCCTGAAAACACTTTTGGATAACTTAACAACAGTTTTCGTCCCATGGAAAATTTCGTAAGAAGTCCAAATATTACTCCGAAAAAGCCCACTAGAATTGTAGCAATTAATGACGGGAATCCAACATATGCTCTCATTTGAATTGGTCTCTTTTTATCATTCTCAAAGAGTATTCGTTGTGATCTCATGACAACGGAACGATCACTTCCAGGAAATGGGAGGCAATATTTATTAATTACTTCGGATTTATGAATTATAGATCGATTTTCCAACTTTGGTTGCATAGAAGGTAATCTAGTTTTAAATAATTTTGAACGAATTCCTCGCAATTCATCAGCATGGGCTAATCCATATACTGCTGATTCCCAAGTACCATAATGAATTGAAGCACCACTTTTATCCCCACCGGATTGCCATGATTCCAAATAAGTTTCAATTGAATTAACGACACCGTCAAAATGATTTTCAGTGAAAACTGTACCCAAATCGGCAGGAATAGAATCAAATCCACAAGCAGAAACTATGTAAACACCTTTTTCCTTTGCTAAATCATTATATTTTAATTGCATAGATTCCATGTACTGAGGTTCTCCACTTACATCAACATGATGAGTTCCTGATTCAACACAAGCTTTAACAACTTGCTCACCAAAAAATCTATAAGGTCCACAGCAATTGACAACAATTCTACATTTAGAGGCCATTTCTTTTAAAGCTTCTTCATCCTTTATGTCGGCGATTATTGTTGGAACTTCAGATAAATCTTTTTCAACCGAATCACCTACTTCTTTTAACATCAGACTTAACTTTTCCTAAAAAAAAAAAAAATCAGTATAAAAAGTTTGTAACGCAAGCACTTAAGTACTTCTGAATTATCTCAATATTATAAGAAAATTTGTAAAAAAAAAATCTTATTCTGCTGAATTTTATTAGTTATCTAATTATCTTATATTGAATATAAAGCACTAGATATATTACCTTATTTCGACCAGCAATTCCCCATTTCATATCTTTTAATACGTCAACAGCATTTTTTACTGCCATTTTCCCTGTGAAGCCTGTTGCCCCAAAAATAATACAATCCAATTCTCGACTAAGCATTTTTTTTATTAATTGTGATCTAGTTAAGTTGAAAACAAACAAATTCCTGAAAAGCAAAAATTTCGAAGACATTATAAATTGGTTGAAAAAAAAAAAACAAAAAAATATTTAAATTAAAAACAAAAGGCTAAAGTTCAATAATTTCATGATTATTAAGATACTTGGGATGTGTCATGTCCATGCTTAAAGAATTCCAATGAGAAAAATATTAAATCGTTGAACGTTGAACTTATTTACATTTTGTATTATATTATGAAGATAAATCAAAATAAAATTATATATACCGACCTACATGAAAATGTAAAATTTTAATTCTTTCTAAGCCTACGTATGATTAGAATTTTTTTTTTTTATACAAAAACGGATTTAAAATGCAATTTAAAAATTTAAGATATTTAACTAATTAATGAAAATTTTATATACAATGTTTATAATACCTATGTAGAAAAAAAAAAATTAATAAATTAATTGATTTTATTTATAAAAATAACTTTCGCTGTATATACCGTGATATAAAAATCAATACAATTTTGTTACTGTACTGAGTTTATACCTGTGTATTTTTAAGAAATACAACCAAAAAATGGATGTTATATAAAATGAAATGTTTTTACTTATTGTTGTTTATATAATGTTAATATGTATATAGTGCGTTTCATACGTTTTACATAATATAAAAGCAATAAGTTTTCAATTTTTTTGTTCATTTTAATATTTTTACATTTTTCCTAAGTTTCATAAGTTTTTCTCATTCACATTTAGAGGGACCTTCTGATGCAACTTTTTGGTGTTATAAAAGAAAAAAAATTTCAAATTTAATTTTGAGAACCAAAAATGTAAAAATGTTGAACAAAAAATGTGAAAACAGAGTAGTTCTATATACATGAAACGGGCTGTATAACTGAATATATATATATAACTGAAAAAAAAAATTTTCCTACTGGACCTTGACCTTAAACTTATGATTAGTTTCATATAAAAATAACGAGGAGAGTAAAATAAAAACCGATTAGATATAAAATCGATGTGAATAAACGCTGTTTAATAGCAGACTCAATGGGATCATTCTCTGTATAGAGACATAAGTTTCTATAAGTAATTAGTGCCTTATAATCTGTTTTAAATGCATTTTGTTAGGTACAAAATGTTCCGTTAACACGAAATGTTCTTAAAGAGGAGATAAGGCTTTATTATTAGGAATTAATATACAATTAATTTTGATAAGTCATACAATTATTGGCTATACAATTAATTTCGATAAGTCTTTAAGATAATATATAGAGACATTTATATAACTTGTACATTTCAATTAGATATTTCGTCAAAGTTAAGAAACACTGTATACTAATATTTACATTGATGATAATTTTCACATATAAGTAGTTTTTGTTCTTTAAGATAACAATTTTTCGATGACGTTTTTATTTTATAAAATTTCCGAATATTTATTGTGAAATTTTATATTTTATGCTCTCAATAATTTTGTTTTTAACAAAAATTATTAAGCGATAATATTTCGATATGTGAACAATACACATTTGTAGATTAAAAAAACAACACCTCAAAATAAAATCAGAACCTTGTGGCACCTGGAATAGAACATCGCTAGTGTTAAAAAACTTAAAACATTAATTTTTGATCGCTGTTCGCACTGTCGAACAGTTTAAAAAACTTAAATAAAATACCAGAAATAACGTACTTAGCTTTTCCAAAAAAAAAAAATGTAAGACCTTTTTTCCAACTTCATTACGAATGTCTAAATTAGGTGATTCTAAATTTTAAATATGTATATGTATTCTTTTTTTTCGCTAATGGTTATATAGTGTAGGGGGGAAATAAAAATTTTTATTTATCTTATTTTTACACTTGAACTTTATTCATTATTCATTGAATAATAAAATGTAATTATCAAAAATATAAATTATGTTTTAATAATGTGTCATGATTTATTAAAAATTGAAATCCAATTTTTTTTTTGTTTTCGAAAGGAATAAATTAATATGATAATAAAGTATAATGTATACTACGATAAGTTATATAATACAAGTAAAACAATGAGTAGGTATATTGTTCAAAATTTCTCCTTATGAAGATGATAATTTTAATTTTTTATGTTTTGTTGGAACTTTCAAAAGAAAAAATTATTCAGAGAAACTATGGGGTTTGAATACGCTTCGGATTTTTTTTTTTATATAAGAGACCGCAACTAAACTGACAATTTTTTTTTTTTTTTTAATATAAGAATAAAATGTTGGTGAAACTAAATTATAATTTATTTCACTGCTGAAGTTATATCAATAATTTTGTTTTATTTGACTTTGATAGTTGAGTGAGACCACATAATGTTGTTATTTATAAATTCCGCTTTATCAGTAAATTCAAACAATTTAAAAATATTTTTTTGTTTCAAATTAATAAAGTTTCCATAATAAAATATTATATATACATAATATGTGTGCAGTGGTATTTAGATATTTTTACCCCCTATACTATGTGATATGATTTTACGTCCGATTTAGTTGGCGAAACAAATTAGAATAAAAACAACATTTCAGTAAATTATTGTCAAGATTTTCTTGATGGCAGTGCTGCAGAAGTTAAAAATTTTTCAAATAGTATTCTGCGATCTTAAAGAATTTTGAAGGTACATGCATGTATGGTACATGAATGTAATTTGCTGTTAATTTCACTGAAGCTGAAGGAACATTCAGCACAATCAAAAAACATCATAAATAATAAATGAAATTATTTACTAACAGAGAAAACAAGTCGTTTTAATGATAATTATAATTTAATATGAAGATCTATGAAAGAATTTGACGCTGTGGTTGCGATAGAGGATTTGTAAAAAAAGCAACCCAACTTCACCTCGCTAAAACCAAAATTGAATACATTAGATTTTAATATTATTTGGTTTTTATTATATGTACCTACGCATTTAATAACAATGTGTAGGTTCTTGTAAAAATAAGTTTCTCATAGTCTTTTCTTGCGTCCTTACGTTATTCAAAAATTTCGAGTATATAGGAGTTACATCTTTTTTATTTTGCGATAAAAACTAGATAAAACCAGAGATTAAGAATACACAGTGTATTCTTAATCTATGATAAAACGTACTTTAATTTAGTACAAGTTATAAATAATAATAACTGATAAAAAAAATTATAAAATTTAAAAAACATAAAATTAAGCGATAGGGGCTTGGTAATAATTTTATATTGACTTTTCATAAAAGGGGAAGAAGACACTATGACTTCATTTATTAAATATTTTATAGATTATTTCAAGGTTCAAATAAGCAGAAAAGAATATGATCAAGGACATAAGATTTTTTTTAATTTATGAAATTATAAATTTCGAAAATAAAATTATATGTAGTTTTTTAATAGCAGATTTTCCCTTTAAAATAAACTAATTTTGAAGGAAAAATTATCTACCTACCCCAATTCAACATAATGTATCTTTTAAATAAAAACTATTGAAAATATATTAATTGATTAAACAAGTAAAAATAGTAGCTACATATTTATATTGCTTCTGAGATTCTAAAAATACTAATGAGTCATAATATATGTACATATGTGTATTTTATGTGCACGAACAACATACATTTTCTGTTATGTTAATGGAAGAACCAATATAAAAATGAATGAATGCTATATATTGTTTTTCTTTTTTATTGCTTCCAGATTTGAGAAAAATAAAATAAAAAAATCACAAATGGTAATGGAATATAAAAAAAAATGGGCTGGGTAGATAGGTACTAGCTATATAATATAATATACATATTTTGTGACTAGGTATCTACTTTTATTTCATTCTTTCTTTTTCAAAAATGATCTTTAAATATAATCCAATTATTCTTAAAAAAAACATATTCACAAGACATTCCGAGCATTCCAAAGGCGACAATTATAATCAATTATAATCAAAAAATCGATTTAGTTTAGGAATAACCACACATTTCCTTTTCGATTCGTTATTTATGTGTAGAATATATGAAATTCTAATTTTAAAATGAATATTACTAAATTAAGTTATTTAAATATAAATTATATATTTGGTTAACAGTAAAATGAAAATTAACCACTTTATCGAATTTTTTTTTTAATTTTATTTTAATTTTTCCCCAACATGAATTTTTTTTATTAACACTTACGTGTGAAACTCCAAAAACTTCCAGCAACAGAATAAATTTTCTTTAAAAATGAATTTATTTTTTACTTCACAACTCTATTGTTGTTATTTTGTAAATGATGAATAAGTTGAATTATGATAATATAAAATGCCGGTAAGAAAAAATATTATATGAAAAAAATAATTATATTAAATTACGTTGTTGTCGTCGTACCCACTCGGTCAGGCAAACACAAATGTACTGCAGAATCGATAATAAAATAATACCGAATATGAAGAAAAAAAATAAAAATACATTCAAGAAAGAAACAAAAAATTAAATTGGATTTTTTTTTGTAGGAAGTTATTATACTGGTTCTGTTTCAATTTTCCTTCTTAAACACTTTAAAAATGAATTTCATTATGTTATAGGAAGAGAAGACCATTTCACGAAGCACTAAAGTTACTTTGAAGTAGGGTCTAAAATTAAAAAAGTACTAGTAAGTAAATTAAACTACATATCCCAAATTTTTGTACTCCATAAAAATTTATAGTTAAAATTTATTTCTAATTATTATATAAATATATATATGTATTGCAATTTAAAATTCAAAAATTTTCCAATTCTTTGTGTACGATGATTCGTACAGACTTTTTGAAGATAATATTTTAAAACCTATTTTGAAAATTAATCTAATTTTCTGTTTCAATTTCTCGAAGAGTCGTCATTATTGTTATTATTATAAAAAATTAAGTTTTTTTTTAATCAAGCAATTTTGAATCTAAAGTGACGTGAAATCGTTCTATATTCAACTTGAAAGCAAAATAAGCAGAAAAGAAAAGAATTTATTTACTTTCTTTTTTAAATGCAAATACAGACAAAAAATTAAATATTTAAGTATTGTATAGATGTTTACATCTTTATATAAATGTAAATAATAAAAGTTCAGTAATTTAATAAAAAAAATAAAATGGTTAAGAAAATAGGTATTAATTTTTTTTTTACTTTTTAAATAGCCGTGTCTTACTGTGACTCATTCTCCCATATTTTCGCAAAAACCCACATGTAGATATCATATAAATTATATATATTTTTTTATTAGTTAAAAAACTAAGTATCACATTAAGATGACGACGACTACACTCTTGTATGAATTGCAAAAAATAAAGTACGAATTTTTAAAATATTTTTAGTAAACGCAAACATGAGAATAATTACGATAAACATTTTATTTTTATTTAGAACTTTTTTGAATTATATATTTTTTAGGTACAAATATCAGAAAAGAAATTTACAAAAAAAAAAAAAAAATACGAAAGGTTTTGCCACTTTAGGAAAATTAAAAAAAAAAATTTGTTTTGTTCTTGTAAACTTTTTATTTAAATAAATACTTTAGGTTTACAGTCTTTTTTTAAAAGTTTGTGAACATTTTTCAAATGTTCAACAAGATTTGTATATGAATGAAATGCTGAAATAAAAATATACATACATTAAAATGATTTAATTATTAAATTGAAATGTAGTGAAACAACAATTAAAGTTTGGTTTGTTCAAGTCGCAAAAATAAATATATTTGTTCAATCATAATTTCTATAATTTATTTTATTTATATAAATTATATACATAATATATAATTATATAATAAATTAAACTCTGACGAATAATTGAAACTCCTCAGAAACAAGATATGGAATAATAAATAATAATTATAAAATTTATAAATAAATACATATTTATTTATAATTTATTTTTATGCCATATCTTGTTTCTGCGGAATTTCAATGAGTGAGCAGAGTTTCATTTCTTTTAGATCAGTCAAAATTGAAAACTTTGCTTTTATTGTGTTTTTTTTTTAATGATTTCGAACTTTTAGATCTAACTATTATTTCACTTTATTTCACAAAATTAAGAGTACTGCACCTTTCTGACAGAATTCGCAAGAAAAAGGCCTTTCGCCAGTATGTGAACGTAAATGGACTCGAAGTCTTGAAATTAATCTAAATCGCTTTTCACAAATTGTACATTTATAAATTTTCTCTCCAGTATGTACCGTATAATGACAACAAAGTGATGATTTCGTGGCAAATTTCTTATTGCAATCAATTTGTGGACATTTATATGGTTTTTCTCCAGTATGTATTCTACAATGAATTTTATATTGGGTTGAATCTTTAAATCCTTTACCACAAAATTCGCACACATAAGACATTGAATCGTTATTAGTTCCATTATATTCCTGCTGCTTTTTTCTAGAACGTTTAAAAATCGGAATTTCTTTCGAATTTACGATTTTAACACAGCCATTTATAGTTTCACTTTTATAGTTTCTTTTTCCAATAGAACTCATAATTCCTTCACATTTTTTGTCTTCTTTATTATCAGGATGGCATCCGTGAAGTTTTATTGCAGTTGTGTTTGAATAACGCTGTAAACATTTTTCACATTGATAGGGTAAAAGCTCTGGGTGATAATTGCGATTATGAACAGATAAACTATATCGCGTTTTATAATCTAAATTACAAATTTGACATTTGAATGCTTTTTCACCAGTATGTACAACCTATTTAAAAATATTGTACTATATGACAAAAATAAAAATATTGTACTATATTACAAAAATAAAACTAAGGTATGGATTATTGCCAATTTTAATTGAACTTTTTTTTTTTCTAAATTAAACGATTGATATTTTCAGTGTTTTGTTTGAAGTCTTCTGTTTTTTTTTTACTTGAATTGCGCGTTCCTAGTTTTAGATATATCAATTGCCGCAATCCGAAGCGGGAAATCATCTGATTCTATAAATTATTACATAAATAAATATGTATATAAATATCTACTTAAATAAAAACAAAAATTAAGTATCGAGAGCTGTGATAACATTTGCAATAATTTTAACGATATTTAAATAATAAATAATTTTTGGATTCCAATTTGGTATCACTAACTAATCAATCTATTTGTGTTCAATCAGAATTAAGAAACAAACCTGATGTCTATCCAATAATACTTTATATGAAAAGCGTTTGGCACATATTTTGCACTCATAATCTTTAAGCTTTTTATGAACTGAATCTATATGTATAGTGAGTGAACCTTTTTTGGCATAACGTTTGTCACATAATTCACAACGATGAGGCTTTTCACCTAAAAGTATAATAAGAAAATAGTATTTTCTATGATTTTTAAAGATACCATAGTTTAATAAAAAGTTAAAGGCCTTTATAATAATTTCATTTATAATTTGTTGGAACATTTACTTCTCAGTTCTGCTGATTCCAATTGTGATTACGTTTATTATTATTTACAAAGTAAAAAATTTGGAAGACATTTTAATCAATATGAATTTGGGTTAATTAATTTACATGGAGGCTTGTGACTTTCTAGATAAAATCTTACTAAATTATACTTGAGCAACATAGAATTGTAGAACTTACCCAGATGTAGCCAGATATGTAATTTTATCGAACTATACTTTCTAAAAACCTTTTCACAATGTGGACATTGTAATAAACCTTTGTTCATGTGATCAGACCGAACGTGATTACTCAATTTTAATGCTGAATTAAATTCATGGTTACAAATTTTACATAAATAAATTGTTGATTTCTTTATTTCTGGCAATTTTAGTGTGCTACTATTAGTAGAAAAAATTTTATTGCTGGTGTCATAAATAATAGCTGGTTCATTATTATAATATTTATCGGAATTCACTATGTCCTTTGCAAAGTTGTTGTATTTTGTTGCTAACACTTTTGGAGAAACTTCTATGCTCTCACAGTTCTTCAAAATATCATTATCTAGTTTTTCGGGTAGTTTTGTTATTGAAGTCTCACTACCAATAACAAGTCGAATGTTAGCTGGATCATTATCATAATTTTTATCGGAATTCTCAATGTCCGTTACGTAATTGTCTTTTGTTGCTAACGCTATTGTTGAAACTTTGCTCTCACAGTTCCTCAAAATGTCATTATCTACTTTTTCGGGTAATTTTCTTATTGAAGTGTCACTACCAATAAAAAGTGGAAAATTAGACGGTTCATTGTCATAATTATTATCAGAATTCTCAATTTTTGTTGCATCATTGACTTTTGTTGCTAACACTATTGGTAAAACTTTGGTCTTGCATTTATTCACAATATGATTATCTACTCTTTCGATTCTTTTGGTTATTGAAGTGACATTACTAACATCAATACGACAGTTAACTTCGTCATCCAATGCCAAAGAGCAATCAAAATTTAAGCAATGATTTTTAAAATTAAAAAAATTATCAAAACATTTTTCACATAAAATGCAAATTAAACGAAATGTAAAATTTTTTGAAATAAAAATTTCACCACACTGTGTGTCATCTTCCAGTGGATCGTTTTCCATATTTTGGTATCCAACCACAACCAACTAGGTACTTACCTAAAAAAATGGAAAATCAAATAAATTATGTAGGTGTTCTCAAGATCAATACAACCAGGTTGCGTAATACGTGATTTTTATGAGAAATGTCAAGTGACGTAATTGATATCCGTTTAATTCCGTATCTGCACTTGTCTGCAAAGGTTTATTCCTAAGGCCACCTTAACGAAACCCGTACACGCTCTATTTTTTGACACTTAAAAAAAAAGATGCGTAAACAAACTCTTTTTTATCTTGTTTATTTTTAAATTTGTATTGTCAACCTTTTGAAAATAGAAAACAGGCAGAAAAAAGCAAGGAAAAAGCAGAAAAGTTGGCAACTATAAAATCTGCAAACTGACCTGACCTTATATATATGGAAATTGAATATCAATGACGTCAGAGCCGCGGCCACTTTTTTTTCCTTTTTGTTCAACATTATTCAACCTGTTTGTATTGATCTTGGGTATTCTCAAATTCGAATATGACTCACAATTTGTCCTGTGTCGACCGACCAGGCGTTGGGAGATGGAGGGGACAAGCCAAATGAATTTAATTTTAATTTCAGTGTTTGCTTGTTTTTTTTTTGTTTGATTGTTTGCAATTCAAACTTTATAATACCATGACGAATCGACTTTGAACTTATTACAGCGCGCGAGTTGATTTAATTAAATCGAAAGCTGTCTTTAAAATTAATTAAAAAGTTTTTGGACCGATCGAGTAGGGATGTGTCGTTCGTGAACGACCGAGTTAAAAAGAACGGATCACTAAAGTGAACGATGACCGATCGGTCAGTAAAAAAAAAATATATCGTTCATCGTTCACCGTTCATCGTTCTTTTCTAAAAAAAAAAAAGTTCTGTAGGTGTAGAGAAGAGATAAATGTTTGAAAAGAGCAGTACACTTATTTTTCAGCTATAAGGAAGAAAGAGAAATTGTGTTGGTGTTGTTAGATTGTTATGTAAGTGTAGCTGTGAACAATAGCTACCTCTTTACTGGTCTGAAAATTATCGTCTTTTTCAATTGAAAATGCCACACGACATCCATAGAAAAAAATACAATAATAAGCGAGTCACACTACAACTAAAAAGCCACTACTCATGACGGCTTTTTTAAATGCGTTCACACTTGCACTTTTTGGTTTTTTTTCTTTTTTTTCTCGTTTTGTCATATCTTTTTCCTTTTTTTTTGGGAATTTTTTTTGTTTTTTTATTCGTTTTTTTTTAAAAATTGCCGCCAACTTCCTGAAAGTATGCAATTGTTAGTTTATTTTTTTCTCACAGAGCTCATTTGTTATTTGATCCCTGATTTTCTAGTGGCTTTTTGAAAAGCCACTAGCTTTTTTTTCTTTTTTTTGTATGGAAAAAGCCACGAAATAGCCACAACGATGATAGCTTTTTCAAAAAGCCATTAAAAAGCCGAAGTGTGACAGCCTTATAAGAAAGACTGACGGGAAACAGATTAAATATTTAAAGGAATGTTTTATTTTTCATAAAAAATTATCCCAAAAAATATAACAAAAAATATTAATAAAAAGATAAAAAAATTTTTTTTTTTTTGATATAATCGGTTATTGCTAATATAAATATTTGAATAATTATTAGTAGATTAATATGCTCTAAATATTTTTATTTTTTTTATAATAAAAATAAATCATATTAACTTTAAAAATAATAGATGAATTAATGCTTCCTAAAGTTCACAGTTCACTTTCAGTTTATTTCATTTGGTATTTTTTTATTTTTGCAAAGTTCATTTTGATTTGAGTTAATTTTATCGGTCGTTCAATTGAGCTATATTTTTAACTCGGTCAGTAAAAATAGTACGTTCATTTTTTAACCCGTTCAATATTTTTTAACTCGGTCAGTAAAAATAGTACGTTCATTTTTTAACCCGTTCAATTTTTTTTAACTCGGTCAGTAAAAATAGTACGTTCATTTTTTAACCCGTTCAATTTTTTTTAACTCGGTCAGTAAAAATAGTTCGTTCATTTTTTTAACCCGTTCAATTTTTTTAACTCGGTCAGTAAATTGATTTGAGTTCATTTTTTTTCGGTCGTTCGCGAACGAGAAAATAGGTCGTTCAATTGAACGATATTTTTTAACTCGGTCAGTAAAAAAGAACGAACGAGTTAACACAGGTCACTGAAGTGAACGAGATTTCCCATCACTACGATCGAGCAGATATTATTGCGGTAATCAATACAATATATTTAAGCCATCACCCGAAAAGAATTTAAAATACTGAATTTCAAAATTTCTAATGTATTTTGTTGTTGTGAAGTTCAAATACACGTCTCAGAGCGGGTATTTCGAATATTACTTTTAGTATGTACTATGTAGAGTAGATTGTAGATTTAAAAAAAAATTAAAGTCCGCCGCGCTATCGGTAGCGCCACTAAGCCGTTCAAGTTAATAATAAAATGTAAAATTATTTGTCAGATTATTTTGTTTACTAAAGAACTTTATTAATATAAGCGTCACTGTTGTCAATTTTAAGCGGATTTATCATTTTTTGTTATTTTAATTTTAATGATTTAATAATTAATTCTTTTTTTTTATTATTATTTTTGTTGATATTGTCTTAATTAAAATTTAAAAAGTTTTAAAAACCTAAACAAATAAAATAAAATAAAATTTATTTATCATTTATTCATTTTCGACTTTAGTGTATAGTGTGTATAGTGTTATCATATTGTGGAAAAAATTCCGCGCGGCACGCTTCTAATCATTGATTGGTCGGTCTGTGGAAAGAGCTATGGAAATAGAACAATTCAATGTTCAATGTGGAGAAATTTTTATTTCAAAACAATCAAATTTTGTGATCAGTTGCACTTTGTGTGAAAAATATTTTGAGGATTTTGAGAATTTTAAGCAACATACATTGGAATTCGATTGTTCGATTGAATTCGAAAAAGGTAGGTGTAAATATTTAAGTAGGCACCTAATGAAATTCCATTTATTTGCATGTATGTAGGTATTGTATAGCTCAGTACTAGAAGAACTTTCGTTGACAGCACAGTTTTTCAATAATTTGTATCTGATTTGTGGAGGCAATTCGTCGAATTTACCAAATATATGTCGTTTAAATATCAAACAAAAAAAAATTACCTAAGCTTTTTTGGTTATCTATAATTTATTTTTTTTTTTTGTAGATGGTTTCTTAACTCCAGTACAAATCAATGATGATGTTAATGAGAATCATGAATTAGATAATTATTTTCCAGAAGATGTGATGAAAGTTGAAGATGAAGATATCCATGAACCACTCAATGAATATGTTGAAATTTATGAAACTTTAGATTGTGAAAAAACAACGGGCACAAAACTTTTTAAATGTCAAATATGTTTTGAAAAATTTAAATCTAGTCCCCCACTAACAAAACATATTCTCGAACAACATTCTGTAAATGGTTTTGTCAAATGTGCACATTGTGATGATAAATTTTCATCCGATGATTTAATTCGGAAAAATTTGTACAAACACATGACATCAAAACATTATGAAATATTTAAACCGAAGGAATCAGGTAATCACGAATCAATAAACTACAAGTCGCACATTGAACAGAGCTAGCTTTGAAACTATTCTTCAATTAGAATTTCGAGTAATAAATAGAAAGTGTTGAGTCGTTTTCTTATGGAAATTTCAAAATATATCTGGAATATTTTACAATAAAATTAATAATGATTTGTATATTTAGGATTATTACAAAAAAGAAAATATTATTTAAAATTTATATGAATAATAATTCATAAAATGCTTTTATCGTTATAGTACAACGTTCATTCAAGAAAATTGGTTCGGAATCAGAAAAAAAATATTGGATTTATAGATGCCATATTTGTGACACGAAATTTAGATCTAGTAGCCCGTTAACAAAGCATATACAGACAATACACACTGTTGATGGCTATGTAAAATGTTCATATTGCGAAGAAGAGTTTTTATCTGATGATTCTATTCGAAAAAATTTGTATCAACATATGATATCAAGTCATTTTGAGTTATTTAGAGGTCCCAAGCCGTCACAAGGTATTTTAGCAAGTTTCTTTTGAAAAGTATTAATACCTTGTCCCCACTTCAAGTTAAGACTGTGTAAAAAGCGTTTCAACCTGAAGTGGATACAGTACTTTATTTACAATATACTTTTTAATATTTTTATTTGAAATGTTTAAAATGTTATTTTAGATTTCTATTTTTTGATTTGTTGGATTTTATTTTAGGAATGACAAGATTCCAATGTCGCTATTGTGAAAGACATTATTCCAAAAAAATTGCAAGAAATATTCATGAAGATTATGCTCATAAAGGAATAAGGAGACATCAGTGTGATCAATGCGACAAAGCTTTTTCAACACGAGGCCTATTAAGGCAACATCATGTGGTTCATACTCAAGAGAAAATTTCGTGCGACTTATGCGATGCTAAAGCGAGCACAAAATATAATTTATTTGTTCATAAAAGATGTAAACATCCCGAATCAATTCCATTTGAATGTCAAAAATGTCTAAAACGTTATTCAACAAAATTTTTCTTAGAGAAACATATTTGTAAACCAAAATTATTGAAAAAAGGGCACCGAAGAAAATCAAGAATAAATACAAATATGTATTGTGGTGTATTAGAAAATGGTGTTAAATTAGTAGAAGATAATACTGGTAATTTAACAGAAGTACCAATATATATTAATCCAGTTAGAAAAAAATCAAACGAATCTGACTACAAAATATTTTGTGAAATTTGTGGTAAAGGTTTTCGTACTAAATCGTCAATGATAATTCATCATAGATCTCATACTGGTGAAAAACCTTTCAAATGCAATGATTGTGAATTATCTTTTAATGCTGCTTACAAGCTAAAGCATCATTCCTCAATTCACACGGGTAAATTTTTACTAATTTTTCAATTTTTTATTTTAGATGACAAGATATTTACTATTTTTTTTTAATTTAGGTGCAAAGCCCTACAAATGTTTAGTTTGTAATAAGACGTTCCGTACAAATGAGAGATTAAAAATCCATATCAGATCTCACACTGGTAATTTTATTGTGAAATTTTGGTTATCTGGAATATTGTGACAATAATTTTATTAATAGTTAATTTTTTTTTTACATTTAAGGTGAGAGACCGTACAAATGTGATTTTGTATTCCACGACAATGAATTATGTGCCAAAGCTTTTCATTCGCTTCATAATTTGAATGAACACAAAAAACATGTTCATAAAAAATGTCAAATAAAAATTGTACCCTAATTTTCCTAAAAAAAAATTATTTTTATTGTATTGGAACTGAATTATAACCTTTTAAATATTTTTGTTACAAAATATGTTAATAGGTATTTTTTTTATTGATCATGAAAAGCTCAAATTGTCTCTTTTCTTTCAATGTAGGTTTTATTGCTATGCTATTGTAATTAAACAATAATTTTTAATGTTTTTTATTTATTTTCCTAATTTGTTAACAACTATTACTTTGGTTGTGTGGTGAGTTGAAAGATCAAAAATTATAACTAAATTTTACATATGACTTCTTTCTTTTTGTAATCTTTGCCCGTACGTGCGTGAAACTAAATTCCATGAATCCATAAACCTATCCATACACATTGCTAAGCATTTCTAAAAAAAAATTATATTTTATTATCTATGAAATTATTATTTCAACATGTATATTAGTGTATTAAGTATAAGCAAAGATGACATTATGTATAAGTTAAAAAACTTTTTTATTATTAAAGATGTCGATTAGCTCCATTTCATAGTAATAGTAATTTTTATTCAAATTTATGATTTTTACACATTTTTAATACTGCCATGCCAAATGGATCTAAATATAATAAAGTTGTATGAACATATTCGTCTGTGTACATTATATTTGTCTGAGATAAGAAATAACTATAAAATTAACTATGATTGATTTTTATAAAAAGGCAACCATATCAGTTATAAATTAAATTTTATTCAATTCAAAGCAACATTAAGTTAATCATGTAAATTCAACGAAGACTTCAAATGTAGACAGTTGCATACCAAGTTGATATTGATTTACAATTACTTTTTTAAAGATTATATTATTCGAAATAATTATTTGTGCAATCGTCAGCTTTGTTTCTTTAAAAATAAAAAACTATCCTCTAGTTCGCTCTAGAATATGATTTCGGATATAGGTTGGGTAAATCCTATGATGACATTTTTTTTTTTCAAAGCTCGCAACTCATGACTGCGGAACAAATGTTAAGTTTTTAAAAAAATCACCTGTTCTGATGAATCTAATACTGATCCTGGTTTCCCTATGCATTTTTTAAAACATTTTTCTGTCATTTTCTAAAATACATTAAATAAAAATTACTCATAAAATAATATTATTTTATCTTCTATTAGGTAATTTGAGATTAAATTACCTGCAATAATTCTTGAGCATTTGCCACAGCTACTTGTTGTTTCACTTGATCCATTAAATCATTTTTCGAAAATGTGCCCAACGACATCCTTACTTAAGATTTTTTTTTTTTGGTTAAATTGAATTAAAATGACCACTCAAAGTTGAGCAATAAATGAAAATGACTAAATAGGTAGTCTAAATTAAAATGTAAAGCTTCAAATGCTTTAGCAACCCTTCTAAGAAAAATATCAACTCTTCCTTGATGAACCCACCAACCAATAGATAGAAGATAAATATTTTTATAAGTTCCCCCTGTACGTCCCCTTGTCGTAATTTTTTTTAAATTATGATGGAAAGTTTAATACAGATTGTCAAATGTGTTATTTCTTATTTGATAAAAAAATATTATGCTCGTTAGATGGCGCTGATATCGCTAAATGGAAGATGAATATGATGCTTCAAAAATCATAGAATAAATAATCAAGAAAAGGCACGCTAAATAATTAAAATTAAAAATAAAAAAAAGATAGTAATATTTTTTATTAATATTATAATTTAAATATTTATTTAAATACTTTTAAATTTTTTAAATTTATTATTGCTACAATTCTAAAACTTTTTTCTTATCAACTAATTCACCATTACGAAAACCTATATAAAAAGTGGCTTTAGTCGATCGATTCGGATCAGCTCCACAAGTTTGAGCTCGTGTTTTCCAATGGTTTTTAAGTCCTAAAATATTTAAAAAAAAAATTATTTTTTTTCGAAATATTTTTATGTATTAAATTAATATTACCGGAAATACATGAAAATCTTTCTCCGCAGCTATTGCAACAATAACGCTTTGGTCCATTATGTGTAGAAATATGGATTAATAAATTTTCACGATAAGCAAAACTTTTTTCACAATACTAAAAAATTTAAAACAAAAAAATTTTCAATTAAAAATTTATGGAAAACGCACTAAATTTCCAAGTACACCAATTCACTAAATAACAGTATTGATTAAGGATACTATGTGTATTCTTAATCAATGATAATAGTCAAATAAATTTAGTATATTCAAAAGTTACTCAAAATAATATTAAACTGTTGAAAAATTATGGAATGAAATCGCCTCATAAAGCTTAAGGTTTTTTTTATATCTACAACAATATTTATACAATAATGTATTATAATTACCGGACATTTGAATGGTTTTTCCCCTGTATGCATCCTTTCGTGAACTATCATGGGCGCTTTAGAACGAAAACCTTTAGCACAAAATGTACATTTAAAAGGTAGCTAAAAATGAAAAAAAATATCTTGTAAGTAAATACATAGGTATATTATTATTTCTTTATAATAAATTCATACCTCGCCACTGTGAATAAGCATATGTTGTTTTAATAAAGCTTTTGTGGTCAAAGCTTTTGGACAAGTATTGCACTTCCACTGAGGGTTTCTGCAAAATTGAGAAATAATACTTTAGTATTTACTAAATATTGGGAACATTTTTTTTACGTACTTTCCACAATTGGATGCTTCATGATTATTCAATGAGGTCTTATTGGATAGAATTTTTCCTGTGAACAATTATTAATCAATAAAAATGTATTCCTTAAATATTTACTAGATTTACTCACCACACTGATTGCACATAAATTTTGGGTTTTTTGGCTTAAATTTATCTTCTCCTATCATTATAAAAATAGTACAATTATTATTCATTCTTTTTAAATTTTAATTGATATTCTTACCTTCAGAATGTTTATATTTATAATGCATTTTTAATGATGTTTCACATGCATACATTTTATTGCAACTGAAATTTGAACATATTCTCAATGAATTTGAAATTTATTGTAAAAAATTTAGGCTGTTAAGTAGTTAATTTGAATTTCTTAATTTTTTAAATGTTTAAAAAGCATAAAAATTGATCCGAATACGAGTTAAAGTTAGTTATTTAATTTTTGGTGAATAATTATAGGCGGTAAAAAATAAAAGAATAAATTGTAATGAAGACTACAATTTGTTTTTCAGAAAATATCTGGTCTTTGCATTAGGCATTTCAATAATTGTTTTTGTATTTTTTCTATACTTACAATTTGCATGTTATTTGATTGGCATGTGAGTTAGCGTAGTGAATTTTTAAATCATCTTTAGAAGCGAAATACAATATACAAGATTTACATTTGACAATTAAATTTCCTCTTAAACCTGGAATAAAATATTAAAAATAATATAAATTTCTAATCTTTTTAAATATATAATGCTCTTACCATGCAATTTCATATGAACTTGAAGCGAATTTAAATATGTATAAGATTTTTTGCATATTGAACAGTTATAATTTGATGTCGATTCTTCTTTATTTCCTAAAATTTCTTCAATTTCATCTGGACTTTTTTTATGTTTAGAGCGTAAATGTTTTTCAAAAGTAGATCGAAGCTGATAGGTTTTCTTTTCTTTGCAGTAAATACACGCATATTCATTTCTATTTCTTCTTTCCAATGCTTTATCTTCATCAATTTCAGCTTTTATGTTAGATCTTAGAATTTCAAAATTCTCTTCATCATTCTTAATCTGAAATAAACATAATCGAGATTCATTAAACTTTAACAGGGAATCGATTCAACATAGGTAATATTTTTTCGTTAATGTTTTCTTTGGTACATCTGGGTACCTATATCATTGTAATTATATCCATTCGTCAAGAATTATTTTGCATATATTGCGAAACATCGGTACGTCATAAAAAAGTTAAAGTGAATGGAATTGTATGATTGTGTTTGACATCGTTAGACCCTTAATACAATTTAATACAATTAATTTTTGTATGAAACGATGTAAAAGAAGTTGAAGTTGAACTCCACTATTACCCAACACACTTTAACATTTGAAATTGAAAACAAAAAATTTATTCATGGAAAGTATTTTAATTTAAACGTGTCGTTAATAATACCAACGCAGGCACAACTTCAAGATCTCTCAAAGATATTTATAGTAAGCTTTGACTTATAGATTTTTGAATTTAGCTGTAATTATTTTCATCAAGTTTGTTTACTATGCTATTTTCTATATTGACACAAAATTGATGTATTTAAATTTGACGAATGGCGAATAAATAAAGGAAACATTACATTAGCATTAGCAAAAAAAAAAGCCCACAAAAATAAAAATATTAAATATAATAAATAAACTTAAATATAAATTATTTCAATTTAAATTTTAATTTATTTTTTAAATAAAGCAAAATAAAAATTCTAGAAATTTTAATTAAAATAAAAAATAAACAAAGAAAATGTCTACTACTCAACGACCGGATGATCACAGGAGAAAATGGGATCGAGCAGAATATCAAAGAATTGCTCAAGATCGAATTAAAGCTTTGACTTCAAAAGATGAGGGACAAATTCCAGAGCCAATTCGTGAAAATTTGAAAATTCGTGATTATAAAGTTGATTTGGACAGTAAATTGGGTAAGAGCGTTGTTATCAACAAAAATACACCAACCTCTCAAAGTGGCGGCTATTATTGCAATGTTTGTGATTGTGTTGTGAAAGATTCTATTAATTTTTTGGATCACATTAATGGCAAGAAGCATCAACGTAATCTTGGTATGTCAATGAAAATAGAACGCTCGACAGTTGATCAAGTTAAAGAACGATTTTTAGCAAATAAAAAAAAATTAGAAGAAAAAAAAAAAGATTATGAATTGGATAAACGATTACGAGAGGCGAAAGAAGAAGAAGCTCGCTACAAAGAAGCGAAAAAAGAGAAACAAAAAGATCGTAAACGTAAAGCTGAAGATAATCTGGATTTAAATAGTGGCAGTGGGACAAATAATAATGATATTGCAGCCATTATGGGATTTACTGGCTTTGGTGGTTCCAAAAAAAATACATGAATTTATTTTGAAGCAAAATTCAATTTATTTAAAAAATAAAATAAAATTAGATATTAAAAAAATTAAAACTAGAAATAATAAATTGCGGATTATCAAATAAATAATTCATTTTATTTAAAGTATCGTTCTACGTCTAACTATATAAGCATTAAAAATATAAAAATTTATTTCCATTTTCAGTAGATCTAGATAACAACTCTTCAAAAGAAAATAGGAGAAAAGGAAATTCATAATTTTATGAAGGATACTCCAATTATATTGCCCGAAAAGATTTATAATTTTCGAGATAATTTTGTTTCTTATTTTCATGTTCGACTCTTTCTGATACCTATAGAACAAAACTTTTCATTGAGAGTAAAATGAAATTCAATATATACCCAATGATAATTTGAAATAAATTCATCCACCACTTAAAAACAGATTTCAATATATATACACAAAAAAGAAAAAATTCATAAAAAGTGATTGAACTTAATTTTTATGTTTTTCTTTCAGTCTAGAATTTTGAAAAGTAATTATTGTACAAACCTTATCTTTTTCAATTCCTTTCGCATCAACCGGACAAAAATCCAAATTCATACTATCCTTGATATCAACAGAGTCATCAAAAACATCATTATCATTAAAACTATCTCCATCGTTTGTTGGTGACTCCAAATAACCATTAGCATCTGTTGGTAAATTTGTATTATGATAAATAAATTAGTCTTGTTCAATATTTTTATTAATAATTTTAAAGAAAATTTTCTGTCAGGACAATATACATTAACAAACTTTAAGATCATTTTTGAAGATGAAAATTTATAATTCATATTATTTTATATGTATCTGACCTAGTAACCATCATTACAGAATCACTGAGAAAATATGTTTTACAAGAAATATAGGCAATTGGAATATTTAAATGTATGTGAATTAAAGGGCAGTCAATATTTGTGTAACATCTTAAAAAAAATTATTATTATTTTATGAAATGATTTTATGAATTGCGTGAAAAAACTAGAAGTGAAGTTAATAAAATTATTATAACTCATACCATTTCTCCTGCCAACAAGATTAATGTACTGAATATTATCTAAATCTGGTTTGATTTCTACATCTTGAAATTCTTCCACTTTAATTGGATTGCTCATTAAATTATTGCTTGAATTATTGACTAACTGATGAACTTCCTTATCTTGTTCAATTTTTACATTAATTTCGTCATCATCTTTTTTTATTTCCGTGTTATTAGCATTTTTTTCATTGGAATTATTTTCAATCTTAACATTAATATTAGAATTGTCTATTGAGGTGCAATTCCGAAGTTTAGCAGATTTTATTCGATTTATTAAAGGTTCATCATCATCTGATTTTTCTATTATTTCCGTTTTATTTTTAATTTTTCGTAATCTTATTTGACGCTTCTGCTGTCGGCATTTTGGTATTGATCCATTATTAGGTTTTGATTTTTCTTTTTGTTTTTTTGCAGCTTTTTTCAAATCACTTTCTTTGATTACTTTTGTTGCTCGAGCTACAAAAGTAACATCAACCTTTGGAGTTTTTACTGAAACAAAAAAAAAAGAAACAGTAATTTTGAAAATATAGTGATATTAGTTTTATTATGTTGCAGCCAAAAAAAGGAGAAAATGAGCGTTATTTGAACGAAGGGTTGTTCAACTTACGTTTAATACTGGTTCTTGGACACGCTTTTGCCAATTTTGTGCAATACTCTGGTAAGCCGCAGGTGTCAGGACGTGTTCTCCGATGAGCCAAAATGCTGCTAACACAAGAAAATCTAGCACCACAACAAACACAAAGATACGGTTTTAATCCTAAATATAAAATATAACGTCAGGTTTATATAACTATAGTTAAAATTTTACTTTACCGGTATGTACAGTTGAATGGGTTACCAAACTTTCTCGATGAGCGAAAGATTTTAAACACAATTCACATTTATAAGGTTTTTCTCCGGTATGAATTCGTTCATGAACCTTAAGTTGTTCTAAAAAGAGGAAAATTTGTTATTAAATTAGTTCAACCGTATTAAAAATCATTAACATTTATTAGAAAATGTTATATTTTGTTGTTAAAATTTTTGAGAAAATTATTTTACGAATAAGCATTTTTAACACAAATCTTAGTTAGATTAAATATGCCTTCAAAATTAAAATTAAAATAATTTTTATTCACCTTTATGAATAAATCTTTTACTGCAATAGCTGCATTGAAATTTCTGTGAATTAGAAAAAGAATTATAATTAGAATTATACTAATATCCTAGAGAAGGAGCTTAAATAAATCTAAAAATAGAGCCCATTATTTATCCAATCAGTTATCTCCAAGATGACAAAAGAATATGATTTATAATTTAATTTAATATACAATAATTTTAATACTTATTTTAATAAACTTCGTACGCTTTTACTAGAGTAAGTATGATTTAAGTTAAATTTTAAAAATACATTTCAAAAAAGTATTTGTCATTTCCGTTAAAATTTAAGTTACATAGTTATTGAACACAGTACATAGATCGTACACAGAAAAAAAAACGAGAACATGTATGTTTGAAAATAATTATCTGAATGAGTAGATTATTTTTTTATCATCATATGAAAGCAACTGATTTTTTTTTTTAC
The DNA here is from genome assembly GCA_964007475.1 of Hybos culiciformis. Classification (NCBI taxonomy): domain Eukaryota; kingdom Metazoa; phylum Arthropoda; class Insecta; order Diptera; family Hybotidae; genus Hybos; species Hybos culiciformis. The sequence goes on along the minus strand of OZ023274.1, from coordinate 47,898,001 downwards.
ATTTTTTACCTTATCATCTGTATGAATTTTGGTGTGAGTTTTCAAAATTCCTTTTGAACGAAATCCTGAAATTGATACGAGTAATTTTAATTAATTTATATTTTTTAATACATTTTTTTTGATAAAATTGTTCATTTTTATATATAATTAACCAATTTTTTTTTTTATTTTTTTTTTTAGTAATTTACATATATAGTAAAATAAATATTTCTCTATAATTTTTAAAATTTACTAATTTATAAAAATTGAAATTAAATTTTACCTTTTCCACAAATGTTACAAATAAATGGAGATTTTGTGCCACACACTGTTAGTTGATGATAATTTAAATGCTCTGTGTGTAGAAATTTACGACCACAAGCATCGCAAACTGAAATCAAAAATATCAAAAAATAAATTTCGGTTTAAGAATATTCAATGAAATCTATTAACCTTTATATTCTTTATCCTGTCCATTATGAACATTAATTATATGCTCTAGATAACTTTCACTTGTTTCCAGTATTAATTTACAAAGGACACACTTAAACACCTAAAAAAATAATATACATATTTATGATAAATATAATGAAGGTCATTTATTCGAATACCTTATGATTTTTTTCCTTATGTTGGTCTAATTCTAACATTGTACGAAATTTTGCATCACAATATCTGCATAAAAATCCACCTTCTCCTTTATGCCTTTTTTCGTGTTCACATAAATTTTTAAAATTTTTATAAGTTCGACAACAAATTTGACAAATAAATTTACTTTCACCATTTTTGCAAATCACTTTATTTGCCTTTGAAGACTTAGATGTTTCACATTCTGACTCATGATGTACCAATTCTTGTGATGTTGTCAGAATTTTCTCTTAAAAAATAAAAATGGAAAATAATAATAATTTATCTTATTATTATTGAAATTATCTTACTGCAAAATGAACATGATTTCGAACTGCACTCCTTATGAGTTTTTGAGAAAACTAGAAAGAAAAATTAATAAAAAAAAATAAATAAATGGAGATTTTAAAGTCGGTCTGAACAATTTCCACAAACAGAACTCATCTATTAAACATTAATTTAGTTGCCTAGGTATAAACTTTAAAAATACATTGTTTCGTGAGATACAATGATCTATCGAAGTAGGTATCTACCTATCATGAGCTGCTTATCAAAAAAACAAAATTAAGGTAGGGTGAGAAACCTACCTACTATAGATAGGTGAACTATATGTAGATACCTAAACAATAAAATTAAAGCTGATGAATGATGAAATATTAATGAAAACTGTATTTTTTTTTTAATTTCTATTTTATTTGGTATAATTTCTATGTAGTCTTGTGATTCAATAATTGATCAATCAAAACTTTGGGCAGGAGGACAAAAGTAAGACCACATTTCTTTAGTTACCTATCTATATTCTATAATACAATACCTTTTCTATAATACTATATCTATATTCTATAATACCTATTCTATAATGTTGAATTTCATTTTCTGAATCCGATTGATCATTATCAGACCACGTAATTTTGTATTCCTCATCATTTCTATCCATTTTTTATATTTTTAATTTTTATGTTAAAATATTTTTATTATAATTTTAATCTAATTTTTATACAGGTAAATTTATTAATATTATTTTATTATTTTATTTTTTCTTATTATTAAAAATAATTATTATTATTTTTGTTTATGATTGTGATTTTCTCTCGACTCTCTTGAAAATTTTCAAAATGCCAAAAAAAGTGTAGAAAGCTTAATTGATAATGCGTTGCATTATAGATATACAAATTAAATGCATGATGAAACTTAAAAAAAAAAGATGTGTCGAGAAATAATTTATAAATTATATCTGTTCAGCATTATAAGACATGCTGCATAGTTTTGCAGAACAAAAATTGTATATATATTGCAGAAAAAGACTGCAAAATTGAAAGAAGGCAAAAATGTGAAAATTTTCAAATATGTAAACAACAATAACAAACAATACAAGAATACAGTACACAGTGTTAATACACAACAATCAAAAATGGTAGAAACCTGGAAAAAAATATTAATAACTAATTTAAATAAAAAATCCGAAGATTTAAAAGAATTGGTGAATAATTTCCAAAAAAACAATGAAACAACAAATAAACTTAAAGCTGAAATTGAAGCTAAGGCAAATATTGCAATCGAAAGTGTACGAAAAATAGCGAAAGCAAACATTCTACTATCCACTCTGACGTACAAACATGAAGTTCGATTGAAATTTAAAGACGAAGGTACGTACTCTACTAGGCAGGTAGGTGGAGAGCGTTTCTAGGGCAAAAGTATTAGTGGTGTATTAGGTACCTACTTATGAGCTTCCATGAAGAATTTGTACTATAGGCTTAAGAAAATTTTCTTAAGAGTTTTGGAATAGAATAGGCTTAGAATTTTTGCAACTAGGTATGTATTTATGTATTTGCCTGTGATGATTGCTATACCCCTTCGTAGGAGAGTAGTTTGACTTTAGATGCAAGAGACCTTTTAAGGTGAAGTTAATAAAAATTAGCATTTGATTTTTCACTTTTTTTGTAATTAAATTCTTACTTTTCAGACTGGAAGCGTATATCAGGAAATCTAAAAGAAATAGCTGATTTTGATACATATTCTGTAAATACTTTAACAAATGTTTTAAAACTAAAAATTAATGTTAATCCATTACAATTGAAGACTTGGGAAGTAAAGGTAAATAAACTTAATATCTATATTTTAATTAAAAAAAAAAAAGAAATGTTTTTCTTTTTTATTTTAGTTTCATATATCAAATCGAAATGATAAAATGCGAGAAATAGTTCTTCATTTTGTATCACAAACTGATGATTTCAGTGAAGGCGAATTTTCATTAGTCTCAATAATTCCAAGACCAAAAAACTTCGATAATATTAAAGACTTTTTGTATAAAACCCAAGATATATGTGGTTTTTTGTATATAAGTTATAAAGACTTTAATTCAAAATGAAAAAAAAAATTACTAGCATTTAAACACTTTAAAGCAAACCTTGAATAGTAAAAAATTTCATTAATGAACAATTAAAAAACTCAATTGGAAACATATTTTTTTAGATTTCGCATATAGCGTAGTGAAATAAAGCGAAGACGATACATCGTTGAAGTAAATAGAGTAGATTTATTAAATTTATACAAATTTTCAATAATGGTAGCTCAGATAAACAAGATTGTGTTTCAATTTTTTAAATACTCTTTATTTCAAATTATATGTTTAAACAATTTATTTATTTAGAATCCATTTCTATAGAGTTCTTTTTATTCATTTGGTTAATAATCTTCATAAAACATGGTGTTATTGCTTTATGATGTGTAACTAAGTGTGTTTTTCGTTTAAAACCAACTCCACATTTTGTACAGACAAAAGGCTTTTCTCCTAAAAAAAATTAATGTATGCTTTATTTCATGCATTTGAACAATTTAATGTTCTTTTTTTAATTAATTTTATTTTTACCTGTATGAACTCTCTCATGATTTTTTAATTGGTTTAAAGTAGAAAAGCTTTTCTCGCACACCTTGCACTAAAAATATAAAAACAAAGTTAAAGCAAAACTAAACATTTTCTTTTCCGATTATACCTGAAAAGGTTTTACTAGGGTATGAATTCTGAAATTAAAAAAAAAAATTAATATTAGAATAAAAGTTATGTGGAAAAACATTGTTTTTACTACCTTCGTTCATGTCTATCTCTATTGGAACTGGAATAAAAAAAATATATATTTTGAATAACGACTATAAGTAGTCTCAATTCAATCGCAAAGTGTTTAATAAAAAAAAGGATAATTATATTTTTATTTAAAGATCTTATAATGTATGTAATACCGTATAGACATTAAGGAATAAGAGCAAGAATGTTTTGAATTTATTTCTTTTTATCTTGATTTTAAAAATTTGCATTCAACTTGAGATTAGGTTAAATCAGTGGTGGGATTCAGCCGGTTCGCGCGAACCGTTTCCTAAAATATTTAAGAATCGCGCGAACCGTTTCCTGAAATTTGTCAGTTCGCGAAACTCGCCTGAAAAAGTTTTGAAATAATTATCACTGTTTTAACAGCCCCTCCGTGGCAATTTCTCAACTACTCAAAGAATATACAATTTAAATTTGCATTGAAATTTGTATTCAAAATTAAATTTCAATAATATAAAAAAAACATGATATTTGTCTTTCGGTCTGTGTGTTATCTAAAAATTTAAAAACTACTTTCACACGATGAGTATCTCGACAGGTGATGCGCGTACTATTACAATAAAACAATTTTTTTCTTGCTTTTTTATTAATTTATAAAAGAAATACTGGAAAATTTGACAAGCGTTTTACTTATTTATCTGGAAAATCTCCTTTTTCTTTAACTATGTTATGTGAATACTGTGAGTAAAGAACTGAATAAGAGTAAAAATATGCTTTTACAAAGTAATAAACGTGTAACAAGCAAGTCTGTTTTGAAATTACAACATTTGGAAACATCAATCTAAAAATTTATGAGTTTTTATGAAGGAGAAAGTATATATATATATGTTCTGGAAAGGTATTTAGAATCTAAATAAAAAAATTAAAACAACTTTTTAGAGCATTCGAAACCTTAAAATTTTTTTTTTTTTTACGGGATGCGAACCGGTTGTTAAATGTTTTGAATCCCACCAATTAATTTTTTCAAGTTTTTGACATTAATATTTTCTCGATATTTTAATGTAACGATGAAATTAATAAATTAAGATTATAAAAGTAAATTTATATATTAGCAAACATGTTTTACTAGAAATTAAAAAATTAAGAAATATTATTACAGATTATACGTTACCTGTGTGAAAATTTTAGTTCACAGTATCTGCAAGAATATGGAATTATGCCCAGATGTTTTTGTGTATGCCTTTTGAGTTTAAAATTTGTTTCAAACGCTGCTCCACACAATCTAAAAAAACATTTTTAATAATACTTAAGATAATAGCTTCTTTTTTTTTTAACTTACTCGCATAGTGAATCAAATTCATTCCGATGCCTAGAAATATAAAAATTGGTTATTGGATTGGAAGCATGAATAAAAAATAAAAAATTAGGCCTCAAAAAATTAATAGATTAATTTTTTCTACTTTCTCTAAATTCTCACATAAAGTGAGTCTTCTAACTGATGGATGGTCTTCTACTAGATGGATCTAGAATTTAACATCTTACACCTCAAAACTAAAAATACGTTGTTAATTTCAGGATATTTTTCTAGTATAAAATAAAAATTCTCCTTCTAAAATTTTTAAATTGTTACCTTTTCATATGATAAATGTATGCAGTTCTTCCCTTGTAATCTAAATTACACAAATCACAATGAAGTTCTTCCTTAATTTTTTCTACTTTGTCTAATTTAGGTTTTTTTCGCACAAGTTTTTTTCCTTTTTTCATATTATCACTTTGAGCTGAATCAGATATTTTTTTCTCTTTATTTTTACTTTTTTTATTTGGATGATCTATTGAGTTTTCTAAATTTTTATTTTCTTGCTTGTTATCGATATCAGATGAATCCTTATTTTCTAATTCCATTTCATAATCTTCGTAGTCATCATCAGGCTCTTCTTTCAAACAAATTAGCTAAAATTATACATATAGATTTATTTTTTTTTAAATATACCTACTCTCATAATACTTACATTATCTTCAGTTTCAACTGTTTCACTCTCATCATTTAGCTCATATTGACCACTTATTAAATAATTTTTCAATATTTTATCAGAAGTCTCACAAGTTGATCGAAATGTTACTGAAATTTCTAATTGTCCACAACATTTTTCACAAATTCGATTTGGTAAACTTATATTTTTGTTCAACTAGAATATGAGATAATAAGAAGAAAATGAAAGAAAATTTATTTTTTATGTTCATTATTATTTTAAGCTGTTGTTCAAAATGATTTCCGGGGGGGCCACTAAACGAGATATAAATATTTATATATATATAGGTATGTATTACCTAGGTACCTATAGGAAATGCACTTGGATGGTACCTATCTCAAAAATAATTCATCAATAAAAATTAATTTCTTTTAGGTAGGTAATGAATTCTTTAATATTTATTAAATTTTGCTGAAATAAATTCAAAAATAAATTATTAATAGGTATCTACCGAAATATTTCCAAAAAATTCAATTTGTTCCATCAATAATTGGTTAAAATTATTTTCTTCATAAATTAATTTTGTTTCATTTAAATTTTTTATATCTTTTAAACAAATTCGACAAGTTTTATTAAAATCATAATTTTCCATATTTAATTTTTATTTTATTATTCTTTTTAATTATTCTTAAAATTATTTCTATTTTGTTATTTTTTTTTTATTTTTACAAAAGTATAAAGTTTTTTTTTAGCAGAGCAAATTAAAAATAAAGATATTGCAATCTGACAGTTGCATTTTAACAGTGGCGTAGAACAATTCGCCAATGGGTGGTGTAAAATTGTGTTTTAGATGAATTTTTCGACAAAAAGTAAAAAATGACTATGGACCATTTTTTTCGTTTTCTCTATTAAAATTTAATTGAAAAATAATTAATATGTATAATAAATAAAGAAACTTAAATATTTTTCTAAATAAAAAAACAGTAAAAAGAGTGTAGAGATAATAAATATTTGGTGTAGATGAAGGATGATTATATGGCAACAAAAAGTAAACAAAAATAAATCAACAATCAAAGTGACAATCCAGGAATATAAGAATATAAATCCCAAGGGAACAGGGAACCCGGTTTATTCAATTTGTTTATTTTTTAAAGCATTAAATATTAAATATTGAAGATTTAGGATTTAAATTCTATTAATCAACTAACTAGAAATCTACAATACTAAAATTCAGTTCCAGGATTGCAATTTCAATAATGGAAAATGACGAAAAATTTGATGTAATACAATGCGGCGAAATATTTATTTCAAGACCAAATTCTCAATTTAAAATAGTTTGTTTTTTATGTGAAAATAGTTTTGAAGAATTTGAAAATTTTTCTAATCATATTTTACAATTTAATTGTTGCCACTACAATAATGTGAATATTGAATCAGAGCCATTAATTCCAGGTAACATTACCAACCTAATTAAGCAATATCATATCTCATATATTATCATATACATTTTGTTTTTTGTCTTTTTTTATTGTTTTTATGATACTTATGTACATTGAAAAATTGCTTTATACGTACTTAAGTATTTTATTAAATTATGTTTACCAATCTTGTTTTAGAAATAATTGAAAAAACAATATCAGAATTGAAATTTGATTCAACGAAAGGTGAAAGATATTTTGATTCATCTGATGATGTTGTGCTGAATAAAAATCAAATCGAAGTAACGAATGGTTAGAATGACTTATAAATTAAAATAAAATTAAATGCATGTCTTTCTTACCGTTGTTTTATGCAAAAGCCCAATAGATATTTGGGAAAGCTATTTTATTAGGTAGTTTGATAAAAATCTATCTAACTATCAGCATATCGCACTTAAAATAATTATGTTGATGTTGATTCAATGTTTGTAGACACTACCAAATTTTTTTGTATCAAAAAGTTCCAAATAGTAGATATAGAACTTTCTCAAATAAGTACGCACAAAATTTAATGGTGCCACATTTTGATCTTGAACTATTTTTATGTCTTTTGTATTTTGTTACATAGCTTTTTATATTTTTTTTTAGATTTAAACACTGATAATAGTCAATCAAATATAACTAATTCCAGAGATTTCAATGAAGAATCAGATTGGAGTGATTCAGATAATCAAACTATATCAGAAATTAAAGAAAAGAAAGAAATTTCAACTGATTATAATTCTAGAAGTGATGCAGAGCGAATAATTTATTCTTGTGAATTTTGTGATAAAACTTATTTATGTAAAAGTGAGTATATTTTTTAGCTTACTAGCCTCCAATTTTTCCTATGAATAATGAATAAGAATTATACCCAATTTTATTTTAATTGAGTAATGGGAAATTTTGTACACTTTTGTATTTAGGGGAGGGCAAAATCATTGATGGTAGTAATCTCAAGAAATTAATATTCTGAAAATAGAGGTCAACCTCATAACAAATAATTATGCAAAATAATTTAAAATCATACAATTCTCAATTTTTGAAAATACTTTATTTATTTTATCTTTTTAAGCTAATTTTAGAAATCATACAAAGCTCCAGCATACCAAATTAAATTTATTGACTTGTGATTTATGTAAAAAGAATTTTGCAAGTACAACAACTTTAAGACATCATATAAAAAGTCATTTACAGGTAATTACACTATCTGATTAAAGTTGAACTATTTTCTGTGAAGTTCTATTTTCAAATTATTTACTTTGAAACTAATTTATATCATTTAATTTTAAAATATTTTTCAATTGATCCAAATTTTTTTATTTGTTATTCATTGTTTGGATTCTTGACAGACCTAGAAATAACTTTTAAAATGTTAAGGCTAAGTTAAGAAGGAAATTAAATTAAAGTAAGTAATATTGTAATTTTATGAAAGTCATTTCAATAAAGTAGATAAAGAAATATTCATAATACCAAGTTAGTTTTACTCTTTTATAAATATCAATATTAATTCTTGAACTTTTTTAGGAAAAACCTTACAAATGTAATTATTGTTCAAAATCCTTTACAACAAATACATTAAGAAATAAACATGAAAGAGCAACACATCAAAAAATTAAACCATATAAATGTAATTTATGTGATAAAGCTTTTTCATCTATGTTAGTATTAATTTTTTTTAATTATTTTAATATTTTACTTTATACTTTTCTATTTCAAATTCAAATAATATTTATTATATTTTCAGGCAATTACTCCGAAAACATGATGTCGTTCATTCAAAAAAAAGACCTTTTAAATGTAATTTATGCCCTATGGATTATACTCAAAAATATTCTTTATTTGTTCATAAAAGAACGAAACATCCCGAAGAGATACCCCTAAAATGCGAAATTTGTTCAAAACGTTTCACAACCGATTTTTTTCTAAAAAATCATGAATGTCAATCGATTAGTTCAAAAGTGAAATCTTTAATGGAGAATAAAGGTGATAAAGAAAAGAAGCCATATCGAAGAAAAAATTTCGGTGAAATATTGCAATGTGGTGTTAGGATTTCTAATAAAGGTGAAGAATTACCAATTTATAAAAAGTTAGTCGCAAAAGAATCAAGAGCCGTATCATCAAAAACTTTACCATTTATTTGTGAACATTGTGGTAAAGGATATAGATCTCTGTTTCAGGTATTAATTTTACTATAATTTTTGACCCAATCATTATCACAGTATTCCATTTATAATTTCATTTATTTTTTTTAGGCAGAAGTTCACAAAAGAGTGCATACTGGAGAAAAACCTTTTAAATGTTCTGATTGTGATAGAGCTTTTGTTTCGAAACAACAGTTAAAACATCATTTTACTATTCATACTGGAGAAAAACCTTATAAATGTTTGCAGTGCCAGAAATGCTTTAGAACGCATTTTCGACTTGTTGTTCATATACGAAGTCATACTGGTGAACGTCCGTTTCGTTGTAAAATATCAACATGTAATAAAGCATTTCATTCTTTGCATAATTTTAATGAACATACTAAAAATGTACATAAAATTAATAAATAAATAGTAAAAAAAAAATTCTAAGGCAATTTAAGAAACGTTATAGAAATTTCGAACTTGCTAATTAAAAATTATGATTTCATGAACCTAAAGCAATCTATATAATAAGAAAAATTTTTATCTTATTTTCAATATAAAATGTATAATTTTAATGTAAAACTAATACAAAAATAATATACAATCTTCATTCGCTATCAGAAATGTTTTCAATAAATTTTATTCTTTTATTTTGTTGTGGAGGTGGTGCTTTAACTTCTTGAATTTCATCACTTTCATCGTTATCTTTTTTTCGTTTGGTCTTTAAGCCATGTCTAATGAATCTGCCAGCCGCGTCTTTATCTAATACCGGACGAATGGTGTTCCTTTCGTAAATTTGCTTATCTCTTACCATAGATTGGCGAATACGTGATAATTCATTTTTAATTCCATGATTATTTGGATCGGTACCATTTATTTTAACGACCATCCAATACAAGGAATTCATTGTGTACGATAAAAATAAATCAATTTTAACTTTTTCAGCAGTCGTTAGTTCATCATAGTTGGGGCATATGTTTTCCAAACAATTTGTCACATTTTCATCAATTTTATCCAATGATTCAGAAAAATTTGTTATTTTTTCAATAAAATTTACGTCATTCCTTAATTCGTCAAAATCAAAATTATCCATTTTTATTTATTTTTTTTTATTTTATTTTTTTTAATCAAATCTACAGCGTTTCTTCCTTAAATTATTTTTTTTATTTAAATAAAAATAAAAATGCACTAGTTAATTACAATTTTCAAGAATGTAAATTAAACTATTAAACTATTTGACAGTCAAACGTCAAACTCAAATAGTGAAAGTGAAATTCGTCTTGCGCATCTTGCACACATTTAAGAGCGGAGTCGCAAAAAATTTTTTTTAAATATTTTCGCTGAACTTATCAAAATCCTTAAAAGTCCCTTTTTTAGTTGGACTTGACACTTTCTTCAAAAAAAAACAAGCCAATAAAACAAAACAAAAAATGTAAATAAATAAAATACGAGGGATGCCATCAAATTCAGTTTCATCTACTTCTTCTGCTTCAGTTGTATTAAAAAAAATTATAGTTTGTTGTCTTTTATCTTTTGATTTAATTTGAAATAAAAATTATCTTTATTTTTTATTAAAATAAATAAGTAAATAAAAATGATTTCAATTAAACAATTAATTCAATTAATTTTTTCATTATTTACTTTTATTTATACATTTTATGTTGTTGGTAAATTAATGTTATTTTTATCTTTGCCTCGAGCAATCCAAATAGAATTCCAATGGATTTTAAATTTAATGGATAATCGATCGAAATTGCAGACAGCATTTCCAGGAATTTTCTGGAATACATTTTTAATTATTTTATTTATTTTTCAACATTCATTAATGAAATCAAATTTTGTAAAAAAAATTATTAATTTATTATCATTTGATGTTGCTGAACGTTCTATTTATACGATGACATCATCATTGACATTGGCCGTAAGTTTTATATTAAGCATTAAGGGATCAATTTCCGGAAAACATAATATAAATTTTCACATTTTTCTAATTTTAGAATTTAAGTTAAGCACATATGTATCTACCTTTAAGAAATATAAACTGGTTGGCTGATTGCTCAACAGAATTTTATAAATATCTAATTTTTAAAATATTTTGATAATTATTTAATTTTGAAAAGATAATTAAATTAACCTCGGCCTATTTTAAGAAATTTTAATTCTAAGCAAAAATACCTAGTTTGGAATGAATAAGAGCAGAGCATATTATGTATGTCATGAATATGATCCTAATCCTCAACTTGTAGGTATATTGATGAAATTCAATAAATATATATTCATGTCTAGTTCGACCCATGGAAATACATACGATAATAGAATTTTTGTCAGATTTTTACGATTTATTGTGTTATTGTTCAAGATACCTAGACCATAAAAATTTGTTAATTTCCTCCATTGCATGACAAATTTTAAATACTTACAATTTGTTTAAATTTTTTAGTATTTAATGGAGAACTGGGTACCAATACCAACCATTGTTCTATGGCAAATTGATGTACAAAATCGTGCTTTAATATACTGGACATTTGTAGTGATTCATCTCTTCGCCTGGTCATGCATTTACGGTGGAAGTTTAATTATGGATTTACCAGAAATAATAGGAATAAAACAAGTAAATTTAATAAATTTTTTTTATAACAAGCATTTTCAATATAAACACAAAAAAAAAAATAGATATCTATCAACATTTTTTTTTATTTTTTATTTAGGTATTTTATGACATCAAAGAATATTCAAACCCTATGGTTTATAAATCTTTTGAATTACGTCACTTATATCAACACATAAGACACCCATCATTTGTTGGATTTTCTATTATTTTATTTGTAACGAATATTATGAGTTTGGATAGATTAATTTTGGCTATATTACTTTTCAACTACATGTACTTGGCTTGGTCAACTGATAATAATGACATTACTTATCAGAAATGTCAGTTAATGAGAAAAAATAATGAATTGAAAAGTAAAATTCGTACAACTTGAATTAATATTATTACGAGATAACTGATAACGAAATCACGTTAGTTTATATGTATTTAATTTTTTATGCAGATATATGAACATTTTTCTTTCGTATAAATCGTTTCTGATATTGTATTTTCTACTACAAATAATCTAACACCGCTTTATGTTTTTGTGAATTAAAAATATTTTAAGTGAAAAGTCGCCTAATGAGTTTGTTTAATTTAAAATTATTATTTTCAGTTTAAAATAAGTATGAAAAGAATAATTTTGTGTTTTCATTTTAATTTAATATTAATATTCAGTTTGATATGTCTTTTTCAGATTTACTACTAATTGTATTTTTTCTTTAAATAAAAAAAATTAAAAATCTAACAAAAAGTTATTATTAAACTTAATACATATTTGGTTTTTAATTCGTTCTAGCCTTGATAAAATATAAATAATTGATCAAACTGGTTTTCAATTTTTCATATTATTATTATTTCGAGATATTATTTGTATAAAAATATTTTCGAATTCTGAAATTCTTTTATATCATCTCACAATGAGGAGAAAGTTTTAGAAGATTTTTATGATTGCAAAACATTTTCTAAAATTATAAAAATTTAATTTAATTTTAAAAACTTATTTGTATTTATATGTATGTTCTTATGACAGGATATTGAAAGAAATTGTCACAACACGTTCGATTACTGATGAGAAGGAATGATGTCAATCCTATCTTTTGTTTTATAACTATGCTTTCATTTCATCATATCCAACATTTATTTTCTTCATTTTAACCAATTTTTATTTCTATATTATGTCATTAAAATTATTTTGTTAAATTCGACCATCATGGTGTAGTGGTACTGCCGTTTTTCTACGGCGCGTTCGGTCGTGGGTTCGATTCCCACCTTTGACTGGAATTTGTATTACTTTTTCAATATGCCCACTTAAATTACTTCTTTAAATTAAATAAAACACCTTATATATATTTACAGAATATTTGATTATATTAGAATTATAAAAAATTAAAAATGTTTATAAAGTACTATATATATTATCCTAAAATTGATAGAGTGAACTAAAAAAAATTGACAATTTGTGTTAATTTATTAAAAAAAATTGTAATTAGAAGCTTATTATAAAAGAAACTTAAATAAATAAAAAAATAAGTCTAAAATAAATAAAAAAAAAAGAAATTTTTTAAAATACTTTGTTTAATAAAATAAATGAAATAAGAATTCAATATTTTTGTAGCTCACTTTATATCTTAGCTTAGCTTTATATATCTGAGGAAGGATTGCTCACCAAAGTTACTGGATTGAATTTATATAATTTATTTTAAAAAATATGAAAAAAATGGAAAAAAAAGTGTGTATTATAAAATTATATTGTTCTTATTACTCTCATCAATTTATTATTGAATTTGCGATACCACATTTACCTTAGTTCGAAAACAAACACATCAAAAAAAAATTAAAAAAAAAACTTAATTTATTATAGTTTGAAAATATTCTCGAAATCGCAGACTATGAAAGTTATATCTACATATTATTTTAAGATTCTTTATACTTTTATCTCTTCAATTTTTCAATTTTCTTAAAAACTATCATCTTCATCGCGTCCAAACTTGTAAACCAATGTTGAGGCCAAAATTAATAGGTTTTGCAATAAAATTGCAACACCTGGCCACGAAGATTTATTAGGATTTTTATTTGTTACATCTATAATGAATACCCAAATAGCTGCAATTACTGACGCAAAACCCAATATAAAACCAATTAATAGCCATAACATAGCTAAACGACCCCTTGGAACTGAAGGGTTATCATTTATCTGAAAAAATAAATTTAATTCAATCAAGCAACATTAAAATAAAAAAGTAATAGTTATTTATCTTATATCTATTTGGATAGTTATGTGTTGTAGTGGACAAACAATATAATGAAATTAGTTTTAATTGGCTTATTACAATTTTGATTGCACTTACGTGACTTTTGCGTACAGTATTAACCATCAAAAAACTCAATGTTCCAAAAACACCAATAAATGCTTGACCTGTATTAACTTGACCTTTTTCTGATGTGGCAAGAATATCAATTAAAAACCACCAGCCAGCAAAAAACTAGAAATAAAATATTAAATCAATAAAAAGGTACATTAGTGTGGTATTAATATATAAAATAAACGAAATTCAATTAAGTGCATCATTCCGAAATGGCAGTTGCAGATAAAATTCCTCGGAAATTGATTTATAAATGTTCTCTAAAGTGCGATCTGACCATGAAAGATTTTTTATAGTGATGTTAATATCTATTTCGATAAACGTGACTGGTTAACTTCTACTGAAACTGTTTATCTTGTTTAAATTAATAATTTAATTGTAGAAGAAAGCTTAATTTAAATATGTAAAATTATTATAAAACATTTCTATTGAAAGATGTGAAACGCACCCAACGTCATCAAAAATAAATCAAATTTGTTAACCAAAAAGTCAAATACCTATGTACATTTTTTTACTGCAATTGTTTTCTTCCTTCTACTGCGATAGTATTTAAAATTAGAATTAGTGATATAAATTCTTTAAGGTAAGAATTGTTTGTTAGAAAGGTTAAAATAAATTTCAGCATCAGAAGATATATTAAAAAAAATTAATTAGATTAATTATATTCCAGATTTGTTTTATTGTGTGGTATAGTGTTATTATTATTGTTTTACGGCATGTTTTTATTTTATTTTATTTATCTGTAGCTTAACTCAAGCTCATATAGGTATACAAAGTTTAAATACATTAAATTTGAAATTTTAAAATATATCACATTATAAAACTATTAATATAAAAATAAAATGAAACTTTAACATTGCACTATCATTACATAAAGATAACAATGTATTCAAAACCTCTGAAACATAGTTCAGTCAGTCCAAGAGTGAACAGAGAGTCACCGCACAATCAACCATCCAACCAACTCCTGTAAAGACTTCCTAAACGCGTCCTTACTAAGGTCAACATTGAAATTTTCGTCATTATCATTAGCCGTTTTAATCATCCTCGACAACGGTTCACTCATGTTCATGTTCAGTCTCCTATCATAATGAATTCATAATAAAATTAAAATTTCTCTAGTCAAATCACAATTGGAGTAAGTAAGTACTTAGATATATGTACTTATACAACTTTTATTTGAATACATTCAATTGGTTAATTGTGCTCTTAGATTAAACACTTTTTCAGTGGGTAAGTACTTTGTTCTTATGTTTGCAGATTAATTCAATTGCATTCAAACCTATTTTAATTTTCCTGAACCATTGAGACCTTGAATGTGTATGTAATGTAAGTAGATAGATACCTTTAAATACCTATATATTATTACTTTAACAAAATTTCTTCAGCTCATCTTTTATAAAAGTAATTATGGATATTTTTTTAATTTATTTACTTAATTTTGGATTAAAAAAAACTTTTGATTGGTATTAGGCAGTATGGGGCATTGGATTTTTATCTATCTAGGGACTTGATGTAAGAGTAACTAATTGCTACAAATATTTTGGATAAACAAATTGTAGGTTTGTAAAGATTATGTAAAATCCTCTAATCCTTGTAGTTATTACCGACCTAGATTAAAAAAAGATAAGGAAATGTAATTGCCTTCCAGAAAGGTTTTTTTTTTTTTTAATACCATTTGTCATTGATTTGAAAAGGTAATGAAAAGAAATGTGTACCATTGCTTGAGAAAAAAAAACCATTCATTGTTTAAAAATAATAATATTAGAAGGAAAAGGAACCTAGTGCTAGTAGAGTAGTAGTAAAGTGAAGTGCAAATATACCCACCAATAATCCAGCAATAATTGAAGAATTTTTGTTTTTTGCATTCTCCCCAAAAAACAAATCTCGTACACTTTCAGTAATTGACATTTTTGATTTTTCTTGTTTTTTTTTCGACGAAGTTAAAATGAAATTATTTAAAAAAAAGAAAATTCCAGATCACAAATTAAAAAACAAGTTTTATTTAAATAAGATAATTACGAATTTTACGACGATATTAGATTAAAATTTTCTCATCAGTAGCAGAACTGAACAAAAAAACAAAAACAATGAATTTTCTTCTTCTTGTTGATGACGTATTATTGAATTGTAGAAAAGAAAATGAGTCATCTCTTTCAACAAGATTTTCTCTTTTACTTGCATCACTTGTACAATGCATGAGATAAACTCAAAGTAACTGAACTGCCATAAAAAAACTTAAGCAAGCGATAAACGACAAACTTTAAAGACCAATCAACGGTCGGCGACGTAAAAGTTAACCGCCTGGGCAAACTTGACGCGACGGACGCGATGTAAACGTTAATGACCATATAATTTTACGTTAGCGTCGTTAACGTCGAGACTGTTGGCGTCCGTATATTTTCATACATTTAATATTTCTTACGTCATTTGCGTCGCGTCCGTCGCGTGCGTCACGTCGAGTTTAACCAAACTGTAAAGCAATTTAAATTTTTTCTGATGTTTTGAAATTTTAAGGCGCGTCGTTTTTATAACTATTCACAACAGCATGATTTAACTTTTTTGAGAAAATTTGATGGACGGTAATAAGCCCGGTAAAAATTAGAATATTTGACATTTAGCTGTTTTCACTCACGTTGAGCATGGGCTTAAAATATCAATTACGATAACTGAATTAATATTATGAAGTATAGATATTTTATTATGTATATTATTGAATTGCATCAAATATGTGGCTGAAAATTATAGTCGAAGTTATGAAAGCAAGTCATCATCACGGCGTACTTAGAAAAGGTTATATATATAGAGATAGCCACCACACAACTCTAAGTCTCAAACTCAAATGGCTGTTGACTTTTTATTTTGTTTTGATTTTTGATTTGTTTTTAATTTTGAATTTTCTTATTAATCTTATTTTTTTTATACGTTTTATGAAATGAATTTATTATGTTTATTGTTTTTTTTTTTTAATATTTTAAATTATTTTCCAACGAAATTATAAAATTTATATAGCAAATAAAATGTTTGATGATTTAATTAATGGACCATCGTCTTCCACTGGAATGTTACGGAAATCACCAGCAGAAATTATTTTCAATCTATCTGAATATTCAGTGGTAGTAAAAAATAATGGAATAATTACTCAAAAATATTTTTATATTTCAGCGGAAAAGGGAACTGGCGAAGTAATAGTAAGTACATAATAATTAAATTTGGAAATTTTGTAGAAGAAACCTACCTTCCATAGTGCGTCTATCAATACAACTAGCAATGGATGTTTATTTGATATTTAAAGTAGATTAAAGGTGTATTATCGAAGTTGAGTTTAAATATCATTTTGTAGGTATAATTGTAAAGCTCCATGAAAAGTTAAATAAAACAAATGCATTGTTGATAGACATTATTACCTTCCTATATTAATGTATTCACAAAATACACATAATTAAAAATTAGGTAAACACATTCGCTTCTTTCAGTGAAGTTGAATACCTATGTTTAGAAATGTAAGTTCGGCTTACTCACTACTCTTTAATTAACTGGGTACCTATGAAGTTATTATTCACCTTCATCCTTGTCTTAATTCTCTTGTCCTTTAATAATATACGACTAATTTCATTTCGTTTTAGCAATTAAAAATTTTTGAAAACAATTACAAAAAAATGTACATTTCAACAATAAATATGGATTATTTTAATGTATTAAAACAAAATCAATCACTTCATGTGACGTTTTCAGGATTTATTGAACATCTAGCCAAAATATTATCAGATTGTCAGAGCGGAAAACTTCAAATAGCTTTAATAGTTCAATGTAATAACTCATTGAACGAAATGTTATTACAATTTTATGAAAAACATGCATTTAAAAATTTAGTTCATTTATGTTTACCAATTAAAGAAGCTTCATTACAATTAATAAATTTGCATTTACAAGAGGCAATAGAAGGTTTACAGGTGAGAATTTTTTTCTTAGCGAAAAATATAAAAATAAGTAAACAGTTCTAAAAGAAATCTACATAAAACTAATATACATAAGTCCTATTTCGATAGGGTCGATATGGGAAAATGAATTCACAATAAAAAATTATTATTTTTAGAATAAATCAAATTCATTTGAATCGTCATGCATTGATTTACAAAATGAACTGAAATTAGCTAATCAAAATTTACATCAATTAGATAGTGAAAATTTGAAATTACGTGGAAAATTAAATGATCAAAAGCAACAATTTCTAAAAAGAAGCAAATATGAATTAAATGAAATGCAAGAAAAAATCAATAAATTAACAGAATCTAAGGAATTAGATGAATTACATTTTAAAAAAATTATAACTCAGTTACAATCACGTACTGATTTAATATTATTGGAAAAAGCTAATGCAATGAAAGAGAAAAAGTATGAAATAGTAGATGCATTTTTTATTTATTTTCAAATAAATTATTTTTAATTTTTCTTAGTGATGAATTTAAAAAAACTGAACAATATCGCAAAGAGAATTCTAATTTGAAATCAAATACAGCGACATTAAAACAGAACATTGAACGACTCACCTATGATATCAATACTTTTCAAAATAAAGAGAAACAGCATCTGAACGAAATTGAAAATCATTCTCGACGAATTCATGATAGAGAAGAAAAAATAAAAAAATTAGAAAAACATAGAGTGAGTATTTAATTAAATCTAATTTTTTGTAAATATAATTATTACTTTCATTGTAAAACAATTTGAATGTACCTTATGTATGTTAGATTAAAAATATTAATTATATTCTTTCAAAAATAAAATAATTCTATTCTAGTCAGAGTTAAAAGCTGAATTGGAAGCTGAACGTCAACTTTGCCAAACAAAAAGAAATGCATTACAGTTATCAACCGAAGAAATATCAAAAGCAAATCAAATTATCACAAAACAAACAGAAGAAATAAAAAATTTAAACAAAAAAATTAATTGGCGAACAGAAGTTTCTTTACAGCAAGAAAAAGTTATAGCTGAAAAAGATATGGAAATAAAAAAATTAAATTTAGAATCGCGCAACTATTATGAAGAAATACAGAAAGTTCGAAGAGAAATAGGAGATTTTCCTAAAAAACTGAAATCCATTGAAAATGCAGCAAATGCTATTGAAGAAAAATACAAAAAAAGTATAAATTTTAATTTTCATAAAATAAGTATTTCATAATCAAGTTTCTTAATTTTTCAGAAATATTTGATATCAACAAGCACATAAAGTCTTCTTAAAATTTCATTAAATGTAAATGCAATGCATGCATAAAAATTGTGAATAAATTTTTTATATAAGTATTTAAACATTTATTTTTTTTTATTACAATTTTCTCAAGGCACAACATAAAAGAATACTACGTTTTTAAAGTAAGAATGATGAGACGAGATATTTTTGGTTTCTGATTCAAAAATAATTTTATATTGAGAGAATTACTTTAAATGAAAAGTTATCATTGAAGAAATTTTAAAAGTATTAATGCAATTTTTTTATTATGTCAATTTCTCTTTATTTAATATTAATTAAATGGTAATATTAAAAAATACAAATTTATTATGTTAAGTGACCATGCTTATTATTTTTATTACTTTATAGTAATGTTATGCAATTTTCTGTTTAAATCTTCAAATTTTAGTATTTTTCTTATGAAGAAATCACCATAACGATGAGCAACTTTAGTGTCAGCAATATGAATCATATCGTTATCAATATAAAAATCTAACTCAGAAACAGATTGAAATTTTCCAGTTAGACCAGATGACCCTTTATCCCATACAATATTCTTCATTTTGTGTTTGAAGCACAACAAATGAATTAATAAGTTTGAAATTTGTCGTCCCTCAACTTCATCAACATTTTGATTCATAAAAGATGCTAGTTTTTCCAATGGTAACGTTGTGTATAATTTCAAATATGATCGAATTATAGGTAATTCTTTTTGCTGATGCACTTCATCCATGAATACTTGAAGTTGGTGTTCCATGGATTCTTTGACATAATCCTCAAGTGGAGAATCAGCTGAAGGAGGACATGGGCTCACGAATTTCGGACAGGCAAAGATAAAATAATTTTTAAATGCATCCAAATCTCCGCATTGCATTTTGCACATAGCGTCATAATAATTTTTTTCACGCAACACTTGTTGGATGGATTCATCAATACACTGTGGATGTAAGACAAGACAAATGGCCAACAAATGGTACATTTGATCTGTTTGTTTATTAATTTGATCATTTTGATATGATCGAGCACTGTACAATTGTTTAGTACGTTGAATGTATAACAATATACCTTAAAAGAAATAAATATTGATTAATATTAATTGGTTAGTGTAAAAAATAAATAAATAACGGCATATCATATTTATATTTCAACCAAATAATATAAGAATTATGTACTTTAAAAATGAAATTTTAACATACCAGAGAAAGTTCTTATTGCATCTGTATAACGTCGCATCATCATATAAGCAAAACCAACATAATAAGCTGTTGAAATTTGACAAGCTGGAATATGAGAATACTGTGCTTGCTTATGAATTTCAATTGGCTCTAATACTTTTATAGCCTGATAATAATCACCCAATAATGAGTGTACACGTAACAAACCAATTAAAGAGAAATAACCAAGCATTTTGTACAGCGATTGACTGCCAAATTCCCCTGCCACAGTCTGTGGATCTTCACCTTTTGCAATAGCTTCCAATTGTTTCTTAATATTGGAAATATCAACAAGTGAATGTAAAACATTCAGGATGCACAAAATGCTCCAAACATTCGCATTTGTTGCATGCAATGCGTGCATTTCGTCTTCAGTTTTATCAGTTAAGCGTGCTCGATATTGAGCGAAATTTTGGAATTGATAAACAAATTCATCAATTAATTCCCACAACCAAATATCAGGCAAGTCCAATAAAACTGGTTCCGGTGATGACAATATCAAATTAAAGAAATCACAATAATTGAAAAACGAATTTATACGTTGTTCAAGCTTCGGACCGCCAGGAATTCGGGCGTGAATATGCCGATAATATAATTCTTTGTATAAAATCATGAAAACTTTATCATCCTCAACTAAGGGTAGAACATCTTGTTCGCTTGGCCATGATTGTTTATCGAAATGATGATCACTCAATTGAGGGAAAGTATTTTCGTACATATCTGAAAAATAATTATGAAAATGTTAATGTAAGATAGGAGGTAGACAGATATAGTAATTTTAGGTTTTGAAAAAGAAGGGGGAGGCCTAAAATTATTAAGATACCTAGGTAGATATAAGCATTAAGATTTTCAAAGAATCTTTGTTTAACAACAATTAAACCCAGATCAGGTCACAAAATATTTACGAATCCAAATTAATGCTTGAAAAATTTTACAGTATCCACCTTTTAGTCCAAAACTGTCAAATGGGTACCTAAACCTAGGTGATAGGTGAATTAAAACATAACCTATAACTAAAAATAAAAATAATTTCACTTACTTTGGATATCGAAAATAACTCCTTCCTTAATTGCAGCCCGAAAATTTAATAGAAAACTTTTAACATTTTCAGGCATTTTACTTGTTGGATAATAACCTCCTCCACTCATGCTACGATCGTAGTCTGTGTCAGCATTTGGATCCAAATGATTATTGTAATCATCATCATAATAGTCATAATCATCTGATTGACTATACATTTTCTTCTTCTCCGATTTAAAGCCTTGGTCTGCAATTTTGATTTTTTTTTTATTAACAAATTTATAATAAAATTTTATTTATTTTTTTTTTCGATTTTTATTTTTTAAAATATTTAATATCGCCACGCTCAGTTTTATTTTGCTGTCAAAATGAATTTGTACAAAATGAATGAATGCGAAAAAAATTTGATTGATCAAGCTTGCCAAATTGCTGAAATTTTGTTTTAAAGAAAATTGTCTTTAGGAAGGATTTCAATTTTTATTTTTCGAATGCACAAAATTACAAATACATAGAATATAAATTTATATTAAATTCAACTTATTTTTATGCTCAATACAGTTGATATTCTAAAAGTAAGTTTTCGAACCATTTTACCATTGTGATACAAAAAAACCAATCTTCTTCTCACTGGGTAAACTCTTATCTTTCATATGTATTAGGTATCACAGTTTGGGGACCATCAGAAACACCGTAGAATCAAGAAAGCTTCACCTCAGTAGAGGTTGTGGCTACAAAATAGTAGGTGGTATATAATTCTAGTATTTCTGTGTGGTAGAATTATTCCTTCAGGGGCACAAAATTATAATTTGCGAAACAGAATTATTTGATCACTTTTCTCTTTTTTGTTATAAGTTTTACAGCTAGAAATTTCATTCCTAAATTAAATCAGATTATCCCGCAAATGGAAATTTCTGTTCAAACGATGAATTTTTATTTTTTTTACTTTTAAAATTTTTGAAATTTATAAGTAAAAATTAGTGAATACAATTTAATCAAACATAAATTTAAAAAAATATAAAGAAAATACATATTATAAATAAATTAATTACTTTTTATGCATTTTTTAAGGCATTTTCTTAACTGAAGTTTTAGACATCTAATTTTTAAACCTCCTTTATTATTTATTTAACTCAGCAACTATTTATAAATCAATCAAGGCAACATACAATCGACCCTTATTCTACACTTTAATTTTTTCCATGTGGGTTTGTGTGTTGTGCGTGGTGAATTTCCGGAAAAAAAAATTATTATAAAAAAATTTTTATTCAGGCAAGGAGAAAAAAAAACCTATAAATACCACAGCCAAGCTAAATTTTTTATATTCAAAAATAATTTTGGAACCAATCGAGACAGTGGAATTAATATAAATTTTATTCTAGAAAAAAAAAAACCAAAAGAAGAAAAAGTGCATAAAGAAAATTATTAAAAAATAAAAATTTTACAAGAGACAAAAGAAGAGAGAAAAATTCAAAGTTTTTTTACAATCAAATTGAAAAAAAGTAAGCAAAGAATTAATTTTCATTCAAAATTAAAAATTTTCAAAAAATTAATTGTAAGAAGAAAAATATTTGAATTTCAATCCTTGAAGGTTGAGTGCCCTTCTTCGTCGGGGGTGAGTAGAGTAAAATTAACCTACTTTTTTCATTTTTTGCCAACGAAGATTGAAATTACGTCATTTTTTTTTTTGAAACAAAATGGCTGCCTGCAAATTATCAGTTTTTTTTTTCTACAGTTGCTTTTTTTTTATTCGTTTGTTAATTTTTCTTATTTTTAAAATTTATTTTTATTTAATTTTTGTAGATATTTTTATATTTGAAATTTTCAAAAAACTGAATTGAATAATTAAAATTTTTCATTAAAATTTTCTATGGCGAAAAGCAAAAAAAAGAAATTTTTTTCCTCCAAAATGGCCGTCAAAAAAAAAGAAAAGATTTTAAATTTCCAGAAGGAGTAGATATGATTTTTCTAGTTCCATTGGTTTTTTTTTTTTTTTGTTTAAAAATTATTCATTTTATATTGATCTAACTGGTTTTTATAAAATTTGCAAAAAAAAAAAACTAATTTTAATTTACGTAACAGTTTTTATTTCTCAACATTTTTTCTATATACCTACACCATAGATATACCTACCTACCTACTTAACTGCAAATAAAGTTGATAACAAAGAAAAAAAAAAAAGTCTGACAGAAAAGTCCAGGGTCATTGAAAAAAAAAAAATATATAAAAAAATTAAAATGGTAGGTAGGTATTCACTTTTTCTGAGTTGTTGGGGAAGAGAAAAAAAAAATATTTTTTATAGTGAAAAAAAGAAAAAGTCGAAAGCATTATTTTTTCATCAAAATCTTCATAAATTAAGAAAAAAAATTTATTTGTGGATAATTGAAAGGTCTAAATTCTGAAAACGATTTACATTTTACAAAAAAAATAATTTTATATTTTATTTTCTTCAGGGGGGTTATTATCGATCGAACGTAAAAATCTTGCTAAAATCGTATTGTTTTACTCGATTAGAAATAAAAATAGTATTTTCGTAAGATTTGTAAATTCCATAATAACCCTCTTCTAGATTGAAAAACAAAATAAATTTTTAACCACACCCATAAATTTTCAGTTTTCCAGAAATATTAATGGAAAATGGAAACCATTTTTTTTTCTTTGTTCAAAAATTAAGTAAATAAAAAATACAATATGTGTATAGCAGGGGGAAAATAGTTTATTGCGAATTTTGTTGAAATTCAATGAATAATTAAATATAAATAAGTAGGACAATCTTAATTTCATTATCGTAGGTACCTACTAATTTTATTTCTAGCATTTTCAGGCTTACAGATAAGTAACCTTCCTAGATAGGTCCATCTATTTCTGATCTGTTATGTTAATAGGGGCTACGACCAAGAAAAACCTGAGCCACAAATTTGCGAGAAAATTTAGTTACCTGCGGGGTAGGTTAGTTGGTATAATAGAAAGAAGAATATAATGTTCAATCTAATGTTGATATTCAATAATCAGAAAACTACGACTAACATTTTCCATAAAAAAATAAATTCCTAAGCCATGCTTTTCTAAACCCAGGTACTTAGCACCTACCTATATGTGAAATTAATTATTAAATGATTTAAAATGTGAATAAACAATCTAGGAAAAAAAAAAATTTGAATTTTAGTGTTTTTTCTTTAAATTTAATAATCCAGATCAAAAAATTTGGGCTTAGATCAAATCTAAGCTGGGTCTTTTGTGTAGGTTATTTAAAGTCACAAAAATTATTACTACGTTGTTAATCTAAAATTCTAGTCTAGACACAAAGCTCATTAACTAGATAGATATATAGTTTTTAAGAATTTCAATTTCATAACATTTTGTTTTTTTAATAATAAATATTTCATAATTTTTCGATTACTCACTCATAAAAAAAAACAAAATTTGTAATCAATTAAAAAGCAATAGTGTATGTACTTATGTAGTGTAGGTAGATAATATTAATAAAAAAACAAAAAAAAAATGAAATTAAAATTAATTTTTATCAAATTTACTTATTTTTTCCACAAAATTATATGAAACATTCAATTTAATATGATTTTTCTCTTAAATTTCTATTTTTAGAAATGTTTTTTTTTTAATTTCTTTGTGTTGTTTTTTTTAGCAAAAACAAAACAAAATGACTAATCAATTTTCTTTAATTTAAGAAACATGATTGAGAGAAAATTCAATTGAAAACCCCGAAAAAAAAAAAGTTTTTCCAAAAAATCAACAAAAAAAAAAATCCTTACCCACCTTGGAAAACTCAAACAAAAATAAGTTCATACAAAAATGTCATTGGACTTTGTCTTTGTTCTTCTTTTGTCTGACTTCGTTAATGGCGTTTCGAACAAAACAAATAAATAAAGGTCACTTAGAATCAAAAATATTATTTTGTTTTTTTGTTATTTATTTAAATTAATTTTTGCAATTCAATGAGTAGATAATTAATAAATAAATAAAATTAATTTATTCATAAAAAAAAAAATTTATAAATTTACGTTTTGGAAAAAATTATTTGTTCAAATGAAAAAAATTTAATTTGGTAGGTAGGATAAAGGCAGGTATTCTCAGACGTCTCCAATTCTCAGTTACTTTAAATTTGAACTTGAAAATTAGAAAAAATATATATTAAATTCAAAAAGTATAAAAACACGTTTTTTTTAAAAGGATTAAATACTTTTTTCAAGCCCGTTTTTTCCTTTTTGAATTGAATTTACATTTTTTCTAATATTCAAGTTCAGATTTAAAGTGACTGAGAATTGGATCCGACTGAGAAGAATACCTGCCTTTATGATATAAATTTTTCTTAGAATCGGTTAAGTCTAAGGTACTCGAAATCTCTTGCGAGTTTGGGATTTTCCTGTTGTTTTTTGTTTTTTTTGGAGAATACTTAATTTTAGACGAAAACAAAGTCAAACTTAAAGATTTTAATCTTAACATTTCCTGTTTCATTTGAAGTAGGTGTACTATAAAAATTGATTAAAATTTTCTGTTATGGGTACATATTACATTTTTAAGCATACGTTGTTGAATTCTAACAATATAAAGAAAAAAATTAAATCGATCTATAAAGAAAAACAAATATGTACATAAAATAAATACTTCACATAAAGGTTAATGTGACGACAGAAAACGATTGCGCACGAAATTGAAAAAATAAAATAAAACATGACGTCATTCATTATATTTTCTAATTTCATAATAATTAAAAATAATCAAGTAATCTAAGAATTAAAAATTCTATAAATATTTAAAACAATTTTTAATTTTCAATTGGACAATCATAAAATTTAATTTGAATTTATTCTCAATTTTAGGATCAATCGAATAAAACAGTCATCATGCAGATTTTTGTTAAAACACTAACTGGAAAAACCATTACATTGGAGGTTGAACCATCAGATACTATTGAAAACGTTAAGGCTAAGATTCAAGACAAGGAAGGTATTCCTCCAGATCAACAACGTTTAATTTTTGCTGGCAAGCAATTGGAAGATGGCCGCACATTATCTGATTATAATATCCAAAAGGAATCTACATTGCATTTAGTATTACGTCTACGTGGCGGTATGCAAATCTTTGTCAAAACTTTGACTGGCAAAACTATTACATTAGAAGTTGAACAATCTGATACTATTGAAAATGTTAAAGCTAAGATTCAAGATAAAGAAGGAATTCCTCCAGATCAACAACGTTTGATCTTTGCCGGCAAGCAATTGGAAGATGGCCGCACATTATCTGACTATAATATCCAAAAGGAATCTACATTGCATTTAGTATTACGTCTTCGTGGCGGTATGCAAATCTTTGTTAAAACATTGACCGGTAAGACTATTACATTGGAAGTTGAACCATCAGATACTATTGAAAATGTTAAAGCTAAAATTCAAGACAAAGAAGGAATTCCCCCAGATCAACAACGTTTAATCTTTGCCGGCAAACAATTAGAAGATGGCCGCACATTGTCTGATTATAATATTCAAAAAGAGTCTACCTTACATTTAGTATTGCGTCTCCGTGGTGGTATGCAAATCTTCGTGAAGACTTTAACTGGCAAAACTATTACCTTGGAAGTTGAACCTTCTGACACAATAGAAAATGTTAAAGCAAAAATCCAAGACAAAGAAGGGATTCCACCAGATCAACAGCGTTTAATTTTCGCCGGAAAACAATTAGAAGATGGCCGCACATTGTCTGATTATAATATACAAAAAGAATCAACCTTACATTTAGTATTGCGTCTCCGTGGTGGTATGCAAATCTTCGTGAAGACTTTAACTGGCAAAACTATTACCTTGGAAGTTGAACCTTCTGACACAATAGAAAATGTTAAAGCAAAAATCCAAGACAAAGAAGGGATTCCACCAGATCAACAGCGTTTAATTTTCGCCGGAAAACAATTAGAAGATGGCCGCACATTGTCTGATTATAATATACAAAAAGAATCAACCTTACATTTAGTTTTGCGTCTCCGTGGTGGTATGCAAATCTTCGTGAAGACTTTAACTGGCAAAACCATTACCTTGGAAGTTGAACCATCTGACACCATTGAAAACGTAAAAGCCAAAATTCAAGACAAAGAAGGTATTCCCCCAGATCAACAACGTTTGATTTTTGCTGGCAAGCAATTGGAAGATGGCCGAACATTATCTGACTATAATATCCAGAAAGAATCAACATTGCACTTGGTATTGCGTCTCCGTGGTGGTATGCAAATTTTCGTCAAAACTTTGACAGGCAAAACAATAACATTAGAAGTTGAACCCTCTGACACAATTGAAAATGTTAAAGCTAAAATCCAAGATAAAGAAGGAATTCCACCAGATCAACAACGGTTAATTTTCGCTGGTAAACAATTAGAAGATGGTCGCACTCTATCTGACTATAATATCCAAAAAGAGTCAACATTGCATTTGGTATTGCGTCTTCGTGGTGGAATGCAAATTTTTGTAAAAACCCTAACTGGTAAAACTATTACATTAGAGGTGGAACCATCTGATACTATTGAAAATGTAAAAGCCAAAATTCAAGACAAGGAAGGTATTCCCCCAGATCAACAACGTTTGATTTTTGCCGGCAAACAATTAGAAGATGGTCGAACTCTATCCGACTATAACATTCAAAAAGAATCAACATTGCATTTGGTATTACGTCTTAGAGGTGGTATGCAAATTTTTGTCAAAACATTGACTGGCAAAACTATTACCTTGGAAGTTGAACCATCTGATACCATTGAAAACGTTAAAGCTAAGATTCAAGACAAAGAGGGAATTCCTCCAGATCAACAACGTTTGATTTTTGCTGGCAAACAATTAGAAGATGGTCGCACTTTATCCGACTATAATATCCAAAAAGAGTCTACATTGCATTTGGTATTACGTCTCAGAGGTGGTATGCAAATTTTTGTCAAAACATTGACTGGCAAAACTATTACCTTGGAAGTTGAACCATCTGATACCATTGAAAATGTAAAAGCTAAGATTCAAGACAAAGAGGGAATTCCTCCAGATCAACAACGTTTGATTTTTGCTGGCAAACAATTAGAAGATGGTCGCACTCTATCCGACTATAATATCCAAAAAGAGTCTACATTGCATTTGGTGTTACGTCTCAGAGGTGGTATGCAAATTTTTGTCAAAACATTGACTGGCAAAACCATTACTTTGGAAGTCGAACCATCTGACACAATTGAAAATGTTAAGGCTAAAATTCAAGATAAAGAAGGTATTCCGCCAGATCAGCAACGTTTAATTTTTGCTGGCAAGCAATTGGAAGATGGCCGAACATTATCTGACTATAATATCCAGAAAGAATCAACATTGCACTTGGTATTGCGTCTCCGTGGTGGTATGCAAATTTTCGTCAAAACTTTGACAGGCAAAACAATAACATTAGAAGTTGAACCCTCTGACACAATTGAAAATGTTAAAGCTAAAATCCAAGATAAAGAAGGAATTCCACCAGATCAACAACGGTTAATTTTCGCTGGTAAACAATTAGAAGATGGTCGCACTCTATCTGACTATAATATCCAAAAAGAGTCAACATTGCATTTGGTATTGCGTCTTCGTGGTGGAATGCAAATTTTTGTAAAAACCCTAACTGGTAAAACTATTACATTAGAGGTGGAACCATCTGATACTATTGAAAATGTAAAAGCCAAAATTCAAGACAAGGAAGGTATTCCCCCAGATCAACAACGTTTGATTTTTGCCGGCAAACAATTAGAAGATGGTCGCACTCTTTCTGACTATAATATCCAAAAAGAGTCTACATTGCATTTGGTATTACGTCTCAGAGGTGGTATGCAAATTTTTGTCAAAACATTGACTGGCAAAACTATTACCTTGGAAGTTGAACCATCTGATACCATTGAAAATGTAAAAGCTAAGATTCAAGACAAAGAGGGAATTCCTCCAGATCAACAACGTTTGATTTTTGCTGGCAAACAATTAGAAGATGGTCGCACTTTATCTGACTATAATATCCAAAAAGAGTCTACATTGCATTTGGTATTACGTCTCAGAGGTGGTATGCAAATTTTTGTCAAAACATTGACTGGCAAAACTATTACCTTGGAAGTTGAACCATCTGATACCATTGAAAATGTAAAAGCTAAGATTCAAGACAAAGAGGGAATTCCTCCAGATCAACAACGTTTGATTTTTGCTGGCAAACAATTAGAAGATGGTCGCACTCTATCCGACTATAATATCCAAAAAGAGTCTACATTGCATTTGGTGTTACGTCTCAGAGGTGGTATGCAAATTTTTGTCAAAACATTGACTGGCAAAACCATTACTTTGGAAGTCGAACCATCTGACACAATTGAAAATGTTAAGGCTAAAATTCAAGATAAAGAAGGTATTCCGCCAGATCAGCAACGTTTAATTTTTGCCGGCAAACAGTTGGAAGATGGCCGTACTTTATCAGATTATAATATCCAGAAGGAATCGACTTTACATTTGGTATTGCGCCTTCGAGGAGGAAATTAAAATATTTTATTAATACTAAATTCCACTGGTGTTAAAATTTTTATTTTTATTTAATTTTGTTTTGCACTTAAAAAAAATTATGAGAATAAAAATGTAACGTTCAAATTAATTATTTTACTTTTTATTGAAGATTTATATAGGTTGAAAATAAGAACAACAAAAGAATTTTGTTTGAATCTTAATCTTATGTCATTAATAAATTATTGTGCCATATCTTATTAACTACAATGGATTTTCATAAACTGCTGAAGTCGAATCTTGCAACTTTCTAACAAAAAAAACTATGTAGAATATATATATATAACCGTCTAATCATAGTAAAATATCTTGTCAAATGAAAATAAAGTACACAAGGTCGATGAAATTGATTCCCTTCAATTAAAAAAAATTTGGGAATATTCTAGGTAAATAGTTGTTTTAAAAGCGGGTTTCTTCAGACTCAACATAATTTTAATTTATGTAGGTTACAAAAAAGATGGGATTGTTTTTCATTTGTGTCCAAAAATTGTCAGAATAAATTTTACTATTTTCTACCATTGACTATTTTACTATTTTCTACCATTGAAGTCAGTGTTTCTACAAAGTTAATGCAAATTATGTACCACAGTATCGATTTAATTTTGCCATCGTGATCTAAGACGAATGAAAATAGATCACTTAGTACCTCATAAATGAAGTATGGGGCCTGTAATTAAGATATCTTGATCACAAACAGAGACTAAATATATTTTTTAACGTCTTTAAATAGCGTAATTTATAGTCAACTTTATAAACAATAATTTTCTTCAATATCCAGATCCCAGTCCGGATCCTTTGGAACAATCAAGATTTTATTTTATTTTTAGATCATCTATAGGAATCTATTTACCCAATACACTAATTTTCATCGGAAAACTTATGAAAATATTAATATTACATAAATTTAATACGGAAATTATTTCGACCCTTCAATGTTTGATACTCTTAACTTCCAAATCAAAAATGTTAGTGTCATCCTTTATTTAAAAAAAATTTTGGATTTAAAGAATGGAAATTAATTGCATAGTTCTCATTAGTTATAACATTTAAGTGGAGGAGAGTCGGACGTAAATTTAATGAAAACATAACTCGTTTTCTCATTTATGATGTAAAACGAGCTAAAAATAACTTTTTGGAAATTGTTAAAACAATTATCAAGTTCGAAAAAATCTACTTATTTGACTTTGAAATTTATCATAAA
Organism: Hybos culiciformis; assembly: GCA_964007475.1. Taxonomy (NCBI): domain Eukaryota; kingdom Metazoa; phylum Arthropoda; class Insecta; order Diptera; family Hybotidae; genus Hybos; species Hybos culiciformis. The sequence goes on along the minus strand of OZ023274.1, from coordinate 47,866,644 downwards.
TATAACGAATTATTTGTATCTTTTGACTAATGGAAATCATTTCAGATTTTTTGTAAACCACTATTTTAAAATAATTTGAAACTGACATACCTACCTATACGATGTAGCCTATTTCTCAATTTATTTATTTTCGTGAAATAAAAAAATATTAAAATGTTTTATTTATTTATTTGTGAATATAATAAACTATTTACGACAAATTTTGTATGCATAAGGTACAGTATATAAATTCAAGAAATTAAAATTCATTCAGTAAACCATAAAATCGACAACCAGATTTGCAAGATTTTTTCAAATATATTTCTATAAATCTACAGGTACAAACTTTTAATAATTAATAAACAAAAAAAACTTTAATTTCAAACTTATATTTTTAATTTTTAATGCAATAAAACTTTAAAATTAATTTATGTGTAACTTAATTTTATGATTTTCTTTACAGTCTTATTAAGTTGGTTTCCAGCTAATGATTCCAATTTTGCGATTAATTTCATCCAGCAGTAAAGTTGCTAGTTTTTGTTTGTCTTTTGATAATCTAAAAAGAAAATGAAAGAAAGTGTTTATTTTTAAAATTTTTAAACAAAATTTAGTTAAAAAATAAGAAATTACGATGGCAGTATGTGACTTTCTCCTTCCAATTCTTTTTTCTTTAGACGTCTTTGTAATCTCGCTGTTGCTGTTTCTTTTTTCTCATCATGATCAACAAAATGTCGTGCTTTCTATTCAGAAAATAAAAAAAAAAAATCTTAAAATTTATTTTAATAAAGTTAATAAAAAAAAAATATACTTACTCTTTGCTTCTTTTTCTTTTTTTCAAACTGTTGAGAATCATAAAAATTTGGTTTTTCTCGTCTTACACGACCTGTTCTTCTTCGTCCCTCTTCTTCCTCGTCAACTGAAAATTAAAATGCAATATAAATTTTGAAGTATTATTAGGTGTAGTATCAAAAATCCAAAGTCTCTCTTAATTCTTGAACATATTATTTTAAATTTATTTCCATCCAAACAGTTTGCTCCCAAGACGATTGTCAAAGAAGATAACAAATTTAGGTAGGTAGAGTTGCAATTTTTTTTGTAGCAAAATAGATTTTTTCAAGGTAATCAATAAGTCGGTTTCTACTGGAATATTGGTTATTGAAAACAGAGTAAGTTTGAAAGGCTTAAAATTGTCACATTGACTACAAAATCCTAATACATATTCTAATGATGTGACAATTTTTAAATTCAAGGAAAATAACAAAGACCTTCTATGCTGGATACCTAATTTCAATTTTATTTGAAACAAAACAATTTCTTACTTTGCTTACTTTTATTTGACTTCTGGTCTCGAGCTGACGACGACGTACTTGCAGGATGGCTATTTCTTGGTCTTAGATTTTTTTTTGTTGCATTAAATTGGAATTTGCATTTAGCGCATGATTTACTGGCCACTGGAACCATACCATCACATTTCGGACAACTTTTCGATATTGTACGAGTTTTTACCATAATTTTTAGTTTATATATTTTTCTTCTATTTTAAATGTTCCAAAAAATCTAAATTATTGATTTCGTTGTCAATATACTATAGGTAATAGGTCGTCTCTAATTTGTTTTAATTTTTTATTTTTGACTTTTTTAATTTTTTTATTTCAACTTTCAAAGAAAAAGAATAATAGAAATGAAAAATGGAACATATGTTTTTTTGTTATTGTTTATATTTTTTTGTTGTTGTTTTGATTTTTTTTTTTACACAATAGCAATTTTTGTAAATCAAGTTTCATTGCACTCAGCTCAGCTATCTCAACTCGTCGATAACTTTATAATTTCGACTCACAAATTAAAATCGCTTGCATTTATACTTAACAGCTGGATCAACGCACTTTAAAATGTATGACGACGACTGCATTACAATCACCCCTTGAGTAGACGTGTAATCGTAACTGACTTGAAATTTCTAAGTAAAATTTTAACATGAAAATTGGCAGAAAATTCAAGTTGCCAATTCAAGTATTCAATTTATCCTGTATCGCGGGAATAATGTATTGTCATTTGTCACACAAAATGAAATAGAACAAAAAAAATTTTCTCTGATTTGATGGCGTCCTAGAAAAGAAAAACCTTTATTTAGATTTTTAATTAAAAAAAAAAAAAAATAGAAAATATTTTAAAATTTGAGTTTTAAAAAAAAAAAATTTATTTAAAATTGATAAGTTTATAAAAAAATGAATAAAATGTTGACGGTTTTACAAGAAAAACGTCCACTAAAACGCCCTAGACTTGGTGAATAAATTTTCCAAATATTTTTTTTTTAATTTTTTCTTTTGAATCTTTTTTTTTATTATTTTTGATCATGATGATACTTTTATGAAATTTAAAAATATAACAAAATTTTAGTAGCGACTTAATGGGGATAATAAAATTTTGTAATATCTTACGGGAAGTAGGTAGATGAGAGGAGGCCAATCAAAAAACCATCACCGAATCAGGAACAGAATTCAAAACTTTTGTTGTTTGGCAAAAAAGAAAAGAAATCATTCGTTCGTAAAATTGAAAATGCAGATAATTTTCAAAATGGAACTAAAATTGTTATTTAATACTATTTTTGGCTGAAAAGAAGTGAGCTAGTATGAAATGGCTTTTTTTGCAATTAGATTAGGTATACCTACCTACTAGGTAGGCCTACCTACCTATCTCATGACCTTCATTAGTCATTACTAAACTTTCATTAATTTTATTATAATTCTACCTAGACCTAGGTTATGCCAAACCTATTCTTTAAAAAGACTGAATTAAATAAAATTATCTTTTTTTAGGTCCACCCGATGTTTATCCTCAGGAACCTAGACAAAAAGAAGATGAATTAACTTCAATGAATGTTAAACATGGTTTTGCAACAATGCCGCAACTTTCTGATGAATTCGGGACGGCACATAATTCCAATGTAAATGCTGCCAAAGTTGGAGCTTTTTTTAATTCAATATTAGCGCGTAAAGAGGAATTGATGACGTTACAGGACACGGGTCGAAAACGACAACAAATTAATGTTAAGGATAATTTTTGGCCAGTAGGATTATCGATGCGAACAAAAATTACATTAGATCAATGGTTTAAAGATTTGGCTGGCAACAAGCCATTATTAAGTTTAGCCAAAAAAGCACCATCTTTTAATAAAAAAGAAGAAATTTTTAGTATGCTTTGCGATCATCAAGTTAGTATGCAAAGAGCAGCTTGGTTTATAAAATTATCATCAGCGTATACGGTGGCTGTTTCTGAAGCGAAAACGAAAAAACGACAAATTCCAGATCCATCAATAGAATGGACAGGAACTTTAATAAAATATATGAAAGATTTATTGCCAAAAATGCACGAAAATGCTCAAGGTGAGTTTGAAAATCAGAATAAGCAGCGAGAGTAGGTATTTTCATACTTGTAGCAAAAAGTGTGATTATTTCATACTTGTAGTAAAAAGTGTGATTATCTTACTTGTGAGATATTTAAGTTCTTTGATGATGATATCAATTTTTTGACTCGTTCTATTATAAGATTTTCAATTAAAACATTTACAATGTTTATATTGTATTAATTTCAGCGTCAATCCAAAATGACAAATCGACACCAACACCAAATGCACCACATTATTCGGGAACGTCTTTACCTTATAATGCAAATATTATAACCGCTATGGCAAATTTAACAACAACTAACAGCCCAAATGCATTTTTTAATTCACCTCAACAACAACAGCAACAACAACAGCAGCAACAGCAGCAGCAGCAACAGCAGCAACAGCAGCAGCAACAACAACAGCAACAGCAGCAACAATCACAACAACCACCACAACCGCAGCAAATAAATCATGTTGAGGAAAGTAAAAATGCATTAAAACATTGGAATTATTGTACACAATTGGCAAAATACATGTACGAAGAAGGCTTGCTAGATCGACAGGAATTTCTAAATTGGATATTAGATTTATTAGATAAAATGCGATCACAGATAACAGATGAAGGAAATCAAAAAATCATTTTACCGTTCGCATTACAATACATGCACGATTTTGTACAATCAGAACGTTTAGCTCGTAAATTAGCGTATGTAGTAGCGAAGAAGATATCTAATTTATTAAACAATGCTATAGAAACTACGAACACTCTAGCTGATATCAGAACTGACATTAAAGTGGAGCCTGGTTGGTTTTTATATTTCTTTTTTTTTTTCACATTAATTTCAATTTATTTTTTATGCACGAAATATGATAGTCGAATTTAAAAATAAATTTATAAAATTTATTCAATTTATTGTAGGAACCGAACATCAATTTTCTAGGCAGATTGACGATAAAAACTTACCAAACGACCCCTATGAAAATGCACTGAACGAACTTTTGAAATGTCCACATCATAGAGATATAATTTTATATTTGAGTGCAATTATACAAATCATAACTATTGAATGTTCAACTGCATTAGTTTGGTGTATTATAAACGATAGCCGAGCACCATCTGCATTAATTGGCAGTCCATTAGATCATTTACCAGTAGCTCCATCAGCTTTGCCAATGCCCGCACGATACGAAGGTAATGAAGAAATTCGTATTCAATTAAAAGAGCATGAAGAGAAAATTCAAATTCGATCAAAAAATGCTGAACATCGGTGGTGTGCCGAGAAATGGCAAAAATCTAATTTGACCGGCGGAAGTGGTAGCTCGAAAATTCTCCAAATTCTTGATACATTGGATGGACATTGTTTCGATAAAATGGATTCATCAAACTCAATTGAAACATTGTATAGTAAAATATTTCCTATTTTCCAAGCAGTTAAACATGAAATTACCACAAATGGAGAAACTAAACAAATTAAAATCGAATATATACCACAACAGGTTCGTTATTTTATTAAACATTCTGTAATGTTGAAAAAGTAATATTCCATAAAAATATTTTATAAAAACCTTTAAAATTGAATATATTTTAAGTTTTTAAAAAAACGTTTTGGGGGTTTCTTTTAGTTATAATTGAAATTTCTTTTCTAAATTATACAGGATGCAAATGTTGTGAAAATTTTATGTGAATGGGCTGTATCTTATCAGCGTTGGGGTGAACATCGTGCTATGACAGTCGCCTGGTTATTGGATAAACGTCAAACTGAAGTTACTACACCGATTTATGGAGAAAATAATAACGTAAATGGTAATAATGGAGGTCAAGATGACAAAGATTCTATTAATTCTGGTGTTGGTCTAATTGGTGGTGTTCCAGTTTTTCAATCAATTTTAATGAATTTCTTAGATGCAGACGCTCCCGTACTGGAAGAAAATTCAACGCCACAAAATCGAATTCAATTCACAAATTTAGTTCATTTATTTAGTGAATTAATAAGACATGATGTATTTTCTTACAATGCTTATTTATGTACCCTCATTTCCAGAGGAGATTTATTAACAGAAAATCGGACAATATGTGGAACGACTGGATCGACTACAATTACAGGTTTAAAATAATTTATAACTAGTTTTATCAATAATAATAATTTAGTTTTTCTCTTTTTACTGTTTGTATGGCAGAAGACAAAAATCTGCCCATTATTTGGTTAAGCTTTAAAATAAAATCCTTTAACTTAATTAATTTGAAATGCATATATGCAAGTTGTTATTGTGACATTAGCTGGGTATCCGGGATATTTAAAAAATTTCATTGATAAAAAAAGTTACACTTAAAAATATTTTTTAGGTACAGGACCAGTGTCAAATAAACAACCTTCACCTCATCAAGTTCTAGAAGATGAGTTTAATTCAGGAATGGATTTCAAACACATGGGTGAATTTGATGACTCAAATGTTGATGATGATCTTGATAAAATCCTTCAGCATATTAAAGAAAAGGATCAACAAAATGCAATTGAACCACCTGACAGCCCTAAAGATCCTCAAGAACATGGAATGGTTCCAAGCTCAACTGAATCTATTTCACGACATTTTGTATACACAAAACATTTTCCAATTTATCAAGATGATCCATCGGCGTTTAGTAGTGAAAGTAATGAGAGATATATTTTGTTATTTGGTGTAGGAAAAGAACGCGATGAAAAAAAACATGCTGTTAAAAAAATGTCAAAAGAAATTTGTAAATTATTTTCGAAAAAATTTAGTATTGATGTTGCTGAGGGTGGTAAAGTTAAGAAACATTCTCGCAGTGAATTTAATTTCGAGTCAACCACAAACAAATATCAAAATATGGCTTATTTCGATCAACATGTAGTAACACATCAATGTGCTGCCACAGTTTTAGAAATGTTAAACAGTTTCGCTTTGGGAAATAGTAATTACCTCGCAGTTCAAGAGCATGTAGCATTTTTATTCGATTTAATGGAAATGGCTTTGAATATTTTTGGTTTAATTGATATGTGCATTCAAATATTGAAAGAACTTCCAGAAGTTGAAAATCAATTATTGGTTAAAAAAACAAATTTAACCAAAAATTATACCACGTCATTGGGCTTATATATTGTTGGAATATTACGAAGATATCATAATTGTTTACTAATATCACCAGAACAAACAACTTCAGTTTTTGAAGGTTGTATTAAATTTTTTTCATATTAAAATTATATTTTTTTTAACATAAATATTAATAACTTTTAGGCTTATGTAGAATTGTGCGTCATGTTGCCAATCCTAGTGATTGTAGTTCGGCAGAACGCTGCATATTAGCATATCTACATGATCTGTACTCATGTTGTTCAGTTCTAAAAGCCAAACTTCCATATACAGAAAATTTCCATTTAATATATCCAAAAATAAAGCAAGCATTAGCTTTAAATTCATCAGTTGTTATATCTCGACCTCGTTTATATAATCCACATTTCCTAGCTGAAATGTTAACAGCTCCTAGGCGTTATGGTAAGGTTAATCCAAATTGGGGGCGCCAGTTAAATGAATCTCCATCGAATATGTACAGCTTTGTGTGTAACGCAATTTTAATGATTTGCAAAGAAACTGATGTTGATAAGCTAAACGATATTGCAATTTCTTGTGCCGAATTAACAGCATGTTGTAATTCATTATCAGTTGAGTGGCTTTCAGCTTTGGAAGCATTATGTGGTTCAAGTAATGATTTAAAATATCGTGATTTAGTGGGACAAATTAATATTCAAAACTCGAACGTTCATAACTCATTAGCAATATTTACATCAATATTAGTGGCACGACATGGTTTTTCTTTGGGAAATTTTGTAAGTAAGGTTGCTTTGCCTGCACTTGGTAATGCTTGTAATGGTGGTCGAGAAATGACTCCAGATGCTGAAGCTGGAGCTAGATTATCCTGTCATTTATTGTTGAAATTATTTAAAACAATTGAAATTCCTCAACCAGGATTATATTCTGTTAGCACCTCACCCAATCCAATAAATATTTCGGGACCTTCATGCAATATTAAATTAAGTTGTGATCGTCATTTATTAGTAGCTGCTCATAAAAATATTCAAGTAGAAGCTGTTCTTACTGTATTAAAAGGTAGGAAGTGTAAACTTTAAATTAATTCAATAGTAAATTTTATTCATACTTCAATTGAGAGGAAATTGTACGGAAAAATGAAAATAGTTTTAAAGAGGTTATGAACACTTAATTTTAACCGGTTATAAAACAGTTCGGAGATTTTGAATGAAAAAATAATTTCAAAATTCAAATTTGTAGTTTGTGTTGGTCCAAAAAATGAGAATAAAATTCATTGAAGCCGAAATTAAGCTTGAACATTTTGCGGACTTGTGAAAGAAACAGATTTTTTAATTTCAAGAATTTGTTCTTTTATATTTTTTTTGTTGTTTTCATACCCTCTTATCGATAAAAAATTTTTCTCGAGAGAATTTTTTTGATGGCAAGCAAGTGTGAAAGAGAAAAATGTAAAAGAATCAGATACATGCACCATAATGTAAAGCGCCCTACGGGAATCTACATCGAATCATATTTTGGTGCAATATCTTCTTAAATTAAATTTCAGTTTATTTCTGTAATTAAAAAATAAATATTTCAAATCATTTGTAGGCATATTGGTTGTTGCTGACACAACACCACAGAAATCAGTATTCAATAGTGGAAAACGAAGTGGACTAAATACTCCAGTGCATCCAGGAAGCACTCCAAAAAATATGGATCGCCCTGCGGATTTGTCGCACATACTTGGAACAAGTGATTTAAATATTATGAGTGATGATATGATGTTTGATATTCATCAGAACACTCAAACTGAGCCGACATCTTCACTTTTTGATTTTGCCCAACATGTTTTAAAGCAAATTTGTTCTCAAGAATGGGTGCTTGAACGTTGTCTTCAAGCTTCAGATAAATTATGCGGATTCTTAATTGAAGACATTGAAGGATTTTTAACACCGAATCAAGTACAACGACTTCTTTATATGATTTGCTATTCTGAAAATGAATATTTGCTTCTTGCTGATATGAATCAGAAGGCATTGATCGCTCGAATTTTAGAAAGTTTAGAAATATGGACACTACGAATATCGTGGCTTCATTTGCAACTAATGTATAAGCAAATTGAAAATAATACTACGGACTTATCTAACTGGTGCGTTACATGTTGATTCCATGATGAGTATTAAAATTATAAGAAATTCAAAAATATTTCATATTAAATTTTTTTAATTGTCGTTTTTTATTGTATAATTGTTTTTGAGATATTTGTTAATATTTTTAGGTTGGATTTGGTCGCAAGATCTGCGATAGATGTATTCCAAACAAATGAAAATGAATTGAAAAGTAATCAACATCAATACGTTGTTAATAGAAAAAATAAACAAAAATCGTCCATATGGTTGGTTGCTCCATTGATATCTAAGTTGCCAAGTGCTGTGCAAGGAAGAATTCTAAAAGTTGCGGGAAAAGTTTTAGAAGGCAGCAAATTCTTTTCAAGAATTAAACATATTGCAGAAGATAATGAAAAATCAAATGATGTTAAATGTAAAAAACGTGCAATGAATAATGAACCATTTTTAGATTTAGTTTTAACATGCCTTAAAGGTCAAGATTCTCAAAAAGAATACTTGCTAACATCGCTGAATTCACAATTGACACAGTTTGTGATGTTAATATATGAAGTAATTTACGTTTTTAAAGTAATTATAGTAAATATTATTTTATTTAATCAATATGAGAATATTTATTGTTTTTGTTAAATAAGAATGAACAAATTAATTTTAATACAAAATTTTTTCATATAATTTATTAATTATTATTAATTTTAGTTTGATGTATTAGGTGGAGAAGATCCATTAGGAAAAGATGAAATTCTAGAAGCGTTGCAACTTAGATTTTCCTTAATTGGTGGAATGTTTGAAGCAATTCAAAAGAATAGTACTTCCACAATTGATTGGACAATTTTGTTAGCCCAATTAGTTTGTCAGGGTGTTGTTGATTTGACAACAAATTGGTAAGAAACTAAAATATGTTTAATCATGTAAAATATAATACAATCACATATTTTTTTAAATTTTAGTGACTTGTTTACTACCGTGATTGATATGATGGCTACCTTAATTCATTCTACATTAATATCTGATTCACAATCTGAACGCGATGAAAATAAAAAAGTTTATACAAATCTTATAAAAAAGTTGAAAAAAGAAATTGGAGACAAAAATAATGCGTCTATTAAATTTATTAGACAACTACTACCAATAAGTAAACTGTTGAATGAGGTAATTTTTTGATATTTATTAATAATATTTATTTGAAACATTTAATCTATTTTCAAAGGTAATTTCTTGTGAACCTGGTAGAAATAAAATGGCTGGTATGGATATCGATAAGAAGCAGGTAAAAATGAGTTTTTTTGGAATTAATTACATTTTTATTAAAAAAAAATTAATTTTTAGCTTCGAATTTCTGACAAACAACGTGTTAATGTGTGGGACATTCTGGAAGGACATAAAAATCCAGCACCACTATCTTGGGCTTGGTTTGGTGCAGTTAAATTAGAGCGAAAACCATTAACATATGAAGAATCTTATCGTTTATTAAAACATCATACTCATAGTTTAGTTAAGCCAAGTAGCTATTATCATGAACCATTACCATTGCCACCTGAAGATTTGGATCATTTGCAAGATAAAAATGTGAATGATATTTTTTGAATTTTCTATTGCATCTTCTTAATTATTTCCATTTCACGTATTTTTAGAAAGATGACATGAAAGCTGATACACCTTCTTCAGTTGATCAATCTCCAAGTGCTATAAATTCTACACGAGGCCGTGGTAAAGGAACCAGAAAGCAAAGAAAACCTAAATCAAAAACGCCTCCTGTTAATGCACAAAATCAAATGCAACAGCAGCAGCAGCAACAACAACATCACCAACAACAACAGCAGCAGCAACAACAACAACAACAACATCAACTTCAACAACAGCATCAGAATCAACTTAATCAAAATCAAATGAATCTCCTTCAAATGAATATGCAAAATACAATAAATCCAAATATGCAACAGTATAATCAAAATCAAATGATGGGTCCTTGTAATAATCAAATGATGCAGCAAATGCAACAAACTGGAATGAATCATGGAATGGGCTCAACGGTTCTACCAAATCAACAACAAATGGGATTCGTATCCGGTAACGTTGGAATGAATCAAGGTAATATGCAACAACAATGGTCAACTGCGCCATATAATCAAATGCAACAACAACAACAGCAGCAGCAACAACAACAGCAACAACAACAGCAACAACAGCAGCAGCAACAACAACAACAACAATTCTATAATCAACAAGGAATGGCAAGTAAGTAATAAATCAATTTAATCGAAATAAAAATAAAGCGAGAATGTATCTGTTTATGGAAAAACAGATTTTACTCTGAATGAAGAAAGAATTAGAAATGAAATAATTTGTTTAAATTTTTTAGTGAACAGACCTCAAATCAATACAGGCCTCAATAATCCCAAGCAAGCGCTTTCCAACATGCTTCGTCAGAGACAACCACCGTTTATGGGTGGTGCTCAACAGAATCCAGCGTTTCAACAGCAAATGCGGCAGCAGCAACAACAGCAACAACAGCAGCAGCAACAGCAGCAACAACAGCAACAACAACAATTTTTAAGAAATAATATCCGTGGAATACCACCTAACCAAATGAGTAGCAGTCAGGCAAATATGTCTAATTTAAATCAAGGCATAAGTCAAATGGCTAATCAGACTGGAATGAATCAAAATTTGAATCAAAATGCATTATTGTCGCAACAAAATCCAGCAGTTCAACAACAGCAAGGAATGCAAAATTCTAATATAATGAATCAAACTGCAAATTTGATCAATAGTAATAATACTGGCAATATGATGGTTAATCAAAATCAGCCAATGGCGCAGAATCAAATGCAACAACCCAGTATGATGCAACAACAAAATGTTAATATGATCAATCAAAATCAACAACAATTCCAAAATAATTTCAATAATTATGGTAATCAAAATATGAATCAAGCAAATCAAAATATGATTGGTAATAATGGTTTTAATCAAATGAATCAACAACGTAGTACGCAAGCTGAATATTTGGCACAACAAAGAGCGATGCAAGTAAATAATAGAAGTTATATGGCACAAGCTCCAAATGTAACCATGAATAATATGAATAATATGATGGGTCAAGGTGCTGCACCACCATATCAACAGAGGCAACAAGCTGGTCCAATGTCTCAACAACAATTACAGCAACAACAGCTTCAAAATCAACAGAGATTAAGACAACAAATGTTGATGCAAGGTATGCAATTATCATACTCTCATAAAGAAAAAACAGCCCATTAAGAGCCAACTTCCTTTTCCTATCTTTTTCACTTCATAATCAAGCTTAACGTAACTAAACGAATAGTAACGTTATCTACGAAATAAATGTTATTTCAATTTAATGTCTTGTAATTTTTTTTGTTTAGATTTTATTTAAAATAAAACTAGTATTAAAATATGTCTGTTTTATATTGTAATTTTTAGGAATGAACCAACAAGGGAGCAATCAAGGCATGGTACAAAATCAAAATATGCAACAACAGCAAAATCCGGCTTTAGTAGCTCAATTACGAAATCAACAATCAACATTAATGAATCAATATAATAATCAGCCACCGCCTTATTAAATAAATGTTTAATTCTGTATTTCTTGATTACACATGTCAAAAGAAGCACATTCCATTGCTATGAATTTGTAAATTATATGCTGTTTTAAATCCAGTGGTTTCTGGATTAGACTTGCAAATTATATTTTGAAGTCTCTCTTTTCCTCAATTCGCCGCTCCAAAATTTATATTAATCTTAGTGTATATGGCCTTAAATGTATGTACAAAGAAATCTTTTGGAGTTATTAATTCAGCATCATTGTTGTATTTTTTTTTTAAATTAACATGATGAGTTAAACACTGGCAAATATTCTAAATTTAATTTTGGTCTGTCCAGTAAACTTAGTTTTTGTTCATACAGGCATGAAATATGTAACTCGTTATTATGTAGATTGAAGTTAGAATATGAAAAATTGATTGAAAATAACTTTACTGATAGAATTAACGTTAGAATGTAAGATTCTAAGACGAGAATTGTAAACTTAGCATAATTAATTAATGGTATATCAAAAGCATAAAACTGTAAAAATAAGTTTTTTTTTTTAAATTAAGAAAAATAATTAATATTGTACATCATAAAATAATTGTAAAAATAGATAAAATAATTTAAGTTATGTGACGATTAGTACTTTGCCAAGGACTCATTTGTGGAGAGTATATTTTCATCTATCCATGTTGTGAAAATTGGAACAAATTTTTTTAAAAAAATAAAGATTTATTCCTAAATAATGTTATCAAATAGTTGTGAATTCATTGATGAGATATCAGTATTACAATCGTTCTATTTTTTCGGATAAAGTATTCAGAAGATCATTTAAAAAAGAGTCCAAAATTGAAAAACTTCCAATAAATAAATTTTTCTTTTTTACTTTATTTCAAATATTAATTATCAATAATAGTCATAACTTATTTTTTGAGTTCAATTAACTCAAATGTTCTTGATAAATCGTGACTTTTTTGTTTAATGAACAAAAAAATTGTTGGAATATGTAGTTTCTACTAAATGTTGAGTTAAATACTCAAGGTAGTATTTTTTCATCATCTTTCATTCGGAATCGAATAAAGAACACTACATAAACTTCATTATACATAAATTTCATTATTCCGACTTGTTTGGTGTTACGGGCACATCAACTAAGCTTAGCAGAATTCACGATCAGTTTAGGTGAAAAAATCAATTTTAAAAAAGAGGTCACTTTTGATATAAAGAAACTTTTTTAAACAAATATCGGTGAATACATGTTGTCAATAAAAAAGATAGAAGAATAATTCAAATATGTAATTTTTTTTATAATTGACAAAAATTAACTGTTAATTTAATTCCTTATTAATTTTAAAAATTTATAAACATTTTTTTTTAAGAACAAGATAATATAAAATAAAAATCATTAACTTAATTTCATTGCAATTAAAATTCTTTTTATATTGAGATTTTTGGTCTTATCCAGTCGGAACTAGTAACTTATTTGAAGGGAAATAAATTGTTACAATTGTATTACACAGTTTGTTTAGTTAAAATTTATTTAAATTATAAAAACTACAAATATAAATCACAAAAATATTTTACGCCTTATAAGGAAACATTTTGATTTGAATAGAGAAAAATAAGTTTAACAAAAATAAATTAAACGGCATAATGATTTAAAAATTGGAATCAATTTCTACATAGCATCAAAATGAAAACGATTAGCTTCTAGTAATCTTTCTTTTTTGTCTTCTCGCTTTTCTTTAATATATAAAGCCAAAATTATAAACAAAATTACCAGACAAGTACCACCGAGAGCTATAACACTCATTAAAATTAATTTACTAGGTGTTACAAAAAGTTGTGCTTTCCATTTTTCTGGATTATTGATTGGTGTTGGAATAACAATCATCTGGCTATTTGGTATTAATTGAGTCCAAGTTTTTGACCGATTACACAAGCCCACAGTCAATGAATCCACAAAATTAGGAGTTCTACCCAAACCAAATATTGTATATGGCAATTGTAATGAGAAATATGCACTTTGTGGTAATTGAGCTGAACATCCATGTTGAATATCACCTTCTTGGGTTGTTGTGTAATAAGTTATTCTTGGACCGGGTAAATTAGTTCCGTAAGTTCTTTTTTTACGACCCAAAGGTGTCATTTTTGTTGATTCATTTTTATTTGTTAATCCCGTTAAAACAATTACTTTAACAAAATTTGCGTCATAATCTAAAGTATTACGAAAAGCTAAAGGTCTATAATTAAGATCATTTTTTTGCATCAAAATGACATCTAAAACACCATCTTGATAGAAATCATAAAATGCACCTGCAACTGTTCCAATAGCCATTGCGCCTAAAGCATTCCATTGTACTTCAAATGTTCGGGTTAATGGTTTGTTACAAACTTTACAGTGAACATTCTCCAGCAAAAATGTTTGCATTTTTTTTGGACCAGATAATGCCTAAAAACAAGAATTACTTATTACAGTTTGTAACATTTTATTCAGTTAACAAAGAAAATTAAACAAACAACATTAAGTCAGAAATAGAACTTATAATAGAAAGAACTAGAATAATGAGTAAGGGGAATTATAAAAAAAAACGACAATTTCCAAATCATGCAAAATATGTTTTTTTTTTGCTGGAATTAAATTTTTTTTGTGTACCAAAAATTAATACCTTTAGTGTAACCAATAAATCTGGATATCCATCCATATTATAATCACCAGATCGAGCTGATATGACTTTTGTGTAAGGATTATTATCATCATCTTTTGAAGGTTCAATAAATCCCCAAGTTATTCCTAGAGAATCTTTGAAATTCACATGTAAATCTCTGAATGAATTATTTTCATAGGCCAATATTGTTGAATTTTTACATTGTTTATCGAAGCAAACAGGTAAAATTTGATTTGGCACGCCTTTTAATTCCATGTCCAAGAAAACGCTTTGTCCAATTATTACATCCCCATTGCCAATAACATCAAAATTAATAAAATGATCGAATTCAAAATCTTTGAGTGAATCAGTCCGACCATACCATACTTCAAATCTATTATTCGATTGCAAAAATAAATCAGCTTGATAATCTGAATTTAGATCTAAATAAGCATTAGAATGCGGTATTGTCAGTTCACTGCGTCGTTCACCAGCTTCTGAACTTGGTGGTGCTTGTATTACTAACTCTGGTTGTGTACGATCAGTACCAAATATCCAAAAACATCTTTCACGTCGTTCATTCAAACCGAACAAATCGATTATCATATCTCGATTAAAATCAATTGCTAACGGATCACCAAATGTTTTCAATAATTCTGGTTCATCTTCACTGGTACAATTAAGATGATTTGTTCCTCCCCAATGAACATAAACTTTAAGAATTTCTGTTTTTGAGTCTTTTTCTTTGACAGTAACAAGAACGTCCATTAGAGCATCACCATCAAAATCACCTAAAAAAATCATAGACAAAGACCTTTTATTTCATAATAATAATAACAATAATCATGAGCTTAAATAATATCAATTTTTCATACATTTTATAGGGAACCTACATAAGAAAAGAAGGTTATTTGAGTATTATTAAAAACGAAGGCAAAAATAATTAAACCTATCAAATTTGCAGCAGAAGAAAGGTAATAGCTATATCAAAATTTAAATGGTTAAGCATTGAAAAAAATGGTTGAGTGTGGAATATTGAAATTCAAATAAATAAAAGATAATTAAGAATACGTAGGACAGACCTTGTGGCACTTATTTAGGTAGGTATCTTACCTGGCACAACGCTGGTGATAACATTTTTTTGATAATTACAAAAATGATTTGACAATTTAAGTAGTGGCTCTGAATCGGATGCCAACATTATTTCCAATGTTTGAAAATTATCACGGATTATGAAGACGTCAGTTAGTTCGTCGCTATTGAAATCACCGAAAGCAGCTATTATTCCATTATTAATTGAGCCAAAAACTTTGTCCGTAATATTATTTGCTAAATATAATTTAAAATTAAGAGTCAATAAAAATGTCCAAAAAAAATTTACAAATTTTAATGAAATCATTTTAGGTATTATGTGTTTCGTTTGTTTTTGTTATTCTCGCCTTTGTTTGTGGTTTTTTTTTTTTTTTGAATAAAGTGACAAATCCTTGTGGTGACGACAATTTGTTTTTTTTTAATTTATTGATTTAATGAATATGGATTTGAAATTTTCTTATCGATTTTTATTTGTTTTTTAATAGTTTTATTTAATATATTTTTTTGGTTTATTTTTAAAATTTAATTTTTTTTGTTTTCAGTTTTAAGGGACTTAAATTATATTTTTCTTTTAATTATTAAATTTGAAAAATTAAAAAAAATCATTTATTTTTATTTATTTATAAATTTTATTTTTAATTTTAAAAAGAAAATTTCTGACATATGTTGTTTAAAAATAAATTATATTTGGATTTGGACAATTTGGCTAAGAAAAATATCAGCTTAAGTGACGGCCGAATGTCATATGCAAGTTTAGTGACACTTAGCGCTTAACTAAGCGACTTGGAAAAATCGAATTGAAAAAGATAGTACCAGTACGTAGTAGTACCATGTTAGATTGTTTTGTTATCAATTCTATTTCAAATTTATTCAAGTCAATATGTCAAATCAAAATCATCTGTTTTTGTTTATTGTTTTGATTTTATTATTTTATTTAAATCAATTTTTTTCTGAATTTAGTTCTGTCTGTCTCTGTCAGTCAGAAGAAGACAGAACAGATGAAATAGAAAATAGGGAAAATAGGTACCCAATAAATAAAAATTAATATTTTGATTCAAAATTTTTTTAAAATTCTAAACACTTTTGGCTATTTAATGCAAGCAAAATTGAATGTGATTCTAGTCTGAAAAATGTCAAATTTGAGACGAGAAGTATGTATATATTTTGGTACCTATCTACCTATCCATGAAAAATAAAACTAAAATTAATTTTAATTTTAGGTCTTAAAACAATTCAAAAATTTACATCGAGCTTCTCAGCGTTGTTTTTTTGAAGATGAAGTAGCAATCAATAGAGCACGGTACGAAATAAATAAAAATTTCAAAGATAACAAAAATATTGATAATGAGGCAGAAATTGAGAAGTTTGTAAAATTAGCAAAAGGAGTTAGTTTAGAATTGGCAACAAATGTTGTTCAAGCCGTTGAGAAAAAACCAAATGTTTATGGTAAATAGTTTAATTTTTTTTGACTTTTAAATTATGTAGACTCAGTCCTGTTCTCGATCGAAGTTCCGAAATAAAGACATACCTACGTACTTAATTATTCAAATTATTAAAATTCTGGTTACGTACCTATTTTAGATTATCAAAGACATTGGAAACATTTTTAATGGTCGATTATGCTTTAAAAAATAAGTACCTAGCCATTATTGAATCAAACTGATCGATTTCAATTCTAAGACTGTTTTATATTGTGATTCGTTAAATCAATGATTTAAGTAACACCCGCTAGAACATTGGTTTTTTATAACATAATTTTTTTTTTTAATTATTTTTTTTTAGAAATAAATATCAAAGAAGAAATTTTATTAGATAATACTTTATTCGACCCCAATGCACCAATTCCAGGTAAAATAAATTAGATACCAAAAACAATTTGGTTTAAAAATAATAGCGTTTGTGTTATTGTCTTCATTAGATACTTTTTAAATTCATTATAATAATCGAGTCCTTAAATTAAAGTTTTATTTGAGTTTCTGGCGAAGTATGCTTAACTGAAATAATAATTATCTAAAAAAAAGTTCAAAAATCAAATGCTAATATTTTATTAATCGTTTATTTAAAAAAAAAAAAACATTTTGCAATCACAACGCATAAATTATTATTTTTGAAACTGACTAGCAAGAGGTAGAAAACATTACAATTGATTGAATTAATTTTTGTGTTTTAGATAAACCTAGAGGAAAAAAATGTGGATCAGATATAAAAGATGATAAAAAATAGACGTCTAAAATGCTTAAATAGTTACATAAATTTATTAAATTTTTTGTAGTTAAATTTTTTTTTTTATTATATATACATACATAATGTGAATATAGCTATTTAATTAGAATCGCTTATAGAAGAATAACGTCTTTTTTTTTTTTCTTTTTTGTTTTTATGTTTTCTACTTTGTTCTTCTGAAGATGAGGAACTCCTTCTAACATGTTTTGATTTTCTTTTCTTTTTTTTCTTTTCGTGGGTAGAAGATGAACTAGTTGATCTCGATCTCTGTTTGTGCTTGCTTTCTGGTTTCTCTCGTTCAGTTTTCCTTTTTTTATTTCCTGGACGCTTATTATCGTTCGATATTGAAGAATCTGAATTGGGATAATTTTTTCTTGATTTCTTTTTATCAACTATTTTCTCTTTATAACCTTGCCTGTCATTTTTATTTTTTGATTGCTTTTCATCTCTGGTACTACTATCTTTGCAAGAAGTATTTCTATATTTCTCTGATTTTAACTTTTCTTCAATGTTTTCCCGACGATAACTGGTACGTCTATTTTCGTCGTCACCGTGGTTTCGATATCTTTCTCTACTTCTACTTCTTTTATCTCTCCGATATTTTTCTTGATAATTATATCTTGAATTATCTTTCTCATTTTTTGAGCTTCTATCACCTCTACTGCGGCTTCGTGATTTTCGATTTCTTTCATGGTCTTTTTTGTCGTACCTTCGACCTTTTACATTGCTTTGTTTTTTATAATTATTAAAATCTAATTTTAGGCTACGATCTCCATCTTTGTATAACATCCCCCGTCCTTTTCCTCGCCACTGAACCTTTGCAACAGACTGAGAAAAATCAACGTGAATTCTTCGATCATCTATCAAAACATTATCCATTTTAAAGTATGCTGCTTCACACGATTTCTTATCTTCAAATTCAACAAATGCATACTGCAACGAATCTCCACTAACTTTATCTCGAATAACTTCACATCCTTTTATTATCCCAAAACGTGAAAAAATTATTTCTAGATCGTCATCATTAGTGACCGGATTCAATTTACAAACAAAAAGAACATTCTCAGGTGGAGCTACTTCAGCGTCTGGCAGATCACCAACAATTTCTAAAATTGTTGCACGAGCTTTTGCCTCACGTTCAGCTAACATTTCTTGAATTTGCTCAAAAGTTTTACCCTGCGTATCATCAATATTTTCATCAGCTGCAATTCTACCATTTTTCAAGCGCTCTTCAGTTGGCGAAGGTGACCGTGATGGCAATTGAAGTCCTTTGAAGTCCTCAAAGGGGTCATCCAAAATAACAGTATGAGTTATTCGAATATCTTGAAACGGTCGAAATTTGTCGTCAACAATTGCTTCATTCAATTTTCGTAAAACATCATGACCTTAAATATTAAAAAAATATTTAATTTTAATACCTTCCAGTAATACTAACCAGGGTTGATTACAAAATCTACCCTTCACTTACCTTCAACTACTTCACCAATTACACAATGAACTCCATCCAATGACGTTAGGTCTTCGCCCAGTGTGAAAAAAAACTGAGAACTAATCATATTTTTACCAATGCTTACAAAAGACAGCAGACCAGGAATGGAATGTTTAATTTTTGGTCTATTTTCTGCTTCGAAAAAACGTTTATTTGTACCTTCTACGGTACCCCAAATAGAATCACCAGCATCACCAACTCCAGTTGGATCACCAGTTTGTGCTATGAAATTTCTTTCAATATTATGAAACAAATTGAAATTATAATATTTTATTTTGCACAATTTCAAAAAATTCAAACATGCCTTTGGACGCTCTTTGATGTACAAATCCACTGTCAGATCACCAATAGTTGTTTCAATAACAACAGACATTTTTTCCCCAAATTCCGCGTGAACCAAAATTGAATTATTATATTTAAATTTATCTATGAAATAATATAAGAATAAAAAGTTAGTATGATAGACAGCTACTTTATTTGGCGGCCGTTTCTTTGCCCACTTTTGCTGGTCGCAGAACGCAGAACTTTAATTTTTTATTATTTCTGAAAAAATAAATATAAACAAACTTTGCAATTTATTTTTATACTAGAGATAAACTTAATGTAACTGACGCACGACGCTTGAGATTTTAACGCCGTAAAAGTCAAACGAAGCTGATAATCTCAATGCCCGCCAACGTTTGTCACTGAATTGCTCGTTACATTCAATTTATTACTTAATTCCAAGTCAATACAAACAGGTTGAGTAATGTTGAACAAATTGGAAAAAATCTGACGTCATTGATTGTGAACCAGGGATAAATATAAACGCTCAGTTTTTATTTAAATAACAAAAATTAAATTTATTCCATGTTCATTAAACATTATTCATTCAAATTCATTTCAGCGTCAAAAGTAAGTATATAGTAAAATTAATATTACGTTAATTATTAGTTAATAATAAAAAAAATTAAAGAAAAGTAAATAAGTAAATTAAGAAGCCAATACTTGGCAAAGCTGAACTATATTTTTCAATTTTCTACGACTGTTCAATTCAAAGCCCGAAACAAGACTAATAGAGCCGAGCATTTTTCTCAGCGAAAATATTATTCGTTCAGCGCTAATTACTAATTCAGCTTTCCGCAAGTACGACATTAAAATAACAACAAAAATTAATTGACATTCTTCTTGTATGATAAACCACTGTTTACAGCTCGGCCAATCTGGATTTGGGATCGTCCTCGATTCCATTGGATTCGTCTTCTTCTTCATCATCAGGCTCTAATATACACCATTTCTTTATTTTATCCGATGCGTATATACCGGAGTATGATCGTACTTTTCGAGGTGCGCCAGGAATGTCTTCAATGAGGTATCTATCGTTATTTAATACTTTGATTATCACATACGGCCCTTTATATTTCGGTTGTATTTTCTTAGGCTGACCAGTATTACCAGGTTCGCATTCAACTACAACTAAATCATCGATTTGATAGGATGTTGGAGGTTTATGCTTTGCATCATATCTTTCTTTCCACATCAGCCGTGTCATATTAATATTTTCACACGCTTTGGTTCGGATTTCGTCAATTGATAATTCGTGATCGATAACTTCATCATGAATGTGTAATATTATTTTGTTTTTCAACGTATCTCGGGGTGTAAATTGAAATACTATATCATGTGGACTGCATTTTGTGGTTGATGATACCATCGTATTTAGGGACCATTGAATATTCTTTAAACTATTATCCCACTTTCGCTCAGTTATTGTTGATGTTGCAATTGCATTCGTGAGAGTTCGGTTTACCCGCTCAATCTGACCATTAGCTCTGGGTGTTCGGACAGCTACCTTGATGTGTTGTATGACATTTTCTTTACAGTATTGATCGAAAGCTTTTGAGGTAAACGCAGAACCTCTATCGGTCACAATTCTCTCTGGTGTTCCGACGTAACTAAATAATTCATCTAATACCTTCAATACACTAGCAGTATTTGTTGTTTTCACAGCCCTTACTATTATAAATTTACTGAACGCATCTGATATTCCGAGGACGAACATGTTACCTTTGCTGCTTTTTGGGAACGGACCCAAATGATCGAGATGAATAGTTTTAAATGGAATAGGTATCATTTCATCAAAGTGGAGTTCACCTTCTACCTTACCGCCTGGTTTCTGATGATAACAACATTCTACGCAGGACTTTAAATACTTTGTAACATATTTGCGCATTCGCGGAAACCAATAGTGTCGCTGAATTCGTTCGATTGTTTTGTCTAAACCAAGGTGACCTACTACATCATGGCATTCGCGAACAATTCTCCATCTAACCATTTTTGGTACAACCCACCTTTTATTACCATTAATTAAAATCTTAAATAATCGTCCATTTTGAATACAGTATTGTTTTGCTACTTGCTTATCTACTGTTGTCGATCTCAATTTTTCGAATATTTCTTGTAGCATCGGATCTTGGATCTGCATAGTCAACAACCAATCAAGTTGATCTATTTCTACAGCCATGAGGTTTAGGGATGCTGTTTCAACTTCTTTCCCACCAACTTCATTCGGAGTTCGGCTGAGTGCATCTACATGGACCATTTGATTACCACTTCGATGTTCCAATAGATAATCGAAATCTTGTAGACGAAGCCACCAACGAGCGATTCGAGGTATGAGCTCCTTCTTAGCCATTGTTGTCTTCAACGATGCACAATCTGTAACGATAGTAAATTGCTTACCTAGTAGATAGTACTTGAACCGCTCTAACGTCTCGACGATTGCTAAAGTTTCGAGCTCGTAACTATGAAATTTGTTCTCGTTTTCGCTGGTCGTTCGACTAAAATATGCAACAGGCTTGAAAACTTTCCCTTCTTGTTGTAACAAAATACCAGCTAGACCGTGTGAACTGGCATCAGTATGGATCTCGTGATTCTTGTTCACATCATAAGATGTAAGTAACGGGTCATTCACAAGTATCTGCTTTAAGTTTTCGAAGGCATCATTATGCTGAGGTGTCCACACAAATTTCACGTCCTTCTTCAGCAACTGATTTAAAGGTTGTGCGATAACTGCAAAATTTTTTACAAATTTTCGAAAATAACTGGTTAAACCAAGGAATTGCCTCACTTCTTTAACTGTATTTGGCGCTTTAAAGTTTCTGACGGCTTCTGTTTTTAAAATTCCTGGTGATATACCATGTGGAGTTATTTTATGCCCCAAATACTCGATTGTTTGTTTCAAAAATGAACATTTTCGCATGTTTAACGTTAAATTGAACTGTGTTAAGACGCTGAGTACATTCTTTAATTTTCGAAGACCCTCCTCAATGGTGTTGCTACCAATTAGGATATCGTCCATATATATTTGTGTTGAAACGTCGATTTCTTTTTTTACCTTAGCCATTAGCTTTTGAAAAACTGGGGGCGCGTTCTTAAGCCCAAACGGCATACGCTTAAATTCATATAGCCCCGATGGGGTTATAAACGCTGTAAATTTTCGACTAGCTTTGTTAATTGGAGACTGTTGAGATCTAATGTTGTGAAAAATTTATATGAACTAGCTTCTTGGAGTTCTTCTTCAATATTCGGAACTGAACTAATTTGTTTACTGATTTTTTGATTCAACAGCCGATAATCGACGCATAAACGTTCACTGCCATCCTTCTTTTTCACTAATAACGCAGGACTTGAATAATTCGATTGTGATGCTATGATAATATCGTTCTTAATTAATTCTTCAACCATTTCATCCATTATTTCTTTTTTAGCATATGGCACACGATAAGCTTTACGTTGAACCGGCTGTTCATCAGTCAATTCAATATTCATTTCAACCTCTTTAGTTAGACCCAGCCCATTTAAAGTTGTAGGAAATGAATCGTTGTATGTATTTAATAAATCGTACAATAAGATTTTATCTTCGCCACTTATATCGCCAATATCGAGTTCCACTTCATCGTTTATTCCTTGCACACTTTGGCTGCACTGTTCTGCATTTGTCTTTACGTGGTTCAAAATAATTAGTTCATCTTTATCGTTTATGTTCGTAAGATCATTATCATTGTCAACATCGTTCTCGTTCATTATTTCTTGTAGAATTACACTCGATTTCTCTTTAACCATTCTTATATTTGGTAAGTCTAATATATTTCGTCCGATTAACATGGGCACTGGCATATGATCATTTTGTACAATAAAAACTTCAGTATCAATTATGACTTCATCAATTCTTAAATTTATACACATTTTACCAGTAACCGTATATTTTCCACCGAGGAACCCAGATATTTGCATACAACATGTTTGTTGTGGAATGTTTAACCTATTAGCGTATTCTGATTTCATAAATGTACACGGGCTGCCACAATCGATTTGACCCAATATTTCATGATCGCCAATTCTTACAATTTTATGATACATACTTGGTAATTTGTCACATTTCATTAAACCGACGGCTGCTTCCGGGCATTGTAGAGGCTCACCCTTCTTATGAACTTTATTACATTTCGTACACCGTGGTCGACGTGCTGGTTCTGGACAATCTCTAGAATAATGACCATTTTTATGGCAATTAAAACATTCAACGCTTTTTAATTTCTGCTCTTTAATTGTTGTTGCTTCATTTTTGGCAGTTCGAATCGAACTTTGATTAACATTCTCATTGCCATTTTTAAAATCTCTCGCTTTTTCTGGAATAATTTTCCTCAAACTTGTAGACCAGAGAACTTTATCTCGTAAATCATCCAAACCTTCGATTCGTTGAGATTGGAAAGCTTGAAACAAATTTTCATCCTTCATACCCATTATGTAATATTTTACGATCGCATTTTCTTTTAGACCACCTTTCGTACCCAACCGAATCATTTCTTCTAAATATCTTAACAAGCTCTCGCCTGTCCTTCGCTTTCTCGCAGCCATAGCTATATGAATATCAGCATCGTTAATGATAGGCATATATTTGCTTCGAAACTGTGTCAAGAAATCATCGAATTTCGTACAATAATCGTCGGTCCGATTATACCAACTACGAGCGCTACCTTTTAATTTCGGGCCAATTGAAATTAAAATCAAATCGTCGTTCCATTGATAATAATTTCGTAGCTTTATTATACGCTTGAGCCACTCATCTGCAGTCAAACCATTTGCATCTTCGGGGTCGAATTCTGGTAAAATCTGCATGATATCTGCTGGAGTAAATTGATAATAATTATTATGAGCATTTACCTTTCCTCTGCGTCTACGTTCTGAGGTTGATAAATTTTCATCGCTAGTATCGCTATCATCACGTTCATTTTTAACACTAATATTTAGCTGTTCATCATCATCACGCTGTTCAGTTGCTCCAACAGACTGAGAAGCTTCACCTTCATTTGCATTCGTTTCGTTCACATTTAGTTGTTCATAATAATTTGTTAATCGTTCAACCAGCTCCGCTTTGTTACCGGAAGTTGGCAAATTTACGTCCGTGAGTCTTTGTTTCAGCTCTTTAGAATTGAACTTCTTCATTTCGTTCATGCTTGTTTCAAACTACAAAAATTAAAATAATAATATTTATTTTCAAATAAAAAAATTGTCAAAAATTTATTGTATTCAAGTTATTAAAAAAACAATTTAATCGTTAAATTTTGTTTAAAAAAAACGTTTATTCGTTTGAACCAATTAGTTTTTTTTCTTAATTTTCATCAACGTTATCGTTTGTACAGTCGTACTTAATTTTTTTTTTAATTAATTTGCTTTTGTTCGTATAATTTTTCAAAAAAAAATTTAATTGTTCGTTTTTTTTTTTTTTTTATTTATTATTTACTTCTCCTTTATATGCACGCATACAAACAAAAAAAATAATGTCGATACCGATTACATGCATATAAACGATCAACGGTTTTTTTCTTCTAGAAATTCGATACAGTTTCGCTTTTTTCCTTTTTTTTTTTTTTTTTTTTTTATGTCCGACAAAAAAAAAATTATAGCTTTGTGCACTTTTTATTGTTTTAAAATCCCGCAATCACTTCTTTTTTTTAAAACCCAGATTTAAATGTTAAACCCCACATCTGAACTGTGAACCAGGGATAAATATAAACGCTCAGTTTTTATTTAAATAACAAAAATTAAATTTATTCCATGTTCATTAAACATTATTCATTCAAATTCATTTCAGCGTCAAAAGTAAGTATATAGTAAAATTAATATTACGTTAATTATTAGTTAATAATAAAAAAAATTAAAAAAAAGTAAATAAGTAAATTAAGAAGCCAATACTTGGCAAAGCTGAACTATATTTTTCAATTTTCTACGACTGTTCAATTCAAAGCCCGAAACAAGACTAATAGAGCCGAGCATTTTTCTCAGCGAAAATATTATTCGTTCAGCGCTAATTACTAATTCAGCTTTCCGCAAGTACGACATTAAAATAACAACAAAAATTAATTGACATTCTTCTTGTATGATAAACCACTGTTTACATGATATCCAATTTCTATATATTGCATTGTTGTTTTTTTCATTTTTTTTCTTGAAAAATGCAAATCTACACATTAACCGGATATCACTTACGTCACTTGACATTTCTCATAAAAATCACGTATTACTCAACCTGTTTTTATTGATCTTGACTTTAATTCAATTAATTACTTTGAAATTTACATCTGGCGTCCCCGATTATAGTAGACTATAAATTTTATTCTGGCTTTATTCAGAAAACAATTTTATTTCTTATTTATGTCTTCATGCACTATGCAGTTGATTGTGCTTATCGAGGTGAAGATGATATAAGCTAATGTCAAATTCGTGTTGAAAACATTTATTAAAAAAAAAAATAAATAAAATAAGAAAATTTATAAAAAAGGAGAAAAAGAAGGCAAATAGTAAATTTAGAAATTTAAAAATAAACATTTTAAATTTATCAAAAATAGAAGAAAAACATTACGTTACGTCCATTTTTAACTGATCTGGTTATAGAAGGTATTTGATATTCTTATGCCGTTCGAAAAACCATACAGCTAAAAGCGAGCCACAAAATAATTTTATTGAAATAAAAATTGAAAAAAAAAAAAAACCAACCAACAGAAGAACAACCAGAGAAATTTCTGTTACCATAATTTCACTATTTTTTTTTAAGTTCAAGTTCTTGGTTAATAATAGAATTATTTTTCTCTGAACTTTTAGTAAATTGTATTGTAAGTACTTACAAACTGTCAAGAAAATAAAATGTTTTTTTGAAAAATAGTGCAAAAAACAGGACGGCTTGAACTTCTATAGGGCCGAGGAGGAATGACAAAAGATTTCGCGTGGTGTTATCATTCTTTGATGCAAATAATCGGGTTGAATTCGTTACTTTTTGTTTGTAAGTTTTTTTTTATTGTAACTAAAGGCTGTTATAATAAGAGATGGACTATAAGGGCCAACTCTCGATGAATGTTCTCAATTTAAGTCAGATTAATTGCTTATTCGTGTTTTGACAGAATTTGCATTGAAAAATGCAAGGACACAATTAAGACGTTTAGTGATGAAAGATCATAATTCAAATCAGTTAGTGAACTTAAGTGATGAAAGTAGGGTACCTACCGTAGCTGATTTTCTCGTTTCACAAGGCGTAATACTCAAAAACTTAATTTACAAACCGTAGTCACTAGTGATCAGCTTAAGATGAATGTATTATTTGTAGGCAAAAGTTAAAAAAATGTCTTAAAGCTTATGTAACTATATAACCAAATAATTACAATTACAAGCTTACGGTATGGATAAAAAAAAATGTTTTTCGATCTTATCGATTATCAATGTGAAAGAATAAAAATTAAAACATTAACACTGCAACCAATCCATTGTTTTTAAAATATCTCATTGTCGTCGAAAGAAGTTCTTCAGTTTTGAAATTAAATTCGTCTAGATTTGGTCTTTTTAAAAATTTATATAAAAGTAAATTAAAATAATATGTTTTTTGGTTTTTTTATAATTGTAGTTACTTATTGGTAATAAAATCTACTTTTATAATGGACAAAGGGGAACTTATCACATGTTTTAATCAAAAAAGTTTGGCTGAAGCTGTTTCGTTGCAACAATCACATATTCAAAATTCGGTTATAAAAATTTCTGACGCAAATGAAAATTCAAATATTAATAGAATAATTAAAATAGACGATGAATGCGGAAGTAGTAATGACAATACCAATAGTCTACAAATATTAGAAGCAATTAATAATTCAAATGAGAATCAAAGTTTATTACACACAACTGATTCTAATTCAAATCAAAACTATT
The DNA here is from genome assembly GCA_964007475.1 of Hybos culiciformis. Taxonomy (NCBI): domain Eukaryota; kingdom Metazoa; phylum Arthropoda; class Insecta; order Diptera; family Hybotidae; genus Hybos; species Hybos culiciformis. The sequence continues at coordinate 47,838,867 of OZ023274.1, read as the reverse complement.
TACAAAATCCAGCTTCAATAGGAATTCAAAATAATCATTTAAAAATTATTCCAGACGATGAAGAAAATGATATGATTCAAAAAATTGATGATGGTTACTGTCAAGAATCCAGTCAGGATGAACAGGAACCTTTTCAAACGAATAATGAAGCAGCAACACAACAAACACAAATTGTAGAAATTTTAACACCTAATGATACTGGTTCTAATTTCAATACAGAAACTCACTATCAGCAATATGAGATTTATGAGAATGGTACATCGAATGTGTATAGTTTTGAAATAACAGAACAGCCCGGCTTAGATGAACAAACTGGAATACAAATAATCGAATATAATCCTCATGATCTGACAGAGAATCAATTACAATCGCACACTTTAACACAATCGACTGCCACAAATGACGAAATTATTAATTTGGATGATGAAAGCGAGGAAAGTAATGAATTGGAAACTAATTTAGAACCTGAAGTTAAATTAGAAGAATCGAATTTTCAAGAAAATTTTGATGTCATAGAAATTGATGAAGATTCAACAGAAATTTATCAATGTGTATTATGCCCAAAAACATATAAAGATAATCAAAAATTAGTGTCACATGTTATTTGTAAACATACTCCAGTCACTCATAAAAGATGTGAATGTTGTGACGAAGAACCAAGAACCCTTTCAGGTTTTAAAAAATTCCAAGTTTTTCTTTTAATTTTTATTAGTATTTTATTTCTTTTTTAGGAACGAATCCTGAAATTCCGAAAACTCGGAAACGAAAATCCACTAGTAATGTGGAATATCAGCAACCACATAGTTCAACATATCAGATCATAAATAATGTACCTGATGTTAAAGAAGAGTTTCAAATTTTTGAGCAAGAACAACCACCTCCAGAATTACAACAGTCAACAATTTTAAATTATGAAACAATTCAAAATTATAATTTAGAAAATACCCAAATTGAGTGCATAGAAAATTTTGCAGGAAATCAAATTTTTCAATTAGAGCCAACACCACCTTTGTCGAGTTTAGTTGATATGAGTCAGGTAATACAACAGCCAATTAGTGTTATTCCTCAGACAATTAATATTATACCTCGAACAATTAATTTGGTGGAAACACAACAACAGCAGCAACAATTACAACAACAACAACAATTACAACAACAACTGCAACAACAACAACTGCAACAACAGCAACAACAACAACTACAACTACAACAACAGCCAACTACAATTTTCAAATGTATCCATTGTTCCAAATTTTTCACTAAAAAATCGGAGCTTCTGCGACATTCCAGGTACAAATGTTACATTAAGAATATTGTAGACTTCGGAATTTTAATATATTAATGCAAACTTTCTGTTCATATAAACCTTTATGCATGTCTATAGACCACATTTATGAACTCAATTTCATTTTTGTTTTTTTAATCAAGAAAGTTCGATAATTTTCTTTCCGTCAATGATCTTATTCTTGTTTTTGTTCAAAACTCTTGATAATTTTTTGATTATATACAGAAAATTATTAATACTAACATTTTTTTATTTTAGGAAAAATCACGACAAACAAAGGCCATATTCTTGTAATGTTTGTGGGAAGTTGTTTTTAGAAAACTCAGAGTTCAGAGCGCATGAGTTATCTCATATTAAAGAAGTTATCATTTTATGAGAATAATAAATTTATTTTTTTGTAATTTATATTTTATTTTATAGAATTTCATTTTCATTGTAAAAAAAAATTGCAATATTTTGGATATACCTAAGTTCTTATAAATTTTGTTTTAGAAAAAAAATATATATATAAGAAGTTTTATTTTTTATTCCACTCATTTATTATGAAAAAAGAAGTTTCAATCATGTTTCAGCAGAATAGATTTATATCGGGAGGTTTATTTGTACAATCAAAAATTTGAAAACCTTTTTCCACCAGAATGTTTAATAAACTGTTTAGGAATTACACGTACAATATTATTTCGAAATCTCATCCATTTTCAATATTTTCTTTGAAAGACCCATTTACAAATTTTTATTCGATAAGATCATAAGAAAAAAAAGCTAAAGAACTTTTTGATCATCTTGATTAAGATTATTCAATATTAAATAAAATAACTGAAATTTTATAAAATATTTTATTTTTTAAGATATTTTTTTAAAAAAAATATATATTACAATTTCTTCGATTTTTTTATATTAAGTAAAGCTTTGTTTATCCAGCAGTAATTCGATAAAAATCTATTTAATTGTTCCATTTAAGCGTTCTTTTAATTTAGTTATTTAAAATTTTGTAAATTTTTAATGAGATTTTATTGCGCTATGTCCACAAACTATGTTCAAACTTAAACTTAATGTAGGTTATGCCATGAAATTTCATAAAAAAGTAAGCAAATAATATCTCAATAATTCAATTTTTTTTTTGTAACTTTTTTGTACATTTTTAAAGCTATTAATGATTGTTTTAAAATTTAAAAATTTTTGATGAAAATGTGCCAATAAAGTACATATGGCCTTATTTATCAAAAAAATCATTTGTTTATGGACCAACTATTCAAAGAAAAAAAAAAAAACTTGAAATTAATGATGTGCTGATTTGAAAGTTCCAGTTATAATGTTTATTGTGATTTTAATTGACTATTGCATTAAAAAAGGTTCTACCGTAATCTCAATATGTTCTACATCTGAATCAGTTAAATCTATGAAATTTGAATTATCTTCGTGATCATGATTTTCGACTATATTATTTTCTAATGCTATAAATTCTATTTCAGATAAATTTAATTTTTTTTTATCTAAATGTATATTATCATTTTGATGCACTTTATTGATATGTTTTTTTAAATGATGCTTTGTAAAATTAGATTTTCCACATAATTCACAATCAAAATTTTTTGATTTAATATGAATCCGTTGAATGTGAGAATTTAAATTAAATTTTTTTGTAAAACTTCGTAAACAATGAAAGCATTTGAAAGGCCTTTCGCCGGTATGTACCCGCAAGTGCTCTTCAAGATGCTGTTTAGTTGCAAATGATCTACAACAAATTTCACATTTATATTTTTTTTCAATAAAATGAGACGTTTCATGTTTAGCCAATGTTGATTCATCATGAAATTTTCTATTACATAATTTACACATTAATAAATTTTCCATAATTTGTATAAGAATTTTCTAAAATAAAAAAACATTTGTATATATTATATACATTATTAACTAAACATATGTAGCATTTCATTTAAACATCATCGTTAAAGCTTTTATTCCAAAGATTTGCATATAATAACTAGGTAGGTATTAAAAGTTTTCGGAATATTCTCAATATTAATTTGCTGCCTACATTTTTTTGAAAACTACGTGCCGCTCTGTTCTTTAAATACTTTTTTTTTCATTGTTATTGTATTTACTTACTAAGATTGTTCTTTTTTTTAATCTATTTTATAAAACCATTTCTTAAAGAGTAAATTTAAATAGATAAGATTATTATTAAAAATAAAATTGATATTTCTGGAAACTACAGTTAAAAATACTTTAAGCACTTTAAAACCCATCTTTGTTCTTTTTTTTAATGAAATATCTTTCAATATTTAGCATTTATACGGTTTTTTTTATTGACCTGAAAAAACTTGAACATGTTGTCTGTTTGGTGGATACTTAACCTAACATTTAGTACCGACAGATAGTGGTCAAGCCAAGGCTAACTTACATATTGTAAACAATGGAACAAAAGTTTTAACAAGTCTCCCATCGTATACAACCCATCATTTAGGAGGATTGAAAACTCTGATTTACCTATTTTGCGAATTTTTTTTAATAATTCTGGATTTACTTGCAATAAATTAATTCATTTTTTTTTTATTATTAATAAATGATAATATGTATTAAAAAAAATTATTTTGAATATTTAAATAAAAAATCTTCTTGCATATTGCATATTGTTGTTTTTATTTTTAACTTTAAAAAGAAAAATTTTATTTATATTTATTTTTTTCCAAATGGGGTTGCCATATAAATAAAATCATAAATTGACCGACAAACAAAAACAAGCTTGACAGGTATAAAAAAAATGCATTTTTGATGGAAGGAATAGCTTTAAAAAAAGAGAAGAAAATTGAATATGAAGGCAGAAGATGGAAGGAAATGGGAGTCAAGTCCAGTAATGTCAAATCAAATTAAATGATGTGAAAAAAAAAAATCAATTAAAGTTAAAGTTAAAAGTTAAAGTTTTTCAATCCCGAAAGGTTAATATCCTTTTTCGTAAACCTACCCACCTACGACTACGTGAATGAAAGCCTTTCGCACACTAATAAACTATTATAGAAATTTATATTATTATTTTAATTTAAAATTTATTAACATTTTATATAAATAGTAGTGCTTCACCCTTAAAAAAATTTAAAAATTTCAAATTCTGAATTTCAAATTCCTAATGTATTTTGTTAGTGTAAAATTTCAAATTTTTTTTTGTTGTTGTGAATTTCAAATACACGCCTCAGAGCGTGTATTTGAAATTAACAACAACAAAAAAAAATTTGAAATTCAAGTTCTGTCATTCTAATTGTCAAATCAAAAAAAAAAAGACATGCCAGATGAAAAAATTCCGCAAATTTCCTGAGATTTTTTTTGCACAATAATTTTTTGTTCATAATTTTTCCCCAGTATAATAAAATTCTCTAAATTTAGTGAAAGAAAATCCTACTCTGGCAGCTTTGTTATTAATATTTGAAATTTATGAAAAAAAGTGAAAAAAAGTGTTCACCCGAAAACTTTTTTTTGACATTAAATTACACTAACAAAATACATTAGGAATTCGAAATTCAGAATTTGAAATTTTTAAATTTTTTTAAGGGTGAAGCACTAGTATTAAAAGGAGTTAATTAGAAAAAAATTAAAGAAAGGTACCTAGTATGAATTTAAACTTATTCGTCAGTGCACATTAGATTTTAATTTGGTATTGTTTATATTCAACCATAGAATAATTAGTATAAAGAAAGGCTATTAATGGTGTGGTAAGAAGTAAGTGTTGAAAATCAAAAATGTACCCCCCCTAGAACTAAAATTAGTTTCCGATTGCAATATTCCCCTTTTGTTAAAACTTTTTTCGTATAAACGGAAAACTATGATATGGTTTTTTCGTGGTGAAAGTGAGTGGTGAAAACTTGGGGGGTACATTTTGACAGTTAAACAACAACAACTTTGACTTCCTTATTGTTTTCCTTTTCTTAAGGAAAAAAAATTTAATTGCCAGGCTGTGTACAGAGTAAACATATTTCTATAGTAGAGTAACGAAAATTTTTATGCAAAAAAAAAAAAAAAAATCACCTCCCTCTTACAAGGTGCCTTTCTGATTCCTTTTACTTAATTTTTTTTCGCAGGTTTTTTTAAAATCCAAAATTAAGTACTTTTTTAAGAACAAAGTGAGTTCATTTCGTTTTATTTTCGACTTAAAACTATTTTCTTATTTTTAAAATTTTTGAAAACCGTAAAATTACTTATATTTTACAATTTTTTTAATTTTTTGTAAAGACAAAAAATTATCATAGTTACCTGGTTCTTTTATAAAATAAATGCATTGTTTACATTTATTTGGCCTTAAGCGCGTCATAGTTTCCCTTAAATACTCAATACTAATAAATAAAAATCATATGATTTTTGTTTTTCGAAAAATTAAGATTTTAAGGATGTGAGAATTTTTTTTAAAGCTTAAAGCTAATTTGAATTTCAACCGCTAGTGATTTAAATGTGAGAAATTAAAATAATAATTTAAATTAACTTTTACCAATTTTTTAGTTCTCAATTTGATGAATTTTAAACAGTTTGAAAAATGTAAATTAATAGTTCCTCCTAAAAACTTTCTTAATTATATTAAAATATTACAGTATAAGTTTGCTGAAAATTTCGATTTATATGTAACAGAAAATAATTTAGTAAGTAAATTAGCTTCCCTTCTTACAAACGTTGAATGTAATTTCAAATGTTGTGAAAATTTCAATAAAATTTAGTTAATTCATTTTTTCATACGTGAGCGCATATATTTCATTTTAAATTTTTTTAATAAAAATGTAAAAATTAGAAAAAATAGAAATAAAATGTTCTCTGTGATGAGTTTATAAAATTAGAAAGTCTTGTTTTATTTCGTAACTTTTAAAAAAGTAACCATCTCATCCCTGATCATTTTTATTCAACACAATGATAGATTTTGAGTAAAAAAAAACATAGACGAAATAAATTTACTATGGCAGATACTTTACTTTATGAAATAGGTGTACAATGGCTGTGTATTCAACACACAAGGTACCGTCCTTTTCGTTTACACTTCGTATCAAGCTAAAGATAATAAATTACGTAAATTACGGTGACAGAAAGCAACAAAACAAGTTTGCATAAGTAATTATAAATTATGTACTTTTTTTTTTCTTTCATTATACCTACATTAAATAGACAGAAAATATAATAAACATTTCGTAGATATTAAGGAAAACATAAATTAAACTGTAATACAAAGTTTAATACATGTTTTAATCTATTGCAGCAGGATAAAAAAAAAACAATAAACTTAAATGGATATATTTTACATTGAAATATTTAAGTTCACAAAATTGGTATCAAAAATATTTTATTTTAGTGCTAACTTGATTTAAAATATAATAAAGGAATTTTGAATAAAAAGTTTACACTTTCTTAATAAAATTAGTTGCCCATAAAATTAAAAGTTATATAAAATTCTAATAATTAAAAGTTTTATTAATTTTATTTTATAAACCAGGTGTAACCGGTCACCGGTAGTTGCTGTAGCAACGATGATGCTCATTTTTTTTTACCTAATCTTATAATATAAATATAAAAACACGAATGCAACGTTGTGTCCGAATGCATAGTTGTGTAATCTAGATTATGAACTAACAGACATTTATATTCTTATTTATTTCATAACAAGATAAAAAGACATGAATGATTTAAATTGAATATTAATTAATATATAATTCGAACAAGCGAGTGAATTGCAACTTATTGCCAGTAGATTGAGCAGCGATATCATCATATTTTTTATATAAAAAAAAAAGAATAAAAATATATTTTTTATCATTTTATCAACTAACTATATAGAAATTGTCATTATGTTATCAAGAGATATTCTTCAATAAATACTCTTTCTGCTGTTAAAGCATAATTTCTTAAATGTTCAATTGATTTTTTTTGTATTAACATCTTAATAAATCTCTCTCTAAATAATGTTGCTTCATTTATTCAAAATTTTTAAAAATGGTTTTTAGATTATTTCAATAGTAAAATTAAGCTATCTATAACTTATGTTTATTTATTACCGATCAATTATTTCAGTTGGGATTCTCTTTATTATGGAAGCTTTTGTTCATAAAATTTATATGATACACATATTTATGTGTGTTTTAAAAAAAAATTCTAACGTTTTCATTTACAAGAATGCATTTTAGAAAGAAAACCTTTGAAACCTAATTTCTTTTTTATTTCGTTAATTTATAGTTTTTTTTTCCAGTTTACAATGAGGGCAGCAAATTTGATTTATTTTTTTCTGGAAACTCAAATTGTCATAAATTTATCATTTATTTTTATCATATATGATAAGTTGATCATAATTGGAAATAAGTTTTTGATGGGAATATTTAATATAAATTGCTACAAGAGTACAAGCTACATATTTTATTAAAAATAGTTTATCATAGTTTTTTTTTTTTATTTCAAGGTGCTCTAAACTAAAAACTTAATATTATTGTTGTTAAATTTTGAGCATTTTTGTTGTTGACAATTTTTAAATGAATTATTACTATTTTTAACAATAAATTTACATTATTTACATTTATTCATTTATTATACGCTTTTCAAAAATGTATTTTAATTATTATCTATTAAATATTAAATAGGTATATTATTTCATATTTTTCGTACTTAAATTTTCAACCTGTTTAAAGTTATATTCAACACTTTCTATTAACTTCATCACTTTGTCAGATTTTTTTTCAATATTTTCTAAAATGTTAAGCTCTTCGTTTATTATCCTCATAATTGATAAATATTGCTTTACAATTTCATTTAATTTTAGATTATCATCGACAAATTCTAAATCAAATTCAATTCTTCTAATTTTCACATCAACTTCTTGTAATTGTTCATAGAAATTAAGACGAGTTTGATAAAAAGAGACTGTGAAAAATATTTTAAATAAAATTATATAAATTTAACATAATTTAATGGAAATTTTATGTGGTTTTAAAAAATTTGATTGTTGTGAATGTATTTTTCTAAACAAAAACTTTAGCCCACAATTTAGCAAGGTATCACTTTTAATTAATTAAAATTAAACAACACGATAAAAACTTGAATTTTGTTGAATTTTGTTTATTTGTTACACACTTCCCTATAGTTCGCATCGCATTGCTTATAATTTTCTAATACTTAATCCATTTTCCTATAGCTTCAGTATTAATATAAATGTACAAATTTTAATAAGAAGGTTTCTTTCGTACTTCCATTTAAGTAACTAAATTTCCAGCAGTCTTCATTAGTCAAGCAATAATAGGGAGCTAAACTCAATTCAATAATTTTCAAATCATTATCAAAACATTCTAATTCTTCTTCAATTAAATTTTGATTAAACTTTAATTTAGACAAATTCAAATCAAACTTCAACAATTTATCCAAATTTCCATTAATTAAATTTTCCCATTCTAAAATTGATTCAGATTTTCGTTTAAAATCTTTTATCGTTTCCAATAAGTCATCGTGAATTATATTCATGTAATCCTCTAAATTTGAAAATGTTAATCGATTTTGCGTAGAAACTTTTAATTTATAATTATTTTCACTTTCATTTGTCTCATTCATTTTTAAATAATTAATTAAACTAAAATTTGAAATAATATGAAGAAAATGTGAAAATAAAAAAAAATTATGATTACTCGAATTATGACAACACTGTTATATAAATATAAATACTCTGTAGTACAATTATTAAAGCGTATAATTATAACGATAATGAGAAATCTATAATATGAAATCCTATTCTGAAAATTTTATTGAACTACTTTTCGAGCGCTCGCTACAAGGGTCTTCTTTTACGTGAGCTATGTTATTTTCTTGCAATATATGCCCAAAGTTTTCCATTAATATAATGTAAAATATCATCAAAAAAATTCGTACAAAAATATTTTATTACGAGTATACACCAAATCACCAAACACAATGCGCATCTTCCAGTTGTTTTTGAGAATTTTACGTTAAAAAGATACAAATGTTATAGCGCACTTATCATGGAAAAATTATAAAAAAAGACAATTATTCAAATTTTTAGTCGAATATTGCATTATTATAGCTATTTTTCCTTTCTATAAAAAAGAACTAATCCAATAGCTCGATTTGAGCTACATATTTGTACATAACAAAGGATGAAAATAAAAATTATAGATACGTTGAAATTTTTTAAAAAAATAAAATTATTAAAATTTTTTATTCAATTTTAATTTCATATAATATACATACATATTTTTAACATATTTTTAAGACTAAATAATAATTAAAATTTAAAATTAACGAATTAAAAGATAAAAAATTGAGTTGATTAGAGAAACTCCTATTAAAAGCCATAAACCAATATTTATTGAAATCTGTTCTAATAAAATTGTGAAGTACTGCAAAAAAAATAAAAAAAAATTTTTTATCTTGACAAAAATTTAATAGAAAATGACATCGAAAATAACGTATTATTATTACGAGGGCTTAAGGGTGGATTTTGTAGGGTACTTGGAGTTATCACTGAGAAAAAATAGATAAAATGGTTATTTATAAGAAATCTTTCATATTACATATATAGATTTATACTCAACTTTATAACCAACTGCATGAATATTGTTGTATATACGTTTTTTTTATGTTTAACCTTATCGAGGGTAATTTTAATCATATAAGATCAAAATAATTTTAATTTTTTGAATTTCGATTACAATTTTAAATTTTTAATTTGCAATGAGAGAGACATAGTGAAAACTCAATGGACTTAAATCTTTATTATCTTGCAACAACTAAACTATGTGTGGACAAAATATGAATTCTTTAAGCTTAAATAATTTTTAAGTTTCATGCGATAGAAATATTTCTTACCTTTGCATAAAGTAACATCATTGCATAAAAAAACATAGTACAAATCGCGATTGGAAGCATATGTATTATCTGAAATAGAATAAGGAGTTCAATATATACATGGATTTATTAAATTATTTTACTACTCAATATTTTTGGCTATAATATTTTTGTTTTATTAAAATACTAGGTTGAAAAAAAATAACTGATTATTTTAAAAATATTGAGCTTACAAAAAATATGCATATACTATCTAGTTTCACTTACCTCTAAACATTTTATCTTTTGAATGACTAGATATAAATTTGGAAATAATGTTGTGCTTGCAAATACAACAGCCGAACTTACATACATAATCATAATGTTGTCATCATAATTCAATTTGTGATAAAGATCAGCTCCAAACATATAATAATCTTCTAGATATAAGCCTAGCGTTAGAAATATTGCAGCCGAAATTATTCCATTTATTGCAATAATGTACTAAAAAAAATTGAATTGTTCGTTAAGGTGTTATGCTTATGCCATATTGTAAAAGTAAGCTGAGAAACAGGATGAGAAATATGTATATTAATATTAATTTCCTTACTTTTCCATATTTAATTCGAAATACAAAAAATCCAACAATTAATCCAATTAATTGAGCAACTGCAACTATGCTAGTAAAATATTTATCATTGCGGTCTAATTCAAGATGGCCATAAGGTTGGCTGTAGAAACAAATTATTCCATAAACTGATAATGTTGCTACCAACATAGTTGCTTGTATTAAATTTAATACATTTTTGCTTGCACTAAATTTTATTTTATATTTTACTTGAAGCTGTACCAGATCATTTAATTCACTTTGAAATTTCCAATCGGAACGTTGCTCTAATGTTCGGATTGCACGATACCATCTAAGTGATTTCTCCATCATTGCTGAATTTGAAATTTTCAAATAGAAAATTTGTGATTCTGGTAAAAATGGTATTGATAAACTGTAAATTACTGCAATCATTGAACCAATGTAAGATATTTCTATTAAACTCAAAGTAAGTGTCAATATAGAACCCAAAATTAGGCTTATTATTAGAATTATTGGAATAGTTGACAGCAAATATTTGCGATATCTTTTTTCACTTATTTCGTACAAATAAATTGATAAAACTATTAAACCAACTGATGTTAGTCCCATTGAGATCCTACCACAATAAATGTGGGTCATATTAAAACCAAAGAGTATACAAAACCAGCCTGCCTGCAACAAAAACAAAAAAGAAATCTTCTGTTATTATTTTTTATTATTAAATTTTTTGATTGTATCGCCATGACTCGATATCCTTCTATTCAAATGTGTCAAATCTTAACCAAATATTTTTTTTCGTTTTTCATTAGACAAAAATTATTGGTATTATGAACACTCAATACTATTAGTTAATATATGATTACTAAATTGGCCCCAAAAATTAAAGATACCACAAAAACTAAGAAATTAATTAACATATAATTTTATATATACTGTATGTGTATAATGTACATACCACTTGAAATAAACCCATAAACGCTAATACTAATCTTCTTCCCCATTTCTCTGCGATATAAAGAAATGTGACGCTTCCAAACAATCCACCGAAACAGAAGCTTATTAACAAAAAATTATCACTATGATGTAATTCTGGGTTGCTAAATCCAACTGGATTATCTTCATAGTATAAAATTGATGAAAATGTGATGCCAATGATAAGGCCACAATTTATTGTCAAAAGATTTCCTAAAATTTATCTGGGAAAAAGATTACTGCTTTTACAACAAAATTTAATAAATTTTTTTAAATATTTACCAATGAATGTTGCTATAATTTGAAAAAATAATCCACCAAGTTCGATTTGAAACATATTTAATTGCTTTTTTTATCCACTTTATTTCTTTTTATTAAGAATTTTAATCTTACACCCTTTAAAGATGAATTAAATTTAATTTAAGAATTAAAATTTTATTCAAATGATCTTTTTATAGTCGCAAAAAAAAGTTCTACGTGACTTTGTAAAATAAATATGATTTATATAAATAATTAGTTGCCTTTGGATCAAGTATGTGGATTATGTCACAAAGGACATTGACATTAATGCTGACGTTATTAATTTCAAAAAAAATAAAATACCGAAATCTCGGAATGCCAACTATTTACAATGTTGAGAATCTGAGATTCATAATTCATTACTTATTTTGACTTTGGTTTACGCTATTTTTATTATCGCAATATAACAACTTATTAATGACTTTTCCAACCCTTTGTAATATAGCAATAACTAACCTAGTGAAATCTAGAATAGTAATACATACTGGCGAGGTTTTCAGACAAATTTTCTCATAAAAAAAGAAGTGTTTTAAGTATATTGGGGGCTCATTTTAAGGCAAATTCAATAATGAAATTCGTTGCAAAATATTTTTTTGGTTAACAGTTTCAAGAGTTAGTCACAGTGAATCTATGTTATATAAAAACTTTAAATTTTCAACATCTTACACTTAATTGTTAATCAAAATTTAAATAATTAAATTTTATTATTAATTTAAAATGAGTAAACACATCTAGATATTATCATAAATAAATTTTTATTTTTAAAAGATAAAAAATTAAAGCTTCTCTGTTACTCATTTTTCTGTAATTCCAATTAAGATTTTGCCTTTCACTATATAATATATAATATAAATATAAATAAACATAATGTGTGTACGTATTTAATTTATGTCCAGATGTTTTTGTACATTACAGATTCCAAGACTTTTGATTAATATTTTTAGTAACTATCTTATTAAATACTTAAGTAAAATATCTGATACATTTAGTTTAGTTAGCATATATTAACTATATATTTCAAAATAATCAGAAGCTCTTTTATTTCTCTGTTAAATTATTAAATTTTATTACAATTTTTCAATGAACTGTAGATGAAATTTTGAAAAGCAAATGAAACAAAAATTTTATTGTACATGCATATGAGTATCAAATCAATCAAATCAATAATAGTTTAAAGCTACTACTACTCTAGAAATATGACTATCTTATCTTAATAAGCTTTTAATCCAATTAAACGAGCTTTTGAAATATTTAATTTAATTAATATTATTTTGAATCCATTGAAGGTAATATGGAGCTAATTTTACTGCAACATCAGGTTTTTGTTGATCACAATTAACACGATTCCACGATACAATACCGACTAATTCTTGCTTTGAATTCAAAATTGGACCACCAGAATCACCCTAAAATAAAAAAAAAAATTATAAATTATACAATTATGTATTACATGTTGCAGATGTTGCAGATTTTGTGTAATTTTAATATGCATTAAATGTACCGAGCAGAATCCTTTTTGTGATTTCGGCCCATTCCAAAGGCAGAGTTGTCCATTTACTAGAGATGGCCACAAAAAGACACATTTTTCATTGGATACAGCTACTATGGAAACTTTTTGTTGAATATTGGGAAAAGAAAATGTTGGTACCTATACAATTAATAATAATTGATTAATTTTTTTTTTATTTTAAATCAATATTTTAAATTAATTTTACCATTGTTTTGCCCCATCCAGCTACTGTTAAAATTTCACCATCATACACCACATTTTGTGAAATTTTTACTTCTTGTACAGATGGGGAGTAAACTAAAGGTTCAACCAACTGAAATAAAATTTTTAGTAATATTATATTTATTAAAAACCATGATATCACTCACAAATGTTTAAAAAAAATTAAGAACTGAATATTATACAGTTTGGATATAGGGTTTCCAAGTTGACATACTGTATATTCTAATGTGGAAAGCTTATGACATACAACATACTTTTATGATAGCCAGATCGTGTTTCCACCAATCAAATTCACCAGTATAATTTTCATGTGCTATAATAGATTCCACATTTTTGGGTATTCCATTTGTTAGTTTATTACTCCCAATATAAATTGTGTAATTTTTGGGATCGTTACCAGCAGTAAGGCAATGTGCAGCAGTTAAAATATGCTTACCTGAATTGAAAAAAATATGTGATATTAAATACATTGTGCTCAATAGTGTCAAATGTCAAAGACTATTAGTTATATTAAAATTCTTGCAAATTTGCAAATTTTACGAATATAAACTAAATTTATGTCATTTATGTAGGTAAGAGATGTAAATAGATATTTTGTACTGCACATTTATATTTACATTTATCGGAAAAGTATGTATGGAAAATTTTTTATAGTTTAGAGTCTTTATTCGTGGGTTCGTTCGCCATCTCGGGCTGGAATTTGTGTGAAATTATTAAATTATCCAATTGAATTAAATGTTTATGTTGTTTTAAATTAATTGTGATTTGTGCATTATACTTGTTATTATTGATCCTCCACAATGATGCTGAACTCTGTTATGTCGAATTGATACTATAAATGGAAATTCATTTTGTTCAGTATTCAATCCATTTAAGATACGACCAGAATATTTTGAATCAACTATTCCAAAAATTGTTAAGAAAATTAATATAGGCGATAACATTTTTATTTCTTTTTAAAGTGGAGAAGTTTTGATTTAAAATAAATTTTTCAAACTAAAATACTTAAATTTTGTGTGCTTTTATTATATAGTATAAAAGTTGAACTGTTATATTTCATTCATTCAGGGCTTTAAATCAGGATCAATCAGAAAATACGTTAAGCGCTGATTCTTTAATTTAAAACATTTTTTCTTTAAATTGGATAGTAAGAATCTATAATTTGTCGATTGATATAAATTTTCAGCCTCTCTATGAGAAAAAACAATAAAACCTGCACTACTAACAAACCATTCAAATTCTAAGTTTGTCTTAGCTATGAAATACTTTTTTGTTAGTACATCTACAATCTAGAGGTTATGAAGTTTATTAATTAAATATTTTCTTATTTATTGTTGTACGTAATTTTTGGGTAGCCCAAAAAATAGTAATTGAGTTAAATAATTAAAAAAAAAATTGATTTGAAGAATTCGAAATTTAATTTTTGAAGATAAGAAAATTTTTAATTAAATGATGTCAGATAATCTGCAACTGATAACAATTTTTTTTAAGGCTTGCTTAACAGCTTAAGTGTTAATTGGTGGGATAGTAGATACGTTATTTGATTTAAAAATATGAAAAAAATATTGTTAACAGTATAATATTAATATTGTTTAAAGAAGTGCAATTTGAAACGTGCAATTTAGAAGAAATATAACCTTGATTTTTATATATTTATGTATTTATGGAATTTACTACATATTTATAGAACGATTTTTCATAACTTTAATTTTTTTTAAAGATACATATATTAATACAAATTAATCACGAAAAAATAAAAAAATCTACCACTTTAGTGTTAACCTTTTGCAGATGAAGCAGCTCAGATAAAATTTCCGAAATAAAACATAAATAACATAAATAAAACATAATAATAAAACATAAATAAAAATACAAATCATAGAAAAAATTGGACTTGGCTGATATCAAAAATAAGTTATGTTAAACATTTTTTATCAGAATTTATTAATAAACAATTTAATCGGAAATAATCAACAACAAATACAAAAACTATAATACATATACAATAAATTATTCGATTATTAATTTAGTTATTTTTTTTTAAACATATAAAATATCTTTCAAAAATAATAAATACATAATAATAACAATAATATTGAAGTTACTGTGGACCAATTTATTAGCCAATTCGTATATTATTGTGCATTCACAGAAAAAATTTTGAAAATTTAGAAATATATAAATACCATATTATTTTACATTGTACGACAATTATGTATATACTACTCATACATTCTGTATTATAATATCGATTTTGAAATGAAAATTAAATGAAAATCTTATTCAACCAATTTTGTTAAATTAGAAAAGGAAATTATATTAAAGTAATTGGAAAAATATTTTTTAATTTATTTTATTAATATAATATAAAATCTATAAATAAATTATATTTTATACTATTATTCCACAAACTAGAATATTATATAATGCATAATTACAAGTGTAAATATTTGTAGGTACTTCAAACAATTAACCCTAGACGCGCCTGTTGTACATTAATTTAATACATTTGTAGCAGCTTGTACCTAATTACGAACTCTTAATTCCAATTGATAAAGAATGTTCCTGTAATTAGAAAAAGAGTGTAGTTTTAAATAATTTTTATTTTATTCGTTTTTAATTTTTACAGAATAAATCTTTGACTAATTAGAAGATTTAATTTAAAGAATTGAAAGAAAGATTAAACATAAAAGTTATCGTAGCATTAAAGTTTAAATTCTCACCTGTAATATAAAAATTTTATTTGTCAGTCAATAAGAAAGTTGCTTTTTTTTTTGCCCCAAAATATTCACTTATCAAAAAAGCTCAAATTTCGTTTGTTTGTGTGTATATATAAAATGCATTGAATATACAATTCCTTAAAATATTAAAAAAAAATTATTTTCTTTTTATTTACATTTAATCATTTTATGGAATGAATTATTAACTTTTTTTTTTTATTTACTTACTTTTAAAATATTTTGTTGATCAAAAAACTTTTTATTTTATCCATAGAAATCCTTTAGAAAATAATATAAAATCAAGCTATCAAATTTATTTTGCTTTGTAAAGTTTCGTTTAAAGTTCATAGATGTAAATTAAAGTTTCCAAAAGTTAAACTTAATTTACAAAAATAGAATATTTACATTATAAAATTTTTATTTTGCTTTTGTAACGTTATTTCAGAAAAATAGTAGAAATAGATACCATCTACTTACCCCAAACATTTTTAATAAAAATATATTTTAATTTTTTTTTCTGTTGCATTTCAGAAAATTAAAATTTCTTGAGAAAATATTTATTAATCAATAATTTTTGTTATTTTTTATATGAACAAATATTATGAGCTGAAATGTTCAGAATTAAACAGGTGTAATAAAAAAACATTACATAATTTTAGAGCATATACATATGTACTTAGCGAATTTGAATCACGGAAATTTTTTTTGTTTTTTTGTTCGAAAATATATTCGCACCATTCGTACGGAATATATTTAAAAGAAATTCCGATGAAAAAATCTGTGCGTTAATTTACTTCGGAAAATTTTCTGTTAAATTTTTTTTCTATGGTATATATTTACAAATTGTAATAAGCCTTTGTAGATGCCTTAAATAGAAATCTTATTAATTTTTCTTAATATATTCTGATTTTAGGTGCATATTTAAGATAGAACTCTAAAAATAATACTTAATAGACATAGATATAATATTAAATACATTACATAATGACGTTATGTAAAATGCAGAAAAATATTTATTCTTTGCCCTCCTATATAAGAGTATCATCGCATAATATTATGTGTTAATTTTTGAATTATGCCACTATACAAATATCCTTAATTATTAAGGAAATTAGATAATATTAATGCATACTAATTTAACTAGTTTATATATAGTGTTGTATTGTATATTTATTATCTGGTCGAAAGATTCTTCATTGATAAAATAAACTTAAATTTATAGTATTATAGTGGGCCTCTATAATATATTTTTGTGTATAACAAATTTAATATTAAAAATAATTAAATTAAACAAAGAGAAGATGATAAATAGATAAATCAAAAACAAAAGAAATTGATGAAATTCATTTTGATTTATAAATTTTAATAGTATAGGAAAATTCATATTATAACAACACTCAGTATAAGCACTGAATATTGAATTATTATCATACATCGTACACGTAAATATGATGATTTCATATTTTTCTTTGTTTTAGCACCAAATATTTTATTAAATACTTTCTTAATTTTATTAAATACTTTCGTGACACAGAAAAACAGGTCTAAATTTATTAAGAACGATTATTCCATTAAGAAATATGCGAGTCAATTCTTAGTAATGGTTTGACAAGTTGATGGACAAGTTCAATAGTATGTAAAAATGTTAAAAGACTTTTGGAAGACAAGTTTTTCAATTTATAGTTTCTACCATCAGCTTTCAACATGTTGAAAAATCACTTCAATAAGCATTCAAGTTCAATCCGTATACCAAATTATGCTTAAGTTAATAAATTATAAATAATAATTCTGGAGATTGGGCAGCCAGTCTTTTTCTATATGACAGAAGCCAACGCTTTATATTTACATCATCCAGTTGTGATAAAGGTAATAAATAGTTATTCGAAAAAATATTAGAAAAAAAATACATAATTATTTACTTACATCATCATATATGAAGTGTTTGTTGGAAAAATTAAAAATTGGAATAATTTTTAATTTATTATTATTTTGGATTTCTTACTTTTTATATTTACTTTGGATGTGTTCATAATACATACGACCAAAATAACATACAGAGGATTATGGATTTTATGCGGATAAGTTTATTATTGACATTAAAATTTTAACGATATTTCATGTCGATTGTTTTTAGAATAAGAAATTAAAATTATATCGTTCTCATCAAAAATAATTTTTTATGTAACCATTAAATTGTAATAACTAACATACATAGATGCAACTACAGTACATATACTTAATATTTAAAATATATACATTTAGGATTTTTTTTTTAATGGCGAAAAAATAATTGCTTTTTCTGAAAATATGCTGCATTAAAACTAAAGCATCCAGCGTTGAACTTTGACCTTATGCTGGCTTTCAGAAATTGCAATCTTAAATAAAAAAAGACATCATAATTAAAGTAATCAATAATAAAAAATAAACTGGATTTAATTAAGATCTACACAGAATTCAACAAATTTAATTTAGCACGAGCTTGCGAATATTATAGCAATTTAAAATAAAAATACACATCATGTAATTAATTTATATTTAACTAAAACCAAAAGATAAATCAAAACTGATACCATAACATTGAAAATTTTAACAGTGTCTCCTCAATACTAGCTAGAATTTCCGAGGAACCTGAAGATAATTATGCAAAACTTTTTGAGATCGAAATGTTAGCTCTTTATATTTTTTCCTTTCGAATAATGAGTGTTTAGTTCTTAAAAAAAAAAAAAAAAATTTAATTAAAAAAATAAACATTAATTTTGATTTAATTAAAATAATTTACATTTTCTTTTTTTTTTTCGATGTAAATATAAAAAAGAGTAGAAAAAGAAAATTTTAAGTAAAATGTTTTCATTAAGAATTTTCTTCTTTTTTTTTATTTTTTGCAGAAGCGTTTTTATTTTTGTTGTACTGTATAATGTACAAAAAGCTCTCGTTAAAACGATAAATTCTCATTTATGCCTCATAAAATCTTACAAGGATTTTTATTTTATTTTATCTTTTTTTTTTTATTTAATTTTTTTTTTCTTACAACAAGTATTAATTTTGAAGCACGTACTCAATTCAAGTATGAGTTAAATAAAATTGTATACAAAAAAAAATAATAATTTGTATTGAAATATCTTGTGAAAGCTAAAAGCTAAATAGTGTACACAACAGTGAGTGCGCACTATTATTTAATATTGCTATAAATATGTGTCATTATCTTTGTATATTGATAACTTAGGACAAACAAAATGGGGTTTTGAAGATAATCTCCATAGAAAGCTCGAATTTTGCCCTGAAGTAAATATAAGTCGAAATTTTACAGTATAGTTAAGATTATAATTCAATAATCATATTTTGGCATGAATAGCAGACCATCCAGATCTATATAATTGACATGCACATGTTGATTAAACTTAAAAAAGTAAGTTTCCGAACATTCATTTACATACACTAGGTAGAAAAAGTCTGCGTACAGGCTCGTTTTCTTATTTTTTGTTCGACATGTTCCCAGTTTTTGATGTCATTTAAAAGAACAAAAAAAGTTTTATTGTGAAAACTTTTTTTTTTTCAAATTTTAAATTTTGAGAAATCTCAATTTTTCGAAAAGTCTGCGTACAGCCGTTTTTAATGCGGCGTCACAGAAATTAACTAGTAATGTCATTTGATAAAATTATATGGTGCAAAATTATCTACATTCAATTGCCTTTCAAATAACATTACTAGTTAATTTCTGAGACGCGGCCTTAAAAACGGCTGTACGCAGACTTTTCCAAAAATTGAGATTTCTCAAAATTTAAAATTAAAAAAAAAAATTTTTTCACAATAAAACTTTTTTTATAGAGTTCTTTTAAATGACATCAAAAACTGGGAACATGTCGAACAAAAATAAGAAAACGAGCCCGTACGCAGACTTTTTCTACCTAGTGTATCGCAATGAGATTAATTTCGCTCTTTGGGTCTTATGGGCATCTTTTGAACTTAAAATATGCAAGATATTATAAAAAAAGAAAAAAAACACACGAAGCAGTCATAGGAACTGCCGAAAGAAGTTTATACTTAAAGCTTTAAACTATGAAATAACAGTGGCTATAAATGATGGGCTGCTCAGTACAAAATGTAAATTAAAATAAAAATCAGTCCAGCAGTCCAAAAGCAGTCCATTATTTGTAGTCATTGTTATTTCATAGTTTAAAGCTTTAAGTATAAACTTCTTTCGGCAGTTCCTATGACTGCTTCGTGTGTTTTTTTTTTATATTTTGAGCCAGGACGACTCTAAAAGTAGCTAGCTACCCAAAACTTTTGGGCAAGTAATCTTTATTTCACCGGCGCTACCTATTTAAAAAACATTTTTTTTTTGCATATTTTAAGCAGGGAAGACCCTAACCATAGCTCCCTATCCAAAATTTTTGGTCAGGTAATTGCACCCTCACTTCCGCCCGCACTTACAATCTCACTTCCGCCCTCACTTCTGCCATCACTTCCGCCCTCACTTCCGCCCTCACTTCCGCCCACACTTCCGCCCTCACTTCCGCCCTCACTTCTGCCCTAACTTCCGCCCTCACTTCCGCCCTCACTTCCGCCTTCAGTTCCGCCCTCACTTCCGCCCTCACATCCGCCCTCACATCCGCCCTCACTTCGCCCTCACTTGAGCCGGCACGACCTAACCGTAGGTCCCTGCACAAAAAATTTTCGGCAGGTAATCTTTATTTCACCGGACCTACCTATTTTGAAAAATAAATTTTAGTTAAATAATTTGTAAACGAAAGATTTTTAAAAAATAATTTGAATTTAAATTTTCCGCGCTAAATTATTTTGTTTTTATAAATGACAAATGATTATTGAACTACCTAATTTGAAAAAAAATTTAAATTTTAAAAAATTTGTAAACGAAAGATTTTTAAAAATAATTTGAATTTAAATTTTTCGCGCCAAATTATTTTGTTTTTATAAATAACAAATGATTATTGAGTGGACTCATTTTTTTTCAGTATTCAAACGGTACAGCATGTTGTTTTTTTTTTTAACTCGAAATTCGAATGAGTAAAATAATTTTTACCCCCTACAGAATTACTCATTTATATCATACACCGCGCCTAAAGAAGTATAAACTTCAAAAATTAATTTAATATAAATATTGTTTTTGTATGCATTATTATTAAAATGTTTATGTAGAAGTCATATAAAGAATTGGAGTGAAAATTGTGTTATTTTTCTTAATACATTTCCCTAAATATGTATACATAACTAAATGTATGTATATAGTTTGTTTTTTTTTTTTTTTTTTAATTCAGAAAGAGCAGAAAAATAACATATTTTATTTTACCCATAATCTTAAAAAAATTCATAAATGTAACAGTTTACAAGGTTATGCCATTTTCATGTAAAATTTATGTGTGTAAAAATTTGCCGTCGTTTATTATTATTATTTTTTTTAAATTATTATTTTGAATGAAAAAAAAAAAAAACAAAATTTCATAATACATAAAAATGATTTTTATGTAAATAAATTGAAGATTAGAGCTTTGATATTTTTTTTCTTATGTACATAGTTCAATGATAAGAATATTATTATATTTTTGTTCTCAGATTTTTATACAACCTAATTCAATTTCAAAATAAAATCAATCATTATTGCTTCAGTAATTTTCCATGTAAAAATGAATTACTTAAAAAAAATATTATTACATTTACATTACGTATATTATATTTTTGATGATCCTTTATGACAGTCACATTATTTTCAAAAATTTTTTTTTCCAATTTCACATTATGTGTATGTATGACGTATATATAATAATGTAATATTGTTACATGTTACAATAATACATTGTTGTACATTATTTACATCATAGTAAAGTACATACTATTTAATGTGTGAAGCGGAATATTTTAGAAAAATTTTTGTAGCATATTTTTTGCATAAACATACATTATGCATATATACATTATTATAAGATTTATGCATAATATACTATGTAAAGTAAAACCGGAAAAAAATCGAATAACACTAAACTTGACTAAAATTATAGAAAAAATAATTATACTTAAAATTACAAAAATGAATTGTAGCAGAAGTAGCAAAAATATAATATCTTTTATTTCTATTTTGAAGTCAAAGTTAAATTTCTAGATTTTTTTTTGAAAGTTATAAAAATTAAAAATAATTAGAAATAATTTTAACGTTTAACTTATACCAACACTTATAATACGCATAAAAAATTGACTTAAAACAAATATTGTAAGTTCAGAAATTCTGAATAATGTATATCGAATATTGCTATCTGATTACACGACTGTAAATGACCATAAATGAAATTCATTTAATGCGTTGGGGATCGTTATGTTGTATTTAGTCAGTGCTGAGCTGTGGAATTATTATCAGAGGGCTCGCATTCAAGATTTCATAGATTCACAAAAAAAATTATTATTTTTTTTTTACCTGCATTTAATTTTTTGAATAGTTTAGTATATATACATATATGTATAAAATATTAAAATATTACATTAAAATTGAGGCGATCGTTTAAATTTAAAAATATAAAAGACGGGACTTTTATTCAGTAGTATACAAAATCAAACATTTCTATATTAACTTTACGATTTTTTTATTGCATCAAATAATGTACTAATATTTTAAATCGATATTTTCGATACTTTTTCGCAAATTGTTACATCCAAAAATTTTAATATTGGGTGAAAACAAATATCTATTAAAATTATCAAGGGGCTCGCGTATTTTTTAAAGTTTATCAGAGGGCTCGCAAATTTTTTTTAAATTTATCAGGGGGCTCTTGCGAGCCCGTGCGAGCCCCCTTCAGCTCAGCACTGTATTTAGTGCTATAGAGTTTAGATCACTAAATGGAGTATTATATGCGTCAATACAAATACAATCATTTAGATGCATCTGCGTAAATAATGAAAAAATTTAGATGCATCAGCGTATATAATGAAAAAATTTAGATGCATTAGCGTAAATAATGAAATCATTTAGATGTTTCGTATTGAATATTACGTAATACCTAAACAAACATAATATCTCTCACAATATTTCAATACAGCCAAATACAAAAAAAAAAAAATGAGAAAAAATGAGAAGAAAAAATATTCTCTCTTTGCAACTACCTCTCCCCTACGCATTAAAACAGTATATTGGATATGTAAACAAAATTTGTTATACAACTCGTTCTGTATTTACACAAAAATACATTGACACTTGTCAATTTATATCACTCGACTTTCAGTCTCGTGATATAAGTATTGACTCGTGTCAATGTATTTTTCTGTATACAGAACTCTTAATTAATAACAAATTTAGTTACATATACAATAATCTACTATTATGACATGACTAACAGATAGATATATTATAAAAATTAAAACACTATGAGCAATTTTATTGTGTTATGTATACATGTACTGTATACTATTGTACACTATTTTTAGAAAAAAATACAGTCAATTAAATTATCATCGGTTACACAATATACAATACAAATCTACATATTTTGATAATTCAATTTGAGTATATGGACTATTTTTATATATATTTTTTTTAAATAAATATTCGTACTACAATTTTCTAAAAAAAAAATATAGAAAAATTCTTCAAAAAAAAACTATAAAGACCGATTAAAAATTTTTTCGGACTACATTTTATTCTTCATATTTCTACAATCTCTATCCGTATATAAATTTTGGGTACAGTTTTTTTTTTGAGTTACTCCAGCCCTCATACTTCAATCGTAGGGTAATACCAACAATCTTTTCATATATTTACTAATTATCATCATAAATACATATAATATTAATATGCACAAATTTACATATAAATGTATAACTACAATAACTTCTTGATCGATTGAGAGAATCTGAGAGCTAAGAACTGAGAGCTAATTTTGGCATATTTTGGCTTGAAAAGATGAAAATCGATTCATTAGTTTATAATCATTTTAGAATGCGATATATATAAACACGGACGACAGCTGAGCCGCACGGACTAAGTTTTAATGAAAACATGTAGTCAACATATTTAATGGAAAACGGGCTAAAAAACAATAAAATTAACTACACTGAGCCAAAAAAGGCGTACTAAATTTTAGGACTTTTGGCATTAAATCAAGTTCTAGTATTTTTATACACAAAACAACAACAAATACATTTTTTTTATTAAAAAAAACAATATTTAAGTTCTTTCGGTATCATATCAAGTACAAAGTGCGCTAAAATCGTAAAATTAATGCCCAGAGGCATAATTTTTAGTACCAAGAGAATTAATGTTATTCCAAAAATTCTTGAATTAAAATATTTGAATAATTTTAATACTATGGCTGAATGGTAGAGTGATGGAATGAAATGCTAAAGACCGAGGTTCGAATCCCGACGAAGGCATAAGAAAAATGTATACGCTATTTATATTTTCTATTTTATGTACATGAATAATTTTATTACTATGGCCTAATGGTAGAGTGGTCGATTGAAATGCTAAAGACCGAGGTTCAAATCCCGAAGAGGGCATAAGAAAAATTTAATAAGAAATTAGAAATAAAATAAATAAAGAAATAAATAAAATAAAAAAAAAAATAGAAAAAAAAATTAAAATTAAAAAATTTTTTTTTCTCCTTTAAAAAATTTTAATCCCAAAAGGCATTGATTTTAGTAAAAGCGTCATTGGACGGTTTTTGTTGCGGAAAATACATGATTTTATGCATTTTTACATGATTTTAGCACGTTTTTTATCTCAGTGTATTTTTTGATGTTTTTTATATTCAGGTCATTGTTTACAAAAAAAAAAGTACTTGCATTTTTTTTTTATTTATCATTATCACTGCGAATAATGACATTATTTTTTATTTATGTGATGTCATAAAATATTCATAATATCAAATTTTTGAAATTTTAATCTATTTATGTTTTTTTATGCTGTGCATAGTATATCGAAACAACAACAGCAAGAAAATGAAAAAAAAACAAACAAAAACAAACAAAAATCGAACATAAAATGCATTTCATATTCAAGCGTGAAAATTTATTGTGAAAATAAAACCGCCAAGGACATTTTATTGAAATTTAAAAAAATTTTATATATATCAAAATATTTTATGTTATTCTTTTAAACACAAGTTTTTTTTTTCGGTTCAAAAAGTATTTTGTCATTTCATTCAACTTTGAAAATAAAATAAAAAATAACAAATAAATTGAAAAATTCAGTTATTTACTTATAAATAATCATCATCATCATCACAAATGTCAAATTTTTGTAACAAAATACAATATCAAAATCTGCATACATAAAAAATCAATCATTTTCAAAGAATTATTATTATTGAAATTTTGTATGACCAAGCTTTTAGAATAAATCATTTTCTTATCAATTTATATATATATTATTGAGAGAATAATATTGTCATCGGACTAAAAAGTAAAGGTGTAAGTTTTTATTTAACTTTTATTACACTCTGAAAAAAATGGTAGCATTACTAACAAAACAAATTAATCGGAGATTATAGTAACAAAAAATGAACAGGGATCCATAATCACGGAACACCCAATGCGATTTCGCTTTAATTTCTTGTGTTGTATTTTTACAGAAATAATTTTCGTAATGTCCAGTCAAACGAACCTTACTTCCGAGATGCGCTGGATGTCTATAATATCTTGATTAAGAAAGAAGACGTTCTGTGAATCTATATGTGAGAATTTTTATAAAAACATTTTTTTTTTAAACATCGTTTCAAATTCAAACATTCAGTGTTAATCCGAACTTAGAAAAAATTTCCATTAATACTTAAATAATCAGTCCTAAATTTGGTACTTAATTAAACGATTAATTGATTTTATTGTTTTGAATTAAAATTAAAAAAAATAAGTTAAAAACGAGTTTTCCAAAAAACTGAGGCCAGGCCGCATGAAAAAGTAGAAAATAACTTTTTCTTCACACACAGAGGTGGACTCAGATTTTTTGATTGGGACGTAAGTGATTTGATTCATGAAGAGAAAGAATATTCAAGAGAAATGTCCCAATCAAAAAATCTGAGTCCACCTCTGTGTGTGAAGAAAAAGTTATTTTCTACTTTTTCATGCGGCCTGGCCTCAGTTTTTTGGAAAATTCGTTTTTAACTTATTTTTATTTTCTGCCTTTTTCACGTTAACTAAATTGTTATTATGTGCTGCATGGATGTTTGAAAACAATTTTATGACTAATCATATCGATGAAAATTTTTCCGATGATTTTTCCGCTTTTTCGGGTTTTCCATGGAGTTTTCTGCAAAAGCAACTTTATGCAACTCATTTCGCTCTACAACTTTGTCTCAGGTTGCAAAACGCTCAAACGCTTCCTTGGTCGGAAAAACTCCGGAAAAGCGTTTTACATGAATTTTCTTCGATTTTTTCTGCAAGTTTTCACCATTGTCGGAGAGAAAGTAATGATGCCAGTTGATAGGGAACTTGATTCTGCATAATGTAGAAAAATTTTTTACCGGAAAATTCCGGAAAATTTTTTCGGAAAAATCAGAAAACTTTGCATTTTTCCTAAAACGGATTTATCACTACTCAAATTTGTACCAAATTTTCAAATGATTTTTCCCGATTTTCCGGGTTTTCCATGGAAATTTCCGATTCAAATTTTGATAGCTTCAATTGTCACGTGACATGAACCTGTGTGCCAAATTTCAGCTCGCTGTGATGACGAAAAGTGGGTACGAGAGTGTCGAAAATAGTAAAGAAATATACAGACAAATTACTTTCCAAGTTAATAAGAATTGTGTCCTCAAAAAAAAAAAATAGGACCTACCTATATTAAAATTTTTATTGTTCAATATAAAAAGAATTTATTTGCATGTCATATTGTATATATGTTTTACTGATACTCCTGTTGAAATTTTACACATTATTCTCTAATAATAAGCTGTAAAAAAAATTGACTGTTCATATAATCAAAATATTTTGTATATGTATAGTAATTTTCTGCAGGATATAAATGATAATCGAAAAGGAAATTGCAAAAAAAAAAACCCATAATGCAAAATTTTTTTATATTATAATGCATTATTGTCCATCCTTGTGAATATATTTAAATATGCATTATGATCCAATGTTATGCATAATTTCTTTTAAACGTAATGGTAAGCAAGCGATATAATATCTATCTTGTTTGTCTTTCAGCACAATTAAAGATATTATTGTGTTATATCCTTATAGTGGGAGCAGAAGTTGATATTTTAATGGATATACCTAATTTCATATGGTAAAAATATATCATTCATAAAACAACAAAATTGAGAAGAAAAAATCGGAAGGCTTTCTTCGGTTTTATTGGTGGTTCCTCTAAACCTTCAACTGTATAGGCTATATATTTACAATGTTGTATTTTGTTATAATTTATATTTATTTATTTTTTTATTTATTTTCATTAAAATATGGAAAACAAAGAATAATTTTCATAGAATCATGCAATAATGCAACTAAATTGAATAAAATGCATTTTTCTTTATTTTTGCAAATCATTTAACAATTTTCAAATAAATAATTCTATAAAATATTAAATATATATGTATAAACTCAGCAAGTAAAAATCTACTCAAGTTTTTTATTTTATGTAAATTTTGTATAGAATCATAAAATGTAATACATAAATTCATATTTAAAATTTCATGACTCAATAACTATATTTTTTATACAAAACAAAAAAATTGTTTTCTTAACTATACATTGAATAGAACATACATATAAGTAAAGTATAAATATATACATTATTTATGGTTAGTTAATATTTCGATAATATGTATATTGCATAAAATGTTTTCTTACCTCTGAAAGTAGTTTTGAAGCCGGTACTCTGCTTTTTAGGAGACTTAACGACAGTTCATAATACGATGCATTTTGATAACATTCAGTTTCGATATAATTTAGATAGAACAATACGTAGATTTTTATAATTTATTGGATATTATGTTTACTATATTTTGAGGTGTTGAGAAAGCAATCTCATAGAAATTAAAATTTCTATCTTCATTAAACGGTGAATATCGAAATTATTTCGCAGATCAAAAAACATAGTATCATTCCGATAAAATAACAGATTTAACTAGAAGCTTCAAAATAACTTAATTGAAAAAAAATTCATAATTTGGCCTTTGAAAAGCTGAAGCTTACTTAAAACTAACAATGCCAATATCTGGATCACATTTTTCTTAATATTTTCAAAATTTCAGTATGTAACATTAAGGCACCTAAAATTGCTGCTTATAGTTTTCTTTAGGTTTGCATAGAAAACTCTACTAGACAGAGACATAGCAAATTTATTTGGATCATTAAACTAATTTAAATAAATATAAGACATTGGGAACAGAAACATTTTTTTTTTTTCATATTTTTCAAATTAAATGACCAAGAGCATTTTTTTTTTTTTTAAGGATGATGATTTTTAATTTTAGATATATATATATTTATTTTTATAACTTAATGGAATTTTATACATTATAAAAGATTGTACATAATTTTTACAAAATATATAAAAAATTAATAAGTTTAACAATAAAAAAAATATTCTTATAAAAATTATTTGATTTATATTTTTCATTGATAAAAATTGATTAATATTCTATTGATTTTTCATTATTTATAATTAAAAAAAAAGTATTCCATGCTTTTATTCTTAAATTGACAAAGAAATAAATATGTAATTGTGTAATACCAAAAGCATTTACGTTGTATGCATTTTTTGATAGTGACATTATATAGACAGTGCTGATAGTATAGCCTTTAAGTACGTACATAACGTACATGTACAATGAAAATAAGGGTTGTTATTTTTCAACGACATATTAAAGATAAGGTTTCAGTGTCAGTATAATAAAAATGTATAGTTCAACCAATCTGATGTAACCTCGTTATTGGCTTCAGATAAAGATGTTTCTATTTTGGAATTTTAAAAAAGAAAACATAAATATTCTTAAAAATTACCAATAACAAATTTAATATAATAATGTAGTTTCTAAAAAATGTAATTTACTAAACTATAACAACTTTATATTGGAAAAATTTGATTGAAACATTTATTAACAAAACATTTATTAACCTGTTCGTATACATCCCCTAAAGATTTTTGTTTAATTTTTTAGGAATTTATTAATCTAAAAAATGCTTGGGTTTTGTCGAAAGACTCGAACTGGGGGCAGAAAACGGATTTTGATATACGAGTATAGATATCAGTTGTAGAAAGGCAACTACAAATATGTTTAGACTGGGTTGTGAGCAAGGACTCAAACCTGGAACTGAGAAGATATGAAAATTGGTATATGATCGTAGAAATATTAAAAAAAAAAATTCCGGAAAATATTTTAAATTCAAATGAAGACGGATTTGCCTAAACTCAATACTAGATCAAATTTTTGGAAACAATCGAGGTCTAACCATTCCCTTAATCGACACCTATTGAACACACTAATTGTTATCGTAGTCCATAGATTTTAAAAAATTAAATATATACATTTTGTATTTAGATGTTACGTGGTTGAGAGACTCTAAGTTCCAAACCCGAAATAATATATTTTATAATTTGATATACACTGGTAAGTTTGCTGTCTCTATACGTCTTTGTTACAAAATAAAGTAATCTTTTAACTAGATATTCAATCACGAGAGTAACCAAGTCAATCAAGCTACTACAAAAATTTGGAAATTGTGATTTTAAAAAATTTCCTTTGCCCAATAATATATTATATACGTATTCATCTTTAATTAAATAATAAAAATATAGGATTTAATTTTTTTTTTTTTTAAGATAAACATTTGTAATAAAATCAAATGAAATTTTAATTCTAATGACGATATGAAACAATCGTACTAATGTTTATTTATTATTTGTTGTATATTTGTTTTTAACAAATTCAAGTACCTACATAATGTGAATGCTATAATGGTGAAATGTTAAAAAACTTCTTAAAGAAATAAAATATGATTTATGGTTGAATAAATAAATTGAGAAAATGATTATTTCTATGAATCAAAATAGAAATTAAAATTTCTTGAAAATTTATTGAAAATATTTACTTTTTATATGTAGGTTCATTGTTCTGTTCACACATAAATAATAATTTAGGTACATTGGGGCATGTATAATAATATTTAGGACATATAACTATATAAATATAATACATAACTTAATCCAAATAAAATTTATAAAAATTGATTTACGAAAGGTTCAAACTGTTGGGACTAATTTGTTGAAAAAAAATTTTAATAGTGAAAATGTTGCGCTAATTACATGTATAACATTTTGGTGTGTATCTTAAGAATAATTTTTTGGTGTGTATCTTAGGAAATATTAGTTAAGTTTTTTTAAAGTGCTGATTACACATTTATGTTAAAAAAAATTTCGAACATATAAATAATGCACCCTATACTGTAGATGTAGATAGAGAATATATTATTTATGTATTTTTATCCCTATGTATATTGCAAACTTTTATAAAATTTATTATGTATGAAAGCATTAATGATAAGCAAGCATAAAGAAAATATATATATAATTATATGTATGGTATGTATGGTGAGAAAAACATCATAATTTCATAACTATTGTATAAAATATAGGTAAATATTATATTAAATATTTAATATTTTTAAAAATATGGGAACATTTTTATTGAAATTATATTTTATATATTATTTGTCAAAATAAATTTATCATACTTTTAAAATTATGTTCTTGTTTATCACACTGTCCTTTTTTCATAGGATGCTAACATAATTAATTCAGAGAGTGAATTGGTAATCAATAATGCTGAAAACTAGAAAAAATGTTGCAGATAGCAAATACACGTAATTTATACATTATGTCTAATAGTCTAATAATTTAATCTTTAACTTTCACTATAAAAATTTTCAGGTCGATAAAAAAATTTACATTTCCATGAAACCTTCAATACCATATTATACAATATTTCATGTTAAATTATTAATTTATATTAAAAGAAAATATTTTTCACAAAACTTAAATGACAAACATACATAAACATTATGTTACCACAAATTTAATTCTGAGAGGTAAAATTTTAAATTAAATAATCATTTTTTTTTTGAGAGTATTTTATTACATCTTTTTTATTTTATAAAAATTAAAGCGGAAATCACATCATATGTTCAGACATCATACACGTTATAAAATAAAAAAGAAAAATTTCAACAAATATAAGTAAAATCATCTTTCTTTTACTTTGCATCAGTCGAAACGGCGCCCAAAAAATTTTGAACATACGGTAATTTCATTTAAGCCGGCTGGCGTAAGGAATTTAAATTAAATTGATTCCTACAAAAAAGGATTGTGGGCTGAAAGCATATTTTGATGAAACATGTGAATGCAGCTTGTATAGGAATCTTAATAAAAAACATAGATGTAAAAGCATCATATTGAAGTGTATAAATCAGTCTTCAAGCTTCATTCAGATAGTATAGTGATTCTAAGTTTTTAGCCCGTTTCGATCTGACCGTCTGTTCCACAGAAAAATACTTTTATACTTATATCATTTTCATTCAATCTAAAGGGAGATATTCTACGATTCCTGATTTCGAAGTTAAAAGAACAGGTCAAGAGTCGGAATTATTTTCAAACAATTTTTTTTTGGATTCTGATGAAAATTAGTAGATATATGCCAATTAAAGAAGTGTTAAAAAATTATTAGATCTCGACTGGATCCAAAAGATTAGAACACAAATATTAAAAAAAACAAGCTAGACGCAAGACAGGCTAAAAAAATCTATCAACTTCGTCGTCTGTTTATAAAACCATAAAAATGAAAAAGAATTTCTATCATAAAGAAAATATAAATTTCATTCATTCAAAAGCTGATGATAGTAATGTAAGTAGAGAAAAATAACTTTAAGCATGTAATAGTAGTGCTTTAGAGATGAATGAATTCCATTATACAAATACTTCTATTTTTTTTTTTTTGCTCAAAGCAACTATACTATCTACAATAGTACATTCAATAAATTTTATAAAAAAAGAAATGTTTGTGCCCTGTTCCACGAACCCATCACGAAACTAAAATCTTAATTTGATTTATTCTGCAGGAAAAATCTGCAATATGCTACTAAAGCTTCTAAAAAAAAAACTTTTGCCTTTATTATAATTCAGTCAATTGTAATCTGTTGCAGAGTACATAAAATATATTTTTTAAATTTTTTAAATTTTCCCTATAAGAAAGTTTTAAGAAACTGTAATAAGATAGTTAAAGTTACTGGGTAAGATAGTTAAAGTTACTGGGTAAGAATAGGTATTTCCAAACAAAAGTTATCGCCATTTTTAGATTAAAAATTTAAAAAATAAAGAATATTTATCTGCATATCATGAACGAAGTATATAGTCCATTATTCACATTACGATTCCAAATTCAATCGACTTCGACTCATATGTCGATTTCAATCATAATCCATTTATAACTCCTAGTTCGAATCCTTGATCACAAATGGTTTTTCGTTCCGTCAATCACTATTCCCATATTCCATTTTCATCGATAATTTGGACCGTTGAGAAATTCGAAATCTTAGATTCTCATACAAGGTCTGGCGACTAAACAAATGTACAACAAACATTGCACTTACAGAAAAAATACCATACATCCACACAACACAACACATAAATGCTTTCCGCAAGATATGTTTGTCATTTGCCAGCCAGTCGGTAAATATTAAACTTTTAAATACGTGATGTGGAATCACAATTTTATTATCGTTATCCTTTTGCTAAATGAATGCAAGTGTGTATCAAAAGCAAAATCAAATTATCATGTTTTACAGCGTTTCCCAAGCTTTTCAGATTTTTTGTACATACAAAATACATAATATCAAAATAATAAATAAATGAATAAAATTGAATAAGGTTTTCCAGTCTGATTTTTGAATTATTTTAAAGTATTAGAAATAGTTTTTAAATTTAAAGTTACAGCGATCCGACGATTTCTATCGACCTTACATTTTGTTGAAGCCCATAATATGAAAATTTTGCATCCCGCATAAATATGTATAGATGAAAAAGATACTAAAATATTAAGTTGTATAGATGTTTAAATATTTTTGTAAAATAATTTTTTGTTCACGGAACACTGAACACACTTGTTGATCTTCAACAAAGTATCAGTGTTCCCAGGAACAAAGATTGGGAACCTTTTTTTATAAGTAATACTACTTTCTTTAGTTTTTTTTTAATGAAAGAAAATTATTTAAGACTTTTGAAAGCTTTAAATGCCTATAGCATCGAGTTTATTGCCTCATTTATATTTTTATTTTATTTTATTTCTATTTTCAGCATTTTCAAATACATACTGTACATATGTCGATATCTTCGGCTATTTTTATTTCAATATTATTTTATTCTATTTGGTCAAATTAACATAGAAGTACACACTACTTATTTTAATAAGTACTACTTAATAATTAAAATAAATTTAGCACAAATTTTGTAAATCAACAGATCAACATTTTTACAATAATTGTCAAACAAGACAGACAAATAAATAAGAATGTCAACAACAATTAAATAATAAACATTGTAAATGACATAAAAGAAAAAAAAGCTCTATTTAATGACGGTAATAAAAAACATAAAATTATAAGAAATTTTTTTTTAGTAGAAAACTTGGTAAAATGTTGTGAAAAGCTTATTTAGATTGGTTCAAAAAAAATTTAATATTTTTATACATAGAACTATTTTATTATAATAATTTATAAATTTATCCTTGTATATCTATTAAAAGTCCTGATGAAGTTTAAAAGATAAACGAAATCTTTAAGTTGAAGTTAATTTTCACACTGTACAACAAAAAATTTACTATACACCATTAAAAATGTTAAATTCAGTCCATATTGCTTATTTAAAGAAGAAAAAAGAATTACAGAATTTCGCTATATCCTTCTTGAGTAAGAAGCGTATATATTCAACTAGTTCTAGAACTTGTGCCAAGAAAACCGATAATCAGTTTTGATTTTGATTACTTCTTATACAACAAAAAGAAATTTTTGTACTCTCTAATTTGTTTTTAATCTTTTGAACTAATTCAGTAATTACTTTGCTCTGGAGAAGTTAGTTTCTACATTTAATCACTTTGGTTACTTTCTGAACGATGGAATTTTGTTGACCGACCGTTTTTACCTATTGAAGTATATACCATTGCAACAAATTTCAATGTACTTTAATATTATTACATTGACCCTTTTTTGAATTAAATTTTTATCACTAACTCCATATTACTTATATTTTGCCTTTTTTATTATTATATTATTTTAACAAATACATAAATTTAATTCTAATTCACATCTGTGCAAAGTTAAAAATAACATTGATTTTCCAGTTGTTTGTGGATTATGATAGACTAATAAATATTAATTTTCAATTTTCTATATTATAAATTTTTTGCATCTGAAATATATCTTTTTAAATTTTAATTAAATTGTTAAAATTAAATTATCAATGAAAGTGTTTGTTGACGACGACATTGAAATACTTATGTACAAATACATTAAATGTATACATATATAAAATTTTTAGCAAACTTAGACAGCCTAGCCTGTTTT
This sequence comes from Hybos culiciformis, assembly GCA_964007475.1. Classification (NCBI taxonomy): domain Eukaryota; kingdom Metazoa; phylum Arthropoda; class Insecta; order Diptera; family Hybotidae; genus Hybos; species Hybos culiciformis. The sequence continues at coordinate 47,803,924 of OZ023274.1, read as the reverse complement.
AGTTTAGAATGAATGTTGATACTCCTGAACCGTTCTTACCATTGCGGACTGTGGCTTATTCTTATTAGTTTGACTCTTTCATAGAGTAATGATTTTAATAATAGAAACAAAATTATAATGAAATTTGAATGAAAAGTCAAAAAGCAAGTTATTTCTTTGTAAATTGTAGTCAAATCTATTTGTGGTCCGTAAGGAAGGACATTAATATAAAAAAATTTAAATTCTATTTTTAAAACCATTTCTGTGCCAATAAAGCAAAGAAGCTTATGTTATTTACACTTTTATACCATAATCAGGGCCGCATTTACTAACAGGCAAACCTAGGCAACTGCCTAGGGGCGCTAATAGAAAAGGGGCGCTTGAAATTTTATTTTTTTTTAGAAAATTTTATGAAGCATAATTGTTTTAGTTTTAAAAATATATATATATATATATATATATATATATATATATTTTTTTTAATGTTAAATTTATTGATAATTAAATTATATAATCGAAATTAAGAATTAAGTATTCTACGTTATATGCGGGCGTACGACATTCAACAAAATTCTACAAAAAAAATTATTTTATTGTGTTTTTGTTCTTGCAATTTTTCCAGATTTAATATTTGTAAAATAAAAACGTTATATTGTAGAAGTTCAAATTTATTAAAAATATGATATGATAGTAGGCTAACTTTTTGAAAAATACATATTGCATTTTAATGTTTTTATGTCATTTGTTTCTTAAACTTGAATTTGGTCTTTCAAATTTAGTTAATTGATGATAATTTAGTTAATTGATAATTGAGTTAATTGGTAAGAACTTTTTACATTTTTAGTACATTTTTAGTGTTTTACGAGTTATGATTTAAAATTTAAGGTGAAATAAATTAAATGGAAGGGCGTAAGAAAAATAGTGGCTACCAAAATAGAAAATTAGCAAAAGAAAAATAAAAAAAGTTCGATAAAATTATTGAAAAAACAAATAAACTTGATGGATTTTTGATTAAAAAACCACTAACAGTAGTTCAAGAACAGACAAGCAGACGTGTTTCTATTGAAGAAATACATAATGAAACTACCACAGATGTTTCACCACTTGAAATTCAAACAAATGATTTAGAACAAGATGATTTAGAACAAAATAAAAACTCTGAAACAAATAATTTGGAACAAAACACTGATATATCTGCCAGTTGTTCAACAACGGTGAATCTGTCCCAATATCACACCAACATTAAAATAAACCTTGATCCTGCTACATGGAAACGATGTGATGACTCTACTATTACATATTTATGTAATAATAATAATTGCATTAGTCAAAACATCCCTAAAGATTTCTCATCAACAAAGAAGGTTTATGCCGACAAAGTAGCAAGATATTTAAATGAAAGTGTTTTTCGAAGAAAACTGCAAAATGGTGAATTCATACAGCGACATTATCTAGTATATTCGGAAAGTAAAAAATCAATCTATTGTGCCCCTTGTCGATTGTTAGGAGGTGGTGGTTCAGCACTGGCAACAACGGGGTATTCTGATTGGAAAAATGTTACAGAATGTTTATCTCAGCATGAAAACACATCACAGCACCGACAGTTAGAAACTGTTCTAAAGCAGCGATTGTTAGGCGACTCTACGTCAAATGTAATTGAACTATTAAATTCAGAAACTCTTAAGGAAAAAAATTATTGGGTTCAAGTACTCAAACGGGTTGTGTGCATTATACGAAAACTTGCTAGTCGAACATTGCCTTTAAGAGGAACATCTCAAATCATTGGTAACATCAATAATGGTAATTTTTTAATGGCATTGGAATTAGTTGCCGAATTTGACCCATTTTTAGCTGCGCATATTGCAAAATATGGAAATCCAGGTAAAGGAGGAACATCATATTTATCGTCAATTGTTTTCGAAGAAATTGTGATATTAATGGCCGATAAGGTAACACAACAGATATTTAAGGAAGTAAGAGAAGCAAAATATTATTCAATTAGTGTTGACTCTACACCTGACGTATCACATACTGATCAACTTGCTTTTATTATTAGGTATGTAAAAAATGGAGTTCCCGAGGAACATTTTTTGAAATTCTTGGAAAATGTAGGACATAAAGCTGAAGATATGGAGAAAGAAATAATACAATATTTAAATGAAAATCCTATGATAACGCAAGAAACATGTCTGGAATTTATTCAGGACTTCAAGCAAGAATTAAGAACATCAATGAACTAGCACATTTTATACCTTGTGCAGCACACTCAATGAACTTGGTTGGAAAATTTGCGGCAGATTGTTGCCGAGATGCAGCATCCTTTTTCAATTTTTTGCAAGAACTGTTTAATTTCTTTTCTTCCTCAACAAGTCGTTGGTTAGTGTTAACTAATATTTTAAAAGGACGAACAATTAAAAATCTTTCTGATACACGATGGTCTTGTCGGTATGATGCATGCAAAGCTCTGTATGAAAACTGGGCCGGAATTTCTAAAGCTTTAAAACAAATTTCAGAAGATGAAACTGTGTCTTCTCAAGTAAGAAGCCAAGCTCAAAATATTAATAATCAAATGAATCGTCTCGAATGTGCTTTTATGATGACATTTTGGAAATGTATTTTAGAACGCTTTAATGCCACTAGTTCAAAGCTGCAATCCATAGAAATTGATTTGTCGATTGTTGTTGAGCAATACAAATCATTGATTGAATTCATACATTCATTAAAAAATTTATATGAAAACTATGAATCTAAGGCCAAGGAAATGTCGTTTATTAAAGAATTTGAAAGAAAACGAGGGAGAAAAAGGAAAATGTTTCATGATGAAATAATTGATGAATCAGAATTACATACTAATCAGAATTTTAAAACCAAAACATTTGATGTTATAATTTCATGTCTTAGTGAAGAACTGAAAAAGAGACTTGAAGCATATCAATTAATTTACATAAACTTTGAATTTTTAAACAATTTAACTATATATGAAGCTAAACAAATATTTGAAAATGCAGAAAATTTATACCGGATATATAAAAAAGATTTAGATGAATGTTTTATGGAAGAATGTATTCACTTGGCATCATATTTGAAATCTAATGAAATTTCTGCAAATTCTATTTTAGAACTCAGTAAACTAGTACATAGAAAAAAATTAGAAACCGTATTTCCAAATGTAAATATAATTTTAAGAATATTTTTATCCACACATTTAACTAACTGCTCTGCGGAACGAAGTTTTTCGTTGTTGAAAAGATTGAAAACATATTTAAGATCCACTATAAAAGAACAACGCTTAAACGCACTAGCTATTTTATCAATAGAAACTGATTTTACGTCAAATATTAATTATAGTGATATAATTGATGATTTTGCTGAAAAAAAATCAAGGCGAAAATTTTAATATGTGAATTTTTACTTATTACTAAATAAATAAATTAACTAAAACAAAATATACCTAAAAAGTATGTTTATATGGTAAATATGCATTTTTTGAACTTTTAATAGAGATTATGGGGCGCGTTAATATACATTGCCTAAGGGCGCCAAAGATACAAATGCGGCACTGACCATAATCAATCATTGTAAATATCAATTCATTATTTCAAATTGAACTACTTTCTTAATTTTTCATCAAAATATATAGTTAATTTTGTTTGCCTTGAATAAAAATTAAATGCCTATAAAGAAACGATATTTATATTTTATAGTTCGCGTTAAAACTCTTGAATGTCCTGAAAATATAAATTTTTCATGAAGATAATATAATTTATATTAAAAAAGGTAAATGTTGATCCTCGCGTACAGCTTTTCCAACAAAAGCGTTTAAAATTAAACATAATTTATTATTATTTTATTTAATTTAATTGAAAGTCTGTGGTTTGAATGAAAAAAGGTTCAAACAATTCTGTGAACAAAAAATTGTTTTTTCAAATGAGCTCTCAAATTAGACAGATCTTTAATACTATTTTGTGTTCAAATAAAAATAAAATAGTTTAATCTATAAATTTCCATCAAAGAAAACAAATAAAACAAATTTTTGTTTTTATCCACAGATATTATTCTGTCTTTGCTGTCTCTCTTTTAGCATTAATTTAATGTTTTCGCGTGAACATATAAAAAGGTTTTTATTTAATTTTTTTTGTCTGTCCTGTTCTTGGTTTCAAGGTCCTAAGGATTCATTAAAATGGAATTATTTTAATTTAAATTGTCCTTTTTTTTTTGATAGCAAAACTGAATAATGTCTAATAATATTTTATTTTTATATCCAAATTGTACACACTTACATATATACTTCATATACCCCTAAAAGATAATATTATATATTTTATTTTGGAAAAAAAAAAAAGGAAAATTTATTTTTGTCTTTAATTTAATTGAAATTACTTACTTCTTTTTTTTTTGTTGATAGCATTTGGGTGTAGATTTTTTCCACGCATTAGGTGGTCTAATAAGTTTTTTTTCTAGTTTGAATCCAAAAAAAACAACGCAAGAATGTTAAATATACATAATCAACTGTTAACAGTTCCGAAATTAAGGGTACTCTTATGAAAATTCGAAAAATAAAGAGAAATTCATTGAAAGCTTAAATTGAAGATTGGAAGCACCATTATCCCATAAAAAAGTTAGAAATTCAAATCAAAAATTTATATCCTTCGGGTGGAGTAATTGTAATAGGCAAGAATTTTTTGTTAAGATAGACAAGAGGACACCCGGCAACATGGCATGGCTTAATCGGCTATCATAATATCTATACTATTATTTCTAAGTGTATAAAGTCGAGTTTCTACACAAACTATTTACAATATAACTTCATTTAAAATTCAAATTTTTTATATGTAAATTTAAGCTTTAAAATAAATATAAAACAAAACAAAATTCAAAAGCAAAAAAAAAATTTTTCTTTCAATTAATTAATTATCCCACAATTCACAAAATTTTCTATTTTCAGGAAATTTTTTGTTATTTTTGTTTTTTTTTCGTTGAATTGAAGGAAAAATAAAAATAAAATAAAAGGTGCAAAAAAAACCAAATGTTTACATGATGTGTGCGCGCACTATAGTGAAACTGAATTATGCCTCAACCAAATTACAACAACCAAACATTATTAATGTTACAAAAAAAAAAAAAAAGATGAAAAATTCTGAATGAAAATTTAACTATTCGAATGGCACACATTAAAACTAATAATAAAAATTCAAACTGCAAACCGTATGTATTTAAAAACGAAAATAGTAATGTTTCATTTCTTTAAAATGTAAAAAAAATAAAATGAATTCACCTACCTGAGTTTCGAAAATCTATAGTTTATAAAAACTTCATTATATAGATAGCTACGAGTAACTTGTTAAATTTTGCAGTTATTTAGAATTCATTAATAGCACCTATTTTCAAGGACATTGAACCTTTTTAGCATAATGTTCTCTCACTTAGAAAAGTGTAATACGCTATCTGCACTTAAATTTAAATATTAGTTCCAAAGTCACCTTTTCAAAATCCGTACACACTTGTATTTTTTGTTGTTTGATAGGTCCAAGTGCAGCTTCCGTATAAACACTCATATTCGCATAAATTATTTCCTATACAATTCTTCAAACATCTATACATTAACTTGTTTTTGGATCCTAAGAACCTAAGTAAGTAACTCAGTAAAGTAAACTTTTATCTGAATCTGAAGTCAAATTAAATTCAATGTCAGGCTCATTTATATACATCGCACAAGGATAAACTATTCTCACAATTACATTTTGTTCAAAACTAAATATATTTATCCAAAAAATATGCTTGTTAAACAAAAAAATTGGATACAAAAAATTCTGTTACTTCACTCATTATTTTATTAATGTTTTATTTTTCAGGGATTTTGAAAAGATTTTCTATGGTATTATATATTTTGTAAAATATGCTTTGACACGAATTAATTTTAATCTTTTGTCATCATCATGTATTTGTATATATTATACATATATATTTTGTTTCTTAAAAATAAAAAAAAAAATAAGTATAAAACTGAAAATGAATTGAAATTAGTTTATCTTCGTCGTAAACACATCATCATCTATCTATTTCTATTGAATTTCTTCCCAAAAAAAAAATATACATATATAAACCCAAAACACAGTATCATCCATATATAACAACAAGACTCATACAGCATTATAGCGTGCGTAAATAAAGTTACGTGTGTTTTGGGTATACATAATATGAATCTATCTAGGTATGATATTTTAACTAAAGTTTATATTTTCTGTAATTACATTGAAAATTTACGTTTTATGAATAAATAAATAAAAACTTTTAAAGGTATATTACCTATTCAAAAAATATTCGTACTATACATTTATTTTTTTTAAGGAAATAATTAAGTAGGTTTCTCTTTTTTGTTCCTCTTTATTATTTTTTTTTAAATTTTAAATTCAATATGCATTTAGAGATGTTAAAATTTAAGTTGAAATTATAAATTTTGGCATATTTGAAGAAAACTTTAATTAAAAATTGAATTTGTAAAGATTTTTTATGCGCTTAAAATTTATTAAAAACTTTTTGCAAATAGTTTTTGTATCGGGCTGACATTTTCATTACTGTGTACGAATTATATATATGATTGAATAATAGCTATATTTAAAGCGTTTCTTCATATAATTCTTCTTTTTAAAAAAATCTCTAGCAGTTTTTTGTTTTAATGAAAATCCTAATAGAACATTTTATAAGCTTTTAAAACAATTTTTCTTAAGACCTTCTTACAAACTTTCCATATGATATTTCAATCAAAGTCAAAATATATGAAATGTTTAGTTTGAAAAAGTTGAAGCACTTATTTTTAAGTTCTTCTTCAAAAAAATTTCCGGCAGTTTTTGTATTAAAGGAACTTGTGATGGTGGTTTAAAACCTTGCTTATCGCAGTAGACTCTGATATTTCTACCACTTAATGGAATGAGCACGATTGAAGAGTTATTATAGAAGAGCAAATCTCTTCTCTTTAAGCTTATAAATAATTTTTGCATTTTGAGCAAAAAGTACCTAGTTCTTTATGATCGCTTTTTAAATGAAAATTCTATTTCGATTTCTTATATTATATTTTCACTATTATCTGCTAAAATGAATTCATTTATAGTAAATGACCTTTTGGCACTATGTCAATATTAATTTCATTCAAATGGTAAATTCACATGAAATTTTTATTTTTTTTATTTCATAATTTTTATCTGGTTATTTTAAATTTCATTGTATTGTACATATACATTTATATGTATATCATAAAAGATAAATCTGTATTCTTATCCTTGTAAATAAATTTTAGCAGCTCCTTAATATTGTTAATTTTTATGGAATTTTATGTTTAATAGCTATAAAACTATGTCCAATTTGTATTACAAAAAAAAAAGGTCTTAGAATTATATTTAATTTTATATTTTACTTTTAAAAAGTAAAAACAAAAAAAAAAAAATCAAATAAAAAGGAAAAAGAAAAACATTTATAGTTTTTCTTTTTTTGAACTTTTTGATCACACAAAGGAAAAGAGATGTAAAATTAACAGAATAATAAACGAATTTGCATATTTTTATTTAAATTGCTTAACAAGTCACTTACAGATAATAATATTCAATTTTACAAAAAGTATTTTTTTTTTCAGCTGTTTTATATCCGAATTGTAATAATAAAAAAAAAAAATATATACAAGGATTATTTTCAATGTTTTATATACGTATGTAAGTTCGGATTTTTTTTTTAGGAGGCTCACAGGATAATCATTGATTCTGTAACAATGTTTTTAAATATACGACAATTCAGCCAATCAACTGAATGTCCTGTTCACAGCGAAAATCCTACAGCAAATTTAGTTTTGTTTAAGCTGAAGCATTTGACTATTTCATCAATTTATATTACTAAGTTATATCATAGATTAAGAATACAGAAAGATTTATAGCTTCATACAACATTTTTTCAGCCTTTTTTGGTATTTTTATGTGAAGGTGTTAGTAAAACTAAATAAAATTCTTTTCATATATTGATAATTATCACGTATTTTATTTTGTTTTACTAAAACATTCACATAAAAATACCAAAAATAATGTTGTATGAAGCTAACAATCTATGTGTATTCTTAATCTATGGTTATATGTATTTATTTACAGATTTTGTCAAATTTGTCTGTATAGGTCGTTATAGGTTTGACCATAGATTAAGAATACAGAAAGATTTATAGCTTCATACAACATTTTTTCAGTCTTTTTTTGGTATTTTTATGTGAAGGTGTTAGTAAAACTAAATAAAATTCTTTTCATATATTGATAATTATCACGTATTTTATTTTGTTTTACTAACACATTCACATAAAAATACCAAAAATAATGTTGTATGAAGCTAACAATCTATGTGCATTCTTAATCTATGGTTTGACATAAGCTTAAAAAACTAGTTTGGCAAATATGAAGCAATGATAATGTTATTATCAATTATTCTTAAGCTTCTGTAAAAGTTTAAAATATTGTAAAAACGAAAAGAGAATATAGGTACTTCGAAAGTGAAAATGTTTTGATTTTGTTTTTTTTTCTTATGAAATGTAGAATTTAAATGGTATGTGGCTGAATTAAAGTCAAAGCACTTTCCCAACCACATTTCATTGTAAAATTTAACAAAAAAAAAATATATACAAAAAAACTTTATCAAAAATATGTCTTTTCATACTACACAGTATTATTATTGGACAAGTATTTCAGAGAGATAAAAGAGACTCTTTGAGGGCATTTTATTTTATTTTATGTTTAAAAAAAAAAAAGAAACAAGAAATAAATAGAAAATGAACAAGTTTGCCTTCTTTGAACATTTTAACGCTAAAAAGTATTTGAATTTTGCGTTTTTATTTTTTTTTTTTGAATTTTTTTTTTTTTCCATTTTCCCTTTTAATTCCTGGTTTTTCTATAAAGATTTTCCAATTTTTTTGTTTCCCTATATCTTACACACAGTATTAAATTGAATAATATTTTATTTTTAAATGTCCTTTTTTTTTTTTAACAATGTCCTTCTTACAATTTTTACCCAACCCAATGATTTTCTTTTCAGATTTTCAAATTGTGTTGTTGTTGCTGTTTTTTTTTTTTAATTTTAAAATCATAAAAAGAAAATTATTACACAGCCCAGCACTTTTAAAGAATAAAGTAAAGAGATTTATGCATTAAAAGAAAAATAAAAAAAAAAAATAAAAAATAAGTATATTCGGAAAATTTCTATTTTTCTTAAGAAAAAAAAAAAATTAGAATACGATATTGAAAATTGAAATACTAAACTTTTCTTTTTTTTTTAGTTATGGAATTTTTTTTTTTTTTGCATATCTTTGAAACTTTGGATCGTAGGAATTTATGAAGAGCCTGAAACTTATATCGAATATAACTAGTATTGTTTCTGTTTTCTGCAGTGTCGAGGAGAGTAAGCAAAAATGGTGCCGATAAAGCTGTTTTAAAAATTGTTGAAATATTTGTACTTTTTGAAGTATCTGACCGCAAGAGAATAAGAAGTTTAGTTTATCTAGTAATCATTGAGGATTACAAAATATTTTGAGGACATTGAGGATTACAAAATATTTTTATGAATTAATATTTCTTGGCATTCTGTCAAAAATCTTCTTGGTTTTTAGGCTTCAGTGTGAAAACTAAACGTTTTGACAGAACATGATGACAGAGACTAGTAACACTATATAAGAATAAGCCAAGGATATAGCCTTAATAAAGCTTTTTTCCTACTCAATAACCTTGCCTCCTAGCTTTTGAACGGCTATGGAATTAATAAACTTGATACTGTGCATTTTTTTTTGAGTTAAAAAAAGAAAAATTTTATGTAATGGAAAAAAGAATATAATAATAATAATGACAAAAAAAAGAAGAAAATTTATGCATTTTTATCGCAAAAAAAAAAAAAATCTATTTTTAAGGATCTAATTTTTTTTTTTTTTATTCGGATAGATATTTAAAATAGGAAAATAAAATTAACAAGGACTTTACGGTTAGTAAATTTTTATTTATCCAATTGTTGTACCCATCTATGGTTCTGGTATTGTGATTACCAGTTTTTTTTTTTTTTTTGTTTTTTTTTTTAACTATTATTATTACTATTATTATTTTCTGTTATATATTGTATAATTTTTTTTTTTGAAAAAAAATTTGTAACAGCAAGGCACAGCAGCGCAGAGAGCAATAGTAGCGAAAATATAAAAAAAAGATGAAAGAATTGTAATAGTTCAAAGCCAAAAATAAATAAATTTTATGAGTTGTGTTCGCTTTTTTTTTTGTTTTTTTCTTTTTTTTTGCACAAAAATACAGCAGCAATAACCAAAAAACAGCATATGGTTCAAGTGTTTATAAATTAATGTTATAATTTGATAATTTTTTTTTTTTTATTCTTTTTTGGCAAAAATAGGGGGAATACCAATATTTATAGAAAAATAAAAATTTAAAGTTTTTTTTTTTTTGAATTGACTTAAATTTTTTTTTAAATAATTTTGATTAAAAATAAAAATATCATCCCTATTTTTTATATATATATATAGATAGATCTCATGGTGCCGATACACGGTCCAACTTGGTTGTACAACATGGCAAGTTGTTTAGTGTGTGGGCAAGTTGACAACTTGTTGGCCGACCAATTTGACGGTTGGAAGTTGGTTGGGAAAAAATATAAAAATTTTAATTTTTGTGGTTTTTTTGTTGGTTTTTTGTTGAAGTTGTCTAGTGTATGGGCAAGTTGTCAACCAGTTGTAAACCAAAATGACGTTAATTGTCATTTTGAGTCAAAAAACATAAACAAACAATAGATTTTAATAATTGTTTACTTTGAAATTTTATTATTGTCGTAAAAAAAAAAGAAAAAATATAATAAATTTTTGACGGTTGAAGAATGGTTGCTAAACAAGTTGTATCATGTGTGCCAAAACGTACAACTTGTTGTCAACATGTTGTACAACCAAGTTGGACCGTGTATGGGCACCATAAAAGTTTTTTCAATATTATGATTACCTCTTTGAGATAAAAAAAAATCATAACAATAGATGTGTAATTAAAAAATAATATTCAATTTTTTTGGTTCTTTCGATATCATTAAATCAATAACATTTAGTTATATTCCATCATATATACAAATACATATAAAAATTTTCATCGATGAGTTAATAACAAACCAACATAGTCTTTTTCTGTATATAGAATTTGTAGGTAGAACAGTAACCCCTCAATATTACCTATTGTATCTGCATATATTGCTTTTGCTGCACTTTACATCATAAATTAAAAAAACAAAAAAAAATCGCATGGAGTATTCTTTTGTAAATTCTGATGTAACTAATGTCATCATCACAGATACTTTATTTAGTGTACAGTCAATAGTATACTTAAACTTATAGTACAAAATGTAATGTTCTGGAGTGTATTTTGACTTTCATTCATAGTATTATTTTGTATAGGTACGTACAAAAATATCGAGAATTATTATTATTTTCAAGAGCCTATTTGATTTTTATATATATATAACCAAATGTACTTATATAAGTGGTTCGAAACAAAAATGGTTCAATATGAATAAAATTAAAAAGAAATTTTTTAATAAAATTAAAAGTATTATAAAAATTATCAAAAAAATACAAATCAACTTTTAAAATACTGAAAAATTCTATAATAATAATAACGCTAAAATAACATAACTTTTTTGCACAATGTACAATGTATGCACAATGTATGCACTTTTGCTTATAGCCACATTGTACCCATTTTTGATGAAATATTTTTTTAGTTTTCTGATGATTTATGTCATCCTTTGACATATCTGTTTGCGCTTGTCTGTCTATTAGATTTATTTGACAAGGAATGGTTAACTGTGTACAATGCAATCTTATAATATGCCAAACTATTCTGTTTATTTTGAAACTAAAATTTTTTTTTTTGTATTTTTTGCAATATATAAATTTTATTACTGATAAAAGTGTGAAAAATATTGAAAATTGTATTCATGTACGACGGGAGTGTCGAAGATTTGTGCCTTTTTTGAATTTTCAAAAAAAAAGAGGTTTCAATTCAATCGTTATTGATATCAATGAAATAATTTGTTCATTTGATTTAATGTAAAAAATAATAATAAAATAAAATGTGGAAAAATAAATTAAGGTTTTAATGTTAAAACTACCAATAAAACTGAATTATATTTTATAAGTTTTAAGACCTAGGCCGCTAGGCGCCATAATTACAGACAGAAAATAATATTAGTTGATTATATTGTTTCTAGAAGATTGCTTGAGTATTGCCCACATAATATTGTCCATACCGACTATGATAATGACATTATTCCATTTCCATCAGTCTTGTTTTCCAGCAATTCAATATTAAGAGTTCTTTACAAATCTTGTTTTAATTAATCAATTTTGCGTAAGCTCTATATATGTTCATCGAAAACCAGGTCAATTACTTATATATTTAAAATATTATTGAGGACCAGAAATTCAAAAAAAAAAAAAAAAGGATTACTTTTCGGAACAGATAAAAATATATAAAAATATAAATATATACATATATGTATGTATGGATTAAAAAGTAATAAATTGCTTTTTAATTTCATTTTAACTGGTAGGTACTACATTTTATTTTATGCGCCTTTATTTTATTTTTTATTTTTGATTATAAGGTACTTCTACGGTTGACTTAAAATTGAATATATACACATAAGTTGAAAAAATAAAAAAAAAAAACGAAATAAATTATATAGGAAAAAGTGAATGAATACAAATTTTTAATTGAATTTGACACAATTTCAATATAAAATATTTAATATTTATGAAAAAAGAGATTCGAAGATGAGATTATAATTTTTACTGTATCAAAAAAAAAAGATTAATATGAAGAATAACTGGTCAAACTTTGCTCTTAACTTGCTAAAAATTATGGCTTTAAATTTATAGGCGAAAGTAAAACCCAAAACCAATATTACGATACGAATTGAAAATGTAAAAGGTTTAGATTAGCATTTTAGATTAGATAAGGCAGTTAAATCCTCATAAATTCATGTCGCCTAATTGTACTTTAAAATTTATTCAAAATCTCTGAATATAATGAAACGTACTTCACTGAATTTAAGATTCACACAATCTTAACGACTCAAAGGGTGATAATAATTTAGTTTTTAAATTTTTCGGAATAACGCAAATAAAATGTGTTTCTATATAAGAGAAAGTTGTGTTATGCATAAAACATGAATAAATTTTGGTCTCGTTGAATCCTTTTGAAAGATTTCTTGGTAAAATTTTATTTTTTTTTTACCATTTCGAATTTATGTGTATATTTTTGTAAAATAAATTGTTATTTGGTTAATAATCATTTTGGTTTTTTTTTTCGTTTTTTGTTTCGGAAGTAAAATTTATTTATTTGGTTTAATTATTATTTTTTTTTTTCGTAATACTGAGACTATTAAAAAAAACATTTAATTGTTAGAAAATTTAAAATTTGATTTTTATTTTATAAAAAACTAAATAATCGACACTAATAATGCATTAACCCTTTGATTTTTTTTTCTTTGAATTTGGTCTTCTGTTGAATAACTTGAGTGAGTCTGAGTGTGATCTCGAATCTATTCTACTCACTTCAGTAGTTTTTCAATAAAGAATGATTGAAAACTTTACTAACTGATCTTAACCACATTGTCTATATTTAAATCAATCAATCAATCATAAATAGATTGTAATTTTCTGAATATTGTTTCTTTAGATATTAAATATTTTTACTCCGAACACTGGAAAATTTAAAATTGGCAAGAAAACTATACATAACATCATGGATATAGATGTTTTTAGTAAATAAAACTATATAATTATAAAATAATTTTATTAATTAAAAATATAATAATAAAATTTTTTTTAAATTATTTTCTAAATTTAATATTATTATAACTCTGAGATTATTAGTAAACTAATGAAATTTTAAGAAAATGTTAGTTAAAAAATAAAAAAATAAAAATAAATAGTACAAGTAAAATAAATTAATTTTTCTTCAACGAAAAAATCATTTATTGAAGATAGTTTTAAACGTAAATGTATATATAATAGTTAGATATTTTTTTTATATTTATCATACTAGATTTTATATGCTGCACATCATATTTTATATATGTACATTACATATTTAAATTAAGTTAATTTTATTTCTTTTTGCATGTTTGTCACACACAGCTTCAGGTGTACACATAAAAAATAAAAAAATTTATTACATTTAAACTGAAGGAAAAACTTTTATTCATCTCTCATGTGAAAGTCCTAAGCAAAGAAATATATATAGAAGTTTTCATGTTAATTTTATTTAATTGCTATTAAATTAGTTTCATTTAATTTATCAAGATTTTTATATATATTGTATATAGATATGCATAATGAATAAGTGTTCTAACTTCAATTATAGAAAAAAAAAATCTAATTTAAAGTTATACTTGAAATGGTTATAAAAGGAAAACAAAATTGTAGTTTAATGATTAGAATCTTAAAGTTGCATTACGGACAGTTCACCGTAAACAATTCACCGTAAGACAATTCACCGTAAGACAATTCACCGTATGGACAATTCACCGTAAGGACAATTCATCGTATGAACAGTTCACCGTATGGACAATTCACCGTATGGATAATTCACCGTATGGACAATTCACCGTATGGGCAATTCACCGTATGGACAATTCACCGTATGGACAATTCACAGTATGAATAATTCCATACGGTGAATTGTTTACGGTGAATTGTCTTAATGTGAATTGTTTACGATGAATTGTCCAGACACCCTTAAAGTTATTATAATTAAATGAAAATTCTATTATTTTTATGTTAATTTAACGACTGATTCTTCCAACATGCGATACTTAAGCTTGGAATTTATTTTTTCATACTAGGTATATGTAGAGATTCTATATCTTCAATGTTTTCGAAATTATTCAATTTTCGAATTTTCAATTGATCCATTTACAAATAGTTTTGGAAAAAATATTTATAAAATGCTTCTTACATTCTACAAAACTGATTGAAATTAAAAAAACGGAGATTTTTAGAAATATTTATCACAAGTACTATAAACTTTAGGACAACATTTTTCAGCATAAGCTCCGTAAGCAGTTTTTCTACCTATTTTTACTGGTTCATTTATACTAAATTTATTCCAAACATGAATTAGTGTTGAATTATTGGTTAAACTCATTGCCTTCTTAAATTGCTCTTCACTGAAAAATAATTTCCAATCAGAAAATCCTATGGAATAAAATGTTTCTTTAGGGTAGAGTCGAAAACCTTTACAATTTTTTAAATTCATATCCAATGTTGTAGATGCATGACAAAATGTTTCCAATACTCTGGTTAGAACGCCATTACCATTGTATGCCCATTCACCACCTTCAAAATTGTGTTGCAACTCATTTAGACAGTCTTCAAGAATTTGATGACCAATACCTTTTGATGAGAAATGTAAAGCCCCAAAACCCAAATGACTTCTTGTTTCTCGTCCCGTAAAATTAGGTGGCATATTTTCTAATGATTTCTTAACTATGACATCTGTATCCAAATAGAATCCACCATATTTCCATAAAACAACATATCTTAAATAATCAGCCAAATGAATGTATAAAAAATCAGAAAGAAATATTTCATTAGATTTTATCCAATTTTCAGTTGGTGAATTTTCTGAAAATTTCCATAAATTAATATTCCTAAAATGTATATTTGGATATGTTAGAAAAGCATTTATAGCAGCAGTATTATTTTGCATAAATCCTACTGGGCTTAATGTTAGAAGAAAAACTTTTAGATTTGGATTCATTAAAGCAGCCGATTCAATTGAACATGCTCGTCTTGTATTCAAATTAAGATAACCATTATCTGAGCATTTTGTTTGTAAAAAAAATATACTTCTTGCATTATCTGGTTTAACTGAGCTCTCAAGAATATCATCAAATAGATGAGATTTATTTTTCAGTTTTGTAGCATCATAGCATTCCTCCAAAGCTTTTAATTTCGGGTTATCATTATGAGTTATGTGGGAAATATGTATTTTTGTTGATGATAGAAAACTGTTTTCTGGAAAATTAGTGGCATTCTGGAAAATTAGTTCAAAAAAATTCGAGCAATTAACTAAACAAATAGCCTACAAGCCTAATGAAGTCAGTCTGAATCGTGTGATTAAACATGAAGATTTTGAGAAAGCAACATTTTATTACTGAAAATGTTGATGATACAACAAAATTATTCAAGTATTTTTCTAACTTTTAATTATTTAACAGAAATCAAGCCGTGAGAACAAGTCATTTGGGTTTTGGGGCTTTACATTTCTCATCAAAAGGTATTGGTCATCAAATTCTTGAAGACTGTCTAAATGAGTTGCAACACAATTTTGAAGGTGGTGAATGGGCATACAATGGTAATGGCGTTCTAACCAGAGTATTGGAAACATTTTGTCATGCATCTACAACATTGGATATGAATTTATATATAAGTCTTAAGAATTTATATTTATGATATTGTATGTAGGGTTTCCAATTACTCGGCAAAATCAAGTAACCGAGTTTTCGAGTATCTTTAAGGAAAATTAACCGAGTATTTAAAAAAAAATTTTATGTTATGTAATTTATGTTATATTTTTAATTTTTAATTAAAATTATAACATTAATTAAAACATTTTTAAAAAATTAGTACATCTAACCATTCGAAGTTTCCAGTTTGTCGAATAAACTTATTTTCAAATTTAAAAGAAGAACCAAAACAATTTTTTTGAAAAGCTTACTTACTTGCTTTCACTAGTTTTGAATTTGGACTGCAATTTTTAAAACAAAAAACCAAAACTAAATTTTTTTCAAAGCCTAGTACTTACACAATTTTTTTCATTTGTGTAAAGATAAAACTATGGATAGAAGATAAATTATACATTCCACAAAGAAGATACTCCGTTCTATAAATTAATTCAGATACTTATTTTACTTAATAGGCTTTGTAATATAAATATATTTTCAATGAATTAAGTAAAATAAAATAAATCATTACTTTTTATAATCTCAATTCAAAAGGCTGTGTTTCATTTAGATATCATTAGATATCGTTACAATTCAGAAGTGGGATAAACTCAAAAGAAAGTAAGTATCAGAATAGCTGCGAAATACAACAATCAAAAAAATAAAATAAATCATTACTTTTTATAATCTCATTTCAAAAGGCTGTGTTTCATTTAGATATCATTAGATATCGTTACATTTGATATATTTTGCCTCTGCAAAATTGTTTAAATAATAACCGAGTATTAAAGCCGAAAACCCGATTTTCGAGTAATGTAAAAAACAGGAAAATAACCGAGTAACCGAGTACTCGATGACCGAGTATGGAAACCCTAATTGTATGTAATTGAATAAAAAAGATCATACTTCACTTTGAAGTCCAATTTGAGTAAAATTTTCGTTTTTCATTATTAAATAAAATTTTCTATTAACCAAAGAATAAATAAGATATGGAATTAGAATTAAAAAAATTATAAATAATCCATTAATAATTATTTGAAAATTATTTTTATTAAAAATAAGTCTTAAAATTCGACCCATTTGAATAATTAACACGGAAGTAAAAAATAAAAAACAAAAATTATTTTTTTGCTTTATATTTGAAATTTCATTTAAAATATAAATTAATAAATTAATTTTTTTTTGTTATTTGTAATTTACTTCGAACAAAAATGATATATTTATTTGTTCAACTGTTTAAATGCCTCAAGTATTTATTTTGATATTCAATGATTGCAAAATATTTATATAATATTTTCACCTTATAATTTTATGTACACACAGACTCTAATTTGCGTTGAATTATAACAATTTTCTCATTGCCACCTTAGAAATTTTGAAGTATTGAACTTTTATGTATTTAACAAAAAACTCTTTAGCATGTATCGATTGATGTTATGGAATTGTAGAACCGAACTTAGTTTGACAAGAATTTTAAACAACGAGTTCTGAACGAGATTAACGATGTTGTTATTATGTCGACTAATTCATGATTTCCAGACTAACTCTTAATTAGACAGAACTTGTGAATATCAAAAAGACAAAAAGAAAATAAGATTTCACAGGTTTTGAACTAATTGGTAAATCAAAAAACATTTTAGACCGTACGCAAACATCTATAATCCCTTAATAATTGAGGCGAAATGGAGACTTCTTTTATTAATACCAAAAATACATAAATGAATTTTCTTACAATATTTTGCTTAAAAAAAATAACAAAATAAGTATTAAACTTATTCGGGATACGTGACTGAAATCAAAAACATTTTATTACCTATACTAACTAGGATTTTCATAATTCTAAAGAATGTAAAACAAACTTTTTCTCATATCTAATAAACTATTAACACATCATAACATTTTTAACTATGTCATTAAAATAAAATAATAATATTTTGAATTAACTTTTTTGTCACAAAGAATAAAATAAAAAAACATTTAATTTTAAGTATACGACGACGAGTATATTAAAAATTACTTTTACAGGAAAATTTTTAGTTTTAAGGATTTTTCTATATACATACATTATATAGTAATTTCCCAGCACAAAAAACTTTTTATTATTTATTATAACTTTTTATGTATATGATTATTGTTCATAATTATTATTTTCAGTCATTAATTTATGCTAAATTATTTTTTAAAATTTATAATAGAAAATTTGGTTAGTCCAGTAATCGAAAGTGTTACGTTTTTTAAAATTAGGTTTTAACGTTAAAGTTTAAATCCGTTTATACTTCTCCTTTCTGATCCCTTTTCCCATCTTATCATCTCCTTTTATTTTCGTTTTTTGAACGTTCTTCCGATTGTTTCTTCTTTTTAAAGTATTCAAGAATATCTATCCAATTAATTCGCTATTCAATGGGCAAATTTCATGTTTATTTATTTAAATACATCATTTGGAAGGACATTATGTCTTCTAAAGTAAGTTTGTTGTGTCTAATTAAATCCTTTATATTATTTCGGTCGCGCGTTAAGATGAGCAAAATTAAACCATTTCCCGTCATCCGATCGAGATAAAATTTCGCAAATTTGCTCGTTGTTGATGACAATGCATTACACTAAAATTTCAGGTAGTTAAAAATTAGCTGATGCAGATATATACAAAAATTAAATAAAAGCCAATTACAAGATTTATAAATTTTTTTTATTAAATACGTTAAAAAATAAATATAAAAATGCTACAATCTACATAATAATGTTTAGAAGATTTATAAATTAATACACAAAATGTGATACCTATAATAAAACTTATGAAATCTGAAATGCAATGAACAAAAATAATATTAAAGTAATTAACATTTTTTTTGAATTCTAAATAAAATGGCACGAAAACGCACACAGGCTCTACTTTGCCTATTACCATCACCAACACTAAGATAAGCCGTGTAGTATTGAAAAGTAAACAAAACTTTTCGTAGGGATAATAAATAAAAAATTCCTACTAGTTTTCAAAATTTTGTTCGCTTTGTTGGTCGGCAGTAATTTTTTTTGCCATTTTTAGTTATGTTTTAAACATTAAAAATAAATTTAAATTCAATAATAATGAAGATAAATTAATAAAAAATAAGTTTTTTATTAGTTTATTAAAAAAAATTAATTTTAAATGTCCAAAATAAAATAAAAATACTTCCTAGGACAATTTTTTTTTTAACTACAGATTACAGGTGGATTTTTCCTTGTTGTTTTTTGTTTTTTACAAAAATGGGATGAAAATATTTAATTTTAATTTACCTATTTTCATAAATAAATTAAAAATTATTTTAAAAATGAAATTTTGAAATAAAAAAATTATCAAAAAAAAATTATTGTGCTATAATCAAAACATTTTTTTTAAGTGGAGTATTTTTTTTAATGAAAATAATTTTCAATGAAAATATTTAATAAAAATGTATTCATAAAGTGAAGTAAAATTTAAAATTATTTTGAATAAATAAATAAAAAATATAATTTCAAATACAAAATATAAAAAAAAAACTTTTTTTTGTACAGATAGAAGGTAGGAAGATACCTACATAAGTAGGTGGGTCCCCAGGTAGAAAAACAGCCACGTAAATGCACAAGTTCGATTTGTCCGAAACTTGGTGAGATAGTAGGGGCGGTCCTCAAATCCTCAAATCCTTACATCCCAGATGATTTCTACTGGTAAACTCTCGTTTCAGGGATATGCAGCCCCATAGTTTTCATATGTTAGGTAGGTATACCTAGGTACTTGCTTTGTAGTAACCAAAGCCTTTTTTTTTTTTTTTTTTTTTCGTAAACTGAGTTTTTTTAAATAAAAAGTTGTCTTTTGGCAGCCGCCTCCTCCAATCCCCTTAATTTTTTTTTGTTTCCTGATTCGCTTTCATTATTAGGTATTTTTAATGCACCTGATCTGATAAGTATACCTATACCTGACATATGAACTCTTTGGGGGGTCATATCTCTGCAATAAGAACTTATCGGTAAAAAACGTATTGGATTTGAGCATAGGCGCCCGCAGGATTTTTTCTAGGGGGGGGCAAGAAAATTTTTTTAAAAAGCTTATAAATATGTTTTTCTTCAACGATGAAAATAAAAAAAATGTGTTGAGAATTAAGTTACATGTATCTTATATGAACCTTTTCTTTTTAAAAGTAAAAAATAACAAACATAAATTAACATTTTTAATAAACGAATTCACTTGCTGGATTAGATAATAAAAAACAAATAAAAAATAAATAATATGTAATACATATACAAAGAAAAAAAAACCACACTCTAGAAAGTTTTTGATGTAAACTTACGTCGATTATCGATGGCAATTTATTACCTTCGATAATCAACGTAAATTTACATTAGAAAATAATTACATAATTTTGGTGTAAACTACATTACTCTATAAAAAAGTAATTTTACACCAAAATTTACGCCAAAATGTTGCGAAATTACTTCCAACAGAATAAATTTAGACATAAAGTCGTAATATTAAACTAAAAATTACGCCAAAAGGTTGTAAATTTAATCCAAGGATTTAAATTTACACCAAAAAGTCGTAAATATTTTTATTAAAAAAAAAAGAAAAAATTTAATAATTTTTTTTTTTTAATTTTTATTTTGAACTTTTTTTATTATTTTTTTTGAATTTTTTTATTTTATTTAATTTATTTATTTTTTTTTTATTAATATTTATTTTATTATTAATATTTTTATGTATTTAAATTTCTTCTTATTTAATTTTTCGTATGCCATCTCTTCGTGTTTCGAACCTCGCTATTTAGAACTGCAATCCAACATCTTGACCACTCAGCTACGGTATTCAAATTTAAGATATGAGTAAAATAGAAAATATAAATTCTGTATACCTGTTAACAAGTAAAAACCTTACATCTTTATTATATAAACAAAATACAAAAATAGTTTTAAAACCTTACATCGTTATATAAATTCTCTGTATAAATTCTGTATACCAAAATAAATTTACACCATGCGATGTAAAATTACTGTTCATGATTTAAAAATTTAAATCACACAGTGTAAATTTACTCTGTGTGGTTTAAATTTACATTCAAATATTTAAAAATTTTAACCGTTAGTGTAAATTTACACCGCAGAAAGTATATTTACACTGCAACGTTTAAAAATACAAGCTCCTTGTATACTCCACGATGTAAATTTACACTCTGTGGTTTATTAATTTAAGACATAGAGGGGAAAATTAAGTCGTAGAGTGTAAATTTACTCTAAAGAAGGTAAATTTACATTGTGTGGTACACAATAAATAGATTTATATTGTGTGTACACCATAAATTTACACTACGTGGCTTAATATTGTGACCCATAGAAAGTAAATTTACACCATAAACTGTAATCTTACAATATATGGTTTAAACATTTAAGCAGGAGAGTGTAAATATACACCAGTTTGTTTATTTTTACGCTCTATGGCTTAAATGTTTAAGCAAAAATGTGTAAATATACCTTTATTTTTAATGTAAAAATAACACAATTTGCTTAAATTTACTTTTTTTTGTGTATATTATTTTTTTTACGCCTTTATCGGTTGAATTTTAAATAATGGACGTAATTTTACATCAAAAATTACCATTATTATCGTTGTAAAATTACGACCAAATAGTTCTATTTTCTAGAGTGCAGATACCTTCCGTCTTCCGAATCGTTCCAAAACTTTCAGTAACTCGCCAATTAGAAGAAAAACAAAACCAACGAAGATATTTTAGACGTAGTTCATGCACGTATGCGATATAAAAAAGACACATTATATGAAACTTTATGAGGCGTATTATACTCAAACACGTAAATTGAACTTCTCCGGCGTAAAAGTTAAAAAAATAATCTTTTATATTTATACACCAAAGATATTTCTACACCATAAATATTAAGAAATGCAATTGCTTTATTTTTTTGTAACTGAACAGTTATTTTTTTATTGTAACTGAACGATGATTTTCTTTTTTACGTCGCGTGGCGTAGATTCGTAAACTCGCGTGAACTACTTCGACAATGTCTCTATCATAAAAGTAACCAGAAAAGGAATTCTTTTTTCAAAAATGTGTTGCTCTTGACTAAGCGAAATATGAAAAAGGAATATCTGGAATTCCGTGCATTTAGAAATTCCAAAAATTTATAAATATTTTTGTATTTTTACCCGTGACTCAAAAATCGAAAAATATGAAAAAAAAATTGAATAATTTATTAAAACAATTTAAATACTGCATGACATAAAAATCTGAAAAAATTAAAATCTAAAATTTCTAATTTAAATGTTCTCAAAATTTCTTAGCGCATTAAAAAAGTGAAATTTAAGGGCAAGCGTTCTTATCAAAAAGTTATTGTGCGAGATAATAAGTTTTTTTTTTCGTTTGAAAAATGACAAACATTCTAATATTATTTAAATTAAAATCGGGTTTCTAATTTGTACGAGTTTAGTGTTTAGGTCTCATCGCTGATTAAGTTTTATTTTCTTCATCAAAGCCAGGGGGGGGCCAAGGCCCCCTCTTGCCCCCCCCCTCCGGGCGCCTATGGATTTGAGGGTTTGGGTACCACCGCTACTCCCCCAACAAGTTTCAGCAAAATCGGGATTGTACACGTTAGCTGAACTTTGTCCAAAACATCTAATAAGACTAGGTACGATAGCTAGATAGTTTTTTTTAGTTCATGTAAATTTTAATTAAATTTTAAAACATATTTGAATTTTTTTAAATTAATTTAAAATTAAAAATAAATTAGGTATAATAGGTACCTAGAGCCTAGAAATTATGACAAAAAATAGTTTAAGCAAGAAAAAAAATTTATGGATTAAATTTGCTCGATTTATGGAAATTTTCATTTAAACAAATACGGTTTTTTTTCTTAAAAATTAATATAAACCATATAATAAATTGCATTTAATAATTAAATTATATTTTTTTTGCTTTTAATCCCATTTTACAGATTAATCTTTAGGTTTTGTATAGAAAATCTCATAGGGTTTCATACATTTGTTATGATTTTTATGCCTACGAGATGCTGTCTATGTATTGTTTTTTTTTTAATAGGGGGGCTTTTAATTTATGTTGGTATTGCTATTACGCAATGTTTTACATGTAAACATAGAAAGCTGTAAGAGTATATAAAAATTGTTAGCCTTGGTATATGATATTGGTATATGTGCAAATAAATTTTTCGTAAACAGGAATTAAAATTTTTGTTATAATTTAAGTAATTGTACAAAAAATTAAATTAAGGCTAAATCTTTTATAACTTTCTCACCTTTCCGTATTAATTCAGACTTATATTTCCATAGCTTTGTATCATTAACTCTTTTACCAGGCGAATCTATACATATGTCGGCATAATACATTGGACAAACTGCTTTATAATGATGCATATCACCAATTGTATAATCGACTTCATAATTGTCACACCAGAACAAATCTTTGTCCCAACACGAAAATGCGAAATGGTTATGTAAGGTTAAAATTCTTTCAGAATTATGGAATGATTTTATTGCTGCTCCAGCTCCAGTATGATTTATAGTTCTCGTATATGTATTTAACATTCTAAAATAACCAGGAATATCATCAAAAACTTTATTGAAAACTTTATCAGAGCAAATGTGAAATATATTCCGAAAATTATATGAAGATCTGCTTTTGTATGAATCCAATTTTTGAATTCGCTCTAACATTTCGGGCCAATCTCTATCCATGTAAGGTACAATAACTTCGTCTGTATCCTGAAAAAAAAAATTAGTTCTAATTTAAACTGTAAAAATACGTTAGTTCTACTAATACTGCACGTACACACTACACATGTTTGACTACTGTACTGTATGTCATGCCTGACTCATAACAATTATTTACACCAATCACTTCTATTTTACGAAATTTTATCTTAATCAATATTTCCAACTAGACAGCATTTTACCTAGACTTTCATTTTAAAAAAAATAAAACTTGTTTTTGAAGATTTAAGAAATAAGAATTTTTGTTTAACATGCTCAGAATTCACAGAAAGTTTTTTCATTGTTTTATTCAAGGCCTTTTATGTTGTTCTAGCTAGAGTCAACTATGTTTACGACAGTCTATTAGTATTATTTTAATGACGGATATTTTAATCAAAATCAGCCAACAATTTAGGAACAACAAGCTAATTTTTGGTATTTTCAATGTTATTTATTATCATCGCATAAAATTCGAAAATGTGTATCATAGGTTATATTGCTGAAAATATTTAAAAACTAAAAACTAATTCCCATGATTGTTCCCATTTTAATACCTTACTCCATTGATGCCATTTTTCAATAATTAAATGTTTACTTAATTTAAAATTTAAAAAAATAATAATATGTAGGTTGTGAAAAAATACAGATCAATTATTAGAATTTCGAATATTATTTGATAAATATAAATTCAGTAAGGTCAAGTGTTTTTGAAATATGTACAAATGTATAATATTAATATACATAAGTACATAAGGGTTTGATACAGAAAAAGCAGTAAAGTTGCCATGGGAATCAAATCTATTTGAATTATTCGTACAAAACTTACCAATAATACAACATACTCATACTCATTATAATTTCTATAAAAACAATCGTTCAATGATATTAATTCATTTGGCCAATATCCCAATTTACTTCCTATAGGTAGCCTAAGTTTACGTCCCTCAAGCACTCCATAAATTGCATAGTAATCAAATACTCTTGTTATATTTGGATGCAAATCCCCGTCTAAGTAAACGACAATTTTATCAGCACCAAGAATTTTAAGTAATTCTACCCATTCCACGAAATTAACTGAGACATCAGTTGTGTAATGATAATCCTTGGTACAAACAACAAATTTTTTCTTTTTCTTAACTCTTTTATTTGCAACAACATTTAGAATATTTGTTGGCAATTAATTACAATCTGTTGAATTCACCATTGCAATTAAATCTGGTGCTCTCTTTGTATTGGCAGGGCATGTAACTAAAAATGGAAAGTATGTATCATCACTGTAACCCCAAGCTTTATGCCAAATAATACGATAACTTATAACTTGCGTTGTTTTTGTAATATAACTAACTGTGTTATTTCCCACATTATCCTTTTTTTTATAATAAAGACGGCAATAAGTTGGCAAGCTTTCATTTTTCAAAAACTTAACCATAGCAATAAGTCTAACGAGTGTACCATTTTTAGGTCTGTCATCAAAATAAGCACCGTAAAAATTAAATGTTGTTTCATTATTGTATAATGTTTCAAAATAAGTATTATCAATTGCCAAATCGTAAAGAATTGGAAATTTTGAACAATTTTCCGTATCATTAGTTAAAATTTTTTCTTCAATATCTTCATTCAGAACTGGTTTCACCGATATATTCTTGTTATTATTTTTATCATCACTAGATAATTTCTCTTTTGATTCATTGTTGTTATGAATAAAATTAGTTTTATTAAAAATATCAATATAAGATATTATTTTTGTTAATTTTTCTTTAATCCAATTTTCGTCTTTGAATATTTCATCATTGGTTACATTGCTAACCACAAAAACAGTCGGTTGTTGTTCTTTTATTATTGCGACATCATTAGTTCCAACAATTGATTCAACATCAAATTTGAAAACATATTGACAGTATAAAATTAATAAACCGAATAAAATAAAACCAAAAATATAATTAAGTGTTGTGTTACTACTCAAACGATTTGATAACATTATAACGATTTGAATTTGAAATTTTGAAAAAAAAAAAAAAAAAATAAAAAAGAAGAACAAATCGATTGAATTGTTAATAATCTTCTGAAACTATTTTTATTGATACATATTAATTTTATATCGCCGCGTAGATAAAAATTTTATTTTTTCCTGAATACGATGACCTTTTTTAATTTCGTAAAAGAAAAATTGTTTGCAAAATATGTTTTTAAAATTACGTTTTTTTTTTTTTGCGTTTCAAGACGGTGTTTTTTTATTCGAATTAAATTTCATATTTTTTCTTTAAAAAAAACAAACAGAATTATAAATATTTTATATCTAATTTACCGAAAAAATTTTCATTAACAAATATAGGTTAAGCATAAATTGGTTTAAATTTTGAAAAATTTTATAATAACCATTTTTACGTTTTTTTTTGAGGAAGTAATTAAAATTAAGAAAAATTAATTAAAAAATTAAAATTAGATTTATATATGTATATATTTTTTTTTATTACAATTTTCAAATTAAGAAAAATTTTCAAATAAATTTTTATTCCGAATGAATGAATGAAAAATATGAACTACTTGCTTTCACGGTTTTTTGTAATTATGTATATTTGTTTTTTTATCAGTCATTTAAAAAACTAAAATAAAATTAAGAATTATGATCATAAATTAGATCTTATCTGCATTAAATTAAAAAAACTTATTTGGTTCAGTTAAAAATTGTGTTACAATATTAATAAATTTAACATATAACAAAAAAAAAACTTTTTCAAGGTTCTTCTATCAAAATAATTTTTACATTAAGTAATTTTGTTTATTAACACAAAATGTAATTGAATTATTACTTTCAAAAGTCCGGATAATTTCATGTAAAAATATTTCGAATGGAACTCATATGATGTAGAGAGAACTTTTTTTTTTATAAATTTTACATTCATTTTGACCACTGCTATAACCGCATATCCGAGGTTAAGTACAATTATTTTAAACTTAATTTAAAAATTGATTATTAAATAAAATGAAGATTTTATTAAAAAATATTTTAGTATTTATCTACATGTACCTAAAAAGCTTAATTAATAATTTATTTTGAATAAAATATTTGATTCGATAATATTATATCTGAAATTTAGAATATTGACAATGGATTTGTAATAGATAGTTATATCAATATAAAGAAATTTATCGATTTTTACTCAAGTCAGGAGAAAATTATTTCAAGAATAATATAGATTTTTCAAATTAATATATTATATTTTATTATTCCACGATTATAAAATGTAATGAGACCTTTTGCAAGTGTATCTAATAGCGTTTTTCACGCTATACTTTAAATAATTTTGCTCGGTAGTTAAAAATATCTATATTTTGCAAAATTGTTTTTTTTTGTTTTTAATTTGTGCACATAGTACGTACATAAGTTTAGAATTGACTTTAGGCTACAATATTCAAAAACAAAATTTGAACACCTATAAAAATAAAAAAGAATAATAAGTAAGGTTCATAAAATTTATTAAAATAAATAAATACAACACTGTTATAGATAAATCTATTTTATAATATTATTTCTAATACTTCTAAATTAATTATTACATTTTTTTTCAATTTAAAATATTCAACAGAATGCAATCAGCATTGATTATGTTGTTAATTTTTTTAATTTTAATATCACTTCACAAGTTGTTTCACAAATTAATTAAATTTAAAATTAATTTTATGATATTACTGTTTATAAAACAATAACTACTTATAAATTTGATGTAGTCTGTAGTTACTTAATATATAATATAAATTGAACCAAATCCAAATGCAATATTGTTTCAATCTTATTAAATTAATATTCTTAAATATAAATGAAATAATTACTTAAAGGAAATTCAAATCTTTTATTACTTTATTAACATTTCGAATTAGTTTCTCTTTATATTTCCATAATATTGTATCATTAACACGATTTCCTGGCACATCTTTACATTCTTCATAATACAATTTATCACATCTTGTTTTATAGTGATGAAGATCGCCTATTAAATTATTATCAATCTGCAAATCATCACATGATTCGTTATTTAAACAGATCATTGGCATATGATTATGAATTGTCAAAACATTTTCACTATTCACAAATGATTTTGAAGCATGTAATGGTCCTATACGTAATTTAGTTTTCTTGATCGAACTCAACATTCGAAAATAATTTGGAATATCATGAAATAATTGTTCATCAGTTTTATTTGACATCATAAAGAAAGTATTTTCAAAATTATAACTTGACCTCAATTTATATTGATCGTTATACTTAATTCGTTCGATCATTTCGAGCCATGAATTATCCATAATTGGTACAATAATTTCATCAGTATCCTAAAATAAAAAAAACTTAAGACTTTTAATTTAACTGCGAGCCGCAGTTTGGCCAAGTATGTTATATAGTAAAAGCGATTTTTAATTTAGCATACTTACCAATGGAACAATATATTTAAAATTATTATAATTTCTGTATAAACAATCATTTAATGAAATTAATTCATTTGGATATAATTCAGTACGTTGATCTTTAGGAAATTTTATTTTCCTTACTTCAATTATTTCTAAATGCTGATAATAATCAAATAATTTTGTTATATTTGAATCTAAATCAGCATTCGGATAAATCATAATTTTATCTACAACCAATATTTTTAATAATTCTATCCATTCGATTAAATCAAATGAAATATCATTTCGAAAATGAAAATTTTTTGTACATATTACAAAATTATTTTTTTTTTCATTCTAGGATTTGGTATAATTTTGCAATCAGTTGAATTGGTTATGGCAACTAATTGTGGTATTTCTGATTGAGTCTTATCACAGGGGCATGTTAATAGAAATGGCATATACTTAGCATCGTCATAAAACCAATCCCAAAAGCTTCTCCATATTAATTCATAATTTGAGATTTCGATATTTTTAGTGCTATAATTAAAGCTGCTGTCTTCTTCATTATTGAAGTTTTTAATTTTAATCGACAATAGATTTTTAAATTTTCTATTTTTTTTCTATCCACCATTGCTATGATTTGTACAACCGGATTATTTTTTAATCTGTCATCATAATAAGCTTCATAAAAATTAAAAGTCAAATTTGAGATTATTGATTTTTGATTGATAATAAATTTCATTAATATCTAAATTGAAACGATTTGGTATTGAAGAACAATTCTTTGGCAAAAAGGAATAACAGCAAAGTCCAAAAAGCTATTCTTCAGGAGAGCAATTTAAATCCATTTTTCCATATGTAAAATGATGTCAAAACGAAAATATGCTGTTATGGAATAAGGAATATTGCAGTAAATAATTGAGCGATTATTCCAAAAAATTGACAGAAAAAAGAACACTTAGAAAAAGATGGCATTAATAACTCGATTTCGACATAACTCGACATATGCTCTTATTCCTTATTGCCACAGAATTATTTTCTTTTGATTTAATAACTTGTAAATGGTTTTCATTTTTATTTATTTTTTTAACATTGCTTTTATTGGGAAAATATTCGTTATCAATTTTTTGGAAATAAAAATAAATGTAAGTAAACGAAAACAATAAAGTTGTCATTATAGTAAATCTAGGTTTTGTTACCAATTTTCTGAATTTAAGCATTTTATTTTTTTTAATATAATTTTTTTAATTAAAATATATAATTTTTTTTTTCTATGAACGAATGTGAAAACGATATTAAAAAATGCATTTTTAATTTTCATAATTTTTTTTTGTTTTGATTAAACATATATATTATTAATAAACAATTTTTGAAAACAAAAAATGTCTGGATAAACATAAAAAAAATGTTTTAATCAATCAAGAATTATTATTTTGATAAGAAATAAGAAAATAAAGCGAATAAAATATTAAAATTAAAATATATATAAAAAAAATTAAATAATTAAAAAACTTGACATTATATTTATTTTCTCATATATTTAGAGCTCATTTTTATATGCATAATTAGCGTCAAAACTTTACCGAATAAAATATAAATGAAATGATTTAATAATAAAATTTACAAAAACTAAAATTAACAAATTTATAATATATCTATATGGTATATCTATTATAAAAATTAGGTTTCTAAATTTCATGTTCATTGAAGTTTCTTATAGCTTTAATTTCATACGAAATATCTAAACAAGGATGGTGAATGACTTTCCATGCATAAAATAGAATTAAAGCTTATTCGTTTACTTTGATATAGTTAAAGATTGGTCTGAGAAGGAATCATCTGCGGAATAATTGAATATCTTGCTGCCAATCTATGAAATTTTAAAAACTCTTAAAAAGGATCTTCTAGATTTATAGTTTTTCACAACAGGAATCACACAAAAATTTTTGTTGTAATTTAAGTAATTGTACAAAAAATTAAATTAAGGCTAAATCTTTCATAACTTTCTCTCCTTTCCGTATTAATTCAGACTTATATTTCCATAGCTTTGTATCATTAACTCTTTTACCAGGCGAATCTATACATATGTCGGCATAATACATTGGACAAACTGCTTTATAATGATGCATATCACCAATTGTATAATCGACTTCATAATTGTCACACCAGAACAAATCTTTGTCCCAACAAGAAAATGCGAAATGATTATGTAAGGTTAAAATTCTTTCAGAATTATGGAATGATTTTATTGCTGCTCCAGCTCGAGTATGATTTATAGTTCTCGTATATGTATTTAACATTCTAAAATAACCAGGAATATCATCAAAAACTTTATTGAAAACTTTATCAGAGCAAATGTGAAATATATTTCGAAAATTATATGAAGATCTGCTTTTGTATGAATCCAATTTTTGAATTCGCTCTAACATTTCGGGCCAATCTCTATCCATGTAAGGTACAATCACTTCGTCTGTATCCTGTAAAAAAAATTTAGTTCTAATTTAAACTGAAAAAATACGTTAGTTCTACTAATACTGCACGTACACACTACACATGTTTGACTACTGTACTGTATGTCATGCCTGACTCATAACAATTATTTACACCAATCACTTCTATTTTACGAAATTTTATCTTAATCAATATTTCCAACTAGACAGCATTTTACCTAGACTTGCATTTTAAAAAAAATAAAACTTGTTTTTGAACATTTAAGAAATAAGAATTTTCGTTTAACATGCTCAGAATTCACAGAAAGTTTTTTCATTGTTTTATTCAAGGCCTTTTATGTTGTTCTAGCTAGAGTCAACTATGTTTACGACAGTCTATTAGTATTATTTTAATGACGGATATTTTAATCAAAATCAACCAACAATTTAGGAACAACAAGCTAATTTTTGGTATTTTCAAAGTTATTTATTATCATCGCATAAAATTCGAAAATGTGTATCATAGGTTATATTGCTGAAAATATTTAGAAACTAAAAACTAATTCCGATGATTGTTCCCATTTTAATACCTTACTCCATTGATGCCATTTTTCAATAATTAAATGTTTACTTAATTTAAAATTTAAAAAAATAATAATATGTAGGTTGTGAAAAAAATACAGATCAATTATGAGAATTTCAAAGAAATAAAACTTGTGATATTATTTGATAAATATAAATTCAGTAAGGTCAAGTGTTTTTGAAATACAAATCGTCACCCGCATTCTATCTTGTTCAATGGACCATTTTTGACGAAATTGAGTTATAAATGCCAATATACTAATTTTGGGATGCTCTTTCGAATGGCATAATCCGTTTTTTCGTATCTTTTATCGTTTTCGAGATGTCGAGAACCATTTTGTTCAATGGGACATATTTCGAGGTTATTTTTTTGTGCAATATCCAAACAACTTTTTTTTTTGCATATTGAACATTTTTTGTTTGATTTCATTCAATTTTTTATTTATATTTATGCACGGTGCTTTTTTGTTCAATATACCTTTTGAGTGGAAACTTTGTTCTATGTCCACAAATTTTTAATTCTGACGACAAATATTATTTTGTTCAATATCGCAAATCAGACGCTACTTTGTTCTATACCCGTTGTCCACGGAAAATGCTATATTGTTCAATATCCATTTTAGTTTCATTAATTTTTTATAAAATAGAACATTTTTGAAGTTTAACTTCTTTAGCGAGGTATTGTTAAAAATTTTTGATCAAAATAGGGGAAAAAAGAAGACAGAATATAGTATGTGCTGCGCCACGATAAATAAAAGCCACAACGCTGCAAAAGAGGGGTAATAACCACAGAATGTAGTATGTTAAAAAGTAAAAACAAATATAAAAGCAGGGAAATATAAGACGTTGTAGCATGTAGCATGTATTTACGAAAATAAAATAGCGATACTACACACACATAACAAAATACTAACGATGGTGGAAAGCAAAAAACAAAAAAAAAACCATATAGATAGAATTAAAAAAATGTACAATAACAGAATTAAAGATCAACTGATTTTGTTGTTAATATTTATTTAGTTTATTTCCTTTTCGAATTAGTGAAATTCTATCATATGAAACAGAAACGCTGTTTGTCTGTTTGTCTATTCCGAATAGGTACCTAAACCGCTCAGCCGATCGTTTCAAACTTACACTATTTCTTTGTCTCAGATCGAGGGTCGTTATAGGCTATTTTCAAATTTGATTGGCCTCCTACCTAGCGACCTCCCCTGAGGGCCCACTTCAAAAGTTCGTCCGATTTCATTCAAATTTGGTATGTAAAGAGAGGAACTGATTACACCCAAATTTCGTAACAAAAAATTTATTTCCGATTTCATTCAAATTTGGTACGTAAAAAGAGGAAATGATTACACACAAATTTCGTAACAAAGAATTTCATTCAAATTTAATAAATAAAAAGAGCAAACGATTAAACACGTAAATTTCGTAACAAAAAATTGATTGATCCTACCCAGCGACCACCACGGGGGGCGGACTAGGGAATGCATTTTTTTAATAAAAATTTAATTCCGGATTTTTGGAATTGTCTTGAAATGAAATCCGGATTTCGGTTTATTCCGGAATTTCATATAAAAATTAAAATATATTAAAAAATTAAATTAAATTATTCTTTAACATAAATATTAGTTTATTTAGTTCAAAACATTATAACAAATTAAATTATGAAATATTTTTTATTAAAATAAAATTTTATACTTTTCAATAAACCGAAAGTGAATAAACTGAATGGAAAAATAAAAATTTGAAACACAAAGTATCCAATGTTTTATCATTGAGTTTTAATCGAATTTTTATTGAAAATGTTCCTGCAGCATTGTTAATAAGTATTAGAGATTTTCCAAAAGTGTTCCTCGAGGGGCCCCCCTTGATCGCAAAAATTAATTTCACTTCGAATTCCAAATAAATCACTGAACTCCAACTTATTTTGTTAATGTTGATTAATGTGAAAAAAAGTTTTACGTATTTGCAGACTTGCGATAGCTACTTAGATTTCAATTTTTGTGAATTTTAATGCTTTATGCCTAAATAATAAAAAAAAATAAACAATTGGTCGAAATTCTCGCCAGTAAAAGTTCCACCAAATTCGAAAAATTCGGAATTTAGCATTTTGAATTCCGAATTTTTTGAAATTCGAAAACAGGCGCATTTCCGGATTTCCGGGATCCAAAAAACCGGTTTTGCATTCCCTAGGGCGGACTTCTAAAGTTCGTGTGATTTTATTCAAATTTGGTACGTAAAAAAGAATAAATGATTACACACAAATTTCGTAAGAAAAAATTTAGCCCCCTCTTCCACTTACAAAAGTAAATCAGTCAGAGTCCGTAGCCAAATAAATATTTGCAAGTAAATAAAGAAGTTAAACTTCTTTCGTGAGCTTATGAGGATGAGGCTTACACATATTTTTTTCTTTACATTCTTTTTTTATCAGTTTACAATGCTATATTGTTCAATATTTAACTTTTTCGTCATATTTCACATATTTAAGTATACTATTAAGAAGTTCTATCCAGAAATTTCTTTAAATATTATTGGAAAGCACTAATTTTTAATAATAATTACGTAGCAGTCTCGAACATTACGATGTTATTTTTAATAATCTTGCGAATATGAGTCTAAAATTTCATAGGGATAGCAGGCTTGTATTTCTTGGTGATTTTAATTTGCCAAATATTTCTTGGATACCTAGTACTTGTGCTAACTACATGGAGCCTTTATACGTTTCAGATAGACGAGTAGATTCACTACTACATAACTCATCTTTTTGTGAACTGAAATAGTCAATTTTCAAAACAAAATGCTGGATTTAGTCTGGTCTAATTTTCCGTGCTCAAATGTTTTTGTTGAAGGTAGTTTGGATGCTATTGGTCGTATAGATCAATATCACCCTCCACTTCTTATTCAATTAAAATTATCTTTCGAAATCCTTCAAATTCAAAATAAATCTGTTTTAAATTTTCATAAAATAAACTATAGAACTATTAATGAAGCTATCGGTTCAACTGATTTCTCGGTTTTAGACGACTTGGATGTGGATCGTTCTTTTGACCACTTTTTCCTTATAATCAACGAAATAATTCAAATTTCTATTTCATTATCAAAAACTAAAAACAGAAAAAATTACCCAAATTGGTTTTCTAACAAATTAATCTATCTAATAGTAACTAAAAATAAATTTCATAACTTATTTTTTAAAAATAAAATTCTAGAGCATAAATTGACCTTCCAACATCTGTGTCGTCTTGTTAACCGAGAACGATCTAAATTCTAAATGTTACGCAAATTATATCAATTCCATTGAAAATAATTTGATTAACAATAACTTGAAAAGTTTTTGGTCTTATTCGAAAAGCATGAAATCTTCTAATTTTTTTCCTAGCGAAATGAGTTTTAATTCGATAAGACTGTACAGTAATACCGATATTTGTGAGGCTTTCTCTCAATATTTTCAATCAAATTTTTCTAGTTCAGACAATTATAATATTCCAACTAGGGACCTCTCTAATCATAATATAGACTTTAACTTTGTCAAATCCGAGTTTCTTGAAAAAGTTTTGAATAATTTAGATATAGAAAAAAATGCAGGGCCGAATGGCATACCGAACATGAGCATACCGAACACAAGAGCTGTGCAGGTTCAATTTCTGATATTCTGGCCAAGCTTATTAATAAATCTCTAAAATATAAAATTTTTCCGACCTGTTTAAAAATTTCACGTATAATGCCAATTTTCAAGAAAGGAGACTCCTCTTTGATTACTAATTACAGACCGATTTCTATTTTAAATTCTCTTTCTCTTATTTATGAAACTTGCATATATAACATAATATTTCCACAAATATACCCCCACATCACGGAAAATCAGCACGGATTTTTGAAAGGTCGATCAACGGTTACCAATCTTTCTGTTTTGGTTGATAACATTTCTCAAGTTTTAGATGAAGGTTCTCAAGTAGATGTTATTTTAACTGATTTTGAAAAAGCCTTTGATAAAATTAAACATAATGTTGTTCTTAAACAATTTTCAAAATTTGGGTTTTCTTTTCGACTCATAGAGTGGTTCGCCTCATACCTGAAGAACAGATGGCAATATGTACAGATTGGCTCATTAAAAGGTCCCACTTTTATGTCTACTTCCGGTGTGCCTCAAGGTTCTCGCCTGGGGCCACTAATTTTCATTGTTTTTATTAATGACATATCAAAAAAGTTGAATTCGCCTTCATTGCTCTATGCGGATGATGCCAAGTTGTACAAAAGGGTGTCTACGGTTAGGGATTGCATCGCTCTGCAGCAGGATGTTGAATGGTTAATAGCTTGGTCCAATGAAAATGCATTATACATTAATATTCCCAAATGTTCAATTATATCCTTTTGCAGGGGACGCAATCCGATTAATTTTGAATACCGAATGCAAAATATTTCTGTTGCTAGGAAATTTTCAGTTAAAGATTTGGGGGTTACACTTGACTCTAAATTGCTTTTTGATGAACACATAAAAAACATCGTATCGAAAGCTTCTAAGCTCTGCGGCTTCATCTTCCGCATTGGAAGAAATTTCACTAATCCCTATTCATTAATTACCTTATTTAACTCTCTGGTTCGTAGTTCACTTGAATATGCTAGTTCCGTATGGAATCCAATTTATAAAATATACGTAGATCATATAGAAAAAATACAAAAAAAATTTACAAGACTCTTACACTATAAATTTTATTTTCCCTATCAAGAATATTCGGATAGATTAGTATCCTACAACTTGCTATCTCTCGAGAAACGCCGCATATTCCTAGATGAAATGTTTTTACATAAAATAATAACATCAAAAATACAATCAACTAATCTTCTTGAAAAAATTAATTTTAACTGGACTCTCAGATCTCCCAGAATAATTTATTACCTATTCAGGATTCCACAATCCAGAACTAATTTGCTGTTCAAATCACCAATAATACGAGCACAGAGGAATCATAATCAGTTGTTCATGGACGTGGATATCTGCAGTTTTTCTTATTTCCCAAAGAATGAGGTACGTAAGAAGTTACTTTCCTTAACTCTCTGATTTATCACAATAATAATATTGCTTGCTTTCCTCATCTCTTTCATTCTTTTAATAAAAATGAATTCATGCTATTACTTCAAATTTGTTACAATTAATTTTTGAAATTAGAATTAAATACTTATGTTGTATTATAATTATTGAAACTTGAATTTTCATATATTTTTTAATGAATATATATATATTTTTTTTAAAAATTAATAAATATAAAAAAAAAATAATAAAAAATAAAATAATACTATGTAGATATTTTGAATAAACAAATAAATATAAAAACAAATAAAAAAAAAAAAAAAAAAAAAAAAAAAAAAAAAAGTATGTATTTAATAAATTTTTTTATATAAGACTTCTTTTAAGTTTATCTATATGTAAATTTTTCTATTTTAAACCTAGAATTAGTTTTGTAAACTGTTGGTTTAAATCTAAAGATACAATAAATAAATAAATAAATTACGAAAAATAAAATAATTATATTGAATTTATTTCAAAACATAGAAGATAGCACAGGCAAATTGTCCAAAATAAACAAAGAAATTACGAAGTGGCTGTAACTTGGTATAGACCATTGAAAATGTACATATTTCAAGAAACCAAGGAGTTCCTAGCCAAAAAAAGGTGTGATGGAGTGGCCACGCTTTGCGGCACATGTAAATAATATAATTTCTTGATGTTTTTTATGTAAATCACTATAAATATTGACAAGTTTAGTAAATTTAGCATCACAAGATCATAAATAACAAGGTACTTTACTAAATTTTGATTCTGTTTATTATATTGCTGAAATAAACAGACAAAATCGAAAAATGATGTTTTATTCTAATAAATTCGATTTCTTGAAAAATATTAAAAGTTATAAATTGAAAATTCGTTCTCTGAAAAAAATGATTATTTTGTGCTTAGATACAGACACAGTATTTGAAAAACTTGATTGTCAAATATTGGGTCGAGCACACTATTGAATTCTTGGGACTCCTCGGATTCTTCAAAAGAATGTGTTTGTGTATGAGAAAGTTGCAGATACTTCGCAATTTTTTTGTTTATTTGACCATTTTGGGCTTAATTAGCCTGTATTATTGTTAGAAATACTTTTCAATATTTTTTTGATTCATTTTATTATTAATTTGTTTTATTTAACACTTTTCTAAATAAAGTTATTGATAGATAATATTATTTGAATTAAATTTGTTCGTAAAATTTAAAAGGAATTGTGTTTCTTTTCTAATATTTTCGAGTTATTATAGTGCATCTCTGTTCAATAAGATATAAGTTCTCTTAGTAAAGTTAATTTAAGAAGGTAAGTGCTATCTTGATCAATACCTTAAAATCAGTGTCCAATTTGTTCAATATCCACAAAAATTTAGTAAAAAATTGTTTTATTAGGAGCTGTCTTCAATATCCATTTCGACTACTCTGGACATGTTTTTAAATATTTCAAAAGTTTCTGATCTGTTTGTGTATTGCCAAGCAGTTTTGTAAACTATATTAAACGGACTTTCGAAAATTAAATACAGATTAACAAAAAACCTAAAAATAAAAGTGCAAATTTTGTTCAAACTTTAAAAATCGATTTCCCAACTATTTGATTTTGGGACATTGAACAAGATAGAATGCGGGTGAGGAAATGTATAATATTAATATACATAAGTACATAAGGTTTTGATACAGAAAAAACAGTAAAGTTGCCATGGGAATCAAATCTATTTGAATTATTCGTACAAAACTTACCAATAATACAACATACTCATACTCATTATAATTTCTATAAAAACAATCGTTCAATGATATTAATTCATTTGGCCAATATCCCAATTTACTTCCTATAGGTAGCCTAAGTTTACGTCCCTCAAGCACTCCATAAATTTCATAGTAATCAAATACTCTTGTTATATTTGGATGCAAATCCCCGTCTAAGTAAACGACAATTTTATCAGCACCAAGAATTTTAAGTAATTCTACCCATTCCACGAAATTAACTGAGACATCAGTGGTGTAATGATAATCCTTGGTACAAACAACAAATTTTTTCTTTTTCTTAACTCTTTTATTTGCAACAACATTTAGAATATTTGTTGGCAATTAATTACAATCTGTTGAATTCACCATTGCAATTAAATCTGGTGCTCTCGTTGTATTGGCAGGGCATGTAACTAAAAATGGTGTATATCTATCAAAACTGTAACCCCAAGCTTTAAGCCAAATAATACGATAACTTATAACTTGCGTTGTTTTTGTAATATAACTAACTGTGTTATTCCCCACATTATCCTTTTTTTTATAATAAAGACGGCAATAAGTTGGCAAACTTTCATTTTTCAAAAACTTAACCATAGCAATAAGTCTAACGAGTGTACCATTTTTAGGTCTGTCATCAAAATAAGCACTGTAAAAATTAAATATTGCTTCATTATTGTATAATGTTTCAAAATAAGTATTATCAACTGCCAAATCGTATAGAATTGGAAATTTTGAACAATTTTCCGTATCATTAGTTAAAATTTTTTCTTCAATATCTTCATTCAGACATGGTTTCACCGATATATTCTTATTATTTTTATCATCACCAGATAATTTCTCTTTTGATTCATTGTTGTTATGAATAAAATTAGTTTTATTAAAAATATCAATATAAGATATTATTTTTGTTAATTTTTCTTTAATCCAATTTGTTTCTTTGAATATTTCATCATTGGTTACATTGCTAACGACAAAAACAGCTGGTTGTTGTTCTTTTATTATTGCGACATCAACAATTGATTCAAGATCATATTTGAAAACATATTGACAATATAAAATTAATAAACCGAATAAAATAAAACCAAAAATATAATTAAGTGTTGTGTTACTACTCAAACCATTTGATAACATTATAACGATTTGAATTTGAAATTTTGAAAAAAAAAAGAGAAAAGAAGAACAAGTCGATTGAATTGTTAATAATCTTCTGAAACTATTTTTATTGATACATATTAATTTTATATCGCGTAGATAAAAATTTTATCTTTTCCTCAATACGATGACCTTTTTTAATTTCATAAAATAAAAATTGTTTGCAAAATATGTTTTTAAAATTACGTTTTTTTTTTTTTGCGTTTAAAGACGGTATTTTTTTATTCGAATTAAATTCCATATTTTTTCTTTTAAAATATATCGACTCTAAATTAAAAAAAAAAACAAACAGAATTATAAATATTTTATATCTAATTTTGTAGATATACCGAAAAAATTTTCATTAACAAATATAGGTTAAGTTTATTTATTTTCTAATACATAAATAGCGCGGGAAAACATAAATTGGTTTAAATTTTGAAAAATTTTATAATAACCAATTTACGTTTTTTTTTGAGGAAGTAATTAAAATTAAGAAAAATTAATTAAGAAATTAAAATTAGATTTATATATGTATATATTTAAAATTTATACACTATAGTTTTTTTTATTACAATTTTCAAATTAAGAAAAATTTTCAAATAAATTTTTATTCCGAATGTATAAATGATGAAATATGAACTACTTGCTTTCACGGTTTTTTGTAATTCTATATATTTGTTTTTATCAGTCATTTAAAAAACAAAAATAAAATTAAGAATTATGATAATAAATTAGATCTTATCTGCATTAAATTAAAAAAAACTTATTAGGTACAGTTAAAAATTGTGTTACAATTTTAATAAATCATATAAAAAAAAAACTTTTTCAAGGTTCTTCTGTAAAAATAATTTTTACATTAAGTTATTTTGTTTATTAACACAAAATGTAATTAAATTATTTCAAAAGTCCGGATAATTTCATGTAAAAATATTTCGAATGGAACTCATATGATGTAGAGAGAACTTTTATAAATTTTACATTCATTTTGACCACTACTATAACCTCATATCCAAGGTTAAGTACAATATTATTTATAAGTATAATTTTTAGATTTTCAACTTAATTTAAAAATTGAGTATTAAATAAAATGATGATTTTATTAAAAAATATTTTAGTATTTATCTACATGTACCTAAAAAGCTTAATTAATAATTTATTTTGAATAAAATATTTGATTCGATAATATTATGTCTGAAATTTAGAATATTGACAATGGATTTGCAATAGATAGTTATATCAATATAAAGAAATTTATCGATTTTTACTCAAGTCAGGAGAAAATTATTTCAAGAATAATATAGATGTTTCAAATAAATATATTATATATTATTATTCGACGTTTATAAAATGTAATGAGATCTTTTGCAAGTGTATCTAATAGTGTTTTTCACGCTATACTTCAAATAATTTTGCTCGGTAGTTAAAAATATCTATATTTTGCAAAATTGTTTTTTTTTGTTTTTAATTTGTGCACATAGTACGTACATAAGTTTAGAATTGACTTTAGGCTACAATATTCAAAAACAAAATTTGAACACCTATAAAAATAAAAAAGAATAATAAGTAAGGTTCATAAAATTTATTAAAATAAAT
Organism: Hybos culiciformis; assembly: GCA_964007475.1. NCBI lineage: Eukaryota > Metazoa > Arthropoda > Insecta > Diptera > Hybotidae > Hybos > Hybos culiciformis. The sequence goes on along the minus strand of OZ023274.1, from coordinate 47,762,805 downwards.
AAATACAACACTGTTATAGATAAATCTATTTTATACTTTTATTTCTAACACTTTTAAATTAATTATTGAATTTTTTTTAATTTAAAATATTCAACAGAATGAAATCAGCAATGATTGTGTTGTTATTTTTTTTAATTTTAATATCACAAGTTTATATTTCACAAATTAATTAAGTTTAAAATTAATTTTATGATATTATAAAACAACAACTACTTATAAAGTTGATGTTGGCTGTAGTTAACATATTATAACAGTCGGAAGCAAAACTATTGCATTCCATTAAGTGTAAATTAAACCAAATCCAAATGCAATATTGTTTCAATCTTATTAAATTAATATTCTTAAATATAATTGAAATAATTACTTAAAGGAAATTCAAATCATTTATTACTTTATTTTAGTTTCTCTTTATATTTCCATAATATTGTATCATTAACACGATTTCCTGGCACATCTTTACATTCTTCATAATAAAATTTATCACATCTTGTTTTATAGTGATGAAGATCGCCTATTAAATTATTATCAATCTGCAAATCATCACATGATTCGTTATTTAAACAGATCATTGGCGTATGATTATGAATTGTCAGAACATTTTCACTATTCACAAATGATTTTGAAGCCTGTAATGGCCCTATACGTAATTTAGTTTTCTTGATCGAACTCAACATTCGAAAATAATTTGGAATATCATGAAATAATTGTTTATCAGTTTTATTTGACATCATAAAGAAAGTATTTTCAAAATTATAACTTGATCTCAATTTATATTGATCGTTATATTTAATTCGTTCGATCATTTCGAGTCATGAATTATCCATAATTGGTACAATAATTTCATCAGTATCCTAAAATAAAAAAAAACTTAAGACTTTTAATTTAACTACATTTTTTATATGTGTATTAAAGGCATAGTACAAGCAAGTCTCAATTAAATTTATAACTTTTATCTATTGTCTTACATAAAAATAGGATTATTTTATTATTGAACATACAAGATTATTCATGTCGTTTCGAAATTGGCTAACAATATACCATAATACAGTTTGAGTCTCCTTCTCCTGTAAAATTTTCTAAAACATACTTACTTCGATTGACAATAAATGAATATCATTGTACATTTCGAAAATTTTGTATTTTATAGTAAAAGCGATTTTTAATTTAGCGTACTTACCAATGGAACAATATATTTAAAATTATTATAATTTCTGTATAAACAATCATTTAATGAAATTAATTCATTTGGATATAATTTAGTAAGTTGATCTTTAGGAAATTTTATTTTCCTTACTTCAATTATTTCTAAATGCTGATAATAATCAAATAATTTTGTTACATTTGAATTTAAATCAGCATTCGGATAAATCACAATTTTATCTGCACCCAATATTTTTAATAATTCTATCCATTCGATTAAATCAAGTGAAATATCATTTATAAAATGAAAATTTTTTGTACATATTACAAAATTCTTTTTTTTCTTCATTCTAGGATTTGGTATAATTTTAAGAATATTTTGTGGCATTTCATTGCAATCAGTTGAATTTGTTATGGCAACTAATTGTGGTATTTCTGATTGCGACTTGTCACAGGGGCATGTTAATAGAAATGGCATATATTTAGCATCGTCATAAAACCAATCCCAAAAGCTTCTCCATATTAATTCATAATTTGAGATTTCGATATTTTTAGTGCTATAATTAAAGCTGCTGTCTTGTTCATTATTGAAGTTTTTAATTTTAATCGACAATAGATTTTTAAATTTTCTATTTTTTTTCTATCCACCATTGCTATGATTTGTACAACCGGATTATTTTTTAATCTGTCATCATAATAAGCTTCATAAAAATTAAAAGTCAAATTTGAGATTATTGATTTTTGATTGATAATAAATTTCATCAATATCTAAATTGAAACGATTTGGTATTGAAGAAAAATTATTTTCTTTTGATTTAATAATTTGTAAATGGTTTTCATTTTTATTTATTTTTTTAACATTGCTTTTATTGGGATAATATTCGTTATCACTTTTTTGGAAATAAAAATAAATGTAAGTAAACGAAAACAATAAAGTTGTCATTATAGTAAATCTAGGTTTTGTTACCAATTTTCTGAATTTAAGCATTTTATTTTTTTTAATATAATTTTTTTAATTAAAATATATAATTTTTTTTTCTATGAACGAATGTGAAAACGATATTAAAAAATGCATTTTTTAATTTTCATAATTTTTTATTTCTTTTGGTTAAACATAAATACTATTAATAAACAATTTTTGAAAACAAAAAAGTCTGGATAAACATAAAAAAAATGTTTTAATCAATCAAGAATTATTATTTTGATAAGAAATAAGAAAATAAAGCGAATAAAATATTAAAATTAAAATATATATAAAAAAAATTAAATAATTAAAAAACTTGACATTATATTTATTTTCTCATATATTTAGAGCTCATTTTTATATGCATAATTAGCGTCAAAACTTTACCGAATAAAATATAAATGAAATGATTTAATAATAAAATTTACAAAAACTAAAATTAACAAATTTATAATATATCTATATGGTATATCTATTATAAAAATTAGGTTTCTAAATTTCATGTTCATTGAAGTTTCTTATAGCTTTAATTTCATACGAAATATCTAAACAAGGATGGTGAATGACTTTCCATGCATAAAATAGAATTAAAGCTTATTCGTTTACTTTGATATAGTTAAAGATTGGTCTGAGAAGGAATCATCTGCGGAATAATTGAATATCTTGCTGCCAATCTATGAAATTTTAAAAACTCTTAAAAAGGATCTTCTAGATTTATAGTTTTTCACAACAGGAATCACACAAAAATTTTTGTTGTAATTTAAGTAATTGTACAAAAAATTAAATTAAGGCTAAATCTTTCATAACTTTCTCTCCTTTCCGTATTAATTCAGACTTATATTTCCATAGCTTTGTATCATTAACTCTTTTACCAGGCGAATCTATACATATGTCGGCATAATACATTGGACAAACTGCTTTATAATGATGCATATCACCAATTGTATAATTGACTCCATAATCGTCACACCAGAACAGATCGTTGTCCCAACAAGAAAATGGGAGATGATTATGTAAGGTTAAAATTCTTTCAGAATTATGGAATGATTTTATTGCATCTGCAGCTCCAGTATGATTTATAGTTCTCGTATATGTATTTAACATTCTAAAATAACCAGGAATATCATCAAAAACTTTATTGAAAACTTTATCAGAGCAAATGTGAAATATATTCCGAAAATTATATGAAGATCTGCTTTTGTATGAATCCAATTTTTGAATTCGCTCTAACATTTCGGGCCAATCTCTATCCATGTAAGGTATAATAACTTCGTCTGTATCCTTTAAAAAAAATTTAGTTCTAATTTAAACTGAAAAATACGTTAGTTCTACTAATACTGCACGTACACACTACACATGTTTGACTACTGTCCTGTATGTAATGCCTGACTCATAACAATTATTTACACCAATCACTTCTATTTTACGAAATTTTATCTTAATCAATATTTCCAACTAGACAGCATTTTAACTAGACTTTCATTTTAAAAAAAATAAAACTTGTTTTTTAATATTTAAGAAATTAGAATTTTTGTTTAACATGCTCAGAATTCACAGAAAGTTTTTTCATTGTTTTATTCAAGGCCTTATGTTGTTCTAGCTAGAGTCAACTATGTTTATGACAGTTTATTAGTATTATTTTAATGGCAGATATTTTAATCAAAATCAACCAACAATTTAGGAACAACAAGCTAATTTTTGGTATTTTCAAAGTTATTTATTATCATCGCATAAAATTCGAAAATGTGTATCATAGGTTATATTGCTGAAAATATTTAGAAACTAAAAACTAATTCCGATGATTGTTCCCATTTTAATACCTTACTCCATTGATGCCATTTTTCAATAATTAAATGTTTACTTAATTTAAAATTTAAAAAAATAATAATATGTAGGTTGTGAAAAAAATACAGATCAATTATGAGAATTTCGAAGAAATAAAACTTGTGATATTATTTGTTAAATAAAAATTCAGTAAGGTCAAGTGTTTTTGAAATACAAATGTATAATATTAATATACATAAGTACATAAGGGTTTGATACAGAAAAAACAGTAAAGTTGCCATGGGAATCAAATCTATTTGAATTATTCGTACAAAACTTACCAATAATACAACATACTCATACTCATTATAATTTCTATAAAAACAATCGTTCAATGATATTAATTCATTTGGCCAAGATCCCAATTTAGTTCCTATGGGTAGCCTAAGTTTACGTCCCTCAAGCACTCCATAAATTGCATAGTAATCAAATACTCTTGTTATATTTGGATGCAAATCCCCGTCTAAGTAAACGACAATTTTATCAGCACCAAGAATTTTAAATAATTCTACCCATTCCACGAAATTAACTGAGACATCAGTGGTGTAATGATAATCCTTGGTACAAACAACAAATTTTTTCTTTTTCTCTCTCTTTTATTTGCAACAACATTTAGAATATTTGTTGGCAATTGATTACAATCTGTTGAATTCACCATTGCAATTAAATCTGGTGCTCTCTTTGTATTGGCAGGGCATGTAACTAAAAATGGAAAGTATCTATCATCACTGTAACCCCAAGCTTTATTCCAAATAATACGATAACTTATAACTTGCGTTGTTTTTGTAATATAACTAACTGTGTTATTCCCCACATTATCTTTTTTTTATAATAAAGACGGCAATAAGTTGGCAAACTTTCATTTTTCAAAAACTTAACCATAGCAATAAGTCTAACGAGTGTACCATTTTTAGGTCTGTCATCAAAATAAGCACCGTAAAAATTAAATGTTGCTTCATTATTGTGTAATGTTTCAAAATAAGTATTATCAATTGCCAAATCGTAAAGAATTGGAAATTTTGAACAATTTTCCGTATCATTAGTTAAAATTTTTTCTTCAATATCATCATTCAGAACTGGTTTCACCGATATATTCTTATTATTATTTTTATCATCACTAGATAATTTCTCTTTTGATTCATTGTTGTTATGAATAAAATTAGTTTTATTAAAAATATCAATATAAGATATTATTTTTGTTAATTTTTCTTTAATCCAATTTTCTTCTTTGAATATTTCATCATTGGTTACATTGCTAACCACAAAAACAGCTGGTTGTTGTTCTTTTATTATTGCGACATCATTAGTTCCAACAATTGATTCAAGATCAAAATTGAAAACATATTGACAATATAAAATTAATAAACCGAATAAAATAAAACCAAAAATATAATTAAGTGTTGTGTTACTACTCAAACCATTTGATAACATTATAACGATTTGAATTTGAAATTTTGAAAAAAAAAATAAAATAAAAAAGAAGAACAAATCGATTGAATTGTTAATAATCTTCTGAAGCTATTGATACATATTAATTTATATCGCCGTGTAGATAAAAATTTTATTTTTTCCTGAATACGATGACCTTTTTTAATTTCATAAAAGAAAAATTGTTTGCAAAATATGTTTTTAAAATTACGTTTTTTGCGTTTCAAGACGGTATTTTTTTATTCGAATTAAATTTCATATTTTTGCTTTTAAAATATATCGACTCTAAATTAAAAAAAAAACAAACAGAATTATAAATATTTTATATCTAATTTTGTAGATATACCGAAAAAATTTTCATTAACAAATATAGGTTAAGTTTATTTATTTTCTAATATATACTATAAATAGCGCAGGAAAACCATAAATTGGTTTAAATTTTGAAAAATTTTATAATAACCATTTTACGTTTTTTTTTGAGGAAGTAATTAAAATTAAGAAAAATTAATTAAGAAATTAAAATTAGATTTATATATGTATATATTTAAAATTTATACACTATAGTTTTTTTTATTACAATTTTCAAATTAAGAAAAATTTTCAAATAAATTTTATTCCGAATGATTGAATGATAAAATATGAACTACTTGCTTTCACGGTTTTTTGTAATTATGTATATTTGTTTTTTTATCAGTCATTTAAAAAACTAAAATAAAATTAAGAATTATGATCATAAATTAGATCTTATCTGCATTAAATTAAAAAAACTTATTTGGTTCAGTTAAAAATTGTGTTACAATTTTAATAAATTTAACATATAACAAAAAAAAAACTTTTTCAAGGTTCTTCTATAAAAATAATTTTTACATTAAGTAATTTTGTTTATTAACACAAAATGTAATTAAATTATTACTTTCAAAAGTCCGGATAATTTCATGTAACAATATTTCGAATGGAACTCATACATTCATTTTGACCACTACTATAACCTCATATCCAAGGTTAAGTACAATATTATATTATAAGTATAATTTTTAGATTTTCAACTTAATTTAAAAATTGAGTATTAAATAAAATGATGATTTTATTAAAAAAAATATCTTAGTATTTACCTATACCTAAAAAGCTTAATTAATAATTTATTTTGAATAAAATTTTTGATTCAATATTATGTCTGAAATTTAGAATATGACAATGGATATGTAATAGATAGTTAATATCAATACAAAGAAATTTATCAATTTTTACTCAAGTCAGGAGAAAATTATTTCAAGAATAATATAGATTTTTCAAATTAATATATTATATTTTATTATTCGACGATTATAAAATGTAACGAGATCTTTTGCAAGTGTGTCTAATAATGTTTTTCACGCTATACTTCAAATAATTTTGCTCGGTAGTTAAAAATATCTATATTTTGCAAATTTGTTTTTTTTTTTTGTTTTTAATTTGTGCACATAGTACGTACATAAGTTTTGAATTGACTTTTGGCTATCATCAAAAATAAAATTTGAACACATATAAAAATAAAAAAGAATAATAAGTAAGGTTCATAAAATTTATTAAAATAAATAAATACAACACTGTTATAGATAAATCTATTTTATAATATTATTTCTAATACTTCTAAATTAATTATTACATTTTTTTTTCAATTTAAAATATTCAACAGAATGCAATCAGCATTGATTATGTTGTTAATTTTTTTAATTTTAATATCACAAGTTGTTATTTCACAAATTAATTAAATTGAAAATGAATTTTTGATATTACTGTTTATAAAACGACAACTACTTATAAATTTGATGTAGGCTGTAGTTAATATATTTATTTATTTATTTATTTATAGTTTAGCTCAAACTTTTTACATTGGAAAAATTTAAAATTAAACTAAAAAAAATACATAGTAAAATTTTTGAAAAATACATAGTAAAATTTTTGAAAAATAATTAACTTAAATACATACATATACATGTAATTACTAACCTAAAAGAATATGTTTGAGGTTTTGTTTTGTTACAGAAAAATCAATTAAGTGTTTGTATTTGTTTCCTGTAGTGAGCATTCTGTTGATAGGTTCATAATTTGTCTGTGGAATTTTACGGAAAAAAGCTCAACAGAGCGAAGACGAGGATCTGAACGAAATTGTATTCTTTGAAGAATGTAAGAAGAATCTATGTTTTCGTTAACTACTTGAGTTACGAAAATAACATCGCCTACTTCTCGTCTTTTTTTTAGGGACACTAATTTGATCAGTTTTAATCTATTCTCGTAAGGTGGTAAAATTAAAGGATCAGACCAGGGAAGATGCCGAAGAGCGAATCTTAAAAATTTCTTTTGGATTGATTCAATGCGGTCAATGTGAATGTTGTAATAAGGTGACCACACTTGGCTGGCATATTCAATATTTGGGCGCACGATAGTAGTATAGAGTGCTTTAAGAATGTACGGGTCGTTAAATTCGCGGGACCACCTTTTTATGAAACCTAGCATGGAGTTAGTCTTATTTACAATATTATCATAGTGTGACGTAAAAGACAATTTCTCGTCAAAACAGACCCCTAAGTCCTTGAAGAAAGTAGCTTTGTTAAGTACTTCATTATCAAAGGAGTAAATGTGATTAATAGGATTATGTCTCCGAGTAAAAGTCATATATAAGCACATTTATCAATATTGAGTAAGAGATTGTTCGACTTGCACCAGCGAAAAAAACGATCTAAATCTGATGATTAGATTAGATTAGATATATATATATGATTAGATATAATAACAGTCAAATCCAAATGCAATATTGTTTCAATCTTATTAAATTAATATTCTTAAATATAATTGAAATAATTAATTACTTAAAGGAAGTTCAAATCTTTTATTACTTTATTAACATTTCGAATTAGTTCCTCTTTATATTTCCATAATATTATATCATTAACACGATTTCCTGGCACATCTTTACATTCTTCATAATAAAATTTATCACATCTTGTTTTATAGTGATGAAGATCGCCTATTAAATTATTATCAATCTGCAAATCATCACATGATTCGTTATTTAAACAGATCATTGGCATATGATTATGAATTGTCAGGACATTTTCACTATTCACAAATGATTTTGAAGCATGTAATGGTCCTATACGTAATTTAGTTTTCTTGATCGAACTCAACATTCGAAAATAATTTGGAATATCATGAAATAATTGTTTATCAGTTTTATTTGACATCATAAAGAAAGTATTTTCAAAATTATAACTTGATCTCAATTTATATTGATCGTTATATTTAATTCGTTCGATCATTTCGAGCCATGAATTATCCATAATTGGTACAATAATTTCATCAGTATCCTAAAATAAAAAAACTTAAGACTTTTAATTTAACTAAATTTTTTATATGTGTATTAAAGGCATAGTACATAGTAATTTCCCAGCACAAAAAACTTTTTATTATTTATTATAACTTTTTATGTATAAATACTGTTCGTAATTATTGTTTTCAGTCATTAAATTATGCTAAATTATTTTTTTAAAAACATAATAGGACATTTGGTAAGTCCAGTATTAGATTTAAAAATTAGATTTTCACGTTAAAATTTAAATCCGTTCATACTTCTTTTTTCTGATCCTTTTCCCCATCTTATCAATTTCTTCTATTTTAGTTTATTAAACGTTTTTCCGATTGCTTCTTCTTTATAGAGTATTCAAAGGATGTCTATATCCAATTATTTCGCTTTTCAATGGACAAATTTCATGTTTATTTATTTAACTTCACTCTAGAAAATCGATAGTTTTGGTCGTAATTTTACGTCGATTATAAGGGTAATTTTTGATGTAATATTACCCTCGTTATTTAAGATTCAACTGATAAAGGCGTAAAAAAAATAAATATCACAAAAAATAGTAAAATTGTACAAGTTGTGTATTTTTTACATTAAAAATAAAGGTAAATTTATTCGTCGTTGTTTAAAAATTTACTCTTTTTGTATAAATTTACCCTTGTTGGCTTAAAAATATGCACTGCTTGGTTTAAACTTAAAATTTTTGACTTAAAAGTGGCTTAATAATATGTGCTCTGATATAAATTTACATTATATGGTTTAAAAATATACACGCCGTTTTGTAAGCATACGCTTTGTTGCTTAACATTGTACACTCTTAGTTTAAATTTACACCTGTGGTTCAATAATGAAAACTCTCTAGTGTAAACTTAAACTGTGTGGTTTAATACTGTTGTACTCTATGCTGTAAACTTACATTCTATGGTTTAATGTGTAGACCCTCCAGTGTAAACTTAAACTCTGTATATTAATGTGTACACTGCAGGTGTAAATTTAAACTCTGGGATTTAAAAAAGTACATCAGAGTTGTAAGTTGTAAGCATATTAGAAATAGCCAACACACCACACAGAAAATGTGTACCAAATTTATATTTTCTATTTTATATGGTTTTTAAATTTGAATACCGTGGCTGAGTGGTAGTGTTGGCTGATTGCAATGCTAAGGACGCAGGTTCGAATCTCGAAGACGGCATAAGAAAAATTCAATAAGAAGAAATTAGAAGAAGAAATTAGAAAAGAAAATAATAATATAAAAAATTCAAAAAAAAAAAAAATTCAAAAAAAAATTCAAAAATAAAAAAATTCACAAAAAATAAAAATTCAAAAAAAAATAAAATTTCAAAAAAAAAAAAAAATGCAAAAAAAAAATTATAATAAAAAAATTCAAAAAAAGAAAAAAAAAAAAGAAATCCAAAAAATTTTTTATTTAATTTTTCTTATGCCGTCTTCGGGATTCGAACCTGCGTCCTTAGCATTGTAATCCGCCAACGCTACCACTCAGCCACGGTATTAAAATTTAAAAATTGTTTACGTCTTTTTGGTTTAAATTTAAATTACAACCTTTTGGCGTAATTTTTTGTTTAATATTACGACTTTATGTTAAAATTTTCTCTATTGGAAGTAATTTTGCGTTAATTTCGCGTAAACTTTGATGTAAAATTATTCTTTTCTAGAGTAATTTTACGTTACACCAAAATGTGTAAGTATTTTGTGTTACACATGCAGAGTAAATTTACCACGATTATCGATGGCAATTTATTACCATCGATAATCGTGGTAATTTTACATCAAAAACTTTCTAGAGTGTTGTTTTAATACATCCTATAATCCACCAAAAGGACATTGCCTTTTAAAGTAAGTTTGTTGTGTCTAATTAAATCCTTTATATTATTTTGGTCGCGTTAATTGTCTCCAAATTTAAGATGAGGCAATTAACCTATTTCCCTTCATCCGATCGAGATAAAATTTCGCAATTTTGCTCGTAGTTGATGACAATGCATTACACTAAAAGGTAGTTAAAAATTAGCTGATGCAGATATATACAAAAATTAATGAATGCGAGTAAATAGTTAATAACGTATGTTCCACAAAAAATTGTTAAATAAAAGCAAATTACAAGATTTTAAAATTTTTTTTTATTAAATATGTTAAAAAATAAATATAAAAAAACTTATAATCTACATAATAATGTTTAGAAGATTTATAAATTAATACACAAAATGTGATATAATAAAACTTATGAAATCTGAAATGCAATGAACAAATAATATTAAAGTAATTAACATCACAATTTTATAATTAATTATAAATTAATTTATTTTTATTTAAAAATAATCTATTATAAAGAGCGTTTGAATTCTAAATAAAATGGCACCAAAACGCACACAGGCTCTACTTTGACTACGTAATGTTTTACATGTAAACATAGAAAGCTGTAAGAGTATAAAAATTGTTAGCCTTGGTATATGACATTGGTACGTGCAAATAAATTTTTCGTAAACAGGAATCGCACAAAATATAAAATTTTTGTTGTAATTTAAGTAATTGTACAAAAAATTAAATTAAGCCTAAATCTTTCATAACTTTCTCTCCTTTCCGTATTAATTCAGGCTTATATTTCCATAGCTTTGTATCATTAACTCTTTTACCAGGCGAATCTATACATATCTCGGCATAATACATTGGACAAACTGCTTTATAATGATGCATATCACCAATTGTATAATTGACTCCATAATCGTCACACCAGAACACATCGTTGTCCCAACAAGAAAATGGGAAATGATTATGTAAGGTTAAAATTCTTTCAGAATTATGGAATGATTTTATTGCTGCTCCAGCTCCAGTATGATTTATAGTTCTCGTATATGTATTTAACATTCTAAAATAACCAGGAATATCATCAAAAACTTTATTGAAAACTTTATCAGAGCAAATGTGAAATATATTCCGAAAATTATATGAAGATCTGCTTTTGTATGAATCCAATTTTTGAATTCGCTCTAACATTTCGGGCCAAGCTCTATCCATGTAAGGTATAATAACTTCGTCTGTATCCTGTAAAAAAAAATTTAGTTCTAATTTAAACTGAAAAAATATGTAAGTTCTACTAATACTGCACGTACACATGTATGGCTACTGTACTGTATGTAGCCATACATAATTAGTTTATATAACAATTATTTATACCAATCACTTCTATTTTACGAAATGTTGCCTTAATCAATATATTTTTGAACTAGACTTTCATTTTAAAAAAATAAAACTTGTTTTTGAAGATTTAAGAAATAAGAATTTTTGTTTAACATGCTCAGAATTCACAGAAAATTTTATTCATTGTTTTATTCAAGGCCTTTTATGTTGTTCTAGGAGTCAACCATGTTTATGACAGTTTATTAGTATTATTTTATTGATGGATATTTTAATCAATCAAAAATTTTGGAACAACAAGCTAATTTTTGGGATTTTCAAAGTTATTTATTATCATGGGATAAAATCCCAAAATTTGAATCATAGGTTATATTGCTGAAATTATTGAGAAACTAAAAACTAATTCCGATGATTGCTCCCATTTTAACACCTACTCCATTGATGCCATTTTTCAATAATTAAATGTTTACTTAATTTAAAATTTAATAATATGTGAAAAAAATAAAGATCAATTATGAGAATTTCAAAGAAATAAAACTTGTGATATTATTTGATAAATAAAAATTCAGTTAGGTCAAGTGTTTTTGAAATACAAATATACAATATTAATATAAGTACATAGGGGTATAATACAGAAAAAACAGTAAAGTTGCCATGCGAATCAAATCTGTTTGAATTATTCATACAAAACTTACCAATAATACAACATACTCATATTCATTATAATTTCTATAAAAACAATCGTTCAATGATATTAATTCATTTGGCCAAGATCCCAATTTAGTTCCTATGGGTAGCCTAAGTTTACGTCCCTCGAGAACTCCATAAATTTCATAGTAATCAAATACTCTGGTTATATTTGGATGCAAATCCCCGTCTAAATAAACGACAATTTTATCAGCACCAAGAATTTTAAGTAATTCTACCCATTCCACGAAATTAACTGAGACATCAGTGGTGTAATGATAATCCTTGGTACAAACAACAAATTTTTTCTTTTTCTTAACTCTTTTATTTGGAACAACATTTAGAATATTTGTTGGCAATTGATTACAATCTGTTGAATTCACCATTGCAATTAAATCTGGTGCTCTCGTTGTATTGGCAGGGCATGTAACTAAAAATGGTGTAAATTTATCAACACTATAACCCCAAGCTTTATTCCAAATAATACGATAACTTATAACTTGCGTGGTTTTTGTAATATAACTAACTGTGTTATTTCCCAAATTATCCTTTTTTTTATAATAAAGACGGCAATAAGTTGGCAAACTTTCATTTTTCAAAAACTTAACCATAGCAATAAGTCTAACGAGTGTGCCATTTTTAGGTCTGTCATCAAAATAAGCACTGTAAAAATTAAATGTTGTTTCATTATTGTATAATGTTTCAAAATAAGTATTATCAATTGCCAAATCGTAAAGAATTGGAAATTTTGAACAATTTTGCGTATCATTAGTTAAAATTTTTTCTTCAATATCTTCATTCAGACATGGTTTCACCGATATATTCTTATTATTTTTATCATCACTAGATAATTTCTCTTTTGATTCATTGTTGTTATGAATAAAATTAGTTTTATTAAAAATATCAATATAAGATATTATTTTTGTTAATTTTTCTTTAATCCAATTTTCTTCTTTGAATATTTCATCATTGGTTACATTGCTAACCACAAAAACAGCCGGTTGTTGTTCTTTTATTATTGCGACATCATTAGTTCCAACAATTGATTCAACATCAAATTTGAAAACATATTGACAGTATAAAATTAATAAACCGAATAAAATAAAACCAAAAATATAATTAAGTGTTGTGTTACTACTCAAACGATTTGATAACATTATTATAACGATTTGAATTTGAAATTTTGAAAAAAAAAAAAATTAAAATAAAAAAGAAGAACAAATCGATTGAATTGTTAATAATCTTCTGAAACTATTTTTATTGATACATATTAATTTTATATCGCCGCGTAGATAAAAATTTTATTTTTTCCTGAATACGATGACCTTTTTTAATTTCGTAAAAGAAAAATTGTTTGCAAAATATGTTTTTAAAATTACGTTTTTTTTTTTTTTGCGTTTCAAGACGGTGTTTTTTTATTCGAATTAAATTTCATATTTTTTCTTTAAAAAAAACAAACAGAATTATAAATATTTTATATCTAATTTACCGAAAAAATTTTCATTAACAAATATAGGTTAAGTTTATTTAATTTCTAATACATACTATAAATAGCGCGGGAAAGCATAAATTGGTTTAAATTTTGAAAAAATTTATAATAACCATTTTTACGTTTTTTTTTAAGGAAGTAATTAAAATTAAGAAAAATTAATTAAGAAATTAAAATTAGATTTATATATGTATATATTTAAAATTTATACACTATAAATTTTTTTTATTACAATTTTCAAATTAAGAAAAGTTTTCAAATAAATTTTTATTCCGAATGAATGAATGATAAAATATGAACTACTTGCTTTCACGGTTTTTTGTAATTATGTATATTTGTTTTTATCAGTTATTTAAAAACCTAAAATAAAATTAAGAATTATGATCATAAATTAGATCTTATCTGCATTAAATTAAAAAAACTTATTTGGTTCAGTTAAAAATTGTGTTAAAATTTTAATAAATTTAACATATAACAAAAAAAAAACTTTTTCAAGGTTCTTCTATAAAAATAATTTTTACATTAAGTAATTTTGTTTATTAACACAACATGTAATTAAATTATTACTTTTAAAAGTCCGGATAATTTCATGTAAAAATATTTCGAATGGAACTCATATGGTGTAGAAAGAACTTTTATAAATTTTACATTCATTTTGACCACTGCTATAACCGCATATCCGAGGTTAAGTACAACTATTATATTATAAGTATAATTTTTGGATTTTCAACTTAATTTCAAAATTGAGTATTAAATAAAATGATGATTTTATTAAAAAATATCTTAGTATTTATCCTATACCTAAAAAGCTTAATTAATAATTTATTTTGAATAAAATTTTTCATTCGATATTATGTCTGAAATTTAGAATATTGACAATGGATATGTAATAGCAATAACTTCTCTATATAAAGACTACACATAGAAATTTTTATCTGTCAAATGGTTCGACCAAAATAAATGTACACTGTAGGAAAAAAATTTATTACTTTTTAAAAAAAAAATAAAATTTTATAATATGAAAAATATAAATAATTTTAAAAACAGAAATACCTATCATTTACAAAAAAAAAAGTAAGATGGTAAACTAATTAAACTTAAAACATAGATTGGCGGCTGTGTTATTTCGATAGTGAAAGTTCGACAGGCCTAAGTATCAAAAATAATAATAAAAAACTAAAAGCCTTCAAAATGACCAATTATGACTAAAACAACATTTAAACAATGAAAATAAAATTTTATTCGAATTCACAAAATTAATCAGAATTAAACACAAAATCAGAATTAAACACAAAATTAATCAGGTACAACTTATAGAAATTTTTTAAAATAATGTTACAATGTGGTGAAGAAAGGTAACGTAAAAGCGCTTGAGCTTTCATGCCACAAGTGCAACTTTCCTGAAAATCAATTTCAAACATTTCTGTGTGCAGACTTTGAATTGCAAGTTCGGCTAATATATTTTTATGGTCCAAATTTAATTCATTTTTTTTCATTATTTCTTTATTTTCTACTGCTAGTCTTATTTTGTCCGTTACTGTAGAAAAAAAAAATTTTGAGCAGGGGTCCCCCCTATAAAACGGTTTTAAAACACTCTTCTTTTGTATTGCCAAAAATATTACGGATTTTATGCATATTCCGTAATATTTTTGGCTATTTTTTTTTTACTGAAAAATTATAAAAATATTAATAAAAATTTATACTTACATGACAAATGGATAATCCTTGTTTTTCGTATAAAAAAAAAAGATTTTTAAAAATAAAAATAAATTTTTCTTACAAAAATTTGACTTTTGTATGAAAAGCTTATTCGACCTTAATTCATAGACAAATTTGATGTTTCGTCTTTTATATAGAGAAGTCAGTGGTAATAGATAGTTAATATCAATATATAAAGAAATTTATCGATTTTTACTCAAGTCAGAAGAAAATTATTTCAAGAATAATATAGATTTTTCAAATTAATATATTATATTTTATTATTCGACGATTATAAAATGTAATGAGATCTTTTGCAAGTGTATTATCTAATAGTGATTTTCACTCTTTTCTTCAAATAATTTTGCTCGGTAGTTAAAAATATCTATATTTTGCAAATTTGTTTTATTTTTAATTTGTGCACATAGTACGTACATAAGTTTTGAATTGACTTTTGGCTACAATATTCAAAAATATCTATTTTATACTTTTATTTCTAACACTTCTAAATTAATTATTGAATTTTTTTTAATTTAAAATATTCAACAGAATGAAATCAGCAATGATTGTGTTGTTATTTTTTTTAATTTTAATATCACAAGTTTATATTTCACAAATTAATTAAATTTAAAATGAATTTTATGATATTACTGTTTATAAAACAACAAATACTTATAAATTTGATGTAGGCTGTAGTTAACATATTATAAAACAGTCGGAAGCAAAACTATTGCATTCCATTAAGTGTAAATTAAACCAAATCCAAATGCAATATTGTTTCAATCTTATTAAATTAATATTCTTAAATATAATTGAAATAATTACTTAAAGGAAATTCAAATCTTTTATTACTTTATTAATATTTCGAATTAGTTTCTCTTTATATTTCCATAATATTGTATCATTAACACGATTTCCTGGCACATCTTTACATTCTTCATAATAAAATTTATCACATCTTGTTTTATAGTGATGAAGATCGCCTATTAAATTATTATCAATCTGCAAATCATCACATGATTCGTTATTTAAACAGATCATTGGCATATGATTGTGAATTGTCAAAACATTTTCACTATTCACAAATGATTTTGAAGCATGTAATGGCATGTAATACGAAGCATGTAATACGTAATTTAGTTTTCTTGATCGAACTCAACATTCGAAAATAATTTGGAATATCATGAAATAATTGTTTATCAGTTTTATTTGACATCATAAAGAAAGTATTTTCAAAATTATAACTTGACCTCAATTTATATTGATCGTTATATTTAATTCGTTCGATCATTTTGAGCCATGAATTATCCATAATTGGTACAATAATTTCATCAGTCTCAATTAAGTTTATAACTTTTATCTATTTGTCTTACATAAAAATAGGATTATTTTATTTTTGAACATTACAACATTATTCATATCGTTTCGAAATTGGCTAATAATATACCATAATACAGTTTGAGTCTCCTTCTCCTGTAAAATTTTCTAAAACAGACTTAAGTCGATTGACAATTAATGGATATCATTGTACATTTCGAAAAGTTTGTACGTTATATAGTAAAAGCGATTTTTAATTTAGCATACTTACCAATGGAACAATATATTTAAAATTATTATAATTTCTGTATAAACAATCATTTAATGAAATTAATTCATTTGTATATAATTTAGTAAGTTGATCTTTAGGAAATAATATTTTCCTTACTTCAATTATTTCTAAATGCTGATAATAATCAAATAATTTTGTTATATTTGAATCCAAATCAGCATTCGGATAAATCACAATTTTATCTACAACCAATATTTTTAATAATTCTATTCGATTAAATCAAATGAAATATCATTTCGAAAATGAAAATTTTTTGTACATATTAAATGTAAGTAATCATCTTTTTTTTTTTCATTCTAGGATTTGGTATAATTTTAAGAATACTTCGTTTCCAAATGTTATTACTCCAAAAATCAATTGATCAGAGATCTCACTGATAACTCTTAGAATATCATAGTTTATCTAGTTTAAGTTTAGTTTAGATATATAAGTTTTATCTTAATTATATAAATGTAAAAAAAAAATATATAAAAACAAAAAAAAAGAAAAAAAAAAAAAAAAAAACAACAAAAGCTAAAAAAAAAATAACTACAAGAAGTTAGGGTTTGCAATCCCGTATTATATTTTTAGTCCCGGGATTTCGGGATCACATTATTTAAATCCCGGGATCCCGGGATTGGTACCGGGATTAGAATTGGACTATTTATGAAAAATACTTACACATTATCATAGTTGAAATTACTTATTGTTCTATTATGCTCACCAAAATACTTGTTCACTCGTAAATTTTAATTGTAAACTAAATATTAAATGCGTAAAACTAAAATGCGGCTAGTACTAGTACTAGTTAATTGCACAAAAAAAAATTCTACGTATTCCATAAAAAAACTGTAAATTTTCTGAGAATTAAATTCTTGGAACATTTTGTTGAGAAAAAAATAATTGCACTAAAAAAATTCTACGTATGTATTTCACAAAAAAAAAATCTGCGATTAAATTCTTAGAGAATTTTGACGAGAAAAAAATTTCAAAATATAATTCAGACAAAAATTAAATCCCGGGATTAGTTATTTTAGTCACGGGATTTCGGGATTTAAAGAAACACCGGGATCCCGGGATTTCTGGATCCCGGGATCCCGGGGCTGCAAACCCTAACAAGAAGGGTTTTTTAATTCACATTTCCCTTAAATAATAAAATTTCCCCAAAATTGTATATTACATTCGTCGATGACATTTAAGTAGAAATTAATTAGTTGTATAGGATTTTAACCATCCTTATCTCTTAGATTTAAGTTACTTTAATTATGTTTATAAAAAATTGTAAATATTCTGTGGATAAAATAAATAATTGAATTGAATTGAATTTTAAGAATATTCAGTGGCATTTCATTGCAATCAGTTGAATTGGTTATGGCAACTAATTGTGGTATTTCTGATTGAGTCTTATCACAGGTGCATGTTAATAGAAATGGCATATACTTAGCATTGTCATAAAACCAATCCCAAAAGCTTCTCCATATTAATTCATAATTTGAGATTTCGATATTTTTAGTGCTATAATTAAAGCTGCTGTCTTCTTCATTATTGAAGTTTTTAATTTTAATCGACAATAGATTTTTAAATTTTCTATTTTTTTCTATCCACCATTGTTATGATTTGTACAACCGGATGATTTTTTAATCTGTCATCATAATAAGCTTCATAAAAATCAAAAGTCAAATTTGAGATTATTGATTTTTGATAATAAATTTCATCAATATCTAAATTGAAACGATTTGGTATTGAAGAACAATTATTTTCTTTTGATTTAATAATTTGTAAATGGTTTTCATTTTTATTTATTTTTTTTAACATTGCTTTTATTGGGAAAATATTCGTTATCAATTTTTTGGAAATAAAAATAAATGTAAGTAAACGAAAACAATAAAGCTGTCATTATAGTAAACCTAGGTTTTGTTACCAATTTTCTGAATTTAAGCATTTTATTTTTTTTAATATAATTTTTTAACTAAAATATATATATTTTTTTACTATGAACGAATGTGAAAACGATATTAAAAAATGCATTTTTTAATTTTCATAATTTTTTATTTCTTTTGGTTAAACATAAATACTATTAATAAACAATTTTTGAAAACAAAAAAGTCTGGATAAACATAAAAAAAATGTTTTAATCAATCAAGAATTATTATTTTGATAAGAAATAAGAAAATAAAGCGAATAAAATATTAAAATTAAAATATATATAAAAAAAATTAAATAATTAAAAAACTTGACATTATTATATTTATTTTCTCATATATTTAGAGCTCATTTTTATATGCATAATTAGCGTCAAAATTTTACCGAATAAAATATAAATGAAATGATTTAATAATAAAATTTACAAAAACTAAAATTAACAATAGTTATAATATCAAGTAAAGATTCAACACACACTATTTTATAATAATTAACTTTAGAATTTTATAAAATTTTTCGAAATCGGATTCGATATTATTATAATTATTGAGATAAACTTCAAATTTATAATATATCTATATGGTATATCTATTATAAAAATTAGGTTTCTAAATTTCATGTTCATTGAAGTTTCTTATAGCTTTAATTTCATACGAAATATCTAAACAAGGATGGTGAATGACTTTCCATGCATAAAATAGAATTAAAGCTTTTTCGTTTACTTTGATATAGTTAAAGATTGGTCTGAGAAGGAATCATCTGCGGAATAATTGAATATCTTGCTGCCAATCTATGAAATTTTAAAAACTCTTAAAAAGGATCTTCTAGATTTATAGTTTTTCACAACAGGAATCACACAAAAATTTTTGTTGTAATTTAAGTAATTGTACAAAAAATTAAATTAAGGCTAAATCTTTTATAACTTTCTCTCCTTTCCGTATTAATTCAGACTTATATTTCCATAGCTTTGTATCATTAACTCTTTTACCAGGCGAATCTATACATATGTCGGCATAATACATTGGACAAACTGCTTTATAATGATGCATATCACCAATTGTATAATCGACTTCATAATTGTCACACCAGAACAAATCTTTGTCCCAACACGAAAATGCGAAATGGTTATGTAAGGTTAAAATTCTTTCAGAATTATGGAATGATTTTATTGCTGCTCCAGCTCCAGTATGATTTATAGTTCTCGTATATGTATTTAACATTCTAAAATAACCAGGAATATCATCAAAAACTTTATTGAAAACTTTATCAGAGCAAATGTGAAATATATTCCGAAAATTATATGAAGATCTGCTTTTGTATGAATCCAATTTTTGAATTCGCTCTAACATTTCGGGCCAATCTCTATCCATGTAAGGTACAATAACTTCGTCTGTATCCTGTAAAAAAAAAATTAGTTCTAATTTAAACTGTAAAAATACGTTAGTTCTACTAATACTGCACGTACACACTACACATGTTTGACTACTGTACTGTATGTCATGCCTGACTCATAACAATTATTTACACCAAACGCTTCTATTTTACGAAATTTTATCTTAATCAATATTTCCAACTAGACAGCATTTTACCTAGACTTTCATTTTAAAAAAAATAAAACTTGTTTTTGAAGATTTAAGAAATAAGAATTTTTGTTTAACATGCTCAGAATTCACAGAAAATTTTTTCATTGTTTTATTCAAGGCCTTTTATGTTGTTCTAGCTAGAGTCAACTATGTTTACGACAGTCTATTAGTATTATTTTAATGACGGATATTTTAATCAAAATCAGCCAACAATTTAGGAACAACAAGCTAATTTTTGGTATTTTCAATGTTATTTATTATCAATGCATAAAATTCGAAAATGTGTATCATAGGTTATATTGCTGAAAATATTTAAAAACTAAAAACTAATTCCCATGATTGTTCCCATTTTAATACCTTACTCCATTGATGCCATTTTTCAATAATTAAATGTTTACTTAATTTAAAATTTAAAAAAATAATAATATGTAGGTTGTGAAAAAAATACAGATCAATTATGAGAATTTCAAAGAAATAAAACTTGTGATATTATTTGATAAATATAAATTCAGTAAGGTCAAGTGTTTTTGAAATACAAATCGTCACCCGCATTCTGTCTTGTTCAATGGACCATTTTTGACGAAATTGAGTTATAAATGCCAATATACTAATTTTGGGATGCTCTTTCGAATGGCATAATCCGTTTTTGAAGTTTATACTTCTTTAGCGACGTTGGAAGAAATTTGGTAGAGGGTAAAAATTTATTTTCATATAAAATTTTTCTGAGAATCGTCATCATTTTTCTGAGAATCGACCGTCATCATTTTTCAAAAATTAAAAAAAAAAACAAACCATAATTGGGTTCGAACCTGGCACCTTCAGACTTATTAGTATGATGTTCTATCCACTAAGCCATACGGCCATATAATTTTTGCTTTCTAAAATATAATAAAAAAATTCTAATAAACCATTCATTTTTTTGTTTTTATTTTATTGTAGGGGAATAAAAAATAATACTCAAAAAAAAAAATAAGAAAAGAATTAGAATACTCAAAAAACGAGTTTGAAAAATTAACTAACCAATCAAAAAATTAATCTCATTGCCATATAATGAGATTTAATATTATTTAGGAAAATAAATCAAAAATATTTTTTGTATTTGTTTAGAAAGCTAAACTCATATAGGCAATATGGCTTAGTATTATAGTAGAACATCACACTGTAAGTCTGAAGGTGCCTGGTTCGATTCCCAATGAGGATTTTTTTTTTTTTAATAAAGAAACAAATCCTTTTAGTATTTTTGGAAAACGTTAAATATTCATATGATATATGATAAAAATTAAATTTTTGCACCACTTAACAATTCTTGAATTAAAATAAAAATATGATTTATAGTTTTTCATTAAAAAAAAGAAATTAAATAATCCTTTTCTTTGTGGGTCGCCAAAAAAAAATTCTCATGTGACAACGGAATTTATTGTCGATTTATTTATATATGTATAATAAAATAAGGGACTATGAAATAATTAAAAAGTAATAGTTAGCAATAGAAATATACATTTATTTTTTGATCCTATATTTTTTAATTTATAGCTTAAATATTATTTGCCAAATTCGATTCTAATTTCAATTTGATATTTTCGTCTATTTTTTATTTTGACATGCAGATTGTGAAAACTTCGGAATTTCACGCAGTTACGAATGATTAAATATAAAAATATAAAATATTGTTAACTTCATATTATTTAACGTCTCAAATTAATTATAGATTTAGCTAGACAAATAATATTATTTCCAGTCGATGATGAACTTTTACAGATAAGACTTATATAAACAAAATACAATAAAATAGATTTAAATGCCAAAATTTAATAAAATTATTTAACAATTGATTAATATGAACAAAAATTTAGTAAAATGTCTTAAAATTCGATTTATATGAACAAAATTTCGATTTATAATTCATAATGTTTAATTTAAATTAGTTATTCGAGCTGATTTTCCATCAAATAAAATAATTTTCGAAACATCTGGGAAATGTTTTTACACACTCTAGATTATTTTTTACAGAGATCATGTAACCACTAAAGTTATAAACATTATATCCTATAAAACAAATTTATAATATTGGACGCACTAAACTCGTTACAAACAACATAGGTATATTTTGGCATTGATAGTATGGATATCGATCAAGTAATTTATCATTATAGGTTTTCCCGGCTCAAAATATGCAAAAAAAAAAAATATTTTCAAAATAGGTAGCTCTGGTGAAATAAAGATTACCAGACCAAAAATTTTGGGTAGGAATTCATAATTATCGTACACTTTTTTAATTTCAAATATATGTCCAATATTACAAGCAAAAAAATTACATATTCTACCAATAAAAAAATTATGTTCAAAAAATTATAAAAATTATTATGTTCAAAAAAATTTAAAAAAAAATGTATTCATTGGGGAATCGAACCTGACACCTTCACTCTTATAGTCCGATGTTCTAGCCACTAAGCCATACGGCCATATAATTTTTGCTTTCTAAAATATAATAAAAAAATTCTAATAAACCATTCATTTTTTTGTTTTTATTTTATTGTAGGGGAATAAAAAATAATACTCAAAAAAAAAAATAAGAAAAGAATTAGAATACTCAAAAAACGAGTTTGAAAAATTAACTAACCAATCAAAAAATTAATCTCATTGCCATATAATGAGATTTAATATTATTTAGGAAAATAAATCAAAAATATTTTTTGTATTTGTTTAGAAAGCTAAACTCATATAGGCAATATGGCTTAGTATTATAGTAGAACATCACACTGTAAGTCTGAAGGTGCCTGGTTCGATTCCCAATGAGGATTTTTTTTTTTTTTAATAAAGAAACAAATCCTTTTAGTATTTTTGGAAAACGTTAAATATTCATATGATATATGATAAAAATTAAATTTTTGCACCACTTAACAATTCTTGAATTAAAATAAAAATATGATTTATAGTTTTTCATTAAAAAAAAGAAATTAAATAATCCTTTTCTTTGTGGGTCCCCAAAAAAAATTCTCATGTGACAACGGAACTTATTGTCGATTTATTTATATATGTATAATAAAATAAGGGACTATGAAATAATTAAAAAGTAATAGTTAGCAATAGAAATATACATTTATTTTTTGATCCTATATTTTTTAATTTATAGCTTAAATATTATTTGCCAAATTCGATTCTAATTTCAATTTGATATTTTCGTCTATTTTTTATTTTGACATGCAGATTGTGAAAACTTCGGAATTTCACGCAGTTACGAATGATTAAATATAAAAATATAAAATATTGTTAACTTCATATTATTTAACGTCTCAAATTAATTATAGATTTAGCTAGACAAATAATATTATTTCCAGTCGATGATGAACTTTTACAGATAAGACTTATATAAACAAAATACAATAAAATAGATTTAAATGCCAAAATTTAATAAAATTATTTAACAATTGATTAATATGAACAAAAATTTAGTAAAATGTCTTAAAATTCGATTTATATGAACAAAATTTCGATTTATAATTCATAATGTTTAATTTAAATTAGTTATTCGAGCTGATTTTCCATCAAATAAAATAATTTTCGAAACATCTGGGAAATGTTTTTACACACTCTAGATTATTTTTTACAGAGATCATGTAACCACTAAAGTTATAAACATTATATCCTATAAAACAAATTTATAATATTGGACGCACTAAACTCGTTACAAACAACATAGGTATATTTTGGCATTGATAGTATAGATATCGATCAAGTAATTTATCATTATAGGTTTTCCCGGCTCAAAATATGCAAAAAAAAAAAATATTTTCAAAATAGGTAGCTCTGGTGAAATAAAGATTACCAGACCAAAAATTTTGGGTAGGAATTCATAATTATCGTACACTTTTTTAATTTCAAATATATGTCCAATATTACAAGCAAAAAAATTACATATTCTAACAATAAAAAAATTATGTTCCAAAAATTTTAAAAATTATTATGTTCAAAAAAATTTAAAAAAAAATGTATTCATTGGGGAATCGAACCTGACACCTTCACTCTTATAGTCCGATGTTCTAGCCACTAAGCCATACGGCCATATAATTTTTGCTTTCTAAAATATAATAAAAAAATTCTAATAAACCATTCATTTTTTTGTTTTTATTTTATTGTAGGGGAATAAAAAATAATACTCAAAAAAAAAAATAAGAAAAGAATTAGAATACTCAAAAAACGAGTTTGAAAAATTAACTAACCAATCAAAAAATTAATCTCATTGCCATATAATGAGATTTAATATTATTTAGGAAAATAAATCAAAAATATTTTTTGTATTTGTTTAGAAAGCTAAACTTATATAGGCAATATGGCTTAGTATTATAGTAGAACATCACACTGTAAGTCTGAAGGTGCCTGGTTCGATTCCCAATGAGGATTTTTTTTTTTTTTAATAAAGAAACAAATCCTTTTAGTATTTTTGGAAAACGTTAAATATTCATATGATATATGATAAAAATTAAATTTTTGCACCACTTAACAATTCTTGAATTAAAATAAAAATATGATTTATAGTTTTTCATTAAAAAAAAGAAATTAAATAATCCTTTTCTTTGTGGGTCCCCAAAAAAAAATTCTCATGTGACAACGGAATTTATTGTCGATTTATTTATATATGTATAATAAAATAAGGGACTATGAAATAATTAAAAAGTAATAGTTAGCAATAGAAATATACATTTATTTTTTGATCCTATATTTTTTAATTTATAGCTTAAATATTATTTGCCAAATTCGATTCTAATTTCAATTTGATATTTTCGTCTATTTTTTATTTTGACATGCAGATTGTGAAAACTTCGGAATTTCACGCAGTTACGAATGATTAAATATAAAAATATAAAATATTGTTAACTTCATATTATTTAACGTCTCAAATTAATTATAGATTTAGCTAGACAAATAATATTATTTCCAGTCGATGATGAACTTTTACAGATAAGACTTATATAAACAAAATACAATAAAATAGATTTAAATGCCAAAATTTAATAAAATTATTTAACAATTGATTAATATGAACAAAAATTTAGTAAAATGTCTTAAAATTCGATTTATATGAACAAAATTTCGATTTATAATTCATAATGTTTAATTTAAATTAGTTATTCGAGCTGATTTTCCATCAAATAAAATAATTTTCGAAACATCTGGGAATTTTTTTTACACACTCTAGATTATTTTTATTTTCATTTTTATTTTGAAATTAGTTTAAAATAAAAAATGAGACATAAGTTTTTCCAGACAATTTTTTTATTTTTAATGTGCAATCAACCCTATTTTTGTCAAATATTTTAATTTTTTTTTTTTCATAATAATTAGTTTTTTTGAGATATTTAAACAAACCAAAATGTTTTTATCAGCCACTAATTTATTATTTTTTATACATATTCTATTTTTGAAGCAAAACACAGAGCTAAGTAAAATTGTAGCAAATTTGGTTAAAAAAAATTTGCAAATTGGGCGCTCTTTGATTTTTTATTTTAATTTATATAAATGGAAAAAACTTTTAATTAATAAATAGTGTTTTATAATTTTATAATACATATTATAAAATTAAAATGTAGCTAAAAACTTATTTGAGAACTTAGTTGAAAACTGTATAATTTCATATATGAATTAATGCAATTGAATATTGCTATAAAATGGATGTAAAAAATATTGAAAACGTTGACAGATGCATAAATTTAAGTATCGAGATGCTATTTCTTTTTAAAAATTTAATTGTGAAAAAAACTATCCTATTCAGAAATCAGTTTTTTAATAGCGAGTTCAATGAACTATTTTTCAATATTGTGGGCAGCGTTCTGCAATATTCACAGCTTTTTCGTGCAATCTTATTTTCACAATAGAATTAACATAATCTTGTGATCATTCATAAAAAATTTAGACACCGGATAATAGGTATATCACTAAAGTCCCAACTAATTTTCCACTTACTATGACAAGACAGTTATATGTATATATGTGTTTAAACAAGCATTTGTTAATCCTGTTGTAGTTAATAAGATAATAAACGCTAAAAAAAGTACGAATTTCCCGGGAGAAAAATAAGTAAGAAAAGTGATCACATTTCATTTCATG
Source organism: Hybos culiciformis (assembly GCA_964007475.1). Taxonomy (NCBI): domain Eukaryota; kingdom Metazoa; phylum Arthropoda; class Insecta; order Diptera; family Hybotidae; genus Hybos; species Hybos culiciformis. Next base: position 47,735,889 of record OZ023274.1, on the reverse strand, counting down.
TTTCATGTTTTTGTTTTATTTTTTTACGGAGATCATGTAACCACTAAAGTTATAAACATTATATCCTATAAAACAAATTTATAATATTGGACGCACTAAACTCGTTACAAATAATTTTATTAAAGCCTTGAGAAACAACATAGGTATATTTTGGCATTGATAGTATAGATATTGATCAAGTAATTTATCATTATAGGTTTTCCCGGTTCAAAATATGCAAAAAAAAAAATTTTCAAAATAGGTAGCTCTGGTGAAATAAAGATTACCAGACCAAAAATTTTGGGTAGGAATTCATAATTATCGTACACTTTTTTAATTTCAAATATATGTATATATAGGGCCCAATATTACAAGCAAAAAAATTACATTTTCTACCAATAAAAAATATTATGTTCAAAAAAATTAAAAATTATTATGTTCAAAAAAAGTAAAAAAATTAAAAAAAAAATGTATTCATTGGGGAATCGAACCTGAACCTTTACTCTCATAGTCTGATGTTCTAGCCACTAAACCATATAGTCCACATGGTTTTGAATTTCTAAAATATAATAAAAAAATTCTAATTTATGACATCTTATTATAAGTTATAATGTGCAGTGCAATTTTTCCCTCTTTTTTATTATCTAATATGTTTGTAAACTTCTGTTTTAGATTTTAAGATTTTTAAAGTAGAATAAAACTCGCACATTTTTTTATGATATTTTGTTATAAGTTGCAATGTATAGTGCGATTTTTTTCGTTTTTTTTTATTATCTAATATCGAATGTTTGTTAACTTCTATTTTAGTTTTAAGATTTTTAAAGTAGAATAAAACTCGCACATTTTTTTATGATATTTTGTTATAAGTTGCAATGTGCAGTGCGATTTTTTTCCTTTTTTTTTATTAACTAATATCGAATGTTTGTTAACTTCTGGTTTTGATTTTAAGATTTTTAAAGTAGAATAAAACTCGCACATCTTTTTATGTTATTTTATTATAAGTTGCAATGTGCAGGCGAATTTTTTCCCTTTTTTATTTCGAACGGTTGTCTTCTGTTTTAGGAAACATAATTTTTTTCCGTTATACACTTAATATTGGTAATCAGAATGAATATTATTGAAAAAACACACGAAGCAGTCATAGAACTGCCTACAGAAGTTTATACTTAAAAATTAAACTATGAAATAACAGTGGCTACAAATGATAGGCTGCTGAGTACAAAATGTAAATTAAAATAAAAATATTTTAATTTACATTTTGTACTGTCATTTGTAGCCACTGTTATTTCATAGTTTAAATTTTTTAAGTATAAACTTCTGTAGGCAGTTCTATGACTGCTTCGTGTGTTTTTTTTTCGTATCTTTTATCGTTTTCGAGAAGTCGAGAACCATTTTGTTCAATGGCACATATTTCGAGGTAATTTTTTTGTGCAACATCCAAACAACTTTTTTTTTTGCATATTGAGCATTTTTTGTTTGATTTCATTCAACTTTTTATTTATATTTATGCACGGTGCTTTTTTGTTCAATATACCTTTTGAGTGGAAACTTTGTTCTATGTCCACAAATTTTTAATTCTGACGACAAATATTATTTTGTTCAATATCGCAAATTAGACGCTACTTTGTTCTATACCCGTTGTCCACGGAAAATGCTATATTGTTCAATATCCATTTTAGTTTCATTAATTTTTTATAAAATAGAATATTTTTTCTTTACATTTTATTTTTATCAGTTTACAATGCTATATTGTTCAATATTTAACTTTTTCGTCATATTTCACATATTTAAGTATACTATTAAGAAGTTCTATCCAGAAATTTCTTTAAATATTATTGGAAAGCACTAATTTTTAATAATAATTAAGAAAAATAAAATAATTAATAATTAAATTGAATTTATTTCAAAACATAGAGGATAGCACGGGCAAATTGTCCAAAATAGAAGAAATTACCAAGTGGCTGTAACTTGGTATATACCTTTGAAAATGTACATATTTCAAGAAACCAAGGAGTTCCTAGCCAAAAAAGGTGTGATGGAGTGGCTACGCTTTGCGGCACATGTAAATAATATAATTTCGTGATGTTTTTTATGTAAATCACTATAAATATTGACAAGTTTGGTAAATTTAGCATCCCAAAATTATAAATAACAAGGTACTTTACTAAATTTTGATTCTGTTTATTATATTGCTGAAATAAACAGACAAAATCGAAAAATGATGTTTTATTCTAATAAATTCGATTTCTTTAAAAATATTAAAAGTTATAAATTGAAAATTCGTTCTCTGAGGTTTTCGAGGTCGATTATTTTATTCGATTATTTTATTCGATGTTGATAAACATTTTCATCCATTTGTACATTTGTTTTCTTAATCCAACTGCTTCACTAGATGTGAGTAATATTCTGTAACAAAAAATACACATTCTGGTATTAATGAGATCAAGAGAACAAGTAGATCAACGTTCTTGAAACAACAAATGTTCGACCATTATTCGACATTTCTATTGCGGTTTTAAAAATAAGTGTATTCGCATCATCAATCGCTTGTTTTACCATGAATTTTCTATTTTGAAAAAATTTCGTTAACAATGAAATCAATCTCATTTAACTTTTTTTTTTTTTTTTTTTTTTTAATAAAGTTACCAAATCACTAGGTGGGATACCTTTTATACTATAATAAGTATGGATTTGGTAATGAGGACAGGAAGTTTAGACGGGATTAAAAAGTGGGACAGTTAGTAGGAAATCATTTACACTTTTCTTAAAGCGGCGCAAGTCGTAAATCAAGCGCCCACCGGCTGTCGGAAACAACTTTAATGAGAGAGCATTCCACATTCGCGAGGTGCGAATTGAAAACGAATCTCCGAAGCTCGTTCTATCACATCTGGGAATTTTTACGAAATATGGGTGTGACGTTGAAGCGGTACGTGTTTGGCGTGAAAATACTTGAAGTTGAGGAAGTAGGGCCTTTACTTCCAGGGAACACGTATCCATTGCAACAAGGTATTTATAAAAAATGAACAGTGAACCTACATTACGACGGTGATGTTAATGAGCTGGTGGTTTGGTCATTGTTTATCAATCTAATAGCCCTTCTCTGGACTTTGTCCAAGTATTCAAGATGGGTTTTTGGAGCACCAGCCCATATATGCGAGTTGTATTCAATTTTGGTCGTATGTAGGATTTGTGAATGTTTAAGAGATCAGAGGGGGAAAAGTATTGTTTACATCTTTTTAAAAAACCGAGACATTTCGCTGCGTTTTTTGCCGTTTCGAAAATATGAATTTTCCAACTAAGATCGGAAGTTATTTTCGAGCCTAAAATGTCTAGGCTTTCAGATTTAGCAATACTTTCACCTTGAAAAGAAATTTGGGGATCAAAAGTTGACAGCTTTCTGGAAATAAGGCAGCATTGAGTTTTGGATGCGTTAAACTCAACTGTGTTGAGAAGACCCCATTGTGAAATTTTGGAAAGGTCATGATTTATGCTACTTTGTAAAAAATTGCGTTTAGTAGTTACAGCATTTGAAGAAGCTGATTTCCTATTAATAAAATCGTAGCATGCTAACAAATTACTGTCATCGGCGAAGCTGTGGATGGGGTTTAGAGTAGATTGGAGAAGATCATTAATGAAAATTAAAAATAGGGTTGGAGAGAGAACACACCCTTGGGGTACACCGGAATTATTGTTGAAAATATGAGATTGGTAACCATCCACAACAGCACGAATAGAACGGCCAGACAAAAAGTTGCTGATCCAATTGACAAAGGCTGATCCTAGACCCATTGATTTAACTTTAGAAATCAGGGCCGAGTGCCACAGTCGATCAAACGCCTTAGCTATATCCAAAGCAACAACACAAGCCTCACCGGAGTTGTGAAGACTGGTGTTGAGCTTGTCAGATAAATATGTCATCAGATCACCAGTCGATCTATTCGCGCGAAAACCATATTGCTGGTCGCTTAGCAATTTGTTGCTTTCTAGGTATTTTTTAACTTTATTGTTAATGAGAGATTCCATTACTTTGGAGAGAATAGAAGTAAGCGCAATAGGCCTGTAGTTTGAGGGATCGCATTTATCGCCTTTTTTTGGAATAGGCTGAACATGCACAACTTTCCACTTGGTGGGGTAAATGCCAAGTGAATATGAAAGATAGAAAAGGTTGCGCGGAGGTTTAGCTAGAACAGAGGCAGTATGTCTTAGGACCACAGCCGGAATACCATCAGGGCCAGTTGACTTTTTCACATTCAGATTTTTGAGAGCTTTTAAAACAGCACGTTGCCTAAAGTAAACTCTTCCAAAAGAAGAGTTTACTGGAGGCAAAACTGGTGGATCTTGAGCTGAAGCTACAAGTGTTGAGTTTTGACTAAAGAGTTTTGCAAACAGATTAGCCTACCCAACCGAATCTGATATGATCCGGTCACCATCTACAAGGGGAGGAAAAGATGTAGGCGAACAAAAGTTTTGTTGTACACTTTTAGCGACGGTCCAAAAGCTTCTGCTATTTTTAGGAAGGTTTAGTATTTCTTGATGCTTCCTCTGGGTATACAAAACCTTCTGCTGGCAACAAATCTTACTGCATCTGTTTCTGACCTCTCGCCAGCGCTTCAGTGAATTTAAAGAATTGTTTTGTTTATACTCACGAAAAGCATTATCCCTATCGGCTAGGGCCTTTGCACAGGTGTCATTGAACCATGGATTTTTAGTATTCGATTTATTTTGAACCTTTTTATGGGGTATGAAAAGTTTCATCCATAGCAGAATACTTTCAGTAATGACAGCCGTGCAAAGGTCAACATCCCTGTCCAAGAAGCAACGAGACAGATCCATCCGTCCAAGAAAACTGGCGAGCCCATCCCAATCAGCTTGAGAATATGTCCATACCAGTCTTCCAGGAGCCACGGACAATCCGCCTCCATCATCAAGAGAGAAGGACGTGCTAACGAGACAATGATCGGAGTTTCCAAGGGGTGAACTAATTGAAGCTTGATAATTATCTGGATTCGATGTCAGAAACAGATCCAAGAGATGATGACCCTGATGGTTTACATCTGGAATGTGGGTGGGTTCAGAAATAATTTGAATCAGATTATTGAGACTTGAAAAAAACTCTACATATCTGCCTTCGAGACTGGTGCGATTTGAGTGACTAAGCCATGACACGTTATGTACATTAAAATCACCGAAAACCAAAATTTCAGACTCTGAGTTTTTCGCCAGAATCTGATTTATTTGGTCCGACAGCAAGTCGAACTCGACAACGTGATCACTGCCAGTCAGTTGCGGGCTTCTGTAAAGGAAGCAAAAATGGATGACGTGTTTGTTGGTTCTTAATTTGAACCAAAGAAAATTTAATAAGGGACTTGATGATTTTAGATCTTTAATAGGATAACAAGCAACGTCATTCCTTATATAAACGGCGACTCCTCTATGGGCAACGTATAAAGAGTGAAGATCATATCCGGGGATTGAAAATCAGTTGGGGTCTCCGTTATCAAATACTTGGGTCTCACTTAAAGCCATAACATTTGGCTTAGCAGAGGCCAAATGGATTTGAACGGCTTGAAAATTCGCTTCCAAACCTCGGATGTTACAAAAATTAATACAAAATTTTTGACTCATCCCTACCATAAAAGTGTAAATTTAAGTTAAATTAGTTGTTTCCGCTAACAAGCTGGCGAACTACGAACCAGAGGTCAACAGTTTTTATAGCCTTATTGACCTCTAGTACGGCAACGACAAGTGAGTGAAGAAAAGTGCACGGGAATATAGGATAGGAAAAAAGGGAGATTTGGTAACCGCGTCTAGTTAATTTATTAATTTTATTTTATTTATTTATTTTTATTTATTTATTTATTTACTTTATTTAGTATAATTAACTATTATAATATTTCTTTTAAAAACTTAATTAATTGAAATTTGTTACTTTGTTCCTTTTTTAAATATATTGATGTTATTTTCTTTTTTCAAATCATTCCAAATAAATTGTCGGACACGAGTTTGTTTAAACGCTTAATTTTTAATTTTTAATTAATATTATTTTTCAATTATTAGAATAACACTATCCTATTATCATCATTAATTTCTTTCTTTCACAACAAATACAAAAAAAAAATCGTTTGACAAAAATTTATTTTGATTGACAGTTACTCCCAGCTGAAATCGTACATTTATAAACAAGCGGAGTAAAGCACACTGCTAAGTTTTAAATAGTTTAAACATGATTATTTTGTGCTTAGATACAGACACAGTATCTGAAAAACTTGATTGTCAAATATTGGGTCGAGCACACTATTGAATGCTTGGGACTCCTCGGATTCTTCAAAAGAATGTGTTTGTGTATGAGAAAGTTGCAGATTTCGCAATTTTTTTGTTTATTTGACCATTTTGGGCTTAATTAGCCCGTATTATTGTTAGAAATACTTTTCAATATTTTTTTGATTCATTTTATTATTAATTTGTTTTTTTTAACACTTTTCTAAATAAAGTTATTGATAGATAATATTATTTGAATTAAATTTGTTCGTAAAATTTAAAAGGAATTGTGTTTCTTTTCTAATATTTTCGAGTTATTATAGTGCATCTCTGTTCAATAAGATATACGTTCTCTTAGTAAAGTTAATTTAAGAAGGTAAGTGCTATCTTGATCAATACCTTAAAATCAGTGTCCAATTTGTTCAATATCCACAAAAATTTGTTTTATTAGGAGCTGTGTTCAATATCCATTTCGACTACTCTGGACATGTTTTTAAATATTTTAAAAGTTTCTGATCTGTTTGTGTATTGCCAAGCAGTTTTGTGATATATTAAACGGACTTTCGAATATTAAATACAGATTAACAAAAAACCTTGAAATAAAAGTGCAAATTTTGTTCAAACTTTAAAAATCGATTTCCCAACAATTTGATTTTGGGACATTGAACAAGATAGAATGCCGTTGAGGAAATGTATAATATTAATAAACATAAGTACATAAGGGTTTGATACAGAAAAAACAGTAAAGTTGCCATGGGAATCAAATCTATTTGGATTATTCGTACAAAACTTACCAATAATACAACATACTCATACTCATTATAATTTCTATAAAAACAATCGTTCAATGATATTAATTCATTTGGCCAATATCCCAATTTACTTCCTATAGGTAGCCTAAGTTTACGTCCCTCAAGCACTCCATAAATTTCATAGTAATCAAATACTCTTGTTATATTTGGATGCAAATCCCCGTCTAAGTAAACGACAATTTTATCAGCACCAAGAATTTTAAGTAATTCTACCCATTCCACGAAATTAACTGAGACATCAGTTGTGTAATGATAATCCTTGGTACAAACAACAAATTTTTTCTTTTCCTTAGCTCTTTTATTTGGAACAACTTTTAGAATATTTGTTGGCAATTGATTGCAATCTGTTGAATTCACCATTGCAATTAAATCTGGTGCTCTGGTTGTATTGGCAGGGCATGTAACTAAAAATGGTGTATATCTATCAAAACTTTAACTCCAAGCTTTAAGCCAAATAATACGATAACTTATAACTTGCGTTGTTTTTGTAATATAACTAACTGTGTTATTCCCCACATTATCCTTTTTTTTATAATAAAGACGGCAATAAGTTGGCAAACTTTCATTTTTCAAAAACTTAACCATAGCAATAAGTCTAACGAGTGTACCATTTTTAGGTCTGTCATCAAAATAAGCACTGTAAAAATTAAATATTGCTTCATTATTGTATAATGTTTCAAAATAAGAGTATTATCAACTGCCAAATCGTATAGAATTGGAAATTTTGAACAATTTTGCGTATCATTAGTTAAAATTTTTTCTTCAATATCTTCATTCAGACATGGTTTCACCGATATATTCTTATTATTTTTATCATCACCAGATAATTTCTCTTTTGATTCATTGTTGTTATGAATAAAATTAGTTTTATTAAAAATATCAATATAAGATATTATTTTTGTTCATTTTTCTTTAATCCAATTTGTTTCTTTGAATATTTCATCATTGGTTACATTGCTAACCACAAAAACAGCTGGTTGTTGTTCTTTTATTATTGCGACATCATTAGTTCCAACAATTGATTCAACATCAAAATTGAAAACATATTGACAGTATAAAATAAATAAACCGAATAAAATAAAACCAAAAATATAATTAAGTGTTGTGTTACTACTCAAATCATTTGATAACATTATAACGATTTGAATTTGAAATTTTGAAAAAAAAAAGAGAAAAGAAGAACAAATCGATTGAATTGTTAATAATCTTCTGAAACTATTTTTATTGATACATATTAATTTTATATCGCGTAAACAAAAATTTTATCTTTTCCTGAATACGATGACCTTTTTTAATTTCATAAAAGAAAAATTGTTTGCAAAATATGTTTTTAAAATGACGTTTTTTTTTTTTTTTGCGTTTCAAGACGGTATATTTTTATTCGAATTAAATTTCATATTTTTTCTTTTAAAATATATCGACTCTAAAATAACAAACAGAGTACAAACAAAGTAGGTATACCGAAAAAATTTTCATTAACAAATATAGGATAAGTTTATTTATTTTCTAATACATACTATAAATAGCGCGGGAAAACATAAATTGGTTTAAATTTTGAAAAAATTTATAATAACCATTTTTGCGTTTTTTTGTGGAAGTAATTAAAATTAAGAAAAATTAATTAAGAAATTAAAATTAGATTTATATATGTATATATTTAAAATTTATACACTATACATTTTTTTTATTACAATTTTCGAATTAAGAAAAATTTTCAAATAAATTTTTATTCCGAATGATTGAATGATAAAATATGAACTACTTGCGTTCACGGTTTTTTTTTTGTAATTATTTATACCGTATTTGTTTCTATCAGTCATTTAAAAAACTAAAATAAAATTAAGAATCAAGATCATTAATTAGATCTTATCTGCATTAAATTAAAAAAAACTTATTAGGTACAGTTAAAAATTGTGTTACAATTTTAATAAATTTAACATAAAAAAAAAAAAAATTTTCAAGGTTCTTCTATAAAAATAATTTTTACATTAAGAAATTTTGTTTATTAACACAAAATGTAATTAAATTATTACTTTCAAAAGTCCGGATAATTTCATGTAAAAATATTTCGAATGGAACTCATATGATGTAGAGAGAACTTTTTTTTTATAAATTTTACATTCATTTTAACCACTGCTATAACCGCATATCCGAGGTTAAGTACAACTATTATATTATAAGTATAATTTTTGGATTTTCAATTTAATTTAAAAATTGAATATTAAATAAAATGAAGATTTTATTAAAAAAAATATCTTAGTATTTATCTATACCTAAAAAGCTTAATTAATAATTTATTTTGAATAAAATATTTGATTCGATAATATTATGTCCGAAATTTAGAATATTGACAATGGATTTGTAATAGATAGTTAATATCAATATAAAAAAATTTATCGATTTTTACTCAAGTCAGGAGAAAATTATTTCAAGAATAATATAGATTTTTCAAATTAATATATTATATTTATATATTATTATTCGACGATCATAAAATGTAATGAGATCTTTTGCAAGTGTATCTAATAGTGTTTTTCACGCTATACTTCAAATAATTTGCACGGTAGTTAAAAATATCTATACTTTGTAAAATTGTTTTTTTTGTTTTTAATTTGTGCACATAGTACGTACATAAGTTTAGAATTGACTTTAGGCTACAATATTCAAAAATAAAATTTGAACACCTATAAAAATAAAAAAGAATAATAAGTAAGGTTCATTAAATTTATTAAAATAAATAAATACAACACTGTTATAGATAAATCTATTTTATAATATTATTTCTAATACTTCTAAATTAATTATTAAATTTTTTTTTCAATTTAAAATATTCAACAGAATGCAATCAGCATTGATTATGTTGTTAATTTTTTTAATTTTAATATCACAAGTTGTTATTCACAAATTAATTAAATTTAAAATGAATTTTATGATATTACTGTTTATAAAACAACAAATACTTATAAATTTGATGTAGGCTGTAGTTAATAATATATAATAACAGTCAGTAGCAAAACTATTGTATTCCATAAAGTCTAAATTGAACCAAACCCAAATACAATATTGTTTCAATCAGTGGCAGCTCGTGGAAGTTTTGAAAAAGGGTGCTGCAAAACATAAAAACCTCTTTTTTTAATTATAAAAGTTTTATGATATATACCCATACACATTACGTATATGAAAATCAGTTTTGAAAATTCAAAACAAACAAAAAACATCCTATATGAAAATTGTGCTGCTTCTGAAGCAGGCTCAGACGCTTTCATTGATTTATAGCCGGCTAGGTCAGGCAGCCGTGAATTTTCGGCAAAGCCACAGCCACGAATTTATAATGATTATTCATGAATAGCCGCTAGACGAATTTTAAAAATCAATGAGCCAGCCACGAAATTGGCTTGCAGATACCAGTAGGATTAATTACTGAAAAAACACATCTATATTATATAAGTACTGATCATTTTTCGAATTACTTTTTTTTACATCGGATGAGAATTGTTTTTTGGTTTCCAAAAAATTTTTTTGTTCCAGCTTTTTTAAGCAATTTCCAGCCAGCCGCAGCCACGATTTTAAAATTTTTTAAGCCGCAGCTGAAAAAATTTAAAAATTTGGCTAATGGGCCGCAGCCGCACTAAAAATGACGGCGTCTGATCCTGTTCTGAAGCAGTGCATTTTTCTATACATTCAAAAATCCCATAACAAAAAAAATCTCCCATATTAGTTTTTAAATTGTTCAGAAAGTATAATACAGCCGCACTGCTTCTGTGGCAGTGCATTTTTCCTTATATTCAAGTAATAGAAAAAAAACTTAACAGCAATAAAAAAGTATTAAATTATTCATGAAAATAAAAATCCCTGCCTTGCGAAATTCGCAGTTCCAAAAATTCTGTTAAATTGATTTCTGCACCTATTTTTCAAAAGTATTTTCTAAAAATTTCAAAAGCCTGAAAGTAGGCTACTGTTGTTTATTAAAATTTTAGAGACAATTGCATAGCATAGCAATTTCATTTAAAAATAATTTTAAACTAAGAAAAATTCAGAGCTAACAAAAAATTTTTTTATGAGTTCAATTTTATGAAATTTCTTGAGGGTGCTGCAGTGTCACAGCACCTATGTACGAGCCCCGCTGGTTTCAATCTTATTAAATTAATATTCTTAAATATAATTGAAATAATTAATTACTTAAAGGAAGTTCAAATCTTTTATTACTTTATTAACATTTCGAATTAGTTTCTCTTTATATTTCCATAATATTGTATCATTAACACGATTTCCTGGCACATCTTTACATTCTTCATAATAAAATTTATCACATCTTGTTTTATGGTGATGAAGATCGCCTATTAAATTATTATCAATCTGCAAATCATCACATGATTCGTTATGTAAACAGATCATTGGCATATGATTATGAATTGTCAGAACATTTTCACGTAATTTAGTTGTATACGTAATTTAGTTTTCTTGATCGAACTCAACATTCGAAAATAATTTGGAATATCATGAAATAATTGTTTATCAGTTTTATTTGACATCATAAAGAAAGTATTTTCAAAATTATAACTTCACCTCAATTTATATTGATCGTTATATTTAATTCGTTCGATCATTTCGAGCCATGAATTATTCATATTTGGTACAATAATTTCATCAGTATCCTAAAATAAAAAAAACTTAAGACTTTTAATTTAACTACATTTTTTATATGTGTATTAAAGGCATAGTACATATATATAGTAATTTCCCAGCACAAAAAACTTTTTATTATTTATTATAACTTTTTATGTATAAATACTGTTCGTAATTATTATTTTCAGTCATTAAATTGGGGGGTGCCTTAATCTAAAGAGACATAACATAAATTGAGGTTATGTCGCTTTTAAAGCGACATAAAATCAATTTATGTTATGTTATTTCTGAAAGTGTAATAAAATAAATTTATTAAGTGACTTAACCTAAATTTATGTTATGTCGTTTTGTGTCATTAATTGAAAACGACATAAGATAAATTTTTTTTTCTATCACTTATCTAATCATTATACAGTTTGTTTTTGAATATAATTATTTTTTCCATAACTATGGTAATCATTATACAGTTTGTTATTAAATAAAACAATCTTTACAAAAATTTCTGGTCCTAGAAAATTCCTGATCATCCTAGAAAATTCCTAATCCGCGGTGGAGCCGAGGCGCGTAGGTGCGGGTGGCGCGTGGTGCGGGTGGCGCGGGGCGCGGGTGGCGTGGTGGTGCGGGTGGCGTGGTGGTGCGGGTGGCGCGGGGCGTGGGTGGCGTGGTGGTGCGGGTGGCGGGGTGGCGCGGGTGGTGCGGGTGGCGGGGGGCGCGGAAGGCGCGGTTGGCGCGGTTGTACGCGCGACGGCCGCGCTCCACCCCGCGTTGTTAGATCCGGATATTTTGAACAAGTTTGGGACCTCAAAGTACGATACCGGATCTTTTTTTTACGTTATTATATACCTACTTATAATTTTTTTATACATCTATGTATATTACTTAATTTTTTAAGACAGTTGAATTTGTAAATTTTCATGGAAAATTATCATTTTGTTTCTTTTTCCACTAATTTTAAATAGATATTTTATGTTTTTACAACTAATAATGTTTTTTTTTTTATATTTATTTTATGACACTTTCATAATTAATTAAAAACGACATAAAATAAAAACCCAAAATGACTTTAAATAAACTTATTTTATGACACTTTCAGAAAAAGACATAACATAAATTGACCTCAATTTATGTTATGTCTCTTTAGACTAAGGCACCCCCCCATTAAATTATGCTAAATTATTTTTTAAAAACATAATAGGACATTTGGTAAGTCCAGTATTAGATTTAAAAATTAGATTTTCACGTTAAAATTTAAATCCGTTCATACTTCTTTTTTCTGATCCTTTTCCCCATCTTATCAATTTCTTCTATTTTCGTTTATTAAAAGTTTTTCCGATTTCTTCTTCTTTATAGAGTATTCAAAGGATGTCTATATCCAATTATTTCGCTATTCAATGGACAAATTTCATGTTTATTTATTTAACTTGTTTTAATACATCCTATAATCCACCAAAAGGACATTGCCTTTTAAAGTAAGTTTGTTGTGTCTAATTAAATCCTTTATATTATTTTGGTCGCGTTAATTGTCTCCAAATTTAAGATGAGGCAATTAACCTATTTCCCTTCATCCGATCGAGATAAAATTTCGCAATTTTTGCTCGCAGTTGATGACAATGCATTACACTAAAAGGTAGTTAAAAATTAGCTGATGCAGATATATACAAAAATTAATGAATGCGAGTAAATAGTTAATAACGTATGTTCCACAAAAAAATTGTTAAATAAAAGCAAATTACAAGATTTTAAAATTTTTTTTTATTAAATATGTTAAAAAATAAATATAAAAAAACTTATAATCTACATAATAATGTTTAGAAGATTTATAAATTAATACACAAAATGTGATATAATAAAACTTATGAAATCTGAAATGCAATGAACAAATAATATTAAAGTAATTAACATCACAATTTTATAATTAATTATAAATTAATTTATTTTTATTTAAAAATAATCTATTATAAAGAGCGTTTGAATTCTAAATAAAATGGCACGAAAACGCACACAGGCTCTTTTTTGACTACTTAATGTTTTACATGTAAACATAGAAAGCTGTAAGAGTATAAAAATTGTTAGCCTTGGTATATGACATTGGTACGTGCAAATAAATTTTTCGTAAACAGGAATCGCACAAAATATAAAATTTTTGTTGTAATTTAAGTAATTGTTCAAAAAATTAAATTAAGGCTAAATCTTTCATAACTTTCTCTCCTTTCCGTATTAATTCAGACTTATATTTCCATAGCTTTGTATCATTAACTCTTTTACCAGGCGAATCTATACATATGTCGGCATAATACATTGGACAAACTGCTTTATAATGATGCATATCACCAATTGTATAATTGACTCCATAATCGTCACACCAGAACACATCGTTGTCCCAACAAGAAAATGGGAAATGATTATGTAAGGTTAAAATCCTTTCAGAATTATGAAATGATTTTATTGCTTCTCCAGCTCCAGTATGATTTATAGTTCTTGTATATGTATTTAACATTCTAAAATAACCAGGAATATCATCAAAAACTTTATTGAAAACTTTATCAGAGCAAATGTGAAATATATTCCGAAAATTATATGAAGATCTGCTTTTGTATGAATCCAATTTTTGAATTCGCTCTAACATTTCGGGCCAAGCTCTATCCATATAAGGTATAATAACTTCGTCTGTATCCTGTAAAAAAAAATTTAGTTCTAATTTAAACTGAAAAAATATGTAAGTTCTACTAATACTGCCTTATTAGTTTATATAACAATTATTAGTTTATATAACAATTATTATTAGTTTATATAACAATTATTTACACCAATAATTTCTATTTTACGTAATGTTGCCTTAATCAATATTTCCAATAATTTTTGAGCTAGACTTTCATTTTAAAAAAATAAAACTTGTTTTTGAAGATTTAAGAAATAAGAATTTTTGTTTAACATGCTCAGAATTCACAGAAAATTTTTTCATCGTTTCCGTTTATGTTGTTCTAGCTAGAGTCAACTATGTTTATGACAGTTTATTAGTATTATTTTAATGACGGATATTTTAATCAACCAAAAATTTTGGAACAACAAGCTAATTTTTGGGATTTTCAAAGTTATTTATTATCATGGTATAAAATCCCAAAATTTGTATCATAGGTTATATTGCTGAAAATATTTAGAAACTAAAAACTAAAAACTAATTCCCATTATTGCTCCCATTTTAATACCTACTCCTTTGATGCCATTTTTCAATAATTATAAATGTTTAATTAATTTAAAATTTAAAAAAGTAATAATAAATGTAGGTTGTGAAAAAAATAAAGATCAATTATGAGAATTTCAAAGAAATAAAACTTGTGATATTATTTGATAAATAAAAATTCAGTTAGGTCAAGAGTTTTTGAAATACAAATATACAATATTAATATAAGTACATAGGAGTATGTATAACCAGAAAAAGCTCGAAAGTTGCCATGCGAATCAAATCTATTTGAATTATTCGTACAAAACTTACCAATAATACAACATACTCATAGTCATTATAATTTCTATAAAAACAATCGTTCAATGATATTAATTCATTTGGCCAAGATCCCAATTTAGTTCCCATGGGTAGCCTAAGTTTACGTCCCTCAAGCACTCCATAAAGTTCATAGTAATCAAATACTCTTGTTATATTTGGATGCAAATCCCCGTCTAAGTAAACGACAATTTTATCAGCACCAAGAATTTTAAGTAATTCTACCCATTCCACGAAATTAACTGAGACATCAGTTGTGTAATGATAATCCTTGGTACAAACAACAAATTTTTTCTTTTTCTTAACTCTTTTATTTGGAACAACATTTAGAATATTTGTTGGCAATTGATTACAATCTGTTGAATTCATCATTGCAATTAAATCTGGTGCTGTCGTTGTATTGGCAGGGCATGTAACTAAAAATGGTGTAAATTTATCAACACTATAACCCCAAGCTTTATTCCAAATAATACGATAACTTATAACTTGCGTTGTTTTTGTAATATAACTAACTGTGTTATTCCCCACATTATCCTTTTTTTTATAATAAAGACGGCAATAAGTTGGCAAACTTTCATTTTTCAAAAACTTAACCATAGCAATAAGTCTAACGAGTGTACCATTTTTAGGTCTGTCATCAAAATAAGCACCGTAAAAATTAAATGTTGCTTCATTATTGTATAATGTTTCAAAATAAGTATTATCAACTGCCAAATCGTATAGAATTGGAAATTTTGAACAATTTTCCGTATCATTAGTTAAAATTTTTTCTTCAATATATTCATTCAGACATGGTTTCACCGATATATTCTTATTATTTTTATCATCATCAGATAATTTCTCTTTTGATTCATTGTTGTTATGAATAAAATTAGTTTTATTAAAAATATCAATATAAGATATTATTTTTGTTAATTTTTCTTTAATCCAATTTTCTTCTTTGAATATTTCATCATTGGTTACATTGCTAACCACAAAAACAGCCGGTTGTTGTTCTTTTATTATTGCGACATCATTAGTTCCAACAATTGATTCAACATCAAATTTGAAAACATATTGACAGTATAAAATTAATAAACCGAATAAAATAAAACCAAAAATATAATTAAGTGTTGTGTTACTACTCAAACGATTTGATAACATTATTATAACGATTTGAATTTGAAATTTTGAAAAAAAAAATAAAATAAAAAAGAAGAACAAATCGATTGAATTGTTAATAATCTTCTGAAGCTATTGATACATATTAATTTTATATCGCCACGTAGATAAAAATTTATTTTTTCCTGAATACGATGACCTTTTTTAATTTCATAAAAGAAAAATTGTTTGCAAATTATGTTTTTGAAATTACGATTTTTTTTTTTTTGCGTTTCAAGACGGTATATTTTTATTCGAATTAAATTTCATATTTTTTCTTTTAAAATATATCGACAAACAGAGTACAAACAGACTAGGTATACCGAAAAAATTTTCATTAACAAATATAGGTTAAGTTTATTTATTTTCTAATACATACTATAAATAGCGCGGGAAAACATAAATTGGTTTAAATTTTGAAAAAATTTATAATAACCATTTTTGCGTTTTTTTTTTGTGGAAGTAATTAAAATTAAGAAAAATTAATTAAAAAATTAAAATTAGATTTATATATGTATATATTTAAAATTTATACACTATAGTTTTTTTTATTACAATTTTCAAATTAAGAAAAATTTTCAAATAAATTTTTATTCCGAATGAATGAATGATAAAATATGAACTACTTGCTTTCACGGTTTTTTGTAATTCTAAATATTTGTTTTTATCAGTAATTTAAAAAACTAAAATAAAATTAAGAATCAAGATCATAAATTAGATCTTATCTGCATTAAATTAAAAAAACTTATTTGGTTCAGTTAAAAATTGTGTTACAATATTAATAAATTTAACATATAACAAAAAAAAAACTTTTTCAAGGTTCTTCTATCAAAATAATTTTTACATTAAGTAATTTTGTTTATTAACACAAAATGTAATTAAATTATTACTTTCAAAAGTCCGGATAATTTCATGTAAAAATATTTCAAATGGAACTCATATGATGTAGAGAGAACTTTTTTTTTTATAAATTTTACATTCATTTTGACCACTGCTATAACCGCATATCCGAGGTTAAGTACAATTATTATATTATAAGTATAATTTTTGGATTTTCAACTTAATTCAAAAATTGATTATTAAATAAAATGAAGATTTTATTAAAAAATATCTTAGTATTTATCTATACCTAAAAAGCTTAATTAATAATTTATTTTGAATAAAATTTTTGATTCGATATTATGTCTGAAATTTAGAATATTGACAATGGATTTGTAATAGATAATATCAATATAATGAAATTTATCGATTTTAATTCAAGTCAGAAGAAAATTATTTCAAGAATAATATAGATTTTTCAAATTAAAATATTATATTTTATTATTCCACGATTATAAAATGTAATGAGATCTTTTGCAAGTATATCTAATAGTGTTTTTCACGCTATACTTCAAATAATTTTGCTCGGTAGTTAAAAATATCTATACTTGCAAATTTGTTTTTTTTTAATTTTGTGCATAAGTTTAGAATTGACTTTATGCTACAATATTCAAAAATAAAATTTGAACACCTATAAAAATAAAAAAGAATAATAAGTAAGGTTCATTAAATTTATTAAAATAAATAAATACAACACTGTTATAGATAAATTTTTAATATTATTTCTAATACTTCTAAATTAATTATTACATTTTTTTTCAATTTAAAATATTCAACAGAATGCAATCAGCATTGATTATGTTGTTAATTTTTTTTAATTTTAATATCACTTCACAAGTTGTTTCACAAATTAATTAAATTTAAAATTAATTTTATGATATTACTGTTTATAAAACAATAACTACTTATAAATTTGATGTAGTCTGTAGTTACTTAATATATAATATATGTAAATTGAACCAAATCCAAATGCAATCTTGTTTCAATCTTATTAAATTAATATTCTTAAATATAAATGAAATAATTACTTAAAGGAAATTCAAATCTTTTATTACTTTATTAACATTTCGAATTAGTTTCTCTTTATATTTCCATAATATTGTATCATTAACACGATTTCCTGGCACATCTTTACATTCTTCATAATAAAATTTATCACATCTTGTTTTATAGTGATGAAGATCGCCTATTAAATTATTATCAATCTGCAAATCATCACATGATTCGTTATTTAAACAGATCATTGGCATATGATTATGAATTGTCAAAACATTTTCACTATTCACAAATGATTTTGAAGCATGTAATGGCCCTATACGTAATTTAGTTTTCTTGATCGAACTCAACATTCGAAAATAATTTGGAATATCATGAAATAATTGTTTATCAGTTTTATTTGACATCATAAAGAAAGTATTTTCAAAATTATAACTTGACCTCAATTTATATTGATCGTTATATTTAATTCGTTCGATCATTTCGAGCCATGAATTATCCATAATTGGTACAATAATTTCATCAGTATCCTAAAATAAAAAAAAAATTAAGACTTTTAATTTAACTACATTTTTTATATGTGTATTAAAGGCATGGTATGTGAAAGCAAGTCTCAATTAAGTTTATAACTTTTATCTATTTGTCTTACATAAAAATAGGATTATTTTATTTTTGAACATTACAACATTATTCATATCGTTTCGAAATTGGCTAATAATTTACCATAATACAGTTTGAGTCTCCTTCTCCTGCAAAATTTTCTAAAACAGACTTAAGTCGATTGACAATTAATGGATATCATTGTACATTTCGAAAAGTTTGTACGTTATATAGTAAAAGCGATTTTTAATTTAGCATACTTACCAATGGAACAATATATTTAAAATTATTATAATTTCTGTATAAACAATCATTTAATGAAATTAATTCATTTGGATATAATTTAGTAAGTTGATCTTTAGGAAATTTTATTTTCCTTACTTCAATTATTTCTAAATGCTGATAATAATCAAATAATTTTGTTACATTTGAATTTAAATCAGCATTCGGATAAATCACAATTTTATCTACACCCAATATTTTTAATAATTCTATCCATTCGATTAAATCAAATGAAATATCATTTAGAAAATGAAAATTTTTTGTACATATTACAAAATTCTTTTTTTTCTTCATTCTAGGATTTGGTATAATTTTAAGAATATTCAGTGGCATTTCATTGCAATCAGTTGAATTAGTTATGGCAACTAATTGTGGTATTTCTGATTGAGTCTTGTCACAGGGGCATGTCAATAGAAATGGCATATATTTAGCATCGTCATAAAACCAATCCCAATAGTCTCTCCATATTAATTCATAATTTGAGATTTCGACATTTTTAGTGCTATAATTAAAGCTGATGCTGTCTTCCTCATTATTGAAGTTTTTAATTTTAAAATAAAATCGACAATAGATTTTCAAATTTTCTATTTTTTTTCTATCCACCATTGCTATGATTTGTACAACCGCATGATTTTTTAATCTGTCATCATAATAAGCTTCATAAAAATCAAAAGTCAAATTTGAGATTATTGATTTTTGATAATAAATTTCATCAATATCTAAATTGAAACGATTTGGTATTAAAGAACAATTATTTTCTTTTGATTTAATAATTTGTAGATGGTTTTCATTTTTATTTATTTTTTTAACATTGCTTTTATTGGGATAATATTCGTTATCACTTTTTTGGAAATTAAAATAAATGTAAGTAAACGAAAACAATAAAGCTGTCATTATAGTAAACCTAGGTTTTGTTACCAATTTTCTGAATTTAAGCATTTTATTTTTTTTAATATAATTTTTTAACTAAAATATATAATTTTTTTTTCTATGAACGAATGTTAAAACGATATTAAAAAATGCATTTTTAATTTTCATAATTTTTTTTTGTTTTGATTAAACATATATATTATTAATAAACAATTTTTGAAAACAAAAAATGTCTGGATAAACATAAAAAAATGTTTTAATCAATCAAGAATTATTATATTGATAAGAAATAAGAAAATAAAACGAATAAAATATTAAAATATAAAATATATATAAAAAAAATTAAATAATTAAAAAACTTGACATTATATTTATTTTCTCATTTAGAGCTCATTTTTATATACATAATTAGCGCCAAAACTTTACTGAATAAAATATTTATTTATTTCGTTTAGCTCAAACTATTACAAAAAAAAACTTATTTCTAAAGAATTTACAATTTACTATTCTTAAAAAAAAATTACAATTATTAAATTTACAATTCACTAAATATTACTACGTAAAAGTTTAATTTTTAAAGAATCTTTGGATAAAGAGAAATCAATTACATTTTTATACTTATTACATATCATAAGCATTCTATTAATTGGTTCGTGTTGTCCGTAATTTGTTCTGTGGTGTTTGATCGTGAAGGGATTTGTGTTACGAAGGTGGGGAAATGATCGGAAGTTAAGTCGTTGGAATATAAAAGGGGAATTAATTTTATTGTTGGCAGCTTGTGATATAAAAATAATATCAGCTACTTCTCGCCTTTTGGTTAACGATACCATATTAATCAATTTTAATCTGTTTTCATAAGGTGGTAAGACTAAAGAGTCAGCCCAAGGCAAATGTCGGAGAGCAAATCTCAGAAAGTTTCTCTGGATGGACTCAATCCGGTCTGTATGAATTTGATAAAAGGGTGACCATACTTGCGTAGCGTATTCCAAATTGGGACGAACAATAGTGTTATATAACTGCTTTAGAATAAAAGGATCATCAAATTCACGGGACCATCTTTTTACAAAACCAAGCATTGAATTTGACTTATTTATTATGTAGTCATAGTGCAGTTTAAAAGTCAAGTTCTCATCAAATACAACTCCCAAATCCCTAAAATATGTTACTTTATTTAATTTCTTATTATTAATCGAATAATCATAAAGAACAGGGTTTTGACGACGAGCGTAGGTCATGAACGCACATTTCGGAATGCTAAGGGAGAGATTGTTTGACCGGCACCACGTAAAGAATCGATTCAAATCTTCTTGAAGGAGCAAGGCGTCCTCAGTTGAATTTATTCTCGTCCGCATAAATAAGAAGTTTGCTATTTATAATTAATGAAATTACATCATTAATTGAAATTATAAAAAGAAGCGGACCCAAATGGCTTCCCTGTGGCACACCTGATAAGGCCTCGTACTCCGATGGTTCTGCAGATCTAAATTTAACAGTATAAGTACGCTTTCTTAAATAAGAACCAACCCAATTTATGAAGTAGGAGCGAAATTTAAGTTTCTCCAGCTTAAATAAAATTATATCATGTGGTACTAGATCAAAAGCTTTACTAAGGTCTGTATAAATAACGTCAGTTTGTGACCCGGCTTCCATTGATTCTCTTTTCAATCAGATTAGTCACAGTCGATTTCCCTTTCATGAAGCCATGCTGGAATTAAGAAGTCCTTGCATATACTGTAGACTAAATCATAAATAAGAAGTTCAAAAAGTTTAGGAATTGGAGATAAGTTGGCGATGGGTCGGTAGTTTTTAATATCCTGTTTTGGTCCTTTTTTATGAACAGGTCTAATATATGATTTTTTCCAAACATTTGGGAATATGCTGCAAGAAATAGAGAAGTTAAAAAGGGATGAGAGTGGGGCATCAATGAAATGACTAAATAATAAAATTTACAAAACTAAAATTAACAATAGTATATGTATAATCAAGAAAAGATTCAAAATTCGACTAAAAAAATAACTTAAAATCAGAAGACGTTTGATTTTATTGAAAATGTAACAAATATATGATAAAAATTCAATTTGGATCAAATATTTAACAAAAATAGAAGATTTTGTTCGGTGAGAATAGATTATTGCTAGAAGGAAAATAATGTTACAAAACGAGCTAAAATTTTGAAAAACCAATAAAAGTGATTCAAAATTTTAATAGTTTTGGAAATTTATTAAAACTTTCAGCTGCAACGTTGTACTTTCTGTTTGTGCTAGTCCGTAGATTCTGAGCGCAGAAATTACCAATGAGGACAATATTAATTCTTAGATTTGATAACGAAGGCACAAAATGTACACACTATTTTATAATAATAAACTGTAGAATTTTATAAAATTTTTCGAAATCGGAATCAATATTGTTATAATTATTGAGATTAACTACAAATTTATAATATATCTATTAAATACAGCCTTATTAAGTTTCTAAATTTCATGTTCATTGAAGTTTCTTATAGCTTTAATTTCATACTAAATATCTAAACAAGGATGGTGAATGATGACTATCCATGCATAAAATAGAATTAAAACTTTCGTTTACAGTGATAGTTGAAGGCTGGCCTGAGAAGGAATCATCTGTGAAATAATTGAATATCTTGCTGCCAATCTATGAAATCTTAAAAACTCTTAAAAAGGATCTCTAAATTTATAGTTTATACAAAACAAAAAAAAGAAGTAATAAAATCAGCCAGCAGAAGTATATTTATTTTCAATTAAAAAAAAAACTTGAAACTTTTAGTTTAAAATTGAAAATTTATATACATAATATTGATATTTGATTGATTAAATCTTTTAATACAATTTTTCGAACTTATAATAATATATTTATTTACAATTAGGTCAGAACATAGTAAAAAGTTTTTATTATTACTTACCATTATCGTTATTTATGTTAACTATAACTATAATATACCAAAACTTATGGTCCTGGATATAATATAAGAATCTCATATTGTTATATTTACATTATTTAAAAAAAATATATATAGTATATAAATTGTACTTTTTAATGAAAATAATGAAAATTCAGCAGTTTTTTTTCTTTCAATTGCTTCGGGGACAAAAAAAAATATTTTTTTTATTAACCCTTTTATGACCCAATTTATGACTGACAAAGATTTTTTTTTTAATGAAAATGAATAGAACTAATAAAATAGTGAAAATAAATAGTTTTAGAGAGATACAATCTTAATAAGTTTTTATTGATTTTAATATAATGGTAAAATGAGAATTCTTAGACTTTATTTTACATACTGTAAAATTAAATCGAAACGAATCATATTCATTAGTCACATTTTGGCTTCAAAGCGTTTTTCGCAAACAGAACCTTTGTTGTCGTTTGGAACTTGCTTTTATAGCATAAAAAGAAAAGTTTTTTATAGTTAAAAGAAAAAATTTTCAACCCTATAAAAAATTTTAAGGTATTGCTAAAGCAGGTTCTCCAATTGGCAGTTATGATAAGGAATGAATTTTGAGATGTGAATTCACTTATTGTTTACACTGTTGATGAATCATCGCAGTGATAACTAGGAGTGAACGAAAAGTTGACCCTCAAAATTAATTATTTCTCATGAGTGGAATGTAGAAGTTTTCTTTTTGTAAGTCTGATGGGATCATACATTAAAATAATTTAAAATTCAAGATCGTTATAAAATTAATTTTCCCCAAACTTTTTTAAATGTTCATATTATATAAAAACATTTGTTTAACTATGTACACTTTTGAACATTTGAAAAATAAAATAAAATAAAATAAATGTCAAGTATTGTATAATTAAAAATAAATATTGAAATATAGATCGAGTTAAGATTCTCATAAAAAAAAATCAAAAAATAAAATAAATTAAGTCTTCTGAAGAAATTAAAATTGTGTTTTTTCTATGTATTAAAGAGGGCTTTTTCGAAATAAAATTTGATCAAAAGAAAGTTCATATAAAATTTATGCATACAACAAATTTGTTTTGGTTTTATGCCAAAAAATAATATTCTGGACATTAACCCAGAGGCAATTTTTACAACACACTATAATATGTACTACTATACTCTTTACTGTATGCATATTCTGGTATAAATATAAGTTTTTAGTAGTTCTCTTTTCTATATATACATTTTCCTAGTCTTCTATACATTTTTTAATAAATCATTTTACCATCATTATTATTATTTATATCAAAAATAAAAAATAAAATAAAATTCACAAAAAAAATATATGCAATTCAGTTTCCTTTTCGGAAAATAAATTTAATAAAATCATTGACTTTAAATAAATTGATAGTATGTACATAGAAATAAACTTGGGAAAATATTTCAATTAATCTAAGGGCAATTCCGTTTGATAATATAAATTACACTATGTACTTGATATACCCTTTCAACGTCATTTAATAACAATTTTAAAATTACTTTAATTTAATTCTGTGGATGATGCAGTTTAGTTAATAAAATCGATTGATTGACGAAGTGGTTTGAAAATTATTTTCAAATTTTTCTTTTTATATTATAACCAGGATGCACATTAAGTACCAAATATAACTGGAATACCACGCAAATTTTTGTCCTTTATTGTACTGTCCTAAAAGAGTTGAATTTTAAAACAATCCTTACATACCAGTTCACAAAATTAACTGCTTGTTTCTGACTTCTGTATACGATTGGCGTTTAGTGATTTGATATTCCTGCAGCTGCAAAATATTTGTCTTGTTGAGGCTGCAACTGCCTAAATTGTATATTTCCTCTTGAATTTAGAATTTCGAGATACATTAAATGGGGTATATAGGTACCTTATTTTGCCGCACAAAATGAAACAAATTAAATTTAAATGAACATCCTAAAGAAAAAAATATTAGAGAAAATTAATATTAATATTTTCCTCAATAATTTAATTTTTTTTGGTGTAAATTGGTCTAGTTATTGAATTTTTTTTTTTTGAAATTTCGCCAAAAATAAATTTGAGAAAAAAATCGTAGTTTAAGAAAAAAAAAAAATTAAATAAAAAGTGTTATTTAAATTGTAAAGCCAAAATGTATTTCAATATTTTCTATATGAATAAAATTTTTAAACTTAATAAAATATCAATATTCCTAACTAGCCATAATATTAAAAAAAAAAAAAAAACAAATCATAAACATTTTGACCACCACTATGTTAAATATAATTCATTGATTTAAAATTCAGATATGTCCTTTCACCGGAGAATTGAGCTCCTCGATTAAGAATGTTATGAACAAACCCACAACTATATTTCCAATACAAATGAAATACAAGATCCTTAAGGCATACATTTTTTGTTCTTATAGATTTTTGTTTGTTTTAGGAGGAAAAAAAAAACCATTATTTTTTTGTATGAAAAATTCATAATTGTGAAAATTCTAAATTAGAGTTTAATTATGCACAAAATACATAATTTATATTTTCTCTATGACATATATACATAACTATATACTTAGTTATTTTAAATCGAAAACTTTTTTTATACATAAATATAGTTTGCAAAATTTATTTCTTTTTTCTTTTCTTTTTTTCAGAATACCACTTCGTTACCTAAAAAAATTATAAGAGAAAGATTAAAACAATTTGAATGTAATTTATGAAAACTCAACAAGCACTTGAAACTTGAAAACAATATTTTTTTTTTTTTTGTGGGGCAAGTGGCTCAACGATAATTTGTAGGAATTCCATTAATAAATGACGGAAAAAGAAAAGAAAAACTCAAACAACAGGGCATGAGAGAACGAAATTTGCAATAAAAATTATAATTTATTTATTAAAAAAAAAAAAATTTATATATAATATATTACCTAATGTAGGAAAATGATTTTTAGTAAAAATTTATTTAAGAAAATTACATTTATTTGATATGATAGATATTAAATTAAATTTATATATAATTATGTATTTATGTTTAAAAAAAATATTTTTATTTATTTTTTATTAATTTTTGAATTAATATTCTTGGTATGTACTGTACACACATAATAGACATAGGTATTCCTTTGCCAAATTTATTGTTTTGATATTTATTCGAACATTGTCTCTGTTAATCAATTCACTTAAAAAAATTGTTCAGATACCTTGCTTGCTGTCATTTTATCAGTCAAAAGACTATACATTTACAAACCTTTTCTAATAACTTTCAAAATATTCTACAAAAATTTAATTAATTTATTTTTAAAGCATTAATAAACTGACTCGCACATGATCTTAAATTATGTAATTTCGTCCTTAATAAAAATTTCCTTTTACTATATCACATAAAAAAGAACTAGAATGATATACATTTTTTTTTCAATATTTTTACATCAAAAGTTATTAGTCTCCGGAAAAATTACGTAGTTAGGTTTAATGAAATTGAATATTTTTTTGCAAAAGTTTTTCTTAAATTTGTCACCTGAAACCGTGAATATTTATCAGAAAAAAAAAATATGTACGAATATATATGAAAAAATTCAAAAATCCATATTTACATTAACCAAAAAATAAAGTCAAGAACTTTTCAAACATTTTATAAAATGACATTTTTTCACAAAAAATAAATAAACATTATTTCGCTAATGTATTCGTATATGTATATGGTGGACGCATTATCAAGGTGAATTCTGATAGCAGAGTAATCTGTTATATGAAAATTTTAAATAATTTTTATATTATTATTTTCCTAAATTCGCCGTATCTTTATTTAATATTTAAATTTTTAGTGATTTAGTGTGATTAAAATTTTAGCTGTAAATAATGAAAAAAATGTTATTAGTTCGATTTCGGACTTGGAGTTAATTTAATTTGCTGAAATTTGCCTATTTTTCAGCACATGGTAGTATGGCCGGACGAACTTGAAATGAACCAACAATAATTTTAACAGCAAAAAAAAAAGAAGAAAAAAAAACAGAAAACTTTTTTTGCTGGATGTGAAAGGTTTTTGCAATTTTCAAAAATTTAATATTTTATGAATGCAATTTATTATTGAAAATATCATATTTTTATAGAGTTTTCAAAATGTTTGCAATAACCATTTTCATTTTTTTTTTTTTGAATAACTTTTTTTTTTTTTTTTTAAATATCAACAAAATTAAATATTTTATGTTTGCTTTCATGACGATGACATATTTTAAATATTGTTGAAATACACATAAGTGAATTCTGATTAAATTGAATGAGTAGTATAATAAAGGAAAACAAAAAGTCAATTCAATTTTATGAAAAAAAAAGTAGGTACTTCAGGTATAAAATTTATGAATAATTTCCTAAAATTAAACATATTAACGAAATTTTTCTGTTTTTTTTTTTATAGTTTTTCCTGATTTATAAAATCTCTGAAATACATTTGAGTATAGCTTTTTTTGGAACTAGATTTCGGATTAGGATTTTGTCATTAAGAAATTCTCTAGATTTTTGTCTCTGCTTTTATTATCCAATTATAGATAGAAAACTTAATATCCGTCGAAATAACTAAAATCTGTATCTAGAGTCTTTCAAGCCCGCCTGATTTTTATTTTTGTATAGCTAGATTCAAACTATAGCCTTGGCTTAATAATAGGACATTTTTTATATAGTTCTTCTTATAATGTCTTCGCCAGAATGCAGCCAAAACGATTTATTAATTTAATTCAATACATATCTAATAATGAGTAATCTGTTGATGGCTGAAATGAAGAATTAGGTACTTGTAGATAGAATGATAAAAAATTAAAAAAAATTGTGTTTGTAATACTATGATTTTTTTTTAATTATCTTAATCGATTATAAATTTTATTTCATTATGGCAATGGCTTAAATGTTAAATACATATTCTGTCAAAGAGCTCTCCGGAAATAATTTCAGTCCCATAATTCAAAAATTGATGTAAATACATATAAACGCATAATATTATTATTTATGCCAATATTTTTGTTTGTAGTTATATATATAATTTTTCTCGCTTCTATTTATTAATTAGTCGTCAATTAATTTGTATGAAAATTTAGAATGAAAATAAATTTTCTTTACCAATTATCATATTTAAATCAATTTGTCTTTAATAATTTTATTAAATTATTATTTTTTGTTGTTAATAATGAAAGAATTATCTTTCGCCTCATAACTACAAAAAAAAAAAAAAAAAAAAAAAAGAAGCAAAATAAAAATATTAAAACAACCGCATTATCATTTTAACTGAATAAAAATATTTTAACCATTTTTCTATGCGGTTCAGCCAAAATTTCATCACTGTTAAAGAAAAATTAAAGAAAATCAATAAATTGTTTATACAAACAATGTATAGGTATAGTATATATTTATATATATAATTTTCTAATAAAATTATAAAATTTTTGTCTTATAATAATCAAATTTTATTGTTATTAACGTTATTATCGAGAAAAAAGAAATTAAATAATAAAATATTGATAAAGTTTTGAGTTTTTGTGGAATTTAAATATAATTTCATTATTATTATTATCATTACTACTATTTTTTTTTTCTTCTTTTTTTGGTTGAAATAATTTTCTTTCATTGTGTAATGATGAAAATTGGTTAAAAATTTATTTTCTTTTGGTTTTTTTTTTTTTATTTTATTATTAATATTGAAAAAACATTAAAAGTTTTGAAGAAAGTATCTAAATTGAAGGCAAAAGAAAAAATTTTCACAATTTTCATCATATTTAAATTAAGAGATTTAGGTGAACTCAGAATATTTGACGCCATTCATAATCCCATATCACAATTTTAAAACTTATATCATAGTTGAATATTAGAAGATTGCATAAAATACTTAATTTTCAATATCTCAAATCCTTGATCTTTAAAAGATGGTAATACATATATAACCAGAAAATCAGTATCGATCTGGTAAACCATCTTTAATGTATTTATATAGAACAAGAGTGTATTCTCAACAATCCAGTTTTACATCATACAAAAAAGTTATTAATTTATATTTACAAATATAAACATTAATAATTATATTATTCAAATTTATTTAGCATTTATTTAGCCAACATAAAGAAAAATTTATAATTAATTTGAATTCCAAAATCTCAAAAAAATAAAAAAAAAAAAAAGAAATATTAGTAATACAGTTTTGAAGATTAAGTTCAAGTTCAAGGATATAGTATAGAAAAAGCGAAAAGAGAGTGAATTCTACGTTGTTGTTTATTGTTTTCATGATATGCGTTAAATTCATATTTGTATATTCACTGTCATATGTATGTATCTAAAAACAAATCTCCCAAATATCAATTTCAGTTGACTTATAAATTACTTTCGTGAATTGTTCTATATTTTGGCCATACATTTATATAAAAAACTGCTATCAATGGAATGATTGGATTTCCCATGTCTATTTTAAAATCATTATTTTTCACTAATTTTTCATTGTATTGAAAAACTACTCAGGTGAATTTTATTTAAAATTTTTTAAACCAAAATTTACATGAAGGAATCCTCTTTTTTTCCTTTTCAATTCCAATATTTTTGCTATGTATTTTATTTTTTCTGAAGAGAAGTCCCTTGTGGGATTTTTTTTTTTTTTACAAAAGTTATTATGAAATATTCGATTCATTTGTCTTGACTTAGGTTTATTGTAAATACACCTTGACATTAAAATCTGAATAATAGAAAATTAATTTTTTTTGCAAAAAAAAAAAAAGAAACCAAAATTATAATCATGACCACAAAAATTTTATGGCATATCGTTGTTGATTATCCTCTGATGACACTAAAAATGTCTTTCTTGATAGTCTTTACCGTCTGTTTGGGGGTTTCGTTAATGGCAATTTGGAGATTCTTATTCTTAAAACATGAGTAATCTCTTTCACTTTCACTTCGATTAAAAATTGAGATTTTATCATTTCGGGTTTCGGAGTAAGGGGCTTTCAATTAGCCAAGGGTCTAAATAATTTTTCATATAAAAATTTTTATAAATTTTAAATTTTTTAAAAAATTGTTATATTTGATTAAATGGTATACTGATATTAAACCTTAAAAATATGTTCAGCCCCTGATTGCGAAAAAGGTTTCTTAAAATTAAAGTATCTTAAATGGAAATACTGAAAACATCACCGTAGTTTATTTATGAGATATTGTTATGAGGACACAATTCTTATTAACTCGTACAGGAATTTGTCTGTTTCTTTACTATTTTCGACACTTACGTAGACCCACTTTTCGTCATCACTGCGAGCTGAAATTTGGCACACAGGTTTATATCGCGTGACAATTGAATCTATCAAAATTTGAACCGGAAATTTCCATGGAAAACCCGGAAAATCGGGAAAAATCATTTGGAAATTTGGTACAAATTTGTTTAGTGATAAATCCGTTTCAGGGAAAATGCAAAGTTTTCCGATTTTTCCGAAAATAATTTTCCGGAATTTTCCGACTTTTCCGGAAAATTTTCCGTTAAAAAAGTTTTCTAAATTATGCAGGATTAAGTTCATTATCAACTGGCATCATTACTTTCTCTCCAACAATGGTGAAAACTTGCAGAAAAAATCGAGGAAAATTCATGTAAAACGCTTTTCCGGAGTTTTTCCGACCAAGGAAGCGTTTGAGCGTTTTGCAACCTGAGACAAAGTTGTAGAGCGAAATGAAGTGCATAAAGTTGCTTTTGTGGAAAAATCGATGGAAAACCCGGAAAAGCGGGAAAATCATCGTAAAAATTTTCATCGATATGATTAGTGATAAATCTTCAACAATAATAACAATTTAGTTAACGTGAAAAAGGCAGAAAATAAAAAATAAGTAAAAAACGAGTTTTCAAAAAACTGAGGACAAGCCGCATGAAAAAGTAGAAAATAACTTTTTCTTCACACACAGAGGTGGACTCAAATTTTTTGATTGGGACATTTCTCTTGAATATTCTTTTTCTTCATGAATCAAATCACTTACGTCCCAATCAAAAAATCTGAGTCCACCTCTGTGTGTGAAGAAAAAGTTATTTTCTACTTTTTCATGCGGCTTGTTCTCAGTTTTTTTGAAAACTCATTTTTTACTTATTTTTTTATTTAAAAAACTGTCATTCTTCTATCAAAACTATATGAAAACGGATTATTCAAATAATTTTTGCAATAGAAACCCAACTATCAAACTTGTTAACTTGGAAAGTCTATATGAGAAAAAAAAATCCTACAATCGGATTTATACATATATATTTTTTTAATATTTTTCTTTAATCCTCTCTCATATACCAAAACTAATTAATTTTCAAACTCAAATATTATTAAATTTTTATTTTTGAATATACGAATCATTATAACTACAGTGCGCGCCTTTTTTATTTCGCAAAACAAAAAAAAAAAAAAAAAAAAGGATAATTTTTGTTGAAACAAATAATAATAATTTCCGAGTTCAAAATAATAAAAAAAAAATAAAAAAAAAAAAAAAAACTGAATCCTTTTTATGTCGCATTTACATTTTAAAAAACTTCCTCTTTAGCTAAATTTGAAAAAAAAAAAAAATTTTTTTTAAAAAATTATTATATTTTTTTTTGTTCAAAAAATTTTAAAAACCAAAATTTATTTATATACGAAAGGATTTTATTATCCTCAAAAAAAAAAAAAAAAATGCAATGAAAGGGGAGACGCGAAATAACAATAAATTTGAAATATTTTGACAAAAAAAAAAAAAACCAAATACTGTGTATAATAATAATAACAAGGATATTTTAGTGAAATACAGTCCAGCGTTATAGCAAAAAAAAAAGAAGAAAAACAATTGCTTACGCGGATGCTTTAAAAAAAAAAACAACATTCAAAATAAATAAACATAAGGTCATTCTGTACAAACCGATTGAGTTTTTTTTGTTTTTTAAACATATAAATAAAAAAGTAAAAAACAAAACAAAAAAGCTGGAAACATAAATTCATAATGTTTTATTTTGTTCTTATTCAAGTTATATACAAGAATATATAAGAAATGCTATTCTGAAATATATATGCATTTTTGTGTTAAATGAAAAATATCCAAAAAAAATCAAGAAATTCAGCCAGCCACATTTTCAATTACAAATTGATAATGAATCCTTTGACAAGAGAACATCAAATATCCCTATTTCCTAGTCCGTAACTATTTACCAAACTAAAATTTTCATTATTTCTGAATTCGAGGCACCAGCTGTACACGTCCTATTTTTATCACACCTATACCTACCAGCTGTACGTCCTATTTTCATCACACCTATATATATTGTTTTTTTCATACTCATACTATCTAAAAGAGTTAAAAAGTTCGTTCTAATAAATTAAAAATTAGTTTTTTTTTTTCATAATTTTAAAGATTAGTTCAAAATTAAATAAAAAATTTGAAAATTATGTTTTTTTTTTTTTGTTATTAATTCTCGTTCATTTCGAAAACTAAACTATCGTCCTTTTTTTTCTGTATATGGTTTTAATACATGTATAAATATGTGTAAGCCCTTTTAAAAAGGAAAATAGAAAATTTCAGAGAAAGAAAAATAGTTTTTATTTTAAATTTGAAATGCATAAAATAAAGTTTGTCGAAATTTTGAGTAAAATAAAAAAAAACAAAAACAAACAAAATTTAAATCCTTCTTTAATGAAGTTTTCCTTTTAAATAAATAAAATAAATGGAAAAATAAAAATATAGTTTTTTTCTTTTAAATATTTCTAAATCTTATTTAACGAATATATACAAAAATATATATTTTTTTAAAATTAATAATTTTCCGGAAGTTTATAGTTTATAAAAATTTTCTCATTAAATAAAAATAGCCACCACCACTTCACTATATAGTAGTAGACAGAGGGAGAGAAGAAAAAAGTATAAATTTAAAGTTTTTCCAAGTCATAAAAAAAAAAGAAGAAAATTTCTTTTTTAATAACAAAGTTTTCCATTTTTTCGGAAGACTGGGCTGATCAAAGAGAAAAATTTAAAATATAAACATTTTATATTAATTTTGTTTATAAAATTAAATTAAAAAAAATATTATATAAATTTTTTATTTTTTTTAATTTAAAAAAAAAAAACATAAATGCAAAGTTTTTTTATTTTTTATGGGTTATTTTAATATCTAGATAAATCTACAAACTATATACAACAGAAAAATTCAACTATCTTAAAATACATATGAGAAAAAGAAAAAACAAAAATTGATGATTAACCAAAGAAATTAAGGTTCACTTTTTAAGTATATATATCTGAATGATTTGCTCGTAGTATATATCACAACCATTTTATCGAGAGTCGTTCTAATGGACCGACTGAATCATCAACACAGAACCGAAATAACTTAAGCTAGAAGTACGAAGTTTGTTTCGTTATCTAGTCATTTAATAAGATAAGATTTCTTAAATTTCAGGCACTGCTATAAGTATTTTTGATAAAATTTCAGTTTTCATATTGAAAGTGAAGAGTGTCCCGTAGTGAATTTAATTAATACATCATATGGTTAGTTTTTTGAATTTTGGAAATTTATCAAAAGTATAAAATAAATTAGTTTGCAGGAATTTGAAACATATAATTGGGTGAATAATTGTGGAAGTTGAACATAAATGTAATGCAGGAATTCGTTCACTCAACCAATATTGAAATTATTTCTGTATGGACACAACACCGACATTAATTTCAATCTCCGTTCAAAAAAAAATACATTATTCAAAGTATGTCGTATGCATAAAAATCATAACAAATGTATGAAACTATATGCGGAAGTTTCTGTAGAAAACTTAGATATTGGTGTGGAAAATAGGATTAAAACAAAAACAAATATAATTTAATTATATAAATTCAATTGATTATAGAATTAATATTAATTTTTGCGAACAAAAAAAATTGATTACATTAAATAAAAATTGGCTTTAATCCTATTTCACAAATCAATTTTCAATTATTCAGCAGGTATTTTCGTAAAAAATGTATTTCTTATAATTCTCATCCCTAGGATTTTTTTTGAGTAGAAGACGGCTTGATATTTGTGTCAGTGATGATGGACAACATTGGTTAAAATATATAATTAAAACAAATAAAACAAGAAAAAAGAGATAAAGAAAACGATTTTTTAATGAATTTGCTTTATTTTCATATTATTTTTTATATAATTCAATATTTGTGATATTACAGTGAGAAACCACAATAAAATTTGAAAAAATTTTCCTCTTTTCTTTAACGAAATCTTAAATTTTAATGTCTATTATAATTTTGAAAATGTTAAACCATTATAATAATCACTCTCTAATATGCATATCCTTCAAAAAAAAAAAAAAAAAACAGTATCAAAACCAAAAAGAAAATTATATATTATACAAAATTCCAAAAAATCTTATAAATTTTTATTAAAAAAAAAAAAAAAAACAAAATATATAATTTTTTTTATTACCAAAAATTAACTCATAAAATTCATAAATTTTATGAGAAAATTTTTCCTAGAAAAAATTAATATCAAATTTTAAAATAATAAATATAAATTTTTATTACGCTAACACAAAAATGACCAAAAAAAAAATTCATAAAAAATAAACATCACGGAGGGCCTTTAAAAAATATTTAATATTATATTCCTTTTCCCCGAAATAAAAATAAATTTATGAAAAACACAAAAAAAAAATAATAATAATTTTTCCAAGTTAAACATTTGAGTTTTGAGTTATATAATTAATTAATTTTGTTTTTCACAAATGTTTCACAAATATTATTAAAATAAAATAGAAAATTAAATAAGAAATGGATGGATAGGCAGAGAATGAGAGAAACTTAGTCAGTAAGCTTAAAATAACAAAATAAAATTGTAACTAAAAAATCAAATCGATGAATCAAATATTTTTTTTTGAATTTGTTTATTTTTTCCAATAATCTGTTTTATATACAATATATAATTTTAAGGAATGTAGTTTTTTACATACAGATTTTATTAGAACCACAGAACGGACGCCAAGCTTTTCAAAACAGTGATATTGAGAGTGAGTTGATATTTTTATTGATCAGGGTAGGGCTAACTCAAAATACTATCCTATGAGACCATTATTAACATATTTCTAATAACGTAATATACTATTTGTGTACAATTGAATATTCTTTAAACTCTTAAGCTTAAGTAAACTTCCAGTCTTTTTGTGCCATATATTTAGCTAAAAACATTGAGGGCTTTTATTACAAAATTAAACTATGGTAATGACACTTAAGGCATTTGCCATTCTGCGGTCTTTATCTGAAGATTTGAAATTAAAATTTTCTATGATTTTCTCAATTTATTTATTTATATTTTTTTTTTTTGCGATGATAATCTTATCTTTATTCAGGAAAGAGCATCAAAAGCCCAAAATGTCTAACAGATCAAGACCGTAATAAAAAATGAAAAAAAAAAAATATAAAGCATAAATTTTCCCTATTCGTTATTTTTGTTTTTTTAATAATTTTCTTTTTTCTTTTTTTTTTTAATGGACCAAAATTATTGCTCCTAATAACGAAATAAAAATTATAATCATAACAATAAAGCAAATGAAAAGCTTAAGGAAAATTAAAAATATGCGACACAAATTTTCTTCTTTTTTTTTATAATATTTTATTTATACAATTTTTTTTTTTAAATAAAATAAACATTTGCACACGATTTTGGTCTTTAAATTAAAAAAAAAAATATATATAAAAAATTAATAAAACGGGTAAAATATGAATTTCCAAAGGTTTTTGAACCAATAAAAAATGTTGAATTAATTTTTTTTTTTTAATATTGAAAAATTTTTCAACCTTTTGCTTATTTAAGATAATTTCCAGATAATTTAAAGACGATTTTTTTTTGTTTACACACGGAAGTTGTCAGAATGTTTATAAATTTTTTTTTTTATATATGTAATTAAAAAATTTTAATATTTTCCTATGATTTTATCAACCTTATGGGAATATGACCGTGTTTTTAAAGCTCAAATTACTCAAAAGAAATTAAATTTTATTTTATTCTTCCATCTCTGTAATTAAATGGACGAAACTGGATAATGTCTAAAAGAAATTTACTAATATCGAGATTATAAATATTTTCCCTGTAAATGAAGTCCATAATATTTTCTTTTTCGCGCAAAACAAATTATAATATTTGAAAATATATATTTCTTAAATTTTTCATTTAAACAAACCACAATTTTATATATATATATGTATTTATTTTTATATATAGTATGTTGTATAAATTTTGCGAAAATCAATATAAAAAGTTTTGGAAAAATAAATAAAATGAAAAAAGAAAATTCAATGAATAAAAATATATCCTTGAATTTTATTATATATATAATGTACATTTATACATTTCTGTTAAACAAAAATTTATATAACTTTAAAACTGTGAAAATAAAATAAAATCAGAATTATGTGTATAAATCTTATGCAAATCTAACATAAAAAAAAAAAACTTTTTAATAAAGTAATTTACGACCGCTGCAGATTTCGCGGGTTTAACTTTCCTTTCCTTTTTTTTTTGTCTTAAAATAAGTATAGAGATAAAAAAAATTTTTTTTTTTCTTTTAAAAAAAAGTTCATAATATCTTATGAATATCCTTGCATAACATATTATTTTATTGTTTTTTTTTTTTGGTGTTTTCATATTATACTATCAACTATATGAATGTTTTCTTATTGAATCTCGTCGTTCATTCATATACCCAGTATAATATAGTTTGCTTAATTCAAAATTTTGTATCATTGTTTTGGATAAAATCTTAAATAATAAAGAAATGTATATTAAAATAGACAAAAAAAAGGATATATTTTACATATAACTATGTCCTTTTTTTACAATTCTCTTCAGCGTAAAAAGAAAAAAAAAATTGCATGTAAATTACATGCGGTTTCAAAATGCATCTATATATATTATGTAAACTATTATAGTGTTCGAAAATGGCACAAGTTTTTTCGTGACTCCAAAAAGTACAATAATTTCGAGAAGAATGATACTCATTTCTACACACACGGTACTGATTTCGCACTTTATATTATCTAGATTTAAAAATTTTCTGCCGTAAGTTTAATCAAACTTAAAAATTCAATGAAAGCAAAATATTAAAGGAAAAATTTATATAAAATCATATTTAAATTTGCATTCAAAATTTTATCATGCTATATAAACGAAATAAGAGAAAGGGTGGAGAATATAATAGAAAAGTTTTCTTAATGAAAAGAAACTTTAACGATGCAATATTTTGGTTTTTTTAATATGGTTAAAAATACTATCTAGATTTATAATTATAAATGTATATATATATTTATGTACATGTCATATAAAAATAAAAGACATTCCACTCGAAATCAGTTGAATTCGACTATTATAGGGTTTAAATAGGAATAGGAAATAGGAATAAATTAATAAAGATTTTTTATAAGTTTGTAGTTTGCAGTTAGATTTCTGCGGCTCGAATTAAAAAACCAGTCCATCTGTTAAATAAAAATTACAGACTAGTAAATGTTGTATGTTTCTGAAGTTTTGGATTGTTTTCTATAAAGTATAAAATGAGATTAAGTACAGAATAGTAAAATAATTTTCTTCAATTCTAATTCTCATAAGAATGCCTATGCTAAATACAAATTGATTGAAAAATATTTTTCTAAACATCCTATAAAGTTTGAAATTCTTAAAATCGACTTAGTCATTTTCTTGTAATTAAAATCTCTGTTATAGATCGATCTGTGTAAGTTTTTCATCAACATCATATGTTTTTAAGCATATATAATTAAAGTATTATCTAGAGGCATTTGAGATTTTATGAAATGTCCCTCAGGAAAATATAAATTTTGCGCAATTTTCATGAACAAAAGGATAAAATATTTTGTTTTTTTTTTTCTGTATAAGAAGTAAAGAGGATTTCAATTGCTCTTATACACTTGGTTAAGTAAATTATTGGTAAAAAATTCTTTAATTTACCAAAAAAAAAAAAAAAAAAAAACAGAAATAATAAGGAAAAAAAAACTTAAATATATAAGAAATTCAGTTTTAGGAAACTTAATTGTTCGAGCTTAAGTGCATTTAAATTGATTTTTATGAGATTTATACATATATAAAAATTGTTTGAAAAAATATTACAAAAATATATTATACTTTAGATTTATTATTAAATTAAGAAAATTATTTCCTTAAAAACACTTTAAATAATAACTAATTTATAATTTTAATATTTTTTTAAATCAACGAACAGCTAGTGCCGCAAGTGTTATCGGTAACAAATTAGAAGTTGAGAGTTGCAAAGGAGAGAAAGTAAAGCTCTTTTTAATTTTGTTCTGACAAGACAAAAGGCTTCTATTATAAAAGCTCTTGAGAATAACTGCTGCATTTAGTCATAGTCCTCCTGTTGCAGTTACACTCGCTCTACAAAATAAGAAATTGTAAGTGTTTAATTAAGGCGCCTATAAAACATTAAAGCTTACATTTGACTTTAATCAAGCGCTCAAAAGATCTTCAAATTGAGATTTCCAAAAATCAAAACATAAATTTTAATTTCTAAACATTCTAAGTGTATAAAAAATAAACAAAAAAAATACATTAATTTTTTTTTTAAACAAATTAAAAATTAATTTTCCTCCAATAAAGCATAATAAAATGAAAAATCAAATTTGTTCTCAATATAAAAAAAAAAAAAATATTCGAAAATATTTTATTAAAAAATGGGAGAAATGATGAATTTATATATAAATTTTTTTTTTATTTTTAAATTATAAAAATCTTGATTAATATCATCCAATCATTTTGTCATAAAAAATATATATTTTCATTTTTTTTTTTTTTTGATTTTCTTCTTTAAATATTTTTCTTTTTCAGTTCAAATTGGCTTTTTACTTATGATTTTTTTTTCCTCTGGTGGTTTTACCATACTTTCTTTTTTAATAACCTTCTAATAATTTTCCTTTTTCAAAAAAAAAAAAAAAAAAAAAACAAAAATGTATATAACTGTCAGAGGAAATTCAAATGATGAAAAAAAAGGTGGAAATATTCCAAATTTATTAAGTCACTTTTATTTTCATTTAGTTTGCAATTTTTATTTTGTAATTTTTCACACTTACCGTGGACAGATTAAATAAAATGAAACAGGATTTTTAGGAGTTTTGCAAATCATTTTCTTTTATTTCTCATAGATATCATAAATTTCAGTCAACATAGAATTCGATAGTCAAAAATTTATAATATTTTTATTTGACTTTCGTGCGAAGTGTCGGCGCAGTATTTAATATTTCCCTGAACACGACTACGATAAATGTCACAAATTACATAATGTAATCTAATTCAAACCTTTTGAAACTTCACACATTTTTGTCAAACTGAAATTTTTAATTATTTCCACAGAAAATTTTAAGACAGTGGAAAATCACAAACAGGTTTAATAAAATACATCAATTGCAAAACTTATAGAAAACAATTGAAAAAAAAAAAATTTTCTCTTCCAAATATATAGATTATATGGGAAAAATGTGAAGAAATAATAAAAACTTGAATAAAAAAAAAAAAAAACAAAAATTGTTTTTCTCTTGCATTACAATTGGGAATACCAAGTAATATTGGGTCCATTCATTTCTACAATTTGATGAAAATATTGTTATGAATTTTGATTTCATGGATGACATGATTTGTGCTTTCTCTGGCACAGTCTCTATGGAGCAGTAGGTAAAAGATTTTTAAGATGATGGACTTGAAAAAGGAAATTACCTAAATAAAGAAGGATATAACAAAAAAAAAAAATTTCATTTTATTTTTTGTTTTTTTTTTATTTTCAAGCAAATATTTCTGATTTCAAATAAAAATGTATAGTTAAAACAAGAAAAGAATTTTTATGAAAAATTTTAGATTTTTTTCCCATAGCATATTTTTAAATAATACTATTTGAATTTATTGCATTTTAATTTTTAATTATTCATTGAAAAAATTTTCTTTATTTATTTGTTCTTCATTTTTTCAAATTACTATATAAATTTTTCGATAATTTGTATTGTAAAAAAATTAATGGAATTCGTATTAAAATTTTAAAAGAAAAATTATTGAAGTCAAAAGTATAACAATGTAGTGAAGAAGTTAAGAGCTTTTCTCTCGAATTGAATTAAGAATATTTTTGTTTTCTTTGGGAAATTGAAATGTTGATAGATCTTTCGAGAAAAGCGAGATTGAATTCTTTTTTGATTAGCTGATCAATATCTTGTTGATCATAATAGTTTCGATATAATAGAATTGATAAATGTTGACCATTTACAATAGCTTTCTTAATTTTTTAAATTTTATAAGATTCAATTTTGTCAATTTTTAATCTTTCAAAATTTACTATAAATTCTAAGATTAACTTAGCAAATAAAAACGAACGTTCACAAGAAGAACCCTTATTATTAGTAATTTATTTTCATTTCGAGGTCAATAATTTGATTTTGATATTATTAAGTATATTCCTAAAAGTGAAAATTTTATTATGTTATTATTATTATTATTATTATTATTATTATTATTATTATTATTATTATTGTGATTTTGATGAGTTTCCCTTTAATTTGAACAACAAGGAATATATATAGAAATAATAACAAAAAGTAAGACTAATTTAATGATTAATGATAGTAAATTATGTGAAGGATTTTGAAAAACAAGCGCAGATAACAAAAAAAAAAAAAATCTAAAAAAAAAAAAATTTTCCGAAAATCTTGTAAAAATATTTTATAGATAAAGTAAACATTTTTAAAAGCATAATCATTTTGTTTTTAAACTTATAAATCAGTTGTAGCACATTCAAGTTTGCTTATAAAAAGTTTTGAGTTGAATTTCATTGTCTCACTATGAAATAGCTGAAAAACCAACAGACAGTTTCCACTTTTGGAATGTTATGCTTAACATATGTAATTGTCGTATATAGTTTTTTTTAGAAACTAAATAATAAATAAATACTTTTTTACTTTCTTAATATACTTTGATCTGATCAACTCAATTTAGGAGCTAGGAAAAAAAGGCACAATATTATATAAATTCGTTCGTGGAAAGTTCAATATTAGCTTTAAAACAAAAACTTGGACAGCTCTTTTACATTATTATTTCTGTGACAGAAATAACATGACATTGGGGTAATGAAATGAATCAGTATTAGTACCTACAGTCGGTCACCCACCACTGTTCTCTTAAGTTCAAATAAACTTAATATTTTTCTCAAGACAATGACTTAGCATAGATTATTTCATTATTCATCTATTTTTTTTTTCGTTTTTTTTTTTCTTTCTTGAAATGTAAAGATAATAAAGTTTTATATTTTATTTTATTTTTTTTTCTCGTTTGGTTAATAATTTTTTTTTTATTGTTTGAAAACCATTTAGTTCCACACAATTTTAATTTGATTCAGAGTAAGTTTTATAAATTTCAAAGTATTGGAAAATATCTCAAAGAAAACTTAGTAAGAAGCTGGAATTTAATGAAATTTAAAATTATAACCATTTTTTAACATTTTTTCGATTTTTTTTAACACTGAGGCTCTATTACCCTATTGCCATAATTTATACGAGCTAATGAAACTCGTTAATCGCCACCGAAAAAATAAGCTAACATAGTTTTGTAAAAATTGAAGTAAAAGTTGGAACTTCTTATACTTTTTATTTAGAGTCTTGATTTCTTTTGAATTTAGTAAAAGATACGAAAATTTCTCCCATTATGAACTAAATTTTGATCTTAAAAACTCATGCTCTGTATAGAAAATTAAATATTTTATAATTTGTTTCAAATCAATTTTCTATATACAATAAAGTTTTTAAACGAAATTTTTATTCGCGCGTATTTCCTTTCCATTAGTGATATGTTAAAAAAAAATAAAATAAAAACAAAATAAGAAAATAAATCAAATGAGTTGTATTAATAATAATAATAATAATAATAATAATAATATATACATGTTGTACCAAATTTAAGACATAAGTAGTACAGATAAAAAAAAAATTAGGAAAATGAACCAAAAAATATATTTATGTATAATTATTCTATCTAATTTTAACCTCCTTTTTTGGTCACTTCATTTATTCTTCTTAATATCCAAATTATACATCCAGGGACTTATATGTAAGTATATATGGAGAAAAATCTGAATTTATGTTTTCAAGATGATGGTATACTTATACATAAATTTTTAGTAAAAAATTTTATTCAACAAAAATAAATTTTTCATTTTTTTTTTTTTTTTAGTTATTAGATTAAAATTATATTTTTAATAGGAGGAGATTATTATTGTTGCCCCCAAGGACTATTATCCTTAATTATAGGTTTGAGTAATGATAAATTACTTTAAAATTTTCTTATAAATATTTAGAATCATCATCCAGAGAAGGAGATTATAAAAAGAAAGTTTTTTTTTTCTTTTATTTTTAAGTTGATGGAAGATATTTTCTTATCATTTTTGTTTTTTATTATTATTATTATTTTTTTTGTTCTTATTTTATGATTTGAAAGTGATTTAAAATGTAAATTTGTAAGGAAATAAATTTTTTATGTATTTAAAATATTAAAAACGTTAATTTATAGAATATAAAAATATCTGTGTGTGAAGCCTCTGTTAAAAATGACCGACATCGTAGAACTTATTTGAAAAATAGTTCGCTAACAGGCAGACACGTTGGTGAGAATATTTCCTGAAGTTGTAAACATTTTTGTTCTGACAATTACACATTTCAATTTTGAATTTTCTTAGTTCTAGTTTTTTGCACACCTTATTATAGAAACTGTTGTGCGTATATACATAAGAGCAGGGGCGTCGATAGCCAACACCGGGCCCGGGAAAAGATTTTTACAAATAAAAAAAATTTTTATAGGTTTTTTATAGGTTTTAACATTATGAGAATTGAGCCTCCTAAACACATAATTTTATCATTAATAGTCACACTTTGTACATTTGTACAATACAAATCTATCTACTTCTGAAATCAGAATTATGGTATACAGAGTAGGAAATAAGATCATATAAGAATCAGAATGTAAAGTTTTTTCGCTTTATATAAAAACTTGTAGATTCCACTTTAAAAAATCACAAATAATTAGTAACGAGAATCTCTCCTAGATTATTTAAATTCGGACCGCGGTCCAAACAGTCCAACAAATACAAACAATTTGGATGTCTAATAATAGTAGAAATAGAAAATTAATTTTCTGAAAAAAAACTGAAAAACCAACACCTTAAAATTATACTTACTAATGATAATTTTCATACACTTTTTTCCATAACAAATCACAAGAAATTTTACTTGACGCCATCATCAAGGACTTTTTATGTAAATTTTTTCCAATAATGACTGTGATAAGCATGAAACTTAATATCACATATGTATAATGTATATTGTTTTTGTCGCAAAAAAAATTAAACAAGCGGGCCCCTTAGCTCTGTGGGCCCAGGGAATTATACCCCCCTCCACCCCCCTCTCGACAGGCCTGCATAGGAGTAGATAGGCAAAGCATTTGACTCCACATTCTCTTTTTGTTCCTTATCTACTTGCGAGGGCGACACAGAATTATACCCGTCAGTAATTTGTATAGAAGCGCTGCTGGACTAGAATTATCAACGCTGTAAGAATTGTGTAAAACATCAGAATTAAGAAAACTCTAAATCAAGAAATGTTTCGTCTTCTTACAAACTATAGATGGATAATGTGCTTACAAAATTGCTTAGACCAATATCAAAATTTTCGGCTTATCTTTTTTATTTTAATCTCTTATTGAAAGTAATGGTAAAACTATTATTGAATTTTTTTTTTTTTAATTTTCGAATTATTAACACTAAAAATTAAGTGTTTAAGTTTCAGTGAATGTCAGATAAAGAAAAACTTTTGGAAACATGATACCATGACAGGTCAGCAGCTCTCTACATTTTTAACTTTTTTCTAACCTTAATCGATTTTAAATAACAAAAAAATATGGTTAAGTTTTTTTTATTCTCTCAACCTAAGTTTATTTTTAAGTTCCGTAATTTAAGTTTATGTCAAAGTTTTATTTATATGTCATAGTCATATATTGGTACAAAAAAAATTATGTTTTTGCTCTATTTATGTTTTTTTCATTATTATTATTATTATAAGTTTTTTTTTTCTCTAAAGTACGAAGACCGAAATATAAAAACCTTAACAAACAATCCATTTAAAAAAAAAAGTTTGCAATATTCTTTATGGAAGAGAAAAAAAAAACTAAAAATTATAAACTTAAGAAACTTAACTAAAACTATACAATCAATTAAACTTTAAAAAACTAAAAAAAAAAAAACAAGCAAAAAAAGAAAATTTCATAGAAAATTAAGAAAATTCTATAAAGTTTTTCTTGCCTGCACATCAAATCCATATTGGAATACCTTAAATTTTTCAGCAAAAACAATTTTTCATAAAACCGTGGAAAATATTAGAAAATTCTTAAATTTTTTTTGCTTTCCATGTTACGAAAGTTATAGAACGCGTCAATTTCATCTATG
Source organism: Hybos culiciformis (assembly GCA_964007475.1). Lineage (NCBI taxonomy): Eukaryota > Metazoa > Arthropoda > Insecta > Diptera > Hybotidae > Hybos > Hybos culiciformis. The sequence goes on along the minus strand of OZ023274.1, from coordinate 47,691,543 downwards.
TTTTTCCCTTTTGGCCTGAGAATTTTGCAACTTATATAGTTGTATCAAAATAATACCAAAATTAGTTTCATCTTCGAAAGCGCATTCTTAAAAGAACTAACTGATCCAATTTTTTACCGCTGCTCAATGTATGCAAGCTTAATAATAGGTATCCTTAAAGTCTTTTGTCGAAATTGTTTAGGAACTTATTCAAAGCTGGGTAAATAATTATCCGAAAAACAAATAAACCCTAAAACATTTAATGAACTTGTAATGAAAATTTATTCGCAAAACTCTTTATCAAGAGGAACAAAACAAAAAAACAAAAATTGTTCTAAAAAATATAGAAACAAGTCAGTAGAGGGAAATAAAGTTTAAAAGTTTTCTTAAATTAAAAAAAAAATATTAACTAAATAATTATATGTATGCTGTACATACATTTAAAATCTGCATATCCGAACTAAAAAAAAACTACATGTCAGTATTAAGTTGACATATTCATGCATACACCTACCTACCTATAATATATTCTTGCCCGTATTTAGTTTCTAAAAGATAAATAATACAATTTTCTGTGTGTAAAATTTTTGTGCGGCTTGTAGATATCATGACAGTAAAACTCTGCTATAAATATCATTCAAAAACAATGCACAAATACAAAAGTGAATAACTGGAAATTTGACAAAATATTCGAGGATGAGATTGGAATTTGAACCTAGAATTACTATGTATAACTCAATAGGTAGTTCGTATGAATCATAAGTAGTATCTTTTAAAAAACTTCAAAAAAAGAAATTTTGACATATAGAATGCATTCCTTCTTTTTTATTGAAAAATGCATCATACTTTTCTTTACGGTGAAAATAAATTAATATTATTGTTTTAGATTTTTGTTGAGAAAAAATTTTTACACTCAAACGGATAACAGGAATATTGGGAAAATTTAAATAAATCTATATTAATATTTTCTCTTAAAGTTCATAATTTTAAAGAATTTTTATTGTTCTTTTTTCGAATTGAAAACTCCTTAAAAAAAAAAGGATATTCAGAATGATTATATTTTTTTTTTCTAAAACTCTCATGACACAAGCAAACTACAACTTCCTGGTAAAAAAAAAAAAATTCCCATAACAAAAATGTAGTTAACCACTGTTGAAGAGTATATCTAAGCGGTGCGAATAAAAGATTTAAAATTATTTTAAAATGGGAAATATTTCTTCAATCGCATATATCTGTCTATAAATTTAGAAAAATCGAAAAATTTGGTGTTGTCGAAAAATGTTTCTCTTTATTTTCTCAAATTAACTTTAATCTTTTTTAAATTAACCTAATTTTTTTACAATTTTTAAGAAGATTTTGAACTAAGGGAAGGATTGGTAAAAGCAATAGAAATTAGGAAGTTTCTTGAAATATCTATTTTATTGTCAACAGGCCTATATAGTTAAAAAACAAGTAACAGGTTGTCCAAACCAAATAAAAAGTTTCTTTCGAAAAAAATTTCATCAAAAATATGTTATTTTAACCCACTAAAATTTATATTTTTCGTCTATGTTGACATTATTGTACACATATAATAATATGTTCTGGTTAACAAAATTGTTTATTTTTACAAATTTAAAAATATTATAATCTTATCTGATTTTTAAATAAATTATAGATTAATTTATAAACTAGACCTAAATTCTAAAAAAATAAACTAGTTTTATTTTAAAGAGATTATGTCAAAAACTATTTTAACGATTATTAATAATTGTACACAACAGTATTGTGTCATCGTCCACGCAGTATTGTGTGCGTAGTAAAGTACTGCAATGCAATTCGACTTATCGACGTAGATTACACTATTTTCAGTTTATAAAAGGTAGAAAAATTAAAAAATCAATTAAATTCCAAATAGAATATCAATAATTTTATATTTCCTTATGATTTTGCTTTATGTTTTCTAAAAACGGTTAGTATTATCATACCTACAAAATTTCCAATTTATTGAAAAAATTATTTCCTTTTTTGTATATATTTTTCCTCTGAGGTGAGAAAATTATTGAGAAGAAATTTCAAAAGGACATAAAAAAGGAAATATTTCAAATATCCTTTCAAAAAAAGGGAATAGTCAACTTACGTTCCACTTTTCATTTCCAATAAATTCCATCACAATTTCTCCTAAAAATAAATTTCCCGAATTTTCTTCTATCTTTTTATTTAAAAACAAAAAATAAATATATCCTTTTTCAAAAGGATATAAATTATTTTCCCCATATACGAAAAAAAAAATAGGATCCGGAAATAAATACTTATTCCAGGAAATTTTTTTAAAAATTTGATGAAGGTCAGTGAGGCAAATATGTATCTCTTTGGTTGAAAAAAGAAATTGAAATTAAACCAAAACATACCTTTTTCAACGTTACTCATCATTCAGAATATTCAGATTCTTGTTGTACTATTTATTTTTATATAATATAGATATGTATCATTTTTATTTGCTATTGATAGTTGTTGTTGGATTTAGTCGCATTGTCAAAATGAAAAAAAAAAAATAAATTTCAATAATTTTAATTTTTTATTAATTCTGAATCCTTGAATCAATAATATTTGAAGTAAACTTTGGAAGAAAAAAGATGTAAGTTCGTTCTTATGATGTAATTATTTACTTCAGTGTTCTTATACTCGTTTATTCGATTTTTAAATACTGTACCAATTATATAAAGAAATTTGACTTTTAACAAAAACTATTAAATATTTCGGTAAAGCATAGGTTATTAGTTGACTGATACATAGGTTAGGGACTAACCAGTCATAGTTGTGCAGAACTTTTAGACTACGGTTCATTAGAATTTGAACATGGTTTTTTAATACGATTATTCAATTACTACAAAATCTTATCATAATTATTTTCCATTAAAGTTATGAAATAATCAAAATTATTAACTTTAAAAAACACTATATTAACAAATAGCTATAACAATAATTTGTAAATTAAATTTAAAGAAAAGGGAAATGTTAAAAAAAAAATCCTCCTTATTAACCCCTTTTTCTTTTTACTATATAAATATTTTGGACTATTTATTCTTATTCTTCATTTCAATTTTCATTAATTTTGTATTTCACTATATTTTTTTTGTTTTACATTTTCTTTTTTAACGTAATATTTACCAATTACCACCCCCACTAAAATATATACCCTTAAGTATGCAAATTATCTTGACTTAACACAACATTGAATAATAATTATATTTTGTATCTAACATAATATTATATATACACGAGTAGTAAATTTATTTTTATATATAAATATAAGTATAGGTATTATATTTATATATTATCAATTTATAAAATTAAATTTATATTCTTTTAACACCTTTAAAATTTATTATAAATTTCTTAAAAAAAAAAATTTATAAACATAATTATATATAAATATGTACATGCAGCAACATCATTATGTATACTTATTTTTAGATAAATATATGTATAGACATCCAGCATAAAATGATATCCAGGAAAATCGATTTGTAATTTTATCTAATTACATGATGTTCAACATAATAATGATTATGTTATATAGAAAAATATCGTATTTATATATTTATATATTGTGTACTTATATTAAATTAACTTTACGTTTGCTTATACATAATATCATGTACTAGCATCCAATATCATTTAGGTGTCAATATTATACAAGAATCACTGGTTTGATTTGAAGTTTTTTATTGTTGTTGATTTTCTTTCATTGAAACCGTTTTGAGTGTAAATATTGAACGTGGATTTTATCATAAACTAATCAACACTGTCAATTCGACATTTTATTTTAAAATATTAATTCTTCTTCAAATCAAATTATATTTTAAATTACTATATTTTCAAGTTATAGTTTTTGCTAATTTGCCGAATTCAGTTGGAACAAATAATTTGTAATTAAAATTAGCATTTACAATTGTGGCATATATGACAAAAAAGAAATACATGAATGCATAAAATCAAGTAGAAGAATTTTGAAGAAAATTGATTTTCATTGATTAAGTTTTTCTTAATGCGCAGTGAAATAAAACTGATTAAATATTAAACTTTTTTTTTAACAAAAAAAAAACTTTTCTTTTTTTTTAAGGAATCAGAGGTATATAAATATGTATAGGACAATAAAATATTATTCCCAAACCCATTATGTTTGATTTTCATTAATTTTCTATAATTGATCATAATTAAAATACAATTACGAAATTTGGCCAAAGTGGGACCACTGACATGTTAATCAGCTTGTTTAACCTAAATTTGCCGAAGGAAAAGTTTTTATGAAACTGATTAGATCTATTATGTATCTTTTTCGCTTCAATATTTGATTGAAATATATATATATTTCAAACATTCTAATCCACGTATAGACAATTGAGGAATGAAAATTAATTCAAAGCTGAATCCAAATAATAGTTTTTATAAATCAAATTCATGAAAATTTTCTCAATTTTCAATCATGCAAAAAATTTAAGGAAATCTGTGATACATACATGTACCGACAAAAAAAAATCGCTTATGATATTGCTTATTGCAATTGTGTAAATAATATCGATAAAAAAAAATAATTTCTTTCACTTACAAAAATAAAAAAATATGTATAAATTTTGAATAAATTCTTTGAAAGATATATAAAAAAATTTTCCTCAAAATTTAAAAGCTTGAAAAAATTTTTTATGCTTATTTGATCAAAGATTTTTCTTCCACTCATTCGAAAACAAATTGGTTTGAATGAAATAGTTTTTTGCTTTTTTAAAGACATTGAGTGCTGATGTGGTTTTGACTTTTTCTTTTTTATTTATTTATTTCAAGGAATTATTTTATTTTTTTGTGAAAACCATTGGAAATTCTTTTCCCAAAATTAAAGTTACCGGAAATTTTTTCATCCATAACATTTTTTTTTTTATTTTTATTTTCTGTGAATATTTGTGTTTTATTTTTATTTGTTCTTTTTTTTGCAAATGATAACAAATTTATTAAAAAATTCAAGAGTCCTGAACTTACAAATGTCCCATCTAAACATTATATAAATGACAAATACTTCATATATCTAGTTTGGATTATTTAAAAACTATCTTAAACTTCTCTCTGCACTGAACACAGAAGACACAGATAAAGTTATTATTATATTTGCGAAACTGTTTTGAGTTAGTGTATATGTAATAAGCTAAGCTTTTGAATAATTTTCCTATGAAGAAGACCGAACATAAGCAAGGTCATTAATAGTATAAACTATATTTTTATTATTATTATTATTATTATTATTATTATTATTATTAACGTCTCAGTGAGTATTTTTTTTTTGGGGCAATAATGATAAAAAAAATAATAATAATCTTCTATTATTTGATAAAAATATATGAATTTTTTTTTTCCCCCATTCATTCAGTCAGGATGCACCGGAAGTGTAATCAATTTTCATTTGTTGTTTATATCATTTATTCCGGTCAAAAATTTTTTTTATTTTTTTATTTAAGAAAACCCTGCATTTATATTTTTATCATGACGGTAATAGTATATTGTATATATATGTATAGAATAGAGTCTCTTTTTTTATAAAAAATAAAGATTAAATATATTTTATTCAAAATTGTGGAAAATTATTTTCATTTGAGTCTTAATAAATTTTTGGTTTCCGGTTTATTTACATTGTAACCATAAAATAAACAATTATTATTGTTAAGTTATATTTATATTGCCAAGAGTTTTTCTTATCAATTTTTCTTTTTTGTAGGTCCAGAGTTGTGTGCAACAAAAAAAAAAAATTAATAATATTTTTTAACTGAATATTGAAAAATGGATTATATATAGATTGGTGGAGATATGTGTAACTGGGTATAATACGAAAGAATTTGTGACTTATTGAAGATCGAAATTCAAATGCAACAAAAATGTCGAATGCAAAAGCTTTAAGTGACTTGAGAAGGGAATAAGATGAAGACGAACTGGCTAAGAATCGATGACCCAAAAATATTCAAGAAATAATTTTTTGTTCATCATCTTTTCAAAAAAAATTTAAATTTTTGAAAAAAATTTGGTGCAAAAAAATAAATAAGATCTTCATTGGTTTTAACGCTTTATACCAAAAGAGTTTCCTTAATTCGCTTATACCTTAAACTCTTTGGATAAAAAATATAACAAAACATTTTAACTACAGGTCGCTATTATTCAATTCAATAAAATATTCTTAATAAAAAAAAAAAAGAAGAAAATTGGAAGTTCTTAAATAACTTTAAAATATATCGTACATTTTTTTTTTTTTTTTGTTATTTTTCCAAATTGAAAATTTTCTTTTTGTGCCAAAAAGCTTTTATATTCTTTATTTTATTTCATTTTATTTTTTTTATTATTTCTTATATTATGAATAAAAATTATAAAATTTTATAATTTTCTTTTCATCACCTCAATTAAAAAAAAGAAAAAAAAGTCTCATAAAATGTAAATAAACACACTCCAATTTCTTAACCTTATTTAAGTGCCAAAAAAAAATCATGTTGATCATTATTAGGTTCAAAAAAACTCTATGCAAACCATCTTACGTTGAAGAAATTCTGAAATTAAGTAGAACATTTAACTAATTTTTTTTTTTAAATAATCAAATTTCTCTACAATTCTATTTGCAAAGTATACATTTGTTGCTCAACTGGGTTTCAATTATATCGTTTATAGTCTTTATAGAAGTTTGAGTTTAAATTGAAAATTATGATCAAAGATCGGATATTGCGTGAAAAAGTAAAATTAGGACATTAAACTAAGCAACTTAAGGTTGCATCAAAAAGTTATAATTTTCTATTTTCACTTTCAAAAATTTCGGAAACTGAGTTTATAACTAAAGTTTGGCTATAAAAGAGAAGGACATTAAACTGTAACATGGCTTCATTTAGCTAGCTTTCGTCACGTATTCACTCAGATTTTGATAACCTGGAAGAATTTAATAAACAAATTCTTACAGAAGTAAAATAATATTTTCATAATATTTTTGGTAAAGAACATTATTCCTCAAAAACCTTAAATCCTTCACATAACGACAACATTTTTTTTGAGGTTTGTAAAAATTTTATTTTATTTTTTTTTATTTTGTAACTTTTTTCTTATAAAAATATAAATTTCAATTCATTTTATTTTATTTAATTTTTTTTTTTTGAAAAGGAAAAAAAAAATGAAAGAATCTAAAAGGTTAAGATTTTTTTCTTGATTTCAATGAGATTTTGATCCAAATATTTATTTGATTCAATGCCACAAAAAGAAAAGCCTGTATTAAAAAAATAAATATATATAATTGAATGTATATATTTGAAACATTCATTATTATTTTTGGCAAACTTCCAAAACGAATAATAGTTTCAATATATAAAAAAAAAGTGTTGTTAATAACAAGTTCTATACCCTATAATTTCATAAAGACCAGCAGAAAATCATTCTTTATGATAAAAATATGTTTATTTTATTTTTATCAATTTTATACCAATATATTTTGTACAGTAAAATAATATCACAACACACAGAAAAAACACGGCGTAAATTCAAGTAAAAAAGGCATTAATTCAAGTATTCCGCGACTCATTATAGCGCCAAGCCATTTGCATACTTGATAATTATCTTAAAAATACTTGATTTAAGTCTTGTTAAAAAAACTTAAATTACCTCATACCTTTACTTAAATCAAGAATATTTGACTCAAATTAAGTTTGTAAAATTCTTAATTTGAGACATAAAAAGGGTTAATATAAGTTTTTCGTATCTTTACAAAAACAAAGTTCGTTTTACCCCAAAACCAAAAACCTTTCAAATTCATCAGCAAAAACACCGCAAATACAAAAAAAAAATTACTAAACACAATTTTTTATTTTATTTATTTAATATTTTATTTATTTTTTTTATTTATTTATTTATTTTTTTTTTTTTATTTATTTATTTATTTATTTTTTTTCTTTTTTATTTTTTTTTTATTTTTTTTTTATTATTTATTTTTTTTTATTTTATTTAATTTTTTTTATTTATTAAATTTTTTTATTTATTTTTCTTTTCTTTTTTTATTTATTTTCTAATTTTTTTTTTTTTTTTTTTAATAATTTTTTTATGCCCGCTTCTAGCCTCGAACCACTGTCCTAAACATTGCAATCCACGAACTCTGCCACTGAGCTATGAACTACATTTACGACAATGTGTAAAATGGAAAATATAAATATAAAATGGAAAATATAAAATGGAAAATATAATATAAGAAAGAATGAAGTTTTTATCTGTTTACATTTAATCCTATTATGACTTGATTTGAGTTACTAAACAGAGAGTTAAATTGAGTAAAATTAAATCCCAAAACAAAACTTAAATGGCCCCATTTAATTTTGTTAAATTTCCCTTATCTCTTTTCTAGTCTTAGAAGTTACATTATTATTTGATTTTAGAAAACATGATTATATGTTGACAACATCTTCAATATTACTTTAAATCGACATAGCTTAAGGATACAATTTTAATTTATTATAATTGTTTGTTCCAGTATAGTGTTTTAGTTTCCACTAAGTATGTATCTTCTAAAGAAGTGAAGTTGACGTAATCTATAATACTTATAATATGTACTGATACTACGATGATATAACGATGCGGAACATACAATGTATGTGTTGTGGATATGACATTATATTATTCGATAAATTTATTTAGAATTTTTTTTTATAGGTATTCGTATTATGAATTGATTTCTTGCTGTGAATGAAACTTTAATCAAAATATTTATGTATATCTCATTCAGGATTAGGTTTATTTTGTTCATAATTTTTTTTTTCGTTATTTTTTTTTTTTTTTGGAAATATTCTAGTTAAAGATATTTTCTTCCAAAAAAAAAATTAAAAAATAACTCTAGCGAATTTCTATAAATATGTTATTAATGAAAAAAAAAAAAAACAAGAAAAGCTGGAAAAATCATTGAAAATTGAATTTTTTTTTGTGAATGGAAATTTTTATTTTTGAAAAAATATTTTCACCTCTTATTGTTTGTATGAAATTTCCGCAGCATGAAAATATTTGATTATATATATAATATATACACATTATACATATTTATCTTATTTTTCTTTTTATATAGAATTTTATTGAATTTATTGAATTTTCCTTTAATGCTTCATATATTTTATTTTATTTGATATCTAAAAAATATTTTATGAATTTTACTTAAAAATTTTAGTTTCTCTGTATTTTATCGACCTTAAGTGTATAATTTAGTTTTTTTTTTCCTACATATTTTCTATGTAAAATTTTTAACTATACATGCATATATTAATTGATATTTGAATACATATAACATAGTAATTTCATATTTTTAATCCAAAAGTTTTAAAATTTTCTTAAGTTGATCATTTTAAAATAGACACTTTTATGCAACTTTTTTTCATGTTAAAAAATTTTTTTTTTTTTTAAAACTTTTCTTTTAGAACTTTTTTAATGACTTGTCGCAGAAATTTATGGCCGCATAGAGTGAAGATCTCTAAACTGCCATTCATGTTTTAGCATTTTGTACTTTGAAAAAAAAAATTTCTTTTTTCATTCTGAAATATTTTAATAAATTACAAAAGAAACTGTCACCTGCCATATTGGATGTCCTTTTAATAATTAAAAATATAAATCAGTATTATAATTTTAGAAAGCGATAAAATACTTAATTCTTTATATATAATTTAACGTTTCAGGATCATTAAGATGTATACATTGAATATCATCCTATGTATATAAATATATTATTATTAACCAGGTTTTTCAATTGCATACAATGCATATAATTTATAATTGCATCAAGTTTCATATTAATTATACAATTTTTACTCATTTCATCTTTCAAGTGGATGCAATAATTCATTTTTATATATTCTTTGGGCTTATTATTATTAACATACTAAAGTTTTTCCACAAATATTGCATTAACACATTATAATGTTATGTTTTATATCTTATATGTTAAGTACATAAAATATAGATGATATAATCATATAATTATGTTTTATTCTTTTTTTTTATAAATAAAACTTTTGTTATATTAAGCTATAAATTTCATAGATTATTTTATTTTAATTTTTTTTTTTTGTTAAAGTTTTAGCAGGAGACTTAAAATTAATAATTTTAATAAATTAAAGAGTGTTGTGCGTGTCGTCTGGTATAAAATATTAATACATGTCATGTATACCTAGGATAATATAAATTTTAAAAATATGTATATAAATGTCCGCTTGTCGGAAAATTCTTAAAACTTTTGGTGCTGGTGTAAACTGATATATCATAGTTGAATATGGATGATAAATAACCATCATATCAAGATAGTGTAACGATACCATACAAATACATTATATCTTAAACAAGTCACAGTGTTAAAAAATTAAAGAAATTAGGATCATTAGACTCATAAGACACTGTTTGTGTTCAGAAAAAGGACTAACATTTATATATCATTATTTTATTTTCAATGTTTTCATATGTATATAAAATATGCGAATTTATGTTTTCATGCGAAAAATAAAACAATGTTTTTTTTATATCTGAAACGAAATATATTTATTAGATTGAATACAAAAAAAAAAGTTAATAAAAGATGAAATTAACAGAAATTTTATTATTTTTCTTTTATTGTACGCATTCTTTTGGAACGTTTTGTTTTCCCCCAAAGGTGTAAGAAAAACATAAAAAAAAATATATTTTAATGTGTCTCTTCCAAATGAATGAAAATTGTTATTATTTTTTTTTTTTTGACTTTTTACTTAAATAAAAATCAAAATAAAAACCCATTCGTGCATAATTTAATAAAAGAAATAAGTTTTTTTTTTGCACATAATTTTTAATAAAATTATCTAAAAGTTCATTTTCCATAGCATGAAATTTATATAAAGTTTTGTGTAAGTCGTCTGATCTAAATCGATCTTAAATGGTTTTATGGTGTTTAGAACTCTCTACATAATATTTTCAATTTATAAGTTATTTAATCTTAACAGACAGCAAAACTTAGTAAAATGTCTAACCATAAAATATTTTTTGGAATCAAATCGAACGCATCTCTACGATTAAACAATTGAATATTTAGATCTTGATGACAAAATTCTTAAGATTTTGATATTTTTGGGAAAAATTGTTGTGTCGTTCAGAAATAAAATTCCATTAAACTTTAATATCATGTTGATCTATCAATTTCAGGTTTTCTGTTTAAGTTATTTATAATAGCTCAGAATTATGAGAAATCATTAAACTATGAAATATTATCTTAAGTTTTGATAGTGATCGGAATGATACCTCTCTGTAAAAAATTTATTAAAATTAATGTGAAAATAAAAAATATATGTTCTTTCATCTTTGAACTGTCAATAAAATAAAATATATTTTATTCTTATCATAATTATTTTTCTTCTTTTAAAAGTGTTCGAAAGTTCATATGTACAAATTGTACATAAACTATAAAGGATTATTTTTTCTATACATAATTTAACTACATAATTCATATGTAGAACTTTTATATTTGTAACTTTATTTTTTCGAAAGGTAAAAATTTGGATAAAAGAAAACATATTTATATTGTTTTCTATTAAAACAAATTATTTTGTGCAATAATTACTTAGGAAATTTATGTGCATATATTCAGATTATAAAATAGTTTTATCTTTTTAAATGGCAAATATTTATAAAGTAATTTTCTTTTACTTGTTCTTCTTCTTCTTCTTCTTCTTCATCATCATCACAAAAATAATGTAATAAAAAATTTGAAAAAAAAAAAAGAATTAAAAAATAATAATAAACAAGATTTTTGAATGGAAACTCATGTTAAAGAAAAATTTTCGAAACTTTCGAGATATTTTATTCAAAATTAATATATAACAAAGTATGACATTTTGTAAGAATAAATACGTTTTATTCTTAATTTTTTAACTTGACGAACGACACTGTGAACCATGTCATTATATAGGATATCCTGATGGTTAGTAAGAGCCTTATCACTATTTTGTTAAAATAATCAATTATAAAGAAAATTTCCAACTCAATAGCTCTTAAAAATTTTAAATTAATCTTTCTGTTTCATCTCAAAATTTTATTTTTAAAATTGGAATTAATCTTTCAATATTTCTGCCATTGATATGCTTTCTTACACGATCAATTTTGGTTAAGAAACTACTTTTGTGGTCTTCTGAGATAAAAATTAATTGTACATTTCGAATTATTTTTGTTTTTCAGTGGATATTATTAACAATCATGTGTATTGATATTTAGTTTTGACATTTTGCAAAATTATAGTATTATATTGATCAGTGAAAATTATTGTAATTAAATAATGGTACAATAAAGCCTTTGCTCCCATGTATACACCGAAACAATAATTTTTCGTATATATGGTTAGGTTAACGAGTTCATTAGAAGTCAGGCTTATTTCAAGAAAGATTACAAAATCAAATTGCGGCAAAAAGAACGATTTGTTTAAAGTACATGCGAGTGAATACAACCAAGGCTTAAGGCAAGTGCTAACAATATTGCAGAGTCTCTCTTCAATCATTTAAATACATTCAAAAATATATATCTAGTTAAATAACTTATATCAATTTACCAAAAATTAAAGTGTGGTGTTTAGAATATTTTAATTATATAATAAGTGGATGAAATTTATTTGATGTGTGATACAAGATGCAAAATTTTACATCATCAGGAAGGAAAATTATTTACATGTATTTTATTTTACTTTGTTTTTTATTTTATTTTTTTTATATTAAAAATTGCAAAGGAGTTCCTGAAATAAAATTACATTTTATGTTTTTTCAAAAAATATATAGTGTTGTATATATCGACGTCCCCGGCTACAACTATTGTATCTGAACGTACACTAAAAGTTTTCCCTGCTTCTGGAATTTCTTAAACACTTTTTAAATAAAATAAAGAAATCTTTTATTTTAAAGTGTTCAGTGTTATTAGAAAAATTCTAGCTTTGCTTACAATAATTATGTTTGTGGTATATTATTGTAAAGTAAATTACCGCATATACAAAATTAGATTGATTATTATTGCTAACTTACATAATATTTACGATTTCTAATATTGTAAGTCCATGTACAATAAAATTATCAAATATAAGTACCGCACATTTTTGACAATTTCCATATTTAAAATATCAATTTTTAATTATTTAATTAATTTTTTTTTTAATTTTTCTAATTTAATTCGATTCAAAATAGTAATTTAATATTATCGTTTTTATTTTAATTATATATCTTAATTATAAGAAAAATAAGAAGTGTTTTTTCGTCTCCTAAAAATCTGGTTTTTTGAGATACAATAGTTGTATCCGGGACTTCGATATATATATTTATTTTTTTTTTTTTGTTTTAAGAAAAATAATGTCGAGAATAATTATGGTATGTAAATTTTTTTCTATAAAACAATTCTTTAATTTAAGAATTTTCTATGTACATGTACATATATATATAATAAAATTAGACAATATTAAATATTTATTTTTGATTAGAAAATTTTATATTCGGATTGTTAGTTGTTCAAATAAATAAACGAAAAATTAATTAAATTTTTTTTGTTAAAATTTTATTTATTTTTAGTTATAAATTGTGTAATTAAGACTATAGGTAGAGTTACGTCAGGCTTATTAATATGTTTTATATATTTATATTTTATTTTTATTTTTTTATTTATTTTCGGGATACGTATGTTTCTAAAACTAAAGAACCAACGGACACCGTGTTTCGTCTGCAGGAAGAATTCTCTTAAGTTTGGACCCATTAGGTGGAGTTGGTAGTGTGATATCTCGATCTCTATATATATTAGAAAAGTGCAATAAATTCTTGAATTTTAGAAACACATATAAGATTTTTATATATTAAAATCGATCGCCTTTACTTTTATTTTTCCATGCAGAAAATGTTGAAATTTCAAAACCTACATCTTTTATGCATTAATTGTTTTATCCTAAAAACATTATAGTAAAATTCGTAATAAAACTATTAAAATAAATATATGTAGGTATCGTGAAAAAAAACTCATAAAATGAAAATTTTTCTACTCGATAATTTTTTTTCGCTTGTATTTTGACAGTTGAAAGAGAGTCTTGAAATTGATCTTGATTTTAAATTATAAACCATATTTCATTTTGGCAGCTGTTGTTGACCTCTACAAAAAAAAATTATGAGAAAAAATACGATTATTTTTATATATTTAGGCTTGCTAAAAATAAACATATTTTTCTTATTTTTCTCGTTTATGTCAAAATGAAGCCTTTTAGTATAATTGTGTTTTATTGCTTTATTAACTTTTATTATAATTTTTTTTATTTTTTCAATTTTTTCGAAAGACTAGACAACAAAATTCTGCAAAAACTAAAACTAAATGAAAATAAAAGAAAATATTATTTATATATGTTTTTTTTTTAAAGGTTTCTTACCACTAATGCCTCCTCAATGAAATTGTGTTCTTCTGTGTTTTCATATTAATTAAAAGATTTTATATATATAAATGTATGTTGGTGTACATACTTTTATTTTTTTTATTTTATTTTTTTTTTCGCTGTACTACGAAGAAGAAACTTTATAAAAATTTTAATTAAAAAAAGCTTTATATTGGTGGTCAACTTATTTTTTGATTCATTCAACATTCATTTTTTTTTTATTTAAACAAACAAAGAATGAAGTTGCTTTTTAATTTGATTTTTTTTTCTTAATTTTTATGATATATATATTTTTTTTTTTTCATTTTAGGAAAAAAAAAAAGTTTTTTAATATTCTTCTGATATAATTTAAAGAACAGAAGTGAAAAAAGTTCGCGAACACTGAAACCTAATTGATATTCTCGAATTCATAAAAAATATATATCGGGATAGTATTGAAATAATTATAAAAATTATTTGTAGATTAAACGAACTTTGTATTTTGCTTGGAAAGCGCACTCGAGAGGGTCGTTTAAAATTTTAATAAATAAAAAAAACTTTTAAGTTTTTATATAAACTCTGTTATATATTTATTTACGATATTTGAACATTCGATATAATTTAAAATCGATATTATGCATAAAAATCGTTTTGTTCGAGAATCCGGCGAAAATTTTTTTGCAAAAATATTATTATAATAGAGAAAAAAATTGAAAATGTGAAAGGACGAAGAAACCAAAATAAGAGATATATATATATAAATTAAATTTAAAATTCAATTTCCCAGGTTTTTATATGAGGGGGGTTTTTTTTTTCTCGCGCGCAAACAAAATTTTAATATTTAATCTATTTTTTAATAATAATAATACCATTTTGATTGCATATTTTTTTTCGTTCTAATTTCGTTTTCTTGAAAAACCTACTTATTTAAATAGTTTAATGGGTTGAACAATTTAAAATTTTTAGTTTATATTTTAATAATATATGTATAATAATTATTTTTTTAAGTATTTTTTTTTTGTCTTTTGTCTAGAATTTGATTTTGAGTGTCAACAAACTAAAAAAACAGAAATTGTATTTAAATATGCTCATTTTCAAATAGATTGAATTGAATTGTTGATTATCGAATTATCGTATGACATATTTAGACAAACATATTCTTTCTTAAAAGAATTTGTATTTATTTCGAGAACTTGGTACTAGAAGCTTCTTTCCTAGAATACTATGTGTAGTAAAAAAATAAATATATACATAAAATACCTAAATAAATTTTCTCAGGTAAATGTATTTAAGTTGAATTTCTAAATTACTATGAAAATTTGTTGATTAGGTAAAAAAGAGAGGTAATTATACATTTGTAGTAGAATTATTGTATCAATAAATTTTTGAATAAAGAAAATTTAAATTAATAAATGTTAAATAAGGTTAATATAGAAAATAATTAAGTAGTTATAAGGATTGTTAGTAAATGTTTACGAAGTCAATAAAAATTTCTCTTGTATCCAAATTTTTAAGATATTTTCTATGAAACATCAACCCTTCAATAAAGGGTGCTCCTAGTACGTCTGAAGTTATTTTAAATCAGCGGTAAATAAATGTATACATAAATCTTATTCCTGCAAAATCTGAGTGTAAAATCGTTTCATGCTGGGTAAGTTAAGCGTTTATATTTGAGTTTTTCAAAAACTATGGTTCTCTTTAGCCATACCAAAATTGCATCGATGATTGATTTTTTTTTATATAAAAATCTTTAAATTAAATTTCTACAAAAAATCCCAAAAATCATAATTTATTTATTTTTTTTTTGTTTCTGGGTCAAGGATATAAAAGTCAAAAGTGGTTGGTTGTAAATTTAAAAAAAAAATTAATTTAAACATTTTTTTCATATTAAAAAAAAAAACAATATATGATTTTTCATTTGAATAATTGAACAATAAATTTTAATGCGCATGTCTTCGGTAAGTTGTATTTACATTCGCAAATTTAGCTCGGTAAATGGTCCATTACATGCATCAATACACATGCAATTATAGAGCAATGTAAATTGTATTTACATTTCCCTGATATGTAAATTGTATTTACATTGCTCTATATTGTATTTACATTCTTCATTTTGAACTGCGTAATACTATAAACAAAAATAACATCACTCACACTCACAATATTTCAATACAGACAAATACCAAAAAAAAATAAAAATTGCAAATGTATACCTCTCACATGCATCATATCAATGTCAAACAAAGCTTAGTTTATAATGCTAAAATCTAAATTTTCCCTCTGAGTTAATCTATATTTTCCCTCTGAGCAAACAAAAAAAAAAAAAAAAAGAACCAATAAAAAAATACGCGGCTATTTTTTTTTTTCTAAAAAGCGGCCAGTCGATCAGTCGATGAATTTTCTTAACATGTGTTTCAATCTACTATTTTTAAAGGATCTTCGAACCTCTACTACTATTTTTAAACGAGTGTGGTTGGATTTTAGTACAAAAATTTAAACCACACTTCAAAAATTGCACTTATTTTTATTCAAAAAAACAAAATGAATAAAAATAGAACAATGGTAACCCTGAAAATATCTTTGTTGTCATTATAAAGTTTGCTGTGATTGTCAAATGTCAAGTAAGAATTTTTTTTTCTTTTATCAACAAACGAGGAAAATGGCAGCAACAAGGAGATTATTTATTTTAAATATAAATTATAATTATATAATTATTATTTGATTTTATTTTTAATTATAAAAAAAATAATTATAAAATTATTATTATTTTTTTTAATAATTAAAAATAAAATTTAAGAAGACCATTAGTTCCTAAAATAATAAAAAAAAAATTATAATTTTTCTAAAAAAAAATTATTCGATTTTTTTTTTTTGCAAAAAAGAAAATGAATAATTTTTTTTTGGAAAAATTACTAATTTTTTTTTTTAATATTTTAGGAATCTTCCGGTTTGAAATCATTTCGATAAATAAATAAACTTCTTTATTAAATTTTATTTCCTTGCTTCATTTTGAACTTTTTTGTTTATTTTTTTCATTATAAATGTATTGTTTTCAACTCCCTCTCACATGCACATTAAAGCAGTATACAATACATGTTAATCAAATTTGTTATACAGCTCGTTTTGTATACACACAAACATATAGACACTCGTCAATATTATATCACTCGACCTTCGGTCTCGTGATATAAACATGACTCGTGTCTATGTGTTTGTGTGTATACAAAACTCGCAAGAATAACAAATTTTCTTAACATGTATTGTAATCTACTATTAATTAATTTATATAACATTCAATGTGTATAAATAATTTATGATTTATATTAAATAATTCTTTAAACATTATTTCAAAAGTTTTTTTTTTGAAAATGTGAAATAATATAAATTTTTAAATATGGAATTTTCTTCTTTGGCCAGTCAAAGTAAATTTTTGCATTTGACACAATATGTACATTGTACATACCTTATACAAGTTATACATTATACATAACTGTTAATTATAGTTTTATTTCCATTGTCAGCTTATATGAGTGTTATAGAACTTTAATACAAACGGCCGTAAGGATAGTTCTAAAATTAAAATCATTTATATCTACGCAAACAAGAAAACTGATAATATTATATAAACAATACTTTTTTAAACCTTTTACAAAAAGTGACAATACACAAAATAAAATAGTATAAAAACTTGATGAAAATACCATCATATTCCTATCCAAGTATGTATATAAGATATGAGGATGCTGATTCTGAAAACATAAGTACTTACAAGAGATTCCACTGTTACAATATAACAAACAGTGGTGGTTAAGCCTAGCATAAAATTAAATTAGATTTTTAAGTCTTTAATAAAATATAATAGTTGATTACAAGCTTAGACCATAAATTTATTAAAATCCAGTAATTTTAAAGAAAAAATATTCGATATTAAGTAACTGCATCAATTGTATTTGGTTGAAGAATAAAGTTATTTTTCAATTTGCATTGAAATAAAAACTTTATTTTCTCTATTATAAGGATAAAATTAAATTTAACAAAAACTACTATTGATGTAATTTTTTATATTAATAATAATTTTAGTTTTTCGTATATTTATGTTTTAAAGTTTTCTATTAAAACTTTAAATTAAGCAAAAATTCTTAATAATACTTTGGAAAATAAAATATGAAAGTTATTTGTAATTTTCATATCATTCTATTGAATATTCTTGTTTTTACAAATTTAGTATTTTCAAATAAATCTATAATTGTAATTAAATTTTCGTGTCATCAGGAACATGAAATATTATAAAAGGTGCTCTAAGTTTTTTTTTTCTTCACGCCTGAGTCCTCCGATGACTGCATGACTTTGGACCTTAGAGAGACTAAAAAAAGTTTAATTAAAGAAATAGTTTAGAAAAATTACCGGAGATTATTTTTCTAAAATTTTATGATGGGTTTTATCAAAAATTAAAATATATATCATTATCTGTCCGTCAGACATCTTTTATAAGAGTTTTTATACTAACAACTAAAATATGAGTATCTTAAATCGAAATTCTGAAAACGGGCCCCATACTTTATTTATACATATGGCTTTCTAAAACTGCAACAATTTCCCCGCATAACTAACAAATAAATTAACTTTACATATTTTGTAACATTAAAAAAAATATTTTGTTTGCTGAAGTTCCTCTTGCCTGTAGTAAGTATTACATTTACTACAGAATTTTGAATCAACGTACTGAAAGAATAGTAGGTACTTAGGTCAAGCTGTCAAACTTTAGTGTATCTATTGGACTTATTAAAAAAAAATCATTCTTTTTTTAAATATTAGAAATAAAACAAAAAAAAAAAAGAAATATGTTTTTTTTTTTAAATTAATAATTACACATTATGCCACACAAGGAATATAAAAAAAAAATAAGGAATTTCATTATTCATTTTTAACACTTGATTTCATAAAAATCATTCAATCAATGTTATACAAAAAAAATAATAACTTGCATTGCAAGCACCAGCACTTGCAGCAAATGCTTGAAAATATAAAGTTTTTCAACAAAAAAAAATAAAGTTATTTTATTTTTGAAAATTACTATTTGAATCAATTAATATTAATTCAATTTTTTTTTTTTTTGCAATTAAAGAAAAATTATTATTCCCTTGTTTTTATTGAACAAATTTCACTGCAACATATTTTTGCAACTTTCGAGCAAAGAAAAAAGATCAAAAAATCTAAAATCATTCTGTCAGCAAAAAAGAAATCAATTTTTTCTTTAACTAAGTTGTAAATTAACTTTAAGTTGAACATAATTCCTACATAAAAAAAATAAAAGAAATTAAATTACCATTAAAAAAACTTAAAATTTTATTCGCGGATAAATGAATTTCATGGTTTACCACCTACTCACAAGCGAAAGCTATAATTTCAATGAATGTGGCTTTGTACAAAATAACTATAACTAATTAGGTGCCTATACCTACATAATAAAGGCTTAAGTTGTCATCTAATTCCATTTATATCTTTTCTTTCAACGTACCTAATCAAATTTACCTATGTCAGTAACTTTTTCTAACCATTTTATTATAAGTTGAAACTAAAGTTATTTATTTTTCTGTTTTAATTTTAATCTTTCTCTCAGTGGGAATGTCATACACTCAGATGTTGAATAAATTACATACATAAATTTTCATTATTTTTATTTATTAAATAATGAATTTCTAAATTTTATTCATAACTAACTAGTTTAAAAGAATATTATTCTCTATAACAATAATACTATAACGCGATTTTAAATAAAGAAATTAAAAATTATAATTGAGATTATAATTGAGATTAAGTTATATAATATACTAGAGTAGAAATAATTTTTATTTGGTTTTAATGAATCAAATGTGGATAATTTTTGCAGTCAAATTTACAAAATGTTTTCGATAATTTTCATACCTTGATTTAGATGATACATTTAGATAGATCATGTTAGACGAATTTTTCAAGTATAATTTTATTGATGATCGAGTTTTTTTTTTTGTAGAAAATATTAATAAAAACTGGAAACTTTCAAATCTTACTGTCATTCGTTTAATATTATTTGATATTCAATTGACTTAAATAGAATTGAAATATAGGTTAAAATAATTCCCGAGAACCCCAATGTATAATTCGAAGACGATGATTAAACGTCTTTGTAGGAGCTATCGGACTTAAAAGTAGAAATAGAAGGCTAAATATTAAAAACAAATATTTTTTTTAGTATGGTTGCTTCATATTTTTCTCCATACTTTAAAAATTATTCAAAGCATATTTAAATAAATTTAAAAATAAGAAAAATATGAGTTTGCCAATTTAAACTTTTGTTTCTGACCTACATTTATTTCCAAGATAAGATGTATATTTTTTATAGGTCCAATTTTAGTCCTTAAAATAAAATACAAAGAAGACCTTTAAAAACTTTACTGTTCATGTGTAAAGTCTATAATGTTGTTCTATTACATATTTTGATATTATTATCTGTAAACTGTAATACGTGATGAAATAACATATATTTCTTTAGGTACCGATTACGACTCTGTTTCTGAACTAAATTGGATACTTTTTTTTAGACCTTTACCATTAGTTTTATTTATTTTTATAGCCTAAGGATTTTGGATTTAGAAACTATGGAAAATTTTGCGTCGAATGGAAGCATTAATTTTTAATTTAAAAAGAAATGGTCACTTAAGAATTGAGATCCCCCACTAAATTTTAACTTGTATTTTTTTAAATCCTTGGCGTTTCACCAATAACGTACAAGTTCACTCAATGTGAAATACATACCAGCACGCCTGAATACATTCCATTTAATTTTTTAGCCTAAAAGTATGCACATAATTTTTAAGTTTATTTTCAAAAAAAATCAAGTATAAAAAATTTTTTCATTTTTCGCCTCAATATATGCAATTTAAATTTTATCTAAGCGCTTTAATATTTAATGGATTTGCAGCTTGTGGTTGTTCTTTCAATTACGACTTGATCGCTTGCATCTTTATTGAAGTTTTTTTTTTTATAGAGAAAAAAATTTCTTATGTTTTTGCGCAACTCAGTTCAATTGTCATTAAAAAGTGTCATTAAATTTTATTTACAAAAAAAAAAAAAATTCGCTTGGCTTTTTCCAAAAGTTTTCTTTTCAATTATTATTTAAGAAAAATAAAAATTAAATAATTTTAATTAAAATACAATTAAAAAATCTACAAAAAAATAATAAATTTAATTTTAAAAATATTATAAAAAATAAATTAAAAAAAAATCATTGAAATTTTTGGTAAATTTCATATTTTTTTTCTTAAGAAAGAACATTATCATTAAATTTTATTAGAAAAATGGGGAACAAGAAAATAATAAATTATTAAAAAAAAAAAAAAAATTGAAGATAATTGCATTTCAAAACCACAAATCCAGTGCCCAAAAAAGACCAATAAACCTATCATTACAGATTTTTATTTTTTTTTTAATTAGGTGGCCAATTAATTTTCTTGTTTTCATTCTACCTTACTTTCCTTCCATCAAAAATTAGATTACACTTTAATTGGCATATAATTATAGGTAGGCCTATCTAATCTACATAGTAGGTAGGTACCAACCTTCCTTTATGTAAAATTCTGGAATTTAAAAATTTTTCTAAAAATTTTAATTTTTTTATTCTAGAAATATTCAACTACCTAAATTACTTATCTTCTAGTTTTTAATCGAATTGGCATAAATAATAAGGCTCTTAACAGATCTCAATTTGATGAGTCTCCCTTTTGACATTTCTTTTTTTTTTTGAGCAGTTGAGTTTGACGTGGCTTTGTAAATATATGTAGGTACCTAATTCTACTTCTAACTTTTTTCCTGATCATAATATCTTAATTTTGACATTATGTCAAATTTTCGAAAAAAAACAAAGATCTTATGATTTCATAATAATTCCAAAGAGGAAATCACCTTGATAAACGTTTTCAGAGAATTTAAGGACAGGATATAGTTTATTCTTAAAATGATAAGAAAAAAGATAGAAAATTTTCAAAAGTTGTCAAAAAAAATTCCTTTTTTGATATAATTATAGCAGTGAGAATTTTATTACAATATTATTTGTGATCTTTGTAAAATTTATGGTGGGATGAAAATTATTAACGTCTAGAAGATCTTCATTGAAACATAACTTCAATCTTATTTTAGAAATTAAAACCGAAAACAAGTATCAACTTAAAAATGAATCATTTATCTTTTATTTATTGTTAGGATTATCTTGCTAATGTATGTGGTCTAAGTTCTATGTGAATTGAGTTCTAATTGGTTTGATTTCTTTATTATATTGTTAATAGGTATTAATTTGTTATTTTGTAAAAATTTGAATTAATATTTACGAAGAAATTGGATATTTTCCCTAGAGTGAACCAGACTGCTTGTAGGAATGCTCTACCTCCCTTGTAAATGAACTGAAAGCCTAAAGCGGCTTCTAAAAATTAAATTGTGCCAATGCCAAACATTCTCTTGCGGTTTAAGTACATATATAGATATTTACATATTTCTCGTCAATTTTACTAATTTAAGTACGTTTGAGACCTCCGAGGAAAGCGAAACAAAAAGTGTGTTCAGTAAAATATATATTGAGTAAAATTTATAATTTTGGTACTTTACATGGTCCTTCTGACATTAAAAAAAATTAAATTTCAATCCAAATTATGAAAGGCTCTGACATTATAACGGGTATCGTTCAAATACTCTCCAAATTCCGAAATTCCAATTCGTGATATTTAAAAAAAAATGTACTCATGCTTATTTTTATTCTAGCTAGACTATTCACATCAAGTTATAATTTATTGTTAAACAAAACAATGGAGCAATTTAATAGTCATGCGTTTCAATGGCAAAATATTCCAGGACAAAATTTTTTTCCAGCACCAATGGCATTTGTTAAGACTGAATTAAAACCAGCAGAGGGTGGAGGCAATATAGAACAACGTACGATATATCATGCAAATAGTTCAGCTTCAACAACTACCTGTTTAACAATAGCAGAAAATCATTCGATCCCAAAAACTGCTACAGCAATTTTTACAACACCAATGGCATTTGTTAAAGCCGAATATAGAGCAACTAATACCGATGGTGGCATAGAACAGCGAATATATCATCAAACTGTCCCTCTTGAATCTGTTGGAAATTTTACATGTTCCGTATGTGATAAGACATTTAATTTAAAGCATAATTTAGAAATTCATGAAAGAACTCACTCGGGGGAGAAGCCTTATAAATGTGAAATTTGTATGAAAATTTTTAGTCAAAGAGCTAACTTGATTAAGCATCAGCAAATTCACATTGAAGATAAACCTTATAAATGTTTAACATGCTTTAAGAGCTTCAACCAGAAACAGCATCTTAAAATGCACGAAAGAATACATACAGGTAAATATAAAAAAATTAAAGTATAATCAAAATTATAATAAAATTGTAATCAAATTTATATTACTTTTAAAAACCTTCATTAATTTCATATTTGTAATCAGGCAGGACTTGGCCCTTAATTATAGTTTAAGAATAATTTCATTTAAAGTATCATTTGCTCATTAAATATACATGAGAAAAAAAAATTATTTACAAAGATTAGGCAGTTTTAATTGATATTTATTTATTTATTTATTTAAATAATAAATACACAAAAATATAAAAAAAAATGTTTTGATAAATATATACAAAAAATGACAATATAAACTTGTTACAAAAAAAAAAAGAAAATAAGAAAAAGACGAACTTTTAATATCTCCAAAATTGTTTTATTCAAACAACTAAAGATTTTCTTGTCTATATGAAAAGAATTGTATGATACTTGCTTAAAACTTAAATGTTTTTTCATTTGTACATAAACTATTTCTATTAAATGAATCGAAATAAATAAATAAGTATTTATATTATAATTAGGAAAACATTTAAAGTGCATCGAAAAATTTTCAATGACTCCAATTCAGTAATTCTTGTTTTATAGGATATATAAATGCAAGTAAAATTTTTTATACATGATGTACCATAGTATAACAAAACATAATTTCAAATTTGTAACATCTATGTTCAAAACAGAGGAATTACCACTCACCTTATTGTGTTTTTATTTTATAATCTAATTACGATCATGTATCTTAAGCTACCAATTATAATTAAATCTCACTCGGAACATTCTACCTTCCATTAAAATTTTTACTGCCACATGAACCAAATTAGCCTTATTTTATTACATTAATACAAATTAATTTACGATTAAAAAATTTTGGCGATATAATGTAATTTTAAATTATATCTTTCAGGTGAAAAACCATATAAATGTGAAGTTTGCGACAAAAGTTTTGGGCAACCAAGTAATAAAATTTTTATATTCTTAATTTTCTCTTTTTAATATTGCTTGTTTTTAGGCAATTTAGCAAAACATAAGCAAATTCATTCTGCTGAAAAACCTTACAAATGCATATATTGTGACAAAAAATTCTCCCAAAAGCAGCACCTAGAAATGCACGAAAGAACTCACACAGGTAAAATATTTTTTAATCTTAAATTTTTTAAATTTGTAATTTTCGTATAATTTCTAGGAGAGAAACCATATAAATGCGATATTTGCGGGAAAGATTTTTGTCAACTTAGTAATTTAGCTAAGCATAAACTTATTCATTGTGATGAAAAGCCATTTAAATGTGAATTATGTCAAAAACAGTTTGCACAGAAGCAGCATCTTAAGATGCATCAGCATACACATACAGGTTATTATTAAATTTTTTCTTATCGATATTTTAAATTTATTTTGAACTTGAAACACCTATTATTATGTTTTCTTTGAAATATGCAACCTCAATTTGCAAACTATGAAAATTTAAAAGAACAGATAAAGTACTCTTTTCATAGATGCTATCATAGAAGCCCAAGAATTCTTTGCAAAAATTCTATCAATATTTTACTTGTGATGAAATATTTGCTAACAATAAAATTCCACACGAAAGATTTGCTTTTATATATTTGCCCTGTTATTAATTCTCAAGTTCTTATCGTTTATATGAATTTTAAAATATTATGTTTGCTTGTTACTTAATATAACAAATGCTAAAACGTTAAGAACCAATCACCAACAGAATTTCTTTGAAAAATCAAAGTTTAAAATGTTATAATTTAAAAAGTCTTAGAAGCTTAATGTGTGGAGGACGATCGAACGCAAAATTCTTACGAAAATACTACTCTTTCAATTCATTAAATTTCATAAAATAATTTGGAAATAGGCTTTTCGTAAGATTATTGCATTTTATGGCAATTCATAATAACTCCCCAGTTCTATTATTATAAAAAGAAAATATATTAATACTTTTTAATAATGCATTTTTTTAGGTGAAAAACCTTACAAATGTGATGTTTGCGACAAATATTTCGGGCAACCAAGTAAATATAAAGTTTCTTATCACTCTCTTATTAAACAATATTTTTTATTTTTCAGGTAACTTGATGAAACACAAAATTATTCATGGTACAGATAAACTTTTCAAATGTCAGCATCCACAATGTGACAAGTCTTTTAATCAAATGGAATACTTAAAAATACATGAAGAAACACATTATTTGGTTAACAACCAATAAAATTGAAAGAAATTATATTTAAAATAACATAAAAATGTTCAAATTATTTAAATTTGATATGAAACAAAATTAATTTATAATAGTTGAAATTTTTTGGTTAAAACAAAATGGAATATTATGAGCGTTTATCACATCATAACCTACTTGTGTGACTATTATTAAAGATAAAACATAAAATTCTTAATTTTTATCATCATTAGTGTTTTATTTCAAATTTAGTTCGCCTAGTGTTAATGTTTACTTTCAAATATTCATAAATTCATTTATAATAAAATAATTTTAAAATCAAAATTGTAAACAATTTAATATAATCATAATTTAAGTATAAAAAGTTGTGAAAGTTTTTAGTGGAGATTAATAAAATTCAAACTTTAAAACAATTTTGCTTTTTTCGCCGTAATTTTATGATTTAAAGAAAGACTTAAAACATTTACTTATGGAAGAAATAATTTTTATTAAATATTAACAATTTACAGGAAACAAAAAGCAATACGTTGTAGTTCAAATCATCAATCAATTTGTTTTCCAATAATATTTCCTCTTCAAGTTGTACACAACTAAATTCTTTAAAATTTGAATTTGAACATGATGTCTTCAACTGTTTCTATTTATAACACCAATGTAGTCAAATAAAAACATTTTTTTAATGGTAATGAAAATTTTATTTAAGTTTAATACCGAAAAAAGCAATACATGTTAATTTTTATCTAAGAATGATATCCAAAAATATTTTATAAAAATAATTTTTCTTATCTCTTTGGTAATTTATTGAATCACAATATATTGGCATGAATCTATAAATTTTTTAACATTATTCTTACAATTAACAATTAAACATCAATAATAATAACATTGAAAAGTAAAAAGAACTAAAAGTAGGTACAGTAAATTTCACTAGAATATCCAAAAAGAAATTTCTTTTTGAACATTAAATTAAGCTAAGAGGTGTAAAAAATTCAAATATTTTGCTAAATTATTTTCAATCAAAATGCTCTATAATTGGAATACCGTCGCCTTCTAACTAACAATGAAATCATATAAATAATTAAAATTGTTGCTAAAATACATGACGATATTACTAATAAAATTGCCATAGCATATTGGGTGTTTGGAGCTTCTACATAGCTTAAATTAAATGTTGATAATTTACATTCATCGTTCCAATCATTTGGTAACACATTTTTATATAATTTTTTTATGTCACTTAATGGACACTGAATTCCACATTGAGGTATTTTTAAAGGTTCAGGTTCTTCAATTGTTGTATTTCTGTAAAAAATCGATATTAATGGTAAGTTTTTATACATTCTAAGTTCTAATAAAACAATTGCAGTGTACGGTGGAAAATGCATATCAAATAATTTTAGAGAATTTAATAAATTTGCTACTGTCGTGTCATGTGCGCTATAAATCCATAATTTTCTATCAGGTTTTAACTTTCCCTTCGCTTTAATTGTAAATCGATCTAAAATTTCGGTAAGCAATAGGCCAACTTTTAAACGTGCCATCTGGGTAGTGTACGTGTCGATTACAAATGAAAAATCTACAATGAATTTTGCATCTGGATTTTCATAAAGCTTTTCTGCCCAATCTGGTAATGTTTTGTTATAAATTTTTTCTATTAATAGCGTATTATAGAAATATTCAAAATTTTCGAAAGAATCAATTTTTTTTCCTGACTTTTTTGTAACATATTCAAAAAGTGGATTAAATTTTTGAAATAAATTTTGGAATTCTTCTGTCTGCATCAATTGGTTCTTTGCATAATCAAATGCCGGGCATGACATTTTAGCTTGCAAAACATTATCAAATTTTTCTGGTATTGTATGAACAGGTATCGGTTGCCAATCTAAATTCGCATTCCAAATATCCGATTGTTTAGGTGGATATAATCCGGCTAAATTTGCTTCTGCCGACATTAATGTTCGATCAACATCAGTGGAATGAACATAAATTTCGGTATTTGAATAAGTTTCATTCAAAATTTTACGATAACGACGCCGAATCCATTGACCTAATTCTAATTGTTGCATTTTTCCTAAATTAGTCAATTGACCCCAACCAGTAGGCCAGTATTTTAAATCATTCCAAGGATCATTTGGATATGAAGAAAGGGGTGTTCTATCTCCATGACGAAAAAGAATTTGACTAAATATTAATTCTCCTTTTAGTTGTTGACACATGATGTTATTTATCCAAAATATGATAATGATAAAATTAAAAAATTGGAACGACTGCATTTTCAAATTTAATAATTATTTAATTTAAAAAAAAATACTATTATTGGCATTTTTTCACAGAACCCCAATGTTAGAAAGCTAAAAAGATAATAAAGTGGTTTATATTAGTTTAGTGATAATATTATGTAAATGTGACGTACTAAATGAAAATCGGAGTTTGGAATATTTCATAGAGACCGAAACAATTTATTTCGAACAAAGAAATATTTTATTAAAATAAAAAGGAAAGTTTGGGGTTTTGATAAATAGAAAACTAAACATAATTAAATAAACCATTCCAAACGATCAATCTAAAATTTTTATCCGAATCTAGTTTTTTGATTAGTAATATCGTCGTTTGAGACTATTGAATAGATAATGTTACCTTTTGAGAAATACCTGTACACCTATAGATTACCTGAGTTTGCGACACGATTTGGAAAATGTAAATATAGGGGAGTTTCTGGATAGATAAGTGTGTACAATATATATAGATAAGTGTGTACTTATATATTTTGTTGGTTTTTGGTACATTATCTAGGTACCTACCTACCTAACTACATCATCACTTAATTTGTGAACAGACTTTCTTTAGTGAAAAGTTTTTTTTAAACAAAATTTTATGACAAAGCGGCCTTCAATTTGAAAAGCCAAACTAAATATAAAAACAGGTTTTTTGTATGCTTAATCAAATATTTTTCGCTCGCAATGCAACCCCAAACGCAACACACCTAAATTTAGATACACCTATTTTTGAATAATTATTTCTTTCCAAAATTATTAGACAAAAAAAAAACAATTTAATTTAAGTGTCTTTGTTTCTCATCATTATTATTAGAATAGAAACAAATAAAAAAAAAAAAAAACAAAAATGCAAATCTTTCACTTTTTTTTTGTTTTTTTGTAACCAAAAAAAAAATGTTATTTTTACCTAATTTTATTTTTTAATTTCTAACATATTGAATTTCAATTTTACGCGACAGGTTTTTTTTAGAAAAATTTCTTTAAAAAAAATTAAAAAAAAATTGCAGTTTGGCTTGGCGGGATTTTTTTTGCTGTTGTATTTATGAATTTTTTATCATAAAAATAACCAATTAAGCCAAACAAAAAATGTTAAATTCAAATTGTAATCAAACTATAATTTATTCAAGTAATAAGTAAATAAGTGATAGTCTGTGAATGACACTGAAAGAAAATAATTAAAATTGAAAAAACTTTATTTTGTTTCGTTGGTTCGGTTGCCGTTGTACGAAATTTCTTATCTGTTTTGCTTCTCTGCTGACTGCTGACTGATATTTGATAACAACACTGCAACTACACTATTTTAAAATAGAAATAATACAAGGCGACACAACACAATGCACTGCAAATTACATAGCTCATTGAATTAAGCCATTGAAAGAAAACAAAACCTACTTAGCTAAATTTATAATTTTTTATTTGGATACACATTTAACTATATATTTCTAGCTTTGTTCGTTAAACAGTGTCCAGGGAACTCAAAATTTAGGGCGCTAATTGTAATTTATGCCTTGTTCACACTTCGCTAATTTAACATGTTCGAAAGGAGTTAAACATCTTAGGAAAATCGACCGTTCAGACGATGTTTTTCGTATGTTAACATGTTTAGCTCTGTCAGATAAAATATTTCAAATAACACCGGAGGGCGCCGTGACATTTGTCCGCGGGACATTTGTCCGCGATGAAATTTGTATGGAAAACTTCGCGGACAAATGTCATTTTGCAAAATGTCATTTGTCCGCGATTGTAAAATGACATTTGTCCGCCGCGGACAAATGTCCCAAAATTAGCGGACAAATGACATTTTGCAAAATGGCATTTGTCCGCGATTGAATTTTCTAACTTTAGCGGACAAATGTCATTTTGCAAAATGTCATTTGTCCGCGATTGATTTTTCGAATTTTTAGCGGACAAATGTCATTTTGCAAAATGTCATTTGTCCGCGATTGAAATTTTTAATTTTTAGCGGACAAATGTCATTTTGCAAAATGTCATTTGTCCGCGATTGATTTTTCAGTTTTTTTAGCGGACAACGTGAACCACTCAGAATCGTCTGAAGCTTGGAAAAGGGAAGAGGGGTAGAGTCCCCCCAAATTGTTCATACATTTTGTATATGCAATTTTTTTTTTTTTTGCCCGATTTGCCCCTTAAAGAGAGGGTGGTGGGGGGCGGCGGACGGGCGGGTGGACCACCAGTCCACCCGCCCGCCGCCCCCCACCACCCTCTCTTGTTGTGCCGATTCTGTTTGGTTCACGTCATCTGCACTTTAGCCTCAAATTTTTAGCGGACATATGTCATTTTCCAAAATGTCATTTGTCCGCGATTGCTTTTTTTAATTTTTAGCGGACAAATGTCATTTTGAATCGCGGACAAATGTCATTTTTATGTCCGCGATACAAAAACAAATCGCGGACAAATGTCCCGCGGACAAATGTCCAACCCCCCACCGGAGATAAGCTCAAAGGAACTGACGCGCCCAAAAAAGTTAAAATATATGGTTGTGTCAAGGTTCAGCGAATTTATTTACACTGGGCAGTGCTGTCGTTCTACTGCTATGCATATTATCTACTGCCCTACTGCTTTTTGCTAAAATCTACTGCTTTTTCGTTCTTCCTCATTAATAATCATTTTTAAATATTTCTCTGAGTCTATTTTATATGTTATGATCTATGATAATGAAACTGTTTAATGTGTTAGATTTTTGAAAGATTTAATTTTAATGACCCTTTTTTAAAACAAATTGGAATTATAGATCCAAAGAATTTGGTACCTTCTTTAGTACATTTGATTAAAGCGTTACCGAATCGAATTGAAGTTGAAGATGTAGATGATGTTGAGGAATTAGATGAAATTAGTGGAGACAACTTATTAATTTGGAGTTTTCTTTTTTAAAAAACCAAAGAAAATGATTTGGTGAAATTTCGCGACGAAATTTTCTATTTAAAAAATGGATTAAATCAATCAATGTTTCCAAAATTAAAAAAAATATTTTATATATTTTTTATAATTAATAATTAAATTCATTTATAGTGCATCAAAAGCAATACTATTTAAGTGATGTAGTATTATTATATATTTGGAAAAGCACAAATTGTTTTTAGTGTAAGTTTTATTACCAATTTCGTAAGTTCTAGCCAGGGAGGTAAAATCATTTTTAGTTCCTTTAAAATTTGTTTTATCACATTTGTGATAATATGTAAATATTTAAAATAAAAGATGTTTTTTATTTATTGGTAGAGACAGACAGGCAAAGAAACAAGTCGAGCTCAAAGAGTAAAAACTTTTTTCAACCGCTTTATTAGTTGAAATCTACTGCTTTTTTTTCTAATCTACTGCTCTTTTTTTTTAATTTCTACTGCTTTATGGATATTTAAAACGACAGCACTGCACTGGGGTATTTCTTTGTGAATTTCGAACATTTATTGAATGTATTTATTTGTGTATAAAAGAAAAAATCGCAACGAATAAAGTGGGTAATAAATGCAAACTAAGTTTTACATCCTTAATATTCTTAGTCATAATTGATACAGGTCAGTTAGTTTTTGTTTCTTAATTCTGTTTTCAGACTTCCACAAATTTTTTTAAGTTTAAGGTTTTTTCTAAGCTAGGAGGAAGGTAAAAAAGGTAGGTAAAGTAAGTTATAAAATAATACGTAAATGATATAAGATAATAAAATGTGTGAATAATGAACATAAAATCAAATTTTATATTCAATTATTATTTCATATATTTAATTTTCTGTTATATTGTTAACATTACTCTTAACTTTATCACACATTTTATTTAGATACTTACAAAACAATTTCACATAAATATTTTCATAAAATACTAATTTTCTACAACCAAGTAGAGTTACATTCAGAAATCTGAAACTCTCCCTTTTCGTTCCCAGTCTCCATATCTTGTTGGTTCAAGGCCTATAACGAAAATTTTTTAATTTACATTTAAATTTGAAACTAACATTATATAAAGAATTCATTTATATTTTTCTAAGGTTCAATAAGAAGTTTTAACTAGGTATATACCTAGGTACCTACTACTAATAACTTAATAAAACTCATTTACATAGGTACCTAGGTATTTCAGTTTATCTATTTAAAAAACTTAACAAAAACCTTGTTTTGGAGTTTTTTCCGCACCATATTACCTAACATAGCAAATTTAGCAGAAATATAAAAAAAGGAGGTATATATATGGATATTACCGGCAGGTCCATTACGTTCTCCAGTATTAGGATTAACACCATCAGGCCAAGGTTTCAAAGGCTCTTTTTCTTCATAAGGATGCTTCCCAATTGGCTCATCTAATTTTCCTATCGGAGTTTTCTCTCGTAATTTTTTCTGAAACTCAACCATTCGTGGACTGTACTTCTTATTTTTGTCATCTCCCTTGGATGTGTCTGATTTTTCTAAATCATCATTCTTGACTACAGTATTCCCAGCAGATGATTTAGTTGCAAATCCTTCAACATAAGAAAATACAAGTACCTACGTATAGTAAAAAAGTTTTTTAAAAAATAATAAATTAAAAATTTTACCAAATCTAACTGGAGGAGCTGTAAATAATCGTATCCCAAATTTAGGTAATCTCAACATTTGTATATTTTTTATTTCCGAGCCAGAACTTTTTTTTTGCAATTACGAATTACGAAATTTCTTTAACTCTAATTTGGATTTATTCGATTCGGATTCTTAATTTTAATCTTTAGTTCTGATCTCTGATGGTAAGTAATATTATCAGAATAGGAAGACCAGTTGAACGATTAACAAAATGAAATCGTCAAATAATTAATAAACAAAGGCAAACCATCCCCAATCATACTATACAGACAGATCCAGAGGCACAGAAAGTAGAAAAAAATTACTGAAAATAAAACTTCACCACAATCAAACTAACGCAACATTTAAGCACTACGGCATCAATTTATTTGCATTTGAACGAGTGTAGTTTTAGGTAGCAGTCGCCTTTTTAATGCATTTGGAAAAATATTATTACTTAATATAAATAGGCTAATTTAATAAAAATGATTGTTTTTGTGATTTTTTTAAATTGATTTAATGTTTTCAAATATAAAGTTAAAAATATAATTTTTTAAAAAATTATGAAAAATGAGGATATCATATTGTAAATATTCTCAACTTTAATTGATCTTTTGCACTCAATTATGTAATTCCACAAAAGTAGTAAGTAAAAAAGTGGACTCAATTTATTCTATTAAGTTGACTTTTCACATTATATGTGCAGTCGACTGTTATTTCAATAAAAATTAGAATGAACATTTTTAGGGAGCCCTGATGCAACAAAATGCCGCCATTTTTTATAATTTTATTTTTCACCTCTGCAAAATTGCTTCAAACTCACCACAAGCCTAAAAAAAATTGTCAAATGGAGAAAAAAATATAATTTTTTTTTAATTATAAAATCTAAAAAAAAAAAAAAAATAATAGAAAAAAAAGAAAAAAAAGTCTTATTGCAAAATAATAAATAAATAAAGCAAAAATTAATGAGAAATATTAAAAAAATTGAAAGAAAAATTTTGAATAAATAGAGAAAATTTCCAACGTTTTTTTTTTTAGGAAAAGTAAAATTTGCAAATTTTTTGAAGGAATTTTTTTTAAGACGCTAACGAGATCAAGAAAAAAAAAATGCAGTCTACAGAGAAAAAATGGATTTTACAAAATCAGGTAAATAAATAAATAAAAAAAAAAAAAATCTATCTTTTTAAAAACTAAATAAAAAAAAAATAATAACTTAGCAAATTTTTAATTAGGTAAATCTAATTTATTTTATTTAAAGAAAAAAAAAATGTTTTTTTTTTCTGGCACACGGAAATGAGTAGAAAGAGGAGGGCCAGCTTGTTCTTTTAAAAATATAAAAAAAAATTTTTTGCTTTGAGATTGATAGAAAAAAAAAAATGATTTGTTTATTTTTCAATTTTAACAAAAATATTTGATTAGGTAAATTTTGGTGATGGACCCACCTTGGAAGTAATTATTTTATTTTTTGATTCAATTTTCTTTTCGTTGCCTGGCGGCTAACTCTCCTTTGAGTGGGTTGTTTAAAAGGCGTCACTTAAGAATTAATTCAATATTAAATAAATAATTTTTATTTACCTCTAGTTATAACTAGATAGGTTACCTACATAGATTTTTTTTTTTTTTTTTTAATTTTTTTTTACATAAAATTCTGCAAAATAATTTTTATTTTTATTTTTTCGAAGCTTTAAAAGTATAAAACGCGGGATTAAATGTCAATTAATTTTCATCAATTTTATATTTATAACATAAACATATTTTTTTGATGTAAGTATAGTATAGTATTGTGTTATAGTGTAGGTAGGTACCTAGCAAGCATTATTGATAAGAGTTGAATTTTTAGTTGAGTAAGCATATAATAAAGCTTGGATACATCGTATAAGAATCTTCAGGGTACATATACAAGGTTCTAGTTTTAGATACCTATATCTACCTACTTTGAAAATAAGGGTTAGGTGGGTAATATTTAAGGTTATTTTTATTTTAGATCTTTTTTTTTTTTTTTTTTTCAAAATTATATTAATTAAAAACTGTCTGCCTTTAACAAATTAAATAATAATAATTCTTGGTATCTTTCTCTACACAATCATAACCAGCAGCGTCACACATTTTCTAAGTCATATGAAAGAGAAATTTACACAGTGCCGAATAATGACTTCAAACAAAAATTAATTTTCCAACCATGTTATTTACGGAGACATTTTATTCTGTGCAGGTACCTCCCTATCTAAGTAATTTTAAAGAAAAATAAGTGAAAGTTTTAATTTGTCGAATTTTTAAAGACTTAATTATTTCTATTTTACGAACAAATAAAAATGTAAGTTAAAATAATGAGGGAACATTTTTTTTTATTATTATTTACTTAATACTTAATATTTTTAAAAGATCTGAATTCCGTTAATATTAGTGATGAAAACTTAAAGGCGGTAAAGGTCATATCTTCATATTTTATTTAATAAATTATCAAATTATTTATTATGTTGTACCTACATCAATTCCTTGGGAAATGAATTACAGGATAGATAGTATACCTACCGTAGTTTAGGTACTTAAAATCTATTTCTTCTGCAAAATTGTATCCTAAAAATATAAATTCATAATTTAATAATTAGATATTTTATAACAAACAGTAAGGTGAAAATAATAAAACCTTTTTCGAACTTATTTTATGAATTAAAATTAGTAGTAGGTAGTATATACCAAAATTTTTTTTTATTTCGCCTCTAAAATGGTTCTTAATTTGCTCGCAATAAACACTTCAATAAATTTTCAAATACAAAAACTTATAGGTACATCAATAGCGAAGATAAGAAACTATTTATGTACTTAATCAATTAAGGTACTTAATCGTTATTTTTTTTTTAAATTGTTTTAAGATGTTAAGATAATATTCAACTTTTCATTTGCATTTAAATTTGAGCAAATTTTAAGACATTTATACAATGATCAATAGATCTTTCGAATGATTTAGGTGAAGGATAATTAAGTCAAAATAAATGTTTTTCAATTCTTTTTTTAAATACAAAATTTTGCAAATACCTACCTACCTAGAATGAATGATCGAAAAATATTTTTTTAAAATCAAGTTATTTTTTGTTTTTTATATAATTTTGTGGCAAAAACTGATGGTCATTGACAACGTTTTGGTATTTAACCTTGCGTTTTTAGACCATACTTTTGGAAATTAAAATGAAGAGTTTTTTTTATTGTGTTTGTGAAAAATTATGACACAAAACAAATCTTAATTTTAATCTTCGAAAACATTAAGTATAATTGAGGAAGAACCTGGAATTAATACAGGATGTTTTCGAAGATTAAAATTATAGTTTTTTGGTTGTGTAAATGTAACATTTTTGATATATAATCAAAAAAAAAATCTTTAGCTTAATTTTCGAAAGCATCCAGTATTAAAAGTCAAGCAACCTAGTAAGTGTTTATACTAGATGTTTTCGAATATTATGAAGATTTTTTTTTAGATTGCGTATGTGAAAAATTGTTTAAAAAAAAAATTTACACAATTTTTCATATACTTTCATAGAACAAAAAAAAATCTAATAATTTTAATCTTCGAGAACAATCAGTGTATTATTCTGTCGTTTATAATGAATGTTTTCGAAAATCAAAATGTTTTAACAAGTTTTAACAATCTTAACATGTTCATTTAATCCGCCTCACAAATAGTTAGAAAAACGTACAAAGTGCCTATAAAAAATAAATTAAACATTATTTAAAACTAAAAATAAAATAATTTTTCTAATTTCTTTTCTTTTTTTTTTTTCTTTCATTTTCCAATCTTAGACAATTCTTCAACAAATTTAAATTTCAAAAATAAACAATCAGTGTAAACAAGTCTTCATAACAAAAGATTAAAAAAAAGAACATTAAAAATTGTTTTTTTTTTCATATAAAAAAATCAAAAATAAAAAGTAACCACACTGAGCTCAACACTTCTTCATATTATACAGAGAAAATAAAATATTGTAAGTTTTTATTAAATAATAAAAAAAAAAAATTAGAGATAAATAAAAGCTAAGAATTAAATTAGAAAATCAAATAAAAAATTTGTTGTTCGGATCAGATAATGTACAGTTGTGCAAGATGTGATGAACCATTCGATAGTAAAACAAATTTATTGGTACATGAAATGATGCATGGTTATGACAAACCATATAAATGTACAATTTGTGATCAGTCATTTTCACGAAAATATATTTTAGATACACATTTAAAAAATCATCCGGACGTTCGAAGTTCAACCAAATTGAATAATAATAATAATAATACCAATAATAATAATAATAATATCAATAGCAACAGCGGTACGAATAATATTGAAAGAGCTGAACAACAACAACAACAACAAATCGTAGTTAAAGGTACAACCGCAACACCAGCAACAGTAACAACAACTATTGTAACAATGGAGGCACATGCATCCTCAAAATCGAAGCGTACTCATCATAATGGTCGTAGTGATCAACGTAGCAGCAGTAGTAGTAGTACTAGCAGCGGTGGTCATACAATTCAAGTTATACCACATAGCACAAATCAAATAATGGCACACACCAATAATCATCCACAATCTCAAGCAATAAATTTCAATATACCAGCTAATCCTAATTTTAGTATCAGTCAAGATCAAAAATCATATCAATTTAATTCATTTGTACAACCTTCAAATATATTAACTATACCCTATCAGAATTTAAATTTACCAACAACAAAAAGTAGCAGCGGTAGTGCTAGCGAGCAGTCAACTCAACAAGCACATCCACAACAACAACAAATTTTACTACAATTTCCGTCA
Organism: Hybos culiciformis; assembly: GCA_964007475.1. Lineage (NCBI taxonomy): Eukaryota > Metazoa > Arthropoda > Insecta > Diptera > Hybotidae > Hybos > Hybos culiciformis. Next base: position 47,653,971 of record OZ023274.1, on the reverse strand, counting down.
TCCAGTGGCACAGATTTAACAAAATTACAATCTTCCCCATATGTTGTTAATTTACCTTATATAACAAATGAAAATTTATTTACCATACAAGAGATGCTAAAAGTTGAAGAAGAAAAATTACAACAACAACACCATCAGCCTCCTACACCACAACAATTATTTAATCCAGCTTCCCAACATCAGCAACATCAGCAAATTATTATATCACATCCACCATTGCAAGGTGTCGCCCAATCTTATATAAAAAGTGAAATAAATAATAGTGTTGGTGGAACTACGACGACAGCAACTGTTGCCGGCGAAAAGCCATTTAAATGCGGAATATGCGGGAAAACGTTTACACAAAAAAATTCATTGAAAAAACATGAAAAATTACATCAAGATCCACCAGAAAATTTACAAAAATCGGCACCAGGCACTAAAGCGGCTCACACAGGCCAAAAACCATATAAATGTTCAATGTGTCCAAAAGCATTTACACTGAAATGCAATCTGAAAACTCATGAGAATTTACATTTCGGTGAAAATCCATACAAATGTACGGTATGCTTAAAAACATTTACTACCAAGGGTATTTTAAAAACTCATGAACGAATTCATAGCGGCGAAAAACCTTTTCAGTGTAATATGTGCGAAAAAGGTTTTCGCACAAAAGCGACATTAATTGCCCATCAAAAAATTCATACTGGTGGTGCATCCTAGAAACTTTAATTGTAATAAAATTTATTAATTTAGAACAAAAAAACATAAAAAAAAAAAGAAAAATAATATTATTTTACTTAAAAGATATAATGTACCAGAGAAAAATATTGGAAGGAAAGAGATCCCAAGAGAAGTTTTTTTTTATGTAGTAATATTTTAGATCTTGCAATCAATTTCATTCAAAATATACCTTACCGTGAAATTAAATTAAATTTTGCATTTGCTTAAAATAATTTTCTTTTTTCGTTAGATTCGAATTGTCAAATTTTTTGTTACTAATATATACAAAAATAAAAAAATTTCTGTCTCAATTTTTGTTTATATCTTAACCCTAAAAAATGTTAAGCAAATTTTGCGGTAAATTTCTGCTAGAATATTGAAACTTAAATCAATCAACTTTTATATTCAACAAGTAAATTCTAGACATTATTGAGACATTTTTTAATTTAACTTATTTTATTTTTTTAAATTTCTAGCATTTCTCACAAAAAGCTCGTTCGAAACACCAAACTAAACAGAGATTAAATTCCAATTAAAACATCAAAAAATTTAATTGTAGTTTTTAAGAAAATATAAAAGGTATTATTAGGTATATAACAGATCCTCTCTCTGCATAATTGAGTTATTACTGTGAAGCATTTATAATAATTATTGTTTTTTTTTTTTTTGAAGAAAATTAAGTAGGTATATTTTTCTTTAACGCTAAGTAGTATATTTCTCTAGTTTCGCTTCAAATTTATTAAAAACAAAAAAATTTGCTACCTTCTTCCAATATTTACTCTCGTTCATTATAAATAATCTAAATAAAATTTTATTTGAAAATTGAAACTGTTGAAATTTTTTGCTTCTTCGAGAATGTGTATATGTATAAAGTTTTTTTTTTAAAAAAATTGTTTTTTTTTTGCTGCGCGCAAAGTACTAATTATGTAAAATTATATTTTTTAACAGGCATTATTTTTTTAAATACTTTTTATTGAATTCATTTAAGAATGAAAAATCTAAATAAAATTAATATTTTCTAAATTCTTTCATCAGATCAGAGAGTAGTAGAACAGACATTTGAATAAAAATTATTTCGAGTAAAGGTACAATCTTACATAAACCAAAATACTATTTGTTTCTCAAAAATATTACGCACGATTACTTTTTTTTTAATAAATTTAAGACTCGATTTAATCTAAGAATTTTATCTTCACGTTAAAAGACAGTTTCAATTTTAAATTATTAAAATTCTATTTGAAAATTAAAAACAAAATAAAATAGAAAAATAAAATATATTTTTTTTTTTTTCATTCTACGTGATGGAAGAAAAGTAAAAGTGTTTTCGCATATTTCTTATTTTAAAAATAATCTAAGATCTTAACGCAAATTGTTTTTGAACAAAAAATATATATATATATATATATTTAAATATGTGTATATAAATGTATATGTACTTATTTAAATATATATATATATATATATAAATATTTAGATTTAGTTTAAAATTTTATATAAATACTAATTGAAAAAGATTATTATTTAAAAAAAAACACATTGTATGTAAGGCATTAAAAAAAAAAAAGAGTCATATAGAATGAAAATAAAAATTAAAAAAAAAAAGAAGAAATTATCTATAAAGTTAAGTAAAGTTAGATTTAATTTTGTCCGCTGTTTTTATTCTTAGCTTTATTTAAAAAACATAAAATTTCATTCTCCTTTAAAATCAATAGCCTCCAAGCACTGAATTATTATAAACTCAATTAAAATGTGCGTTGAAATAAATTCATTAAAATTTTTTTGAAGAATTTTAATTAAAACTCATGATATTATTACAATTACTATTCTCGCTTATTCTAACAGTAAGATGTAACTTGTAATTTTAATGCACTGACCACAATCGATTCGAATCGGCCAGAATTTCTCGTCATTTCATTCTTTATTATTATTTTAATATAATCAAAAGGTTTGCCTTATTTTTTTTTAATTTAACGAGCTTTTCATATCCATATTAATAACATGATGATTATTTGCTTGAATAAAATTATAATAAGAATGGTATGTACCTAAAGGATACTTGTATGTTCTCAATTATATTTTGAAGGATTAAATTATTTTAAATTACCATTTGACCCAAACATAAGTAGAAAAATCATATTTTAAATAAAATAAAAAAAAAAACCAGCATTCATATTAAATTTATTGGTGATTTTCTTTTTTTTTTCATTTCCTTCTATATGACCAAGGATAATGAATTTTGAACATTTTGAAATTTGAAACTATGTACATGTGTGATATTATGTTTTATTTGTGCTGCTCTGTTTTCTAAATCTAAAATTTTTTAATATTTTATTTAAACAAATTTATATATTTTTAACTTTGTCGTACAATTAATTGAAAGCATCTCATTGAGTTACAGAGTGTGCAATTAAATTTTTTCAACTCAAAACATAATCAAAACAAAAGATCAGCTTATATTGCATTAAATAAACTAAAATTTGAGCACAATAAACAATTTTAATTTTCATTTTTTTTTTTTAATAATATGACAAATGATATTTTTTATTCAAAATTTAATCTCGAAACTAAAAAACTAAAATAATAAACAAATAAAATTTAATTTGACTTCAGATTAATGCAAGTCATCGTTGGTCAGCCCAACCTGCTGAAACATAATTTCTAATAAATTAAAAATCTTGATTTTTTTTAGTAGGGTGGCAAAATTAAAAAAAAAATGTTTTTATTGTTTACATAATATACATTATATACATAATATACATTATGTGGAAAAAAAAAAATAGTATCACACATAATTGGGTGCGCTCTAATTTCATATTGCGACAAATAATTAAATTAATTTTTTTTTTTTTCAATTTAAATACAAAACAACAATTAATAATTATTTACACAAAATTGTATAAAAACAAAAAAAAATTAAATATTAAAAATTTTTGATAAATTTTAATTTTACCAGGTTATTATTATTATTAATTATATAAATAAATAAAAAAAAAAAAAAAAAAAAAATTAGAAAAAAAAAAACTAATAAAATTAATAATTGTAATATTAGTAATTATTATTAATTATAATATAATTATTTAAATGCTAAGATAATAAAGTTTTTGATGGAAAAAGTGTATGAAATTATTTAAAAAAAAAAAAAAAAAACATAAATAATAATAAAAAAAAAAAAAAACAAAGCATAATTAAGAAATGAAAAACAAAAACAAACAAACGTTTATGTAATTTAAACAAATAAAAAAACTAAATAAATTCTGCAATGCCATAAAAACCAGGAAAAAAAAACAAACAAAATTAAAAAAAGAAGAAAATGATTTTTAATGAAAATGCAGCCCCCTTTGTATTAAAAAAAAAAAAATATATAAAAATTAAAAATAAAAAAAAATTAAATAATTTATATAAATAAGATTATTATTTGTGGTTTAGTTTTTTTTTTAACGCTATTTTAGTATTTTTTTTTTTTTTTTTTTATTCAAAAAAAAAATATAGAGAAATATTTAAAAAAAAAAATGTTAAAAAAAAAAAAAAATTAAAATTAATAATAAATAAAATAAAAAAAAAAAAGAAATTTTGTTTCAAAAATTGTATAACAAGATTTTTATTCAAAAAAATTAATATTACAAAAGAAAAAAAAATTGAAAATAAAAGGAATACAAAATACATTTTTTTATTTAATTTTTTTCTTTTTTTTTTTTTCTCTTTCTCTTTTTTTTTTTTTTTTTTTATAATTTTTATTTTTTGTTCATTTTAGATATATTTTAGAATTGTACTAAAAAAAAAAAACTGATATTTTTGTAAAAATTAAATTTTACGTATAAAAATAAAGTTTTAATTTTAAGAATAAAAAAAAAAAAACTATACTTATTTGTTTTGGAAAAAAAAAATGATCGAGAAAGAGATGCTGATGGGAAAAAAATAACTACATAGGTTGCTATCATTTGAATTTGACAATTTAGTAGTAACCAAAAGTTTTTTTCGAAATTGTTAAAATTTTAAAAATGACGTCCCCCCTAATCTCTTTATTTATTTATTTCAGATCAAACTAGATGACGACCCCGGAACAAAGATCTTTCAATAAAAATACAAATTATTTAAATTAAGAATACTAAATCAATTTACAAACAATAATTTTTCAGATCTTTTTTGAATGTGTTAGTAAAACGGAATAAAATATATTTACTCTTTCGAAATATTATTTTACCAATACATTTAAATAAAAATACAAAAAAAAAAGTTATATGAAATTGGTAATCTGTTCAGTATTTTTAATCAATGATAAAACCTTAATAACAATCATTTTTATAAACAGAGTACATATTTAAATAAACTTTTAAGATTTTCACAATGATTCACAAATTCTTACTGGAAAAATTAAAATTAAGCAAAAAGCAACTTAAATTATTTTTTCTTAAAAAAAAAAAAAAAAAAGATAGGGGTTCATATAAAATGAAAGGACGCACGTTTCAGCAAAGCAACAGATCTTAAATTTAGATGGACAGTCATATTATCATACTTAAATGAGACGCAAATGTGAAGAACGATAGCAAATTTTGTGCATCTTATTCAGACTTGAAAAATGTCATGCCATTTAATTTATTTCCAAAAATTATGAATGCAGGAAAATTATTTTCATAAGAATGTGTGAATTTATTTTGTTAGAATTATTTTAATTTTTCGTATTATAACATAAGAGTATATGAAAAGTATTTCAAAAATATAGAACTTCACCTCACACATAAATGAATCCTGGGGTTTTTCAGATATTTAACTTTCGAAGATACAACTCCAACACAACAAAATGCTTAACATATTTTTAAGGTTGCTTCAATACCATTCAGTCAAATACCAATATAACAATTTTCATCGAAATCCAAAACTCAGTTCGAATCCTTGGAAATAATCGAGTTCTAACAATTTTTCTAATATCCTCCTTTCTAATCTAATTTTATCTACCGAAAGAAAGGTGATAATATAAATTTTAAATTTTTATGGCCGTCACCGTGCTATCTCTGGTATAAAAATAAAATTGAACTGCATATAGATTTAAAATTTATGTAGATATATGCATTAATGTAATATAATATCATATATTATAAATATTATGTATAGATAACTATAGTACATTAATAATATCGAAGCTGAGCAAAATTTAATAATTTATTTTTTAATGGTTTATGGCAACATTGATTCGATTAAAAAATATTTTATTTAATTTTTCTTGAAGAAAATTTTGGTAAGTAGATACATGTATAGATGGAGAAATTTTTATATTTACAGTGTCGTTCAAAACATTATCAAATTTTTCATAAATTTTGTGATATGCATACATATGAAATATTAAAAGAATTTTGCATGGAATTGCATAAAATTAAATATTGAAAAATTGTTTCAAAGATCTGTAAACAAATCGTGCGTTAGTTTTTTTCATCATATTTTTATTTAGTAAAAGAACAAAATTTAAGAATAATAAGCTGCTAATATTTTGAGCGATACTGTATGCTGTATAGGATATGTATATCTTTTTCATCCAATTGTCATAAAAAGTAGATTTGTCACATTGTGCATGCAAATATAAATAAATTCTGTACGGAAATTTTTATTTAAAAATTTTATTTTTTGAAATGGATTACGTGGTAAGTACAGAACTATTTTTAAATAATATCGCTGAATTGAATTTTTGTATTAAATTATAATCGATTATTTCGAAATATCAGTCATTAATTGCACTTCGATTTATAAATTTATTCTTGGATAATAATTATGCAGAACCAAGATAGTTGGTAGTACCTTCAGTTGGTTTTCACACAGACCACTCTCAGAATAAATGGATCTTTAATATACCTCAAATGCAGGTAGTAGGATATTAGAACTGTGTAAATTATTGCAACTAAAAAATATACTGATCTGATATTAAATCAATTTAGTAAATTTAATTATAAACTTTTTTTAACCTGGAAATAATGGGCAGTACACCTAATTTATAGAATTTTTTTTATAGCAAAACAAATAAAATAATAATATTTGTACGTCACGAATTAAGGAAACGGTAAGATTTGTCTTTTTGTTTTGTTCGATGAAAAAAGGTGAATTTTTTGATTTTTATTTATCACGTATTTTTCGTGTTTTTTTTTTTTCAATTAGCCAATTCCAACAATATTACCAAACAAGAATTTCAATGCTGCTGATGATGGCCAAGCTCTCAGGGGTGCTATGAAAGGTTTCGGTACCGATGAGCAAACTATAATTGATATTTTAACTCAACGGTCGAATTCTCAGCGTCAAGAAATTAAAGAATATTTTTTACATGAATATGGTAGAGACTTAATTGAAGATCTGAAAAGTGAATTAGGTGGAAAATTTGAAAAACTTATTGTCGCCCTAATGTTACCTCCAAATGAGTTTTTATGTAAGCAATTAAATAAAGCTATGGTTGGAATTGGAACTGAGGAGGAGGCTTTAGTAGAAATTTTATGCACAAAATCCAATGAACAAATTCAAGAATTATTACCAGTTTATGAAAACATGTATGATCGTCCATTGGCAGAACACATTTGCTCTGAAACATCGGGTCATTTTCGAAGATTTTTAACTCTAATTGTTACAGGAGTACGAGATCAGGCTGGTAAATAACTTTTTTATTTAAAAAGAAAATAAAAATTTTAATTTCTTTTTTTCATTAAGGTACGACAAATGCTGAAAAAGCCAGAGAAGAAGCTGAGCAACTCTACAATGCTGGTGAAGCCAAACTTGGAACCGATGAAGAAATTTTTAATCGAATTTTAGCTCATGATAGTTTTGCACAATTGAGACTTGTTTTCGAAGAATATAAAAATGTATCAGGTCAAACTATTGAACAAGCTATAAAACACGAAATGAGCGGAGAAATGCATTTGGCTATGATGGCAATAAGTAAAATATTATTAAATTTCATTTCATAATAAGTTGTGTATGTTTTTTTGTTAGTTGAATGTGTTCAAAACCCTCCAGCTTTTTTTGCCAAATGTTTAAATCGTGCGATGAAAGGTGCAGGAACTGATGATACAACCTTAATTCGTATTGTAGTTAGCAGAGCTGAAATTGATTTGGGGAATATCAAAGAAGAGTTTGAAAGATTATATGATCGTACTTTGTACAGTGCTGTTAAGGTAAATAATGTTATTAATAGAAAATATATTAAATACTACTGTCTGCAAATATAAATTTTTTTTAACATCAAATATGCCAAATTTTTAACTTTTCAGTCTGAAACATCAGGCGATTATGAACATGCCTTATTGGGCTTACTTGGAGGAGTTTAGTTATGAAATATAAAAAAAAGGCTGTAAATAGGAAAATATTATGATCTATATGTTGATTTTCCGATAAATACCTTTTGTGTTGATTTGTTTAGTTAGTTTTTTTTAACTCGAAAACTTGTATTTATTCTAGTATTTTTTTTAATAATTCTGCGATTTTTTAACTAGATGTTCATTTCAAATATATAAATATGTCAATTAATTATTTAAGGTTCGAATAAAAAACTATTCATTTAAAAACAAACACCGTTTTATTTATATCTATTATAATTATCTAGTAGTTCACCAAATATATTTTATAAAGTCGAAGAATATTCAAGGAAAATTAAAAGTGACAAATTAATGATGTTTAAATAAAAATCTCTTTAATTTACACATAATATGTCCTGAATTAATACAATGCAAATCATAAAATTTTAATGAAAATAAATTCATAATAAATTTACGTTTTTTCTACTTTATTTCATACGTATAAGATAAGTTTTGAAAAGTTAAAAGCCTAATTATAAATTTAAACTCTAATTATAATGTGTACTTTACTAATTTTTAAGATTATACAATTTTATTTTTTTATCCTGTAATTTTATGTAAATATTGTTGATAATTCATTTGAATGTGTTCTTTTCTCATGATCAGTTAATGATCGTTTTGCGGTGAAGCTTTTAGAGCACAATTTGCAGCTAAACGGTTTATATCCTACATGTGTTATTTCATGTTTTTGAACATGACTCATTTGAGTAAATGTTCTTTCACAATATCGGCATTTATATGGCTTTTCACCTTAAATTATACAAAAAAAAATATTTTAATCGAATTTTAATTTTGCACAAATTAATCTCTAAATATGTTTCGAAAAGAAAAATGTAATATTATCGTCATTCATAAATGCCTTTATTTTTCGTTAGATTTTATTACTATAAACAAAACTGTAATTAGTTACTTACCAGTATGAATAATTTCGTGTTGGCGGACATGAGCTAGCTGAATAAAACATTTGCCACATACCGTACATTTGTAAGGTTTCACTCCGGTATGAATTCGTTCGTGCATCTAAAAATATTATTTTTTGTTTGAAAATATAAATTTTGTAATTTAAAGTAAAATTTAATTTTTTTAATAAAAAAAATTAATTTAATGTGCAAATGTAAAATGTAATGTGTAAATGTAAAAGAAAACGACGACGTCCTTCTATCCTATGACGTTTGAGGACTTAATTAGTTTGTCAAGTAAAGCCGTCAAATAACTTACCAATAACGAGCTTTTACTAGTAAATGACTTCGTACAAAATTTGCAACCGAAAGGACGTTCATTTGTATGTTGCCGCTCATGTGTCTACAATTAAAAAATATCTATTTAAAAAATAAATTTTATAAATTTAATACTTTATAATAGCTTGTAGGTACGTAAATTAAAAAAAAAGGAGTTATCAAGATTTTCAAACATTGAAATACTACATATTGTACTAGGACTTATCAAGATTTTCAAACATAGAAATACTACATATTGTACTTAACTTCAACTAATATGCAGCGCAAAACTCTGTTCTAAAATGGCCTTCAAACTGTTAAATAATCTACCAGAAAAGGTCGAAATGGAAAATAATTTAATGAGTTTCAAAAGAGTTGCATATTTTTCTAGAATCTAGAGAACTTTACTTAATAATAATAAAAAATTAATAATAAATGTAAATTTAAAAAAAAAATATAAATTAAAGTATCGTAATATTCGTTAATAAATAAATAAAAAAAAATCTCTATTATGTCTAAATAATGTTATGTTCAATATTCTGTCAATGATGACCTCATATATCTGTATATAATTACAAATAAGTACACCGATGAAAAGGAAAATAGTATCGCTTGATAAACTCTTCTATACAACCTATATAAATCACATATTTCACTGGTCCAGTGTGAATCAGAGAAATACTACCCACACTATCTTCCTGACGGATTTATCTCAAAAATTATACTTAACTTAATCTTCGAGCTCATTGATTACATTAAATTAAAATACCTACCTTTAAATTTCCTTTTGTAGCAAAAAATTTTCCACAAAAATCACATTTATGTAATTTTTTTTTCGATGAAGTTGATGTTGTTGTTGTTGTTTGTGGTAATGGTACTGGTGTTGGTACTGCTAATGGAGCAGAATGTGTAGGTGTATTCACTGTATAAATCTGTATACTTTTTAAATCTGGATTAACCATGTTTTGTGGAATAATAAAATTTGTGCCATTCACATATTCAACTTTAACTGCATTGGAGAAATTTATCGGCTGAAAAGTAACTGGAAACTGATTGAAATTATATTCAATTTTTCCTGGTTTAACATTAACTTGTTCTCCAGTTTTCATTGTGCTGAGTTTCAGCTGTTCAATTTTTCTTATTTAAATCTAAAAAATTAAAATAAATAAATATAAATTTATGTAAGTGGCCATACGTGTGAAGCTCACAAAGGATTTCTTAATTTATGGTCATCAGAAAATTGAAATGTTATACAGGTAAGAGCTTAGCACGATCTCACTCCGAGTAGTGTTGAAAGTGAATTCTTAATGTGAGACTTTTTAAAACATTTTATTACTATAAAAGACTTTAGTTAGGAAGGTAGGTAGGTTACCTAGATTTATACCTAGGTAAGCAAAATTTTTATTTTTTACTTGAAAATCAGAGGACTCGAAAAGCCTCTACTCCAGTAATATTTATAAATACCTATTCAGAATGTGACTTTTTTCTGGTTCCAATCTTAAATTATACTACAAATTGGGAAATAAAATACCTAGAGACCTAACTGAATCGAGAATCGATGTTTTTTTTATGTCAAAATTACAAAAATTTTTTTTTCCTAACTCTTGACCATTCTACACTGCACTTAAATCCAAGAAAATAAATTTTACATTACCTGCTGCTGGACACGGACTGATTGATAGGTAGCTGGCCTTCAAAAAAAATATTACGAATTTTCCAGCAATAATGAATTCCAAAATATTTGTTGAAAAAATTTTAAGAGACCTTTAGTAGAAGATACAAGTTTCTCACTATTCCACTATTCCACAATATTGAATTTTATGAACTTCAAAAAGAATTGTTTTTTGTTTTTATTAAAAATATAAATAAATAAATCCAAATAAAAAAATGCAAAAAAAAATTTTTTTTTCTTCTTCAATAAAATTGAAAATAAAGAAAATTCATTTAAAGTTAAGTTTATAATGCCAAATAGATAATAAAATAAATTTAACAATGCCACACAAACTTACAATAATAATAATAATGTGAAATTTGAGTGAAATACCTACCTACTAAATATACACTCATTAAACGAGCGCAAATAAAAATTTCTTTGTTTCAAAAATATTGTGATATAAAAAAATAGTTTTGAAGAGATTTCGAGCACGTATAGCTTTAACCGATTTTAAAAAGTTTTATATTATTCTAAAGTATGAAACAGTCCGAAGGAATAGTAGGTAAATAAATTTTTTTTCTAAATTAAACTTTAATAGTAGATTACAATACATGTTATGAAAAATTGTTATTCTTGCGAGTTGTGTATACACACAAACACATAGACACGAGTCATTTTTATATCACGAGACCGAAGGTCGAGTGATATAATATTGACGAGTGTCTATGTGTTTGTGTGTATACACAACGAGCTGTATAACAAATTTGATTAACATGTATTGTATACTGCTTTAATGTGCTTGTGAGAGGGAGTTGCAAAGAGAGAATATAGAGATAATGTATAATAAAAAATAAAGATAAAAGAAGCCAAGGGAATTTTTCCACGTTAATTATCCTTTAATTTCTCTTTCTTTTACAGATAAAAGAAGCCAAGGGAATTTTTCCACCTTAATTATCCTTTAATTTCTCTTTCTTTTAGAGATAAATGAAAAAAAGGGAAATATTGTGAGTGTGAGAGATATTATTTTTGTTTATAGTATTACGCAGTTCAAAATGAAGTAAGTAAATACAATATAGGGAAATGTAAATACAATTTACATCACAGGGAAATGTAAATACAATTTACATTTCCCTATAATTGCATGTGTATTGATGCATGTAATGGACCATTTACCGAGCTAAATTTGCGAATGTAAATACAACTTACCGAAGACATGCACATTAAAATATAATAAGTATAAGGCTGGAAATTTTCTATGTATGGATAACAAGTCTTTATCCACCCTTAAAGCTTTGCACTACATCAAAATTTAATTCAAACTTTTTACTTACACTAAAAAGAATCAAAAATATTTATCTGCGCATTCAAAATTAAATTATTCTTTTGTAACTAAATGTAGGAGCCTAAGTAGATATCTAGGTGTCTAGGACGAAATAAGCGAACGATAGAAGTCGTCTGTACCCAAATTCCACAAATAAGTTAAAACGTTAAAAGAATAATAATGTTAAAAGAACCAAAATATTTATATAATTTCTTAGACTTAAAATAGTGCTTCTCCCAGGATTTTTCTGAATAAAAATATACTGAATAAAAATATTCCTAATGTATTTTGTTAGTGTAATTTAATGTCAAAAATATTTCAATTTGAATTTTTTAATACATGCCCCAAGGCATGTATTAAAATATTCTGTACAAAAAAACATCATTACTGTCAAATCAAAGATGTTTTCATTTGAATTTTTAAAACATTTTTTCTCTTGAAAGAAATAATAAAAAAAAGCAAAAAAATTATTCTCCGGAGAATTTGTATTTTTTTGACACTATCAAAATTTTTTTATGTTAAAATATTTTTATTCAAGAAAAATAAAAATCCTGGGAGAAGCACTAATGTTTGTACATTTATGTATAAAATATAAAATTTTCCAAATTTCTATTACATATATAATTTTTAGTTGAAAACATTACTAATTTCAAAAAAATCAAGTTATTTCTGCAAAAGCAACTTTTAATATTCTGTAGTTGTGTGTGTGTTTTATATCTTTACATAAACTAGTTCCTAGAGTACCTCACATTTTTTTATCCTCAAACCCCCTGTAAAATTTTTTTAGATCTTATGCTGTAGTTTAGCCTCAATTTAATTTCTTATATTATACTTTTTTCAACTTTGAAGTCAATAGTGCTTCACCCTTAAAAAAATTTAAAAATTTCAAATTCTGAATTTCAAATTCCTAATGTATTTTGTTAGTGTAAAATTTCAAATTTTTTTTTGTTGTTGTGAATTTCAAATACACGCCTCAGAGCGTGTATTTGAAATTAACAACAACAAAATAATTTTTGAAATTCAAGTTCTGTCATTCTAATTGTCAAATCAAAAAAAAAAAGACATGCCAGATGAAAAAAATTCCGCAAATTTCCTGAGATTTTTTTGCACAATAATTTTTTGTTCATAATTTTTCCCCGATATAATAAAATTCTCTAAATTTAGGGAAAGAAAATCCTACTCTGGCAGCTTTGTCATTAATATTTGAAATTTATGAAAAAAAGTGTTCACCCGAAAACTTTTTTTTGACATAAAATTTCTCTATTTTGTTTTTTTTATACTCACAAAAAAAGCAAAATACGACAAATACATAGAAAAAATAAATAATGCACAATATCAATAATAAATAAAAATTTAGAATTTATTATCACTACTGGCAAAAAATTCATTGAAGAGAATGTTTTTGAGAAATTTTTATCTTTGTTCTCTCCGCATAATAAGACTGGGATATCAATCTAATTTTTTTAAACATTTTAAAATTTGAACTTTTTGTATGGACTGAATTTCTCTTATTTATATTTACTTTATGGTTTAATGTTTGATCTGAGATACTGAAACTGTTTTATTTGAAAACTATGCTGTTTATTCGTTTTACTACTTCTCAAGCAGAAATTCAGTTTGTACCGAAATGAGCCATAATACATATTATACACAATTTTATAAAATTTAGTCATACACCTTCATAGAAATGTTGCGTTATTTCCAAATGCATAAATTTGATTTATATATATATATATATATTCATAGTTTCCGGATTAATAGTTTCGTGATTCCGTTTAATCTATTTCAATTTGAGCTCAGTTTTGATTTGAGTTTAAAATTTTTTTTTTTTTTTTTTTTTTCAAATTAAAATAGAATCGGTTTGATCAAAATTTCAGAAAACACTTGAATCAGGAATACGTTTGCATTTGAAAAACATGTTCAAAAAGATTTCAGATTTATTTTGATAAACCAAAAGTTTATATGATTAATAAGAGCACGTTAAATTTAGAGTAGATTTAAAAAAAAAATTTTTTATTTATTTATCTGTAGCTTAACTCAAGCTCATATATATAAAGTTTAAATACATTAAAATTAAAATTTTGACAATATCACATTAGGAAACTATTAATATAAAAACAAAATGAAAATATAACATTGCACTATACATTCATTACAAAAAGATAACGATGTATTCAAAACCTGAAACATAATTCAGTCAGTCCAACAGTGGACAGAGTCACCGCACAAACCAACCCTCCAATCAACTCCTGTAAAGACTCTTCCTCAACGCGTCCTTACTAAGGTTAAAATTGAAATTTTCGTCATTATCATTAGCCGTTTTGATCAACCTCGACAACGGTTCACCCATGCCATAAGATGTTCGATGGTATTTTGCATTAAATAGAGGCATACTTCTGAGAGTTCTATTTGGGACTCTTATATCTATACATGCTAAGAGACTAGGACTATTTATATTACCTACGATCAGTTGGTGTAAGAACACCACATCAGCCACCTCTCTTCTACGTTCTAGTGAAAACAAGTTTAATTTCGCCAATCTCTCACTATAAGAGAGGTGATCCAGGAAAGGTGAAGCAATTGATTGAAGGCCAATCATCGCAAAGTTTGAAAATTTACGCTGAACAGACTCAATTCTAGCTATATCCGTCCTGAAATGAGGGGACCAAACCTGACTTGAAATTTCTAACAAAGGCCTAACCAACGATATATATAATGCAGATGTTATTCTAGGATTACAAAACTCCTTGGACCATCTTTTCACAAAACCCAACATAGAATATGCCTTGCTAATCACTGCATTGTAATGATGCTTAAAATTCAATTTTGGATCACAGAAAATCCCAAGGTCTCTTACAACCTCTACTCTGTTTATGTCCAACCCATAAACACCATACTGGTGTAAAATAGGATGCAACTTACGGCCGAATGAAATACATTGGCATTTCGAGATGTTTAACCTTAGGTTGTTTTTTACACACCAGACACCGAATCTCTCCAGATCATGCTGAAGCAGCCAGCAGTCACTTATGCTTCCTATCTCCTTATATATTTTGATGTCATCCGCAAATGCATTTAATTTACTATTTTCCAAAACCTGCACTACATCATTTATTGTAATTATAAAGAGAAGGGGGCCCAAATGACTACCTTGAGGTACACCAGATGTTGCAATGAACGGTGTCGAGTATGATGACCTAAACTTTACCACATATGACCGATCAACAAGATATTCACCTATCCACCTAAGAAAAACAGGAGGAAAACCCAAAATATTAAGCTTATACAAAATTAAATCATGTGAGAGCGAATCAAAAGCCTTACTAAAGTCAGTATAAACAACATCAGTCTGGAAACCCATTTCCATGCTATTTACTGATTCAGCAATAATCTCCAAAAGATTTGTAGTTGTTGAACGTCCCTTTAAGAAACCATGCTGAAAATCTTGAAGAAAAGGTTTACAGTGGAAAGTTAAATGTTCAACAATTGTCTGCTCAAACAATTTTGGTATTGTCGATAATTTCTTACCTCAGCCTTCACTCCAGCTTTATACACAGGTCAAATAAAAGATGATTTCCAGATGTGGGGGAAAATACCCTGCCCAAGCGACCTATTAAACAAGATAGACATATGAAAGGCCAATTCATATGCACAGTTATTAAAAAATAATAATAATTGCTTTCACCATAGATTAAGAATACTGATTTTTTGGTATTTTTATGTGGTG
The DNA here is from genome assembly GCA_964007475.1 of Hybos culiciformis. Lineage (NCBI taxonomy): Eukaryota > Metazoa > Arthropoda > Insecta > Diptera > Hybotidae > Hybos > Hybos culiciformis. Next base: position 47,638,025 of record OZ023274.1, on the reverse strand, counting down.
TTAGTAAAACTAAATAAAATTCTTTTCGTATATTGATAATTATCACGTATTTTATTTTGTTTCACTAACCCATTCTCATAAAAATACCAAAAATAATGTTGTATGAAGCTATAAATCTTTCTATATTATTAATCTATGCTTTCACTTAGGTAATTAATTTAAATTAGGTTCCTGTAAAATCCAAGAAGACATTAGAACTTTTTATTTAGAACTATTTATTTAATTAATATCTTATTTAATTTTAATTTATTACAATTTAAAATACAAAAAAATGCATTTTTTTTTTTCAAACGATAAATTGATTAAATAAAAAAGTTTGTATGTTTGAATTATTTTTATAAACTTAAAATAACAGAAGTTCTATATTTACATTATAAATTTTCGCTTATCAAAATTAGATTTTATTAGAAATCAAAATACAAAGTAAAAATCTCAAACGATTATATGAGGAAAAATCTTATATAGGCTAAAAAAAACAAGCAAAATGACCAACATTTCACATTGTACGCTCCATTATTGCTCTAATACATATACTAACCTACAAGTTTAAAATAATTTATTTTATTGAACACTAACCATTTTTGAAAAAAAAAAAAAATCTAAAATTAATATATTTTATTAAAAAAATTAGATATTGGAAAAACATTAAATACAATTTTAAGAAACTAATGAAAAATGTTATTTATAGCTTTTTTAAATTAAACAAAAATTGCCTACAGTTTTATTATTATAGGTATTTATTGAAATGACAAAAATTGAAATTTTTGAAATTTAATTAAATTAAAATTTTAGTTCATTAGACAAGAGAGAGGAGAGAAGATTTAGAAATACAAAAAAAAAAAACCATTATTTTTTAATTTGATGAAATTAAAATTTCATATTATTTTAAATTTACATTGCACTTACTGTTAAAACTTATTTAAAAAACTGTATTCAGCTCATTTGAATGTGTTCGCTTTTCATGATCTCCTAAGGAACGTTTTGTTGTAAAACTTTTGGAACAAAGCTTACAACTAAAGGGTTTATAACCAGAATGAGTCATTTCATGTTTTTGCACATGACTCATTTGTGTAAACGTTTTTTCACAATAACGACACTTGTAAGGTTTAACTCCTAAAAAAAAGAAATCAACTTTAAGTATAGATGAAAATTAAAAAATTGAGGAACTAGAAGAAAATAGATTTAAAAAAAAGGAAGCTTAATTAATCGCTTAGAATTTTGAAGTAGATATTGAGAATTACTAAGGATTTACATGTTTAAATTTAATTCGTATTACTAGGTATTTAGTTTTCATTTAAAAAATATATTACATTCAATTCACTTCACTATTTAATATTATTTTATTAATTTAGTTATGGTCTTCTACCTCCGTTTTGAATCTTGTAACATTATTTACCATCTTGATAATAATGAAAATTTTTTTTTGTTTCTTTTCGATTTGCTGATAAATAAAATATTATTTTTAGTTTTAGGCAGAGGTCTGAAAAAGTAATTATTGAAATTGAAGTAACAATTGTACATTAATAATTGGCATGAGAATAAGTATCCTACTTAAAATGTTATTGAATTTAAACTTACCGGTATGAATAATTTCATGCTGACGAACATGAGCCAACTGAATAAAGGTTTTCTCACACATGGAGCATTTATATGGTTTGACTCCAGTATGAATACGTTCATGCATCTGAGAAAAGAAAAAAGCTAGTTACATTTTTACCAAATATGACAGAGAATATTTTGCTGTCTTCTAAAACTTGATTTATTTCAACAAAAATAATAAAGAAAAACCAAATTAAAAAAAATTAGTATAAAATAATTTTTTTTGTTATTGCGTTTGTTACTCTGAGCTAAAATACGAATAAACAAGTGATCATGCTGAGAAATTTATTTTATATATGTATGATAATTAAATTTTAAACTGTTTCAATTCGGTCTATAAACTACTGTTTTTTTTAATGAAATAAATTGTTTTATATTTTCTGACTGAAATATTCTCAAAACTGCGAAAATACTCTTTGGAAATTCCACTAACCAATAAAGAACTTTTGCTGGTGAATGCTTTGCCACAAAATCTGCATCCAAACGGTCGTTCATTAGTGTGTTGCCGTTCATGAGTCTAAAATTAAGTTAAAATAAACAAATTATTTTTGGCTTGCATAACCCTCTGAGAAACTCTAATATTCTTAAAATTTTTTGTTTGAATTATAAAATTCTTGTGACCTCAAGATTAAATTTTAAAGCTGTTTCAATTCGGTCTATAAACTACTGTTTTTCTAATGAAATAAATTGTTTTATATTTTGTGACTGAAATATTCTCAAAACTGCGAAAATACTCTTTGGAAATTCAACTAACCAATAAAGAACTTTTGCTGGTGAATGCTTTGCCACAAAATCTGCATCCAAACGGTCGTTCATTAGTGTGTTGCCGTTCATGAGTCTAAAATTAAGTTAAAATTAACAAATTATTTTTGGGTTGCATAACACTCTGTAATATTCTTATTATTTTTTGCTTGAATTCTAAATTCTTGTGACCACAAGATATTAGTAACTTCTGACCCGATATATTTTCAAAAGGCTCGAAAATAAGAGCTTAATTTTGTTTAATATTCCATTCAAGCTATTTACGAAAAAATGGAAATACGAGCATAATTTTTCTGAATATTTAAGTATAGAAACTACAGAATCTTCTTTTTTCATCGTTATCCTAATACCACAACAGAATTAAAAATTAGTCTAAACTTTTTTATTTTCTCTGAAAAAATGTTTAAAACTTAAATCTAGCATTTTTTTTTTTCACATTACGGAAGTTTCAAAATTATGTATACCTATCTTGATTATTATAACATTATTATAACTTATGACCTATTGATAATCATTAATCACCTTTAAATTTCCTTTGGCAGTAAAAAATTTTCCACAAAAATCACATTTAAATGATCTTTTATTTGAAGCATTTGTGGCGGGTGTTGTTTCGGTATTGCTGTTGTTGGCAGCAGCAGTAGCAGCAGAATTGTTATTAGCATTATTAGTAAGAACCTGTACGTTTGGAGCTTCTTGAGGAATTAAATAGTTAGTAGCATTCATATATTCAATTTTAATTGCATTTGAGAAATTAATCGGTTGAATACTGATTGGATATTGAGTATATTCTGCTTTTTGCGTCTTTACGCCGCCAGCAACTGGATTTTGTGTTTTCATTTTAACCATACGAAATAATTTTATTAACTAAAATTTGAATTAAAAATTTTGTTAATTTCTTTTAATGTATCATATTTTCGGGTTTATTTAAATTGATTTACAGCAAGCATTCACAAAAGGTTTTCAGATTAATTCAAGTTACCTACTTGTACCTACTAGAACTGGGTCCGAAGCATAGAGTATAGTACCTACAATGCGTAGAGGTTAAATGCAAGGAAAGTCGAAAACCTTTTGCCCGTACAAACTTGCCTAACCGTACGTAATTATATTATACTAACATAACCTACGTAGGAACCAACCCACCTAGCAAATTCAATGTCTTCTACCAATAGCAAATAATATTGGGCATATGCCTACCTATCTACTTACATTAGGCTACCTACAAAGTTAAATGGGATTGATAAAAAAAAATACACAATTTTGGAACACGTAGAGATGAGAATGAGCTCTCTTTCTATCTTACATTAAAATTATGGTATTAATCGAATTCCAATCACGCCGGGTGAATTCAATACGTTAAAGGAAACCTATAAAATGCACTGAGCATTGTTGATTTTATTTTTGAAAAAAGTTTTGTTCAAAAATTTAACAAAATAAAAGATAATGGTGTAGAGAGGTAGGTAGGCGCCTATCTTCTTTTTTTTAGATTTTTTAGCTTGTGGGGTCTTGGGGGGACAAGCAGAGGGGCAAAAAAACAATAAATATGAGAACAAATATTTTTTTTACCTTTTTTAATTAGAAAAAAGTTTGACTTTGCAGCAAATCAGAAAATAATTAGAAAAAATTTAAATAATATTTTTTTAAATTTAAATAAATTTTTTTTTTATAAAATTTTATAAATAAAAAGTACCTAACATTTATCTACTTTTTTTTATAATGACTATTGACAGTCAACTTTATAATAAATTTGAAATCTAATAAACAATGGCCACTCTACATCATTTATAATTTGTTTTTCTTTTTTTTAGTTTTTGAAATTTGTGTTGTTTTATAAATTAAAAAACAATAAAATCCATGAGAATAATTATGAAACAAATGATGAAGAAAATTATAAAATGATATGAATAATAAATAAAATAAAATAAAATTAACCTTTCGATTCGAAATTCATTTGGATTTTTCAAAATTTGATGATTATTTTTAGGTTTCAAAAGAAATATATATTTCGGCGTTTTGAAGTTGGTTATTATTTTCTATTTTGAATCTTTCTTTGAGGCCTTATGATATGTTACTGTTGTGACAGCTTTTTGTTTTTATTTTTGCATGCACGTGAAAGAATTTTAATAAAGAATAAAATATTTTGAATTTTTTTTTTTATATAAAAAAAAACCTAAAATAAAACAAATTTCTAACTTGTTAACAATGGAGCTTAACAATTCAGGTCTAATTAATGATACATCTGATTTTATTCCAAATATAGCTTCGAATAAAGAAAAAGATGAACATATTGTCACTGAAATCTGTAATGATGAACAGCAGCAGCAGCCATCAAGTGAAAATTTTGATAATCAACTTTCTACCAAATCAGATTTATCATCTCAAAATGCGGAAATTTTAGATTCCCCAAATGATTCTGTTTCTGAAGTATTCAAAAATATGGAAAATGGAGATGATTCTAACCCTAAAATATTGCCCCAAAACCCAGTAGTTGATAATATTGATTCTCTGGTGAATTTAGAAAATCTGCCAAGTAAAAATAATATAAGTACTACAGAATCAGAAATCTTGAATTCAAACTCCCAAGAAGTATCAATTACTTCCAACGAAACAAATCAATCCCACTCAATTGAGTGTGAAAAGAGAAATATTTCAAATGAAGAAGAGGTTGTTTTAATGGAAACTTCAATTGTAAATGAATCAAACAAAAGCTGTGAGCAAAATTCATCTTCAGATTCAGATTCTAATCCAGATGATGAAATAGAAGAAAATTTAGTTAATCCTACAAATTTAATAGAGTTAACAAAGTATAAAACTAAACCTTCAACAGTTTTCATCAATTCCGATATTAAAAATAGTAGCCTTGGTTTTTTACAGGCTCAATATAATGATTCATCTGAAGAGTCTAGTGACGATTCTGATGTTCAAGCAGTTGCAGAATATCGTGAAAAAGAAGTAGAAATATTAACTGAATCGTCTGATGATAATGATTCAGATTTAGAGATAGTTTCTGTTGTACAAAGAAATAAAGTAATAGATTTGGAAAAAATTATCGACGGCGATGAAGACGATGATGATGATATTGAAGGATCTCAACGTAAAAGAAGGCAACCTATGCGTGTTAAAGGTGAATTAATGTTAGAAGATTTACCACAAATTCAAGATCTTTATATAACTGTTCCCGAAACAGAATGTGTCGAATTAGGAAAAATTCATTCAATTATCGATCAATTGATTTTAGTTGATTCTATACCTGGAACCGTACCATTAAATTTAGATACCGTATTATTTTTAGAGAAGGGAAAAAAAGTTTTAGGTGAAATCTTTGATGTTCTTGGCCAAGTCCAAAATCCACTTTATTGTGTAAGATTCAATTCCAATAAACAAATCAAAGAGAAAGGTATTGAAATCGGCCAAGATGTTTATGTTGCTCCAAGAACTGAACACACTCATTTCATTATTTTACCTGATTTATTGAAACTTCGGGGATCTGATGCAAGTTGGAAGGATGACATTGAAGTGTCAGAAAATCAAAAAGATTATTCTGATGATGAACAAGAAAGAAGAAAAGATCCAAAAAATAAGAATGCAAATGAAACAAAAAGACAAAGAACAGCTTTCTCACGAGATCAGCAAGCTGCCCAAAATAGAAATCAATCAAATCTGAAGCGCTCAAGAAATTTTGAAAATGGAAATTTTAATACCACAGCATCTCAACAAAGTAATAATTATCAACAAAATTATGAACATCAGCAACAAGAAAATTCGTTTCAGTCAAATTATCAAAGTCGACCATATCAACGACCACCGCCTAACAATAATTATCAAAGATTCCGTTACGATCAAAATTCTGGCGGAAGTTGGCATTCAAATCTTAATAATAATAATAATCTAGGCTATCAAAACAATAACATTGGTTTGAATCGTAGAGGTGCGCCACGAAATACTTACAATAATAATAACAACAGAAATTTTATGCATCAACAACATAACGAAAATAATAACAATCAACAACCTTCTACTTCACATCCTAATTACCTACCAAACCCATATGCCAGAAATTTCACAATGAATTCACAACAGCAATTATTTCCACCACCTCCATTAGATGAAAATCAGCAATAATCATAAAATTGTTGTTTTTATGAGGAAGTTATCTATTGAAATTTAACACAAAATATGGGCATTTGTTTTTTAATAATGGTAAAAAAAATTTATAAAATAAAATTAATAAAATAAATATTTTTAAAATTATCAATTATCAAGAATATATTCAAATTCCGTTTTCAGCAATAATGTTTTTCTATTTAAAGTGAGTTTTTTTTTTATTTTATCAGCAATGCCATAAAATTCTTTATTTCTTCAAGGGTATTGTTTAAAAACACTTATTATTTGTTTGAAATAATGGTTAATATGTACATATAACATATATTAATTAAAATAAAATACAATTCTTAAGAGTAAAATAAATATAATAATTGAAAGTAAAGGATCATCCACTCAATATGTATCTGCTGGGCATTGAACGTTTATGTGTAGCACTAAAGTTTGTTAAAAATTAATATAAATGTAGATTTTCTTATCTGGCTCGTCTGATTTTAATTTTTTAATATTAAAGACTTGTAGATTTCAGCCTAGCTTAATCTTCAAAAACATTCTCGCAGAAGAATAATGTTGTTGAAATGATATTGAAGTTGGGTGGGAATAAAATGGTCCATCTTTGAATTAAATTTATAGAAATAGAAAAATAAACAAAAATCAAGTAGGTAGGTATCTGGTTAAAATAATTTAGTTTGGTTTAAGATCTGAATTTTTTTATGGTAAATTTTAAAATAAAATCAAATAGGTACGTAATGGCTTAAGGTCAATGAACAATTTCAACACATAAAGTGAATATTAAACATACTAAACTATTCAATTTCAATATCAAAAACATAGGTATAAATGATTCCAAAATTACTTACTTATCTAACGGTACGTGTGTACTTATAAAGAGGTAGATACTTTGTATTTATAATTACCTATAACAAAATTAGAATAATAAATTCTCCTATAAAAGTTAAATATTAAATTTGGTTAATCTGATGCAGATGATAGTTTTGATAAAGTTCTGATTTTTCAAAAAAAAATAAAAGATTTTTATAAAAAAATTGGAAAAAATCTATAACGCGACGCGCTGAAAATTAAAAAATAGTAAGCCATTGTCGGCTGACATTAGATGTTAACTGTCAAGTCAATTGTCAGTCAGTAAGAAAACAAAACGAAAAAACAGTGAAGTATTTTTTGATAGAAAAAAAAATTAAAAAAAGCATAGCTTTAGTTAAGTTAAAATAAAATTACATTAAAATAGTTTCTGAGTTTTAAAAAAAAGTAATAAATTTAAAATAAAGGTATATTGAATTTATCGTGATATTGAAAGAACAATACGTACGTATTAAATTTTTTTATCATTATTTTCTACAAAATGAGACTTAAGTTAAATATGGATGGTCTACTCAAGTAATCCTTTTGTAAACTATCTTAACATAGTGGTGAGTGGTATTACTTCTTCGTGATCAGATAGACAGGGCTGCCCAACCAGGCGATCGCGATCTACCAGTCGATTTCGACACGAATTTGGGTCGATCTTATACTACAGACTAAAAATGTTAAAAAAAAAATTTTGTGAACCCAAAATTTTTTAAATAATTGCTAATAAATGAACAGACTCTTAGGTAACTTATTTTAAATTTTATTTTACTTGCCTATTTTTAGTATGAAAAAACTTCAAAATTACTGAATTCTAGCGATTTATTTGAATTTGACTCAAATTTGTTTGAATATTTTAGTTTCGATTTAGAATTCACGTGACCAACTACTTATTATTATTTTGGTAATTATATTATTTAAATTTTGAATTACTTGTTTTATTGTTTCTGTACAAAGTTTTTTTTAACTTTTCCCAGCCCTAATCGTGAGCGTTGCAAAGAAAACTAAAATCTACCATTATCACTATGAATGAAGTTATATTTTTTATTTAATTTTAAATAAAGTTATATTTTTTAATTGATGAATTTTTTAATTGATAATTTACATTTGTTTTGACTTGTTTTGTGTCAATTTTTTCGTATTTTAAATTGAAATGAAATAAACTCAAGTTATACCGATCAAATTTTTTTGTATATGGGTAGATCTCGATGTATTGGATTAAAAAAAGTCGAACTTTAGTACAAAAAGGATGGGCAGGCCTGAGATAGATGGTTTAGATTTTCTGTTTTATAAATTTAAATAAAGGTTTCCTATTCGTAGAGAAATAGTTATGCACGCTCTTCATATAGCAATTCATCTTTTGATAAAAGTCTGAAAAAATAATATAAAATTTAATTAAGTTGTTATTGTTATTTTATTTAAAAGCAAAGTTAATTACCATATAAAATTTATAAAAATTGCGCCTTTTTTTTCTGTTGAAATTTCTTCATTATTTCATTGTGTTGAATAAAAAACATTGCGAATTACTAAAAAAAAAAAAAATATGGTTTGTATTTAAGAGAATGATGCCAAATAAACAAAAAAAAAATTCTATCTTAACTTTTCTGATTCCTTGTTTCACTGTTATATTATTTTTTATTTTTTTATTATTTATTTATTTATTGATCCTTCATTTATTACAATGTATATAATTCGAATTAAAAATAATAATAACTAATTATAATGGATGACTTACATATACATGAGTTCTTATCAAATAAATTATTTGGATACAATAAAATTTACAATAACTCTGTAGTATATAAAAAAATACTAGTGGCGAGTATCGACAAAAAATAATCTTACATTAATGATGAGATGAGGAGTTCTTGAAAAATATTCTTAAAAAATATTCTTATATCAATATAATATAAATTACATAAAAATGTTTGATTAGTAAAATTACTGAAAATTTTCTAAACTCTAAAATTAAATATAAAATACAGTTTGAATTAATTTAATTACATTTGTGAGAAAATAAAAAAAAAAAGAAAAAGAAAAATCAAGCAATTAGATGAAAAACTAAAATATGAAACATGACAATGTTAGGGAAATAATGAAGGCGATTTTACAAAGAAGTTCGCAATACAATTTGTGTACTAGTGTATAAGAATCAGATAATCAGATAAGAGACAAGAGCTGAGCTAGGAAACAACTCCAAACAAAGCCTCAATATCACTATTGATCTGTTCAAAAAGCCATTTCTTTATCTCTACCAAAAATCTCATTAACTTGTCTATTATCCGTAGAGTAGGTGGCAACTTATTGAATATCCGTGGTGCTGTAATTGTGAAAAATCTAGAATAAAGAGTGCAGTTAAATAAGGGTATTAATTTAAGATTCAAATTGTTTGATCGGAGATTATGATTAGCCACAACATTAAAGCCCAAATTTCCACTTCTAATGTAGAACATTTTTAAAACTTTGTATACATAAAGGTGTCTCAGTGGAAGTATTTTGAGTTCACTGTAAAGCGGCCAAGAAGAATGCAATTTCGGTTTATTGGTCATTAATCTTATAAGGTGGTTTTGCAAAATAATTATAGCTTCAAGAGTATTAAAATATATTCCTCCCCAACATGTCAGCCCATATTGTAATTTTGAATGCACTAGTCCATAATAAAACATTTTCATAATCTTGATACTACAAAAAGGGCGCATTAGGTAGAACTTTCTTACAACAGAGAGCATGTAGTTTTTTAAATTATTCATATGTTCTTTCCAATTCAAATTATTGTCAATCCAAATTCCAAGAAGCTTGTAACTTTTTACAGATTCTATATTAAAACAACAATCATCACAGGAAACACTACTGTCAAAATTTTTGAGAGAAGTAGAACAATAATGAGTCACCAAACTCATTCTTTTACAAAAAGGTGAATGGTAAACCAAATCCATTGGCTCCGGAACTGAACCTCTCAGCTTAAAAAACATTGCCTTGGTCTTATCACTCACGACCAACCGATGCTCAGCAAACCAAAATCTTAGAATTTCCAAGTCCTCATACATTTTTGTAGTAAGTTCAAAAATATCATTAGATGAATACGCTAAGCTTATATCGTCTGCAAAAGCAGTAGTATTACCATTAAGATCCTGCAAGAAAATGGAATTAACAAAAATTAAAACGAAAATAGGACCCAGGACTGAGCCTTGTGGTACACCTAACTTAATAATTATCTCATCACTCAATATATTTTGAATTTTTACTCTTTGCGACCTATTCTCCAAATAGGACTTAAACCAACTATACATACTACCACGAAATCCAATATTTTCCAACTTTCCTAATAGAATTGAGTGATCAACTAAATCAAATGCCTTTGTCATATCCAAAAATAAGCTAGCTGTTTCTTTTTTTGAATCAATACTTTTGTAGACGTTTTCACAAAAATTTAATAGTGCATCTTCTGTTGACTTTTTTTCCCTAAAACCAAACTGAGCAGAATTAAAAAAAATTTTCGAATCTAAAAATGAAACAACTCTGGTTTTAATCGCTTTTTCAAAAACTTTAGCAAATGTTGGAAGTAAGGATATAGGACGATATTGTGAAACTAGCTTATTATTGCCCTTTTTATATAGTGGAACTACTTCAGCAATCTTAAGCTGGGATGGAAAAATGCCTGAATTTACACTCATATTATATAAGAAGCAGAGTGGATCAACGACTAGAAGAGAGATCTTCTTTAGTAAAACATTACTGATACCATCTGAAGTTGACGAGTATTTGTTTTCCAAATTGGATATTATTCTATATAACTCAAGAGATGATATAGGTTCAAAATAAAACGAGTTTGAAGATACTGGATCATTTTTAAGAACATAATTATCATTTCTGCAATTACAATCAAAATTATTGGTCAGAAAATTTACTGAGCTTGCAACACTAGAAAAATATTTGTTGAAACTGTTGGCAATAAGTAAAGGCTCAGAAGTACAGTGATTATCCACTTCAATCTCACTAACTATATTTTTACAACAATTTCTGTTTAATATCTCGTTAAGAACTTTCCATTCTTCCTTAATGTTACCTTTACAGTTTTGGAACTTAGATACATAATGATTTTCCTTTAAGATTTTTATTTCAGTTGCCAACTTTTTACATAACAATTTATACTTATTTTTCAAAACTAAATTCTGGGGAAACTTCCGAACCTTTTTATATAGAGAGTTCTTGAAACGAATTTTCCTGACGACATCCTCCGTAGCCCACGGTTTTAAAGGCTTCATCTTAGGGGTAGACTTCACTACAGTACTACACATATTTATATGATTCGACAAAGTCAATAAAAACTCATTATAAGCTTCAGATGGATCGTTTTTTGAAAAAACACTATTCCACATTTGCCAAATAAGTAGATTAAATAAATTTTTATAGTTAATTATTTTTCTGGAAGTATTTATACTTTTAATATTTTTCTGTACGTTAAAATCGGAAAACAATTCTACACTTATCATGCTATGATCACTTATATTTTAATCTAAAATTTCAGTTCTTAGGAAACAGTTATTATTTCTTGAAAACCTAGCGAAAACATGATCTATACAAGATTCTGACATATTTGTAACTCTAGTATGAGAATTTATATAAGACTTCAGGCCAAAAGAATATAGTAAAGATAAGTATTTGTCAGACGTTGGACCCTTAACCAAAATGTCTATGTTGAAGTCACCCAATAATATTAAATTAGGGGACTTCTCCTCACTCAAAAGAAGTTGTAAATAATTTAAAAAATCATCCACATTAGCTGAGTGAAGTCTATACACATTATAAAAACAATATATTTTGTTGTTTAAAGTAAAAGTAATTTTAATTATGTCCGCAAAAGGAGGATCAAAACATGTGACATCACAGTTATAATTATCCTTCACAAATACAGCAACACCACCGGACGATTTATGTACACAGTGTAAATAGACGATTTATGTACACAGTGTAAATAGTCTTCAAGATGAACGATTTCTATCAACTAACCAGCCCCTTATTTGATTATTTATATATTCAATGTATATACTATCTATATACTGTATAACGTATTAAGGAAGATATCTTACACATCTCCTCCTTTAAATCACTTTCGATTCAGATAATATTCTTTACTAAGAAAAAAGAATTTTATTTTCACTGTATTAATTTTTTTTTAATTTATAATTTAAATTTTAATAATTTGTTGAATTCAATTCAAATAAAGGTACAATAATTAGTGCACACTTCAAAAGTTTACTATCGACCACTTTAAAAAAAAAAAATTCTGTATACTACATTTTAGCATTCTTCAATATGCTTCAATTTAGCATTATTCTTTTGACTACTAACTACGTAAATAAAGAAGACCATGAACAAAGCCAAGCGGCCAATAATTTTTTGGAATAAAAAAAAATTAAATAAAAAATTAAAGTGGAAAATAGAAAAAAAATAAAAAAATTTAAAATATTATTAAAAAATTTTATTAAAATAACATTTAAAAAAAATTATAAAAAAAAAGGCAAAGGTAAAGAGAGTTCAATTTTATAATTAATTTTCCTTTTAAAAAATTTTTTAAATGTCTGCTCCTGCTCGGCGGGGAAATCTTGCGATTTTGTTAATTTTTTTTTTTGCAAAATAATTAAATCACGAACACATTCGAGAAATTATAGAAAACAAAGTAGAAAAAAAAACTTAAATTATTAAAATAATTTTTTGTCGAAAGTTATTTGTTTTGACAAATTAAACCGCTTAAATAATACCTACTCTTTAAAATGTTGATAAGTTGATATAATTTCTTTGTTTTTTTATCGGTAGCAGAAGAATAGGACGAAACTCGATTGTTAATTTCTTCATAGTACACTGACATAGACTGCTGCTGGTTTGGTTTATTTTAAATCAAAACAAAATTCAATTGCGAGAGACATTTTATATTGAAAATGCCGAAAATTTATATAGTTACAATACGTATTTGACCTTGGAAATGAGGAAAAATATTGAATATTTATAAGGTAGATACCTACCTAGGTACATAGGTACCTACCATTCTTTATTGACAGGAAACCAAATATCAAATTGTCGCATAGGATGGGAAGCAGTTACTGAAATTCAATGAAGTCCGATCCTAATTCGTAATAAATTTCCAAGACTCAAAACCTAACCCATATTCTAGATGTAGATTTTTAATAAATTTGTCAGATCTCTCCTATAAGTTTTCACTTATCTAGTTAGGTAGGTACCTAGGCGTAACTGCAGTTTACGTGACCCACTCAGAATCGGCTGAAACTTGGAGGGGGGGTAGAGGCGGTGCCCAAACTTCCAAAACTGAAATCAGTTCTTGGGGCTCGGGCCCCGTTTCGGAGATGTGGCCCCTCAAAGTTTTCATACATTTTGTATGGGAAATTTTTTTTTTTTGCCCGATTGGCCCAATTTTTGGGAAAAGGATAAAGGGGGTGTCCCAAAACAAGAGGGGGGGGTGGGGGGCGGCGGTCTGGTGGTTGGTCAGTGGGATTTGCGGCCCCCCACCCCCCCCTCTTGTTTTGGGACACCCCCTACACTCTCTACAAAAAAATGGGGCAAATCGAACAAAAAAAAAAAATTTTCCATACAAAATGTATGAAAACTTTGGGGGGCCGTATCTCCAAAACGGGGCCTTTGCCCCAAGAACTGATTTCAGTTTTGGAAGTTTGGGCACCGCCTCTACCCCCCCTCCAAGTTTCAGCCGATTCTGAGTAAGTCACGTAAACTGCAGTTTAGCCGGTACCTAGTCTTTTAACTGTCGTAAAATTACCTACTAAGATGTCATCTGATATTTTTAGGACTGAGAACTAAACATTCGAAAAATTTATTCTCAAATTAGTACGATTAATATACCTAGGTAGGTATATTTATGATATGAAGAACAAAATTTTCGAATTAATGTCATTTCAATTCACAGTGACGTCGACAATAGGGGGGTGTCTTTGCACTTTTGAGAATTTTTGATCTTGTATGATTTTGAGAATATTATTTTTGTTAATTCTTCAAGTCTTCTGAAAAATATTATTTAGAAATGTCGTATTAGCTTATTTGATACATCTGTTTATAATTATTTAACTCGGAAGTTGTTTATTAATTGCTTGTAACAGGGAAAGAAGGGATTGTTGTTTTTCAAATAGATTGATATAAAAGAAATTTATAAGTACCTAATAAAATGAAATATTTTTAATAAAATTAAACTTTTCTAAATATCTAAATTTACGACAAAAAAAGCAACCTTTATTTTAATAAGCAATCTAGTTTTCATGCTAATTATTTTAAAAAAAAACTGACTTAAATTGCATCAAAATGTATGTTTCAATCAGGCTGTCATGTTTATTACATTTTAGGCTTAGATAGAAGATGTATTTAGATAGAAGATGTATTTCATAATTGCTATTCAGAATTCTTTATTTTCGTTGAAACCTTTTCTACAAAAGAATTTAGAATAGATTTCTTTCTTATTTGGTGTCGTGGTTTTCTTTTTTCTAATTTATAAGGGATTCTACGACTGAAAAGGCTTTTAAGCCAAAAGTAAATTTTTTTTAAATATTAAACGATACAGCTCGTATCACTTTTTGACGATAAATTTCTTTCAAACATTTTAAAAAAATTTACTAGTTTTTGTTTTTTTTTTCTTCAAGTGTTGCAAAAAAGGTGATGTGGAAACTAACACAGAAAATTTCAGGCGAAAGTTTTTACTTATTGCCTGAAAAAGAGAAATATGTTGTTGGCAGAGCCAGCTCAGATTTAATTCTAAATGAGGATAATTCGATAAGCCGAATTCATGCTTTTTTGTATCCAGGAGAAAATTCAGTTAAATTAATTGATAATACATCAAAATATGGTACATTTGTTAATGGAAATATTGAAACGAAGAATGGAGTAACTAAAAATGAACCAGTTGAATTAAAATCGAACGATCGAATTCGTTTTGGTGTATTGAAAAATGAGTGGATATTGACTAAAATTGAAATATTTACACTAAATTCAGCATTAACTAATGCTCAAAAAGCTGATCTTATGGAAACTTTAAAGGGATTCAATGGTAAAATTGTTGAGCAAATACCTGGTAATGCCAGATTTTTGACAATGGAAAAAATTACAGTAACCACAAAGTTTTTGTATGCATTGGTTCAGAAACTACCGATTGTTACTTGTAAATATTGGAAGGATTTTTTAACAGCTGTACGTACATGTGGTAAAATACCACAATGCGATAATTATTTACCTCCTATTTCAGAGGAATTTGTATATTTGAATAAAAGTTTATTATTCTCATCAAATTTAAATCGGAAAAATTTATTTGATGGCAAAATATTTTATTTTGTTAATAACAAGCATATGATGGATTATGCACCAATTATAAATAAAGTAGGCGGCAAAGTTGAACCATTAAATAAAGTAATTCAAAAATCTGCTCTAATTGATGAAAATGCAATTGTTATACATAATAAGGCAACAAGTGAATCACAATATTCTCAATCAGTTGAAGCACTTTCAGGTAATTTTTCTTTATGTTTTTTTCGTTATTTTAATGCATCGATGAAATTGTATTGTTTATTTGTACCAGATCCCAGTAGTGATTTAAAAATAAACAAATATGTTTGTTTTGAATATTTTTAGCGTAAGCTATGCTTGTACAGTAAACAAAACAAAAATAAAACTTCTTCCAAAGAAATGTTAAAAATGAAAAATAGGCGACTACAGATTTTGCGCAGAAAATTTTTAAATTAAATAATTATAATATTTTTAAGCAGTTATTTGTATGAAAACTTATAGTGAAGATAAGATGTACCTACTAGTGTCTAAAAAATAAAGATTTATGCTCGTTTTTAAGCAGCTTTCCGGCTTAATATTATGTATATTATTTTATAAATATTGAAAATTAAAAATAATTTTTTTTCTTATTTGTTTTCAGATTTTCTCAGAAAAAAATCTATTAGATTGGTGCCGGATTATGAAATTGGTTTGGCTGTTGTCAATTGTTCCATAAATAAATATTGCAATCCAAAATTCAATACATTGAAAATAATTTGTGCTCTACCAACAGATCCAGTTCAAACTGAGGTTCTTGCTGAAGAAACTCCAGCTTATTTAACCCAACAGCACATTAAAAACTCGCTTGTAATTCAAGACAGTCAAATGAGTCAAGAATCAGCTATATATGA
Source organism: Hybos culiciformis (assembly GCA_964007475.1). Classification (NCBI taxonomy): domain Eukaryota; kingdom Metazoa; phylum Arthropoda; class Insecta; order Diptera; family Hybotidae; genus Hybos; species Hybos culiciformis. The sequence continues at coordinate 47,621,514 of OZ023274.1, read as the reverse complement.
ACCTTCGCAGAATATTGAAACCAACAGCACACAGCAATTAGATGGAAATTCAAATGAGAATCTCAATTCACACACCAATAATTTGGAAATTACTGCAGATTTGGAAAAATTAAACGTTAGCAAAAAACGAAAGCAATCTGACCCTGAAAATTGTCCATCGAAACGATTAAATTTATCTCAAGGATACAATACCGGTTATCTCTATAAGAGCACACTTGTTCCAATTGAACCTAAACTTGATGTAAACGGCACAAATGGAGAAAATTCTGGCACAAGCGGGCGAAAACGAGGTAGATTTGCAGTTTTGGATGACAGTGATGATGATGCTGACGACTTATTTGACTTCGGGGGTACGAAAAAATCAAAATTATCTCAAGATAAGCAATCACAAAATGATGAGACAGCATTTTCTTTCAATAAAGATTCTAAAGATAAAGTAGAAAATCCTTCAAATACAAATGGAGTGGCAGAAGAACCGAAAAAACTACAAATTGCTCTTAAACTGCCCAAACCGATTATAATTAAAATTGAATCAAATGAGTGGTTATTTAAAAATATGATAAAAACTGAAATTAAAGAAGAAGATAATGGCGAAATTAATGATAATGTGAATAAAATTGAAGAAGGAAATGATACAAAACCTGAAGAATCAGTTAGATCAAAATTCATTGAATCAATTAAAAATGGCTTCGAAGTCAGAGTTAAACCAATGCAATTAGTTTCTCGAACTTTTGGAGATATTTCTAATAAACCGGCTTCAGCACAAAATAATTTCAAAGCTTTTGTTAAAAAACAGAATTATCGTCCACAAAAGGAAATCATTCGCACAGTTCCAGTTCATATCAGTGGATATCAGTTTTAATTTTGAACAAAAAAATAACAAATTTTATGTGTTTATTATTAAAAAAATGTATGAGTAATTTACATGATATACTTTAAAATATGAGAATATTTACATTTATACATAGTTATGATTTTGTACCGTACCCATAGTTCTTTTTTCCTTGTAATTAAATGAAAATCCTTTTTATATTTTTAAGTCTTTTTTTTTTGTTTTTTTTTTTTTTATAAATAAAATCATTTAAAATCTGTGTATTGCTTGATTATAAAATAAAATTAAATATTTAATAAGTAAACAATGCTTTTTGCTTGTAAAGAGAATTAATAGAAATACAATATTTTCTTCAAGAATTCCAATTGTCCTTACATCACAATAAGTAAAATGGATAAATTAAGTTTCAAACTAAAAAGAATTAAATTTTTTTATTGAGCTGGACTTTATTATTTTTTTCGCTTAGATGTTAGAAATATGTACTCGAAAATCTTATTCTCGAATCCATTCGAATGAAAATAGAACTGCATGTCCAAGTCCAGTTAATTGAATCAAAATAAAATTAGGAAATAACTCTTTCCATGCACTAGTTTTCATTTGATCCTAAATTAATTGATCAACGTTTTTTTTCTGGTAGGAATTATCTCGAAAACAATGATAAAATTTTGGGAAATATTTCCGGATCCCGTACTCCGGATTATTTCTAATTTCAACAATAAAATAATTCCTTTTTTAATGATTTTAAACGATAACCAATATAACAATATAGAAATTTTCTATATAGATTAAAAAAAAACAATAAATTTAAAATTTGATTTTTTTTTCTGATTTATTTGAAGTTTATACATAACACTGTATAAAGAAAGTCTTTATAGAATATAATAAAATAGTTTATGATATAAAATAAGTAAGAGGGCATCAAATTAATTCGATTTTAAGTAATTATAAGTTCAAAAGATTTGTTAGAGTTGAAGTTTGCAAAAAAAAAAAAGTAAGAAACAAATTCAATTTAAATTCTTTTGGGTAAAAATTTAAAACATTTGAAGGTTCTTCCGAAGAACCTCTTCATTTTAGATTAAATTTATTGCGAAGAATTTTAGGCTTTAAGTAAAAAAAAAGTTTATTTCAATATTTATAAACATTGAAATTAATAGAAATTTTTGCATTAATTATACATAAATCTAATAAAAAATTAAAAACTTGAAACTCTTTTGTTTTTTTTTTTTTTTTCAGTTATTTTTCTGTTTAACTTAAAATAATTTCTTTTAATCAGTAGAATGCATTTTTTACGTTATAGATTTTCCTTAATTACATTCTGTTCTAACACTATATTAACATTTTTTAATGCATCAATAATCCATTCTGGTATTAAATCGTCTTTATAATATACTTCGATAAATTGTTTGACGTACTCTGGAAATCTATCAACTATTATTGCTTCACGCATTTCATTCATGAGTCTTAGCTGATAGGCCACATTATGAATCGACAGTAAACTACCAGACACTGGTTCCACAGCTGCGATATGATGAAGGTAAGACCTAACAGGTAAATATTTTTTGATTAAAAATAAAAGTGAAACAATATTTTTTGATGAATTTAAATCCAAAAATAATTATTTAGATATTTAAGTTAATTTTTTTAATCTCTTACTTACCTTGTGTACCTTTGGCATGTGTCGCATTCACATTTCTCATCAATCGGTCTTATATCGAGGGCATATTTTTTATGTCTCAAGTTGAGTTGTCCGGAATGAACTAGAGCACAACCAAAACGAGCTGTTCTAGTTGGAAACACACAGTCAAACATATCAATTCCTAAAATATTTTATCATTTTATGTAAATATATTATTTAACAACTTAAACTACAATGTAAAACCTAGGGCAACGCAGACCACTAAATCTGCAGCAAATCCAACTCCCATCAAATATCTCGGTTTATTTTTAGGTAATAAATCGGTGCACAAACTAACAACTGGCCAAAATTCATCCTTTGATTCTCCGCCACTAAGACCACCAACAGCATAACCTAAAGTTGATCGTTTTAAAAGTTCTTCGACACATTTTTTTCTAAGTTCCTGATTAAGACCCCCTTGTACAATTGGGAATATGCTTTGTTCTTTTTTACGTGAATGTGCTTCAAGACAACGATCTAACCACCTAAAATAATATAAAAAAACAATTTTTACTTAGTTCCTCTTAATAATTATGATGTAGCTTATTCAATAGAATTTTATTATTTTTTTTACCTATAAGTTCTGTGCATTGCCTCCTCAACTCGCGGTCCAGTTGTTGTAGTCTTAACAACATCGTCTAATTGCATCATTATATCACCTGAAATAAAATGTATTCATTATAAAACATCAGCGAAATAATGTAATTTTTGAAATGTATAAGCTAGTGTACCTACATATAAATATATGAGATATATATAAGATTTCAAAAAAAAAAAACAAATATAGGCTGTTCTTTAAAATTTCAAATTGATATATGAACCTACTTTCTTCAAATTTTAAAATCATTTATTTATGAATACATTTTATTAAAAAATTACCTCCAATAATATTTTGAATTTGTATAGAATTTTCAGGTGTTAACATTGTCTGACTATTATCAAAAGGTGATTGGAAATTTACACCATTTTCATCGATTTCAGCTAATTTTAATAAGCTTACCATTTGAAATCCACCACTATCTGTCAAAATTCCCCGATCCCAATTCATAAATTTATGTAGACCTCCAATTTTCTTCAAAACCTCAGTTCCTGGTCTAAGTGACAAATGATATGTATTACCAAGAATAATTTGGCAATTCAATGATAATAATTGATCAGGTAAAATTCCTTTTAATGTACCTAAAAAATTATGTAGGTATATACTAGATTTGAAAATATTATAATTCAATTATATGCATTTATGTTTAAGTACGCCAAAATTCTAGGTATTACGATTGAGAAAACAATATGATTATAGTTTAAAATATATTTTTTCAATCAAATTCTTCATTTATTGAGTTACTACTTGGCTACTTTCTTCTCATGATCTAATTTCATCGATAAATTGCGTTATTTTAATTTGATTAATTTGGTAATTATAACCTTGTGTTCCAACTGGCATAAAAACTGGTGTATTAACGTCACCATGGACTAATGTCATGCATCCAACTCTTGCTTTTGTTGTGCTACATTCTAAAAAAAAAAAATTACTTTAGGCACGCAGTTATTATTTTACGTATTTAGTTGACTACTTTTGATGTAAACACTATGTGTAGAGTGTAGGTAGTCAGAGTCAGAGACCATGAGTAAATTTGTTAAGGAAAAGAAATCATGTAGGTTAAGTGGGTAGGTAGGTACCTAACCTACATAGGTTTACTTGCTTCAATACTGATAGTAATAATAAAATGGTCAATTACAATGAAGAGATAATAATATGTTTAATTCCGGTTTTTCTGCTTTCTCTTTACAGTGTACAGTCTCTAGGTAGATGTCATTACTTTAAGACCTATACATAAGAACTATTGAAAATTAATTAAAAATTTTAAAATAAGCACCTGCAATTACTTTAAATGTCAATGGAGGAACTTTTTTAGTGTTCATTATTTTTTATCAATTTAAACACTTAAAACACTAGGTAGATATGCCCTTTTACTTTCTATAAGAATTTTAGTTTTCCTAAATCATTAGCACTAGACCACACTGTTTAATTCTCATAATAATAATAGTTTTTTATATTGTTAATGTTACCATTAAAAAATTTAAAAAAGATAGTACCTACTTAATATGTTGGTAAATTACAAATATTTTATATTTCACAAAAACACAAATGTCAAAACTCGATTATCCAGGCGGCCAGGTTTTACGCAAGATCGGATTGTCTATCGGTTATCAGACTCAACAAAATAATAAACAAATTCGAATATTTAAGGTAGAAACAGAATGCGGCATTGGCCTTAGTTTCTTGGTTGGAATTTCCGTTTGATTGAAAGAACCTTCAACCAAGGCAAAGAAAATAGAAAATATTTTCTTTGACCAAGGATAGGGTATATAAGCAGATTTCGATAAAAATTTATACTCGGAAATTGATTTAAATCGAAATATTCGAAATTGGCCTAGTACTTTATTGGTACTATTCAATTTTTCATTTAATAGTTTAAATTAAGAAAAAAAGTCTTTAAATTGTACCTCTTGGAGCACAAAGGCAACATTTTTAGTTGAAAACAGATGATTTTGATATTAAATGGGTAAATTAATTAATTTGTAATTAACATTTTTTGTTTTGTTTATTTTTTTTTGTTTTGATTTTCTTTTGAGTACATATTAATATTAATATTGTATGTATTATATTAATATTGTTTTTCTTATTATTATATTCTTGAATGAATCTTGTCTTGAGTCTTGTTGGGCTTGGCTACACATTCATCTTTGAATACAAATAGAAGAAGAATTGATAGGTAAAAAATAATAAGTTTAAAAACATAAACCCGTCGTAATAATAAGAAAAAACGAATAACCGATAAATATTAAAAAAAAATTAAAATTTTTAGAAAATTATTCAAAATTTATTAGAAACAAAAAAGCAAAAAAATTAACTTAATTTATTTCAATTTACCTAACTATGGATGTTCCAGAATGTTTGGTTCGTGATTGTACATCAGTTTCCGAAAAAAAAGATGGGAATAACATAACTTTTTACAGGTATGATCCGCGTCAATTGTGATGAATATCTTACTTTGTGTACAATCACAATAAATCTCTACCTAATCTATACCTACAAAATTTCAAATTTCTTTTTTAGCTTTCCAGTTAACAGAGATTTGAGAAACCATTGGATTTGTAATTTTAAAATATTGAACAAACAAATTATTGATGAAGTGCCAAGTAATGCGCTAGTATGCAGTAAGCACTTTTCTGAAGAATTTCTAATGAGAGACACTCATTCTAATTTGTATTTAAAGCCAAATTCTTTCCCAACATTGTTTCCAAATATTGATTCAATCGAAAGGTATAAAGAGATTTAAAATTTTATTTCTTACTTATACTATACTATTGACTGATTTTTTATTTAATTCCATAGTATTAAGATTGAAACAGCCTCTGATTGTGAAAGTGATGATGATAATAGAGAAATATACACGAATAACCAAGATAATACAAAAGATAATGAGATTTTATCAAATTATGAACAAAACACAACAGGAGGGTAAATATTTGCTTTTTAAAATCTTTAATAGTATGTACATTACATTCGATATTATTCTTATTAGCCAAATTTATCTCGATTTTGAAAAGATGTAGATCTTAATAGATTTCATATTCATATATTCTACCGGAGCTGAAGAGGGACTTGAACTCAAATAGCATAATTTACATTAGACAAGCAGCAGATATAACATATTTTTACAATTTTTAATTTTTAGCATTTCACTTGAATCATTAAAACGTAACAAATATTTTAAAGATGTATTAAAGGAAACTCCAATAACACCACAAAATAGCCGATTATCCATTAAACTAAAAAAACATATACTAAAAAAATCAAGAAAAATTAAACAAATGCAAAATAGTATTCATTATAGAAATCAAAAAATTATTAAATTAACTGAAATGGTAGGAAAATTAGAAAATGAATTGAGAGAATTAGAAAATCAATTGAAAAATCGTCCGAAAGTACTTAAAATTCAGGTAAATGTTGTTCTGTTGTACCACAGAGAAATATAGTATGTATACTATATTTCCGTGTGGTTATTACTTATGAAGGTAGCTATGCTGTAAATAAATAAATGGTTTTCATTTTTTAGGAGCCAATTACTGTTATTGAAGAAATAAAAGTAGGTAAAGTTCAGGGAGAATATCCACCTAATGTAAGGAACTTCGCTATTACATTATATTCTATTTCTTTTCGAGCTTATACCTATGTCAAAAGTGTATTTACAAATCTTCCTTGTGAACGGACGTTACGAGCATGGAAACAAAAAGCTGAAGTTTGTCCAAGCATCACTCAAAACTCATTGGATTTCCCTAAAACTAAAATTGAAAAAGACTCTTCCAATAATTTAGAAATCTCAACAGATAAAACAGAAGTATTGAGTATTACGAATACAAATCACATTTAAATTTAAAAAGATTTAATGGGCTTTTTTTAAGACTTAAATGAGTATTAAATAAACTCAGCCAGGAGCTGGAAAACATTTGTTTAAATTCAGTTCTAACAAATTTGTACACTTTTACAAGTAATTTAATATTATATCTAAAACTAATAACATAATTTTTACCATATTTCGTTCAATTAAAAATAAATCTATTAAAAAAATTTGATTTTTTGGAATTATTTTTATTTAATAAGGACATCAATTTTTTTGTACAATTATACATTTTACACAATTTAAAATTGATTGCTAATAACACTAAACAATTCTTTTCCCATCTAGATTATTTATTCTGAACTATTAAAATAAGAATACACATATTTATAAACAGTGTAAAAACATTTACCACTGCTATTAAATTTAATTAAATAAATCAAAATTACTATCTTGTTTTTGAACGTTAAGGTTTAATTACAGTGACACCATCCAGTCGTTAGCATTGCAAAGACCTGAAATTTTTATAGCGATAGATATGGCCAAGACCCGAATTGGGTCGATGCGTCTTTGAAGAAGACATGTTCTTTAATTTAAAAAAAAGTCATAAACTGTATATTTAAGTTGGTTCTTTTATGAAAATTATATTTGATCCCGACGGTTAGCTTCCATTCCAACTAACGATAATAAAACAACCTGTATAATATAATTCAAAGAAATAGGTATATTATAATAAAATCTCTAAAATTTTGAAAAATAGTTTTTACATTATAATTTAAATTAATTAAAAGTAAGACATAATAAGCGTGACTGCAAAAATTAACTCTTTTTATTTTTTCCAATAGTACCACTTGTTTTTTGCATCCGCGAAACTTTCATATCTTTTAGTTTAGCATCTAAACGTTTCTTCGCCGCATTTGTGTCTTTTTCTTGCTGTTTCTGTTTTGCTGTTTGTGGTTTCATAAATTCTTTACGTTCATGACGTTTAATTTCTTCATTACAACCATGAACTTCTGGTAAATTATGTTTAAAGCAATACCGTTTCTTACAGAAATCACAATTTTGTCCAATAAGACTAGTTCTTGTTTTACATTTTTCAAAATCACATCTACTATCAATTTCTTTTACTTCCTTCAAGACATCTTCTAAATTCATTTTTATTAAATCATCTGGTAATTTTTCAATAAATTTAGCTGAATCATTTGTTCGAATATTATATTCATCTTGTAAACGATGTTCTCTCAATGTTTCGTTTTTAGATGCTGTATCTTTTTTATCACGTTCCATTTTTATCAAATTTTTATTTAATCGGGAATTTTCCTTTAATTTTAATAATAATAAAAAAAAACATAAATTGAATATAAAATATAAAAATATTTATAAAATAAAAAAAAAACTACTGTCACAACGAGATTTAAGTTACATTCGATAAAAAGAATAGTAGATAGTAATTTCTAGCATTTCTGCTGAAAGGTAAAAGAATTTGACAAAAACATGCCGAATTCACCTAATACGCCTACCTTAAAGGTGTTGTTTTGTTGAAATATAAAATTCGGAGATAAGAATGCAAGTTGATGGAATTAGTTACGTGCTTAATAAAATTATTTCCAATAGGGAGAGGAAAGAAAACTTTAAGTCACTACCGAGCTGAAAGAGATAATGCAGAAGAACGATAGTTTTTAGGAAAAATATATAAGACAAAGATGAAAATTTACAGGAAAACTTATTTTGTGACTGGAAATTAAGAAAATAATATCCAACCAAATAGTTTACCTGCCTTTTAACTAAGATTCTATAACTTGTTAGGTATCTAACTAACCTACTTCGATAATTGCAAAATAGTTATTTTATTAGGTAGATACCTAGGTGAATATCAACTTATAAAGGTTTTGAGGAACTTTGTAGAACTGTCATCCCCTAAATCAATTCAATCTTGTTTTATTCTTTTAAGGTAAAAAATCAATAAATTAAATAAAAAAATCTAGAAAAAAAAATTACCTAAACTCTTTGTAATAGGTACCACAGGAAATTTAACTGTCTTAACAATGTACGAAGTCGAATTTGAAGACTCGAAGAGTAGGTTAACGTACAATAATGTTGGTATTTTTGTTATTAATTTATAAAAATGTTTTTTAAAATAAATTTTTTCTAGAAGTCAGTCAGTTGTGAAGTTGTCAAAAATCGAAAATAGTCAGTATTGCCAACTCAGTATATTATTATTCTTAATTACAAAAAAGAAAAAAGTTAATTTTTTTTTTAAATTCTCCTCTAGGATTATATTTATTTATTTTTTATTTATTTATTTATTCATATGACAATAAAAAAGCCATTCAAGGCTTATACAAATTATTGTTAGAGTACAAGAAAAAGAACTTAAAATAAAATTATAAAATAATTCATTATAACTTAATTACAGTTTTCAAATTATAAATCTTAAATCTTAATTTTAAATTTTTAATTTTAATTTTTCAATTTAACAACATATTATTTTTCTATGATTTTGTTTTTATGTTTATGTTCATGTTTATGTTTATGTTTATGTTTCCCCTGTATATGGGTCCAAAAAATTAAATGAAATGAAATTAAATAAATTAAATTAAATTAATCAAACTCAAAACTTTTCGAATCAAATCATAAATAACAAAATAAAATAATATAACTAATAATATAATAATAATTTTTAATATTTTCAATGTTTACAGTCATTGCAGGATGTGAAGTGAGTTTAAACCTGCTTTTGCCTTAAGTAATGACAACGTCATATAGGGAATAAAAGCACAATGAATGAATGTTTTGATTTTAAAAAAGTCTATTCTAAGCAAATGATTTCCAATAATTAAAAAACATTCAGCTCGCCCGGTTATTACAAAAAAAAATTTATTTCACTTTTTTGAACCACACTATTATTAAGCGGTAAAGCGTGGGTACAGCAGGCATCAGATCGCAGAAAAGAAAGTAAAAGAATGCAAATAAGATTAAAACGTCGACCACACACCTTAACCAAATAGATAAGAAGGGTAAGGAGATATAAAAATTTTAAATTAAAGAACTACCTATATATTGGACATTGTACTAAAAAAATTCAAATTACCTATTCGTGAAAATAAATTTTATTATCTACTCTACAGTAAAAAAAAATGTCAGAAGCAAAAGGTCTAACAGATGCTGAGGCTAATTCATTGTGTAAACCAAAAGATCCAACAACGAAGGTATGTGTCATAAAAAGTTTTAAGTAGACTTTTTTTTTATTTAAGAACTCTTCCTGAACGATTGATGAACATCTTTTCTTTGATCTGTCTAAAAAATACAATACTTAATGCCTTGAATAATTTTCCATTTTAAAGATATTAAAGATAATAGACTTAAAGGTACCTACTGGGTGCCTTGTCTATATTATTCTTAATTACCGCCTAACGCTAATAATTGTATGTAAATTTATTGCATTGCATGTCAGATTTCCAAAATCACCATTACCTACCTTTCTGTAATAAAATAATTTACCATCAATTCAAGGTCAGAGAAAAGGTCATGACTCATGATAATTCCAATTAGTAAAACTCGAATGAGACTTCGTTAATTATTACTTATTGTAGTTTTCTTTTAGTAAAAATATTTTGCATTCAAAAGACACAAATTGTCTTCTTAATAGTAAGGTATATTTTTTATGCATCTTGGTATTTTTCATTTTTAGGATTTTTTATTTCAACAAACTATGTATCGAATTAAAGATCCTAAAAAGTCATTACCATTCTATACTGGAGTTTTAGGAATGACTTTATTGCAAAAGCTTGATTTCCCTGAAGCGAAATTCTCTCTTTATTTTATGGGCTACGAAAATTCAGATGAAGTTCCTAATGATAATAGAGAACGAACAGAATGGGCAATGAGTAGAAAAGCAACAGTTGAATTAACTCACAATTGGGGTACTGAAAATGATGATGGCCAAGCTTATCACAATGGTAATTCAGATCCAAGAGGTTTTGGACATATTGGATTGATGGTATCCGATGTTTATGCAGCTTGTAAAAGGTATGAAAAGGGAAAAAATATTTGAATTAAATTTTTTTTTTAATAATACTTTTTTTTTATATAGATTCGAGGAAATCGGGGTTGAATTTGTTAAAAAACCTGACGACGGTAGAATGAAGGGGTTAGCTTTTATTAAAGATCCAGATGGTTACTGGATTGAAATTTTCAATCCCAAAACTGTTTGTAATTGAACGAAAAAACTTAATGCACCGTATAAATTTATAGTTAAATCAAGTTTTGATCAACAGGCCTATTTCTGCTCATTCAAAATTAGATTTATATTTCTATAAAATCCAATGATATTCACTTCTGTTTTCATTTAATGAATATATATATCACTTTCAAGTGAGTTTAGGCTGTATAAATAATGCAATAAAAATTTAACCAAGCCTTATTAATATTAAAATTTAAATTTTAAGCTAAATTTTATTTTTTCTTAATTTTATTGATCAAAAGTTGTAAAAATTGTTTATTCATTAAATTATCAAAAACTTTTAATAATTTTCATTAAATTATCAAAAACTTTTAATAATTGTTTTCATTTTTTGATTTAAATAACTATTTATTTGGTTCTTACGATAAATTAAAAGAGATTTAAAGGACTAAATAAAAATGTGGTTTTTAATAAAAATAAAACCGTTTGCTGAATCCTCGAGTTAAATTTCAAAAAATGAGAAAAAAAGGTTTCTTATTCAAAAAAATTTGATCAAAATGTATTTCTTAAAATTGTTGACATAAAATTGGATTTAAAACTTAAACTTAAAAAATAATAAAGGAATGAATATTGCAAAATTAATAATTTATAACCGACAAATCAAATGAGATTGTATTTTTGTATTCTTTATTATCTTTTGGTTTCAGTAGTTTCGACCTCTTGTTGAATTTTGGCGTATGTCAGATCTCTAAGTTCTTTTTGTTTAGATTTATCAATATTATGAGTTTCTAAATGTTCTGCAATTTGTTTTGTATCAGCAAACATAATTGAGCATATTTCGCATTTGTAACGTTTTTCACCAAAATGTTTCCTCTTATGACGGCTTAAACAGTAATACGATGAATAAACTCGATCACATAAATTACATGGAAATTTAGTATCGGTGTGTGACAATTTAACATGAGTACTCCTTTTTGCTCCAGTAACGAATTTTTTCGAACAAAATTGACATTGAAATGGAAAGTTTTTTAAATGTACAGCGGATAAATGTTCTTTCATATGATCTGATCGTTTAAAAAACTGTAAACATTCCGGGCATTGATGTTTAGAATTTTTAGGCTTATTATGAGAACTGCAATGAACTGTTAAAGTAGCTAATAATTTAAATTTTTTTGGACAATACGGACATTGTAACAAAGATTCCTCGTAACCATCGGAATGGGTTTTAACGTGATTGAGACAAGCACTAGAGCTCAGGAAAATTTTGCCTAAAAATATTAAATACCTAAGTTTTTTGTATTAAAAATTAAAAAAAAAGAAAATTTATTACCACATATTTCACATGGAAAAGTGGGTCGCTCTTTATTCGAATGCTCCCTTAGTTGATGCGATTTAAAAGCATGTCTATTGAGAAAATCTTTGTTGCAAATTTCACATTTATGGGGTTTTTCCTGTAAAAATTATAGTATTAGATTTTTTATTTATTTGTTCTTATTTTAATTTATTCAATAGTTATTAAACTTTTCTTACTTTCGTGTGCATATTTCTGTGATCACGCATTGCTTGACGTTTTTTAAATTCTAAAAAAAAAAAACAAATTTTATTACTTAAATCAATAATATTAAATTTTTCATAATTATTGAGATATTTTCAGGCTCAAAATATTACAAGAAAAAATATTTTCTTTTTCCCTTTCTACTTTTCTTGAAACATTTTAACAGTCAATCTTAACAAAAAAGAATTAATCAAAATGTTATTTAAGCAACTGGGAATTGAAAAATTTTGATATTATTGGAATTAATTAAACAATATAAACGATTTCGATTGATGACACTATAATGTGTTTTAAGAATCAACTGATTTAGTTAATTTTGAAATTATTTTATCTTTTATTTAACTTAAATTAAGTTTTCGAAAATATTTTTGACTGTAATGAATTATTTTATTTACCTACCTTTTCCACAAAAATCGCACAGAAATTTTTGCTCTTCTATGTGTTCAATTTTCTTATGATTCAAAAATTCTCGGAATTTCTGAAAAACTTTTAAACATATTTCGCACGTATGATTTTTAATTTTTTCTCTAATTTTAGCTGTTTCCCTAATTTTAATTTTCTTTTCTTTCTCTATTGGAATAGACTTCTCTTCATTTTCACTTATGTTGGTTTTTTCTTCAGTTGCAACCTCGTTGTAGGAAATCAAATCTTCTGAATAATCTTCTGCTTCATAAGATTCTTCTGATAGAAATTTTGACTCATCTTTGATTTCTAACAAATCATTTTCATTATGCCTATTTTCAACATTAGAAAAATTTAAATATTCATAATCATCTATTAAATTTGGTGATTTTTTAATTAAATTCTCAATTTGAATATCTTTTCTTGTAAACTTTTTCTCTAAAATCAATTGTGATTCCCGACATTTCTTTAAAAAACGATTCGATCTTCTGAAATCTTGACAACAGGTTTTACAAATTTTCTGTGGCAATCCATCATCTAGGAAAATCTAAAAGCAAAAAATTTTATACATTATTTGTAAAGGTATAGGTACCTACATTTTTTAATTAGATCATTAAACAAATTTTACAATATTACAAACACTTCTTAATTGAAGCCAATATTCAACAAATTAAGGTAAGAATAGTGAAATGAAGATCGATAACGTTGACCAAAACTGTTATTTGTCAAAAAGTCATCATCATAACAACTTGAGAAATGGGTAAGATAATACCTATATTTATGTTATGTCGGTCTTGATTTATAGTAACTATTAGGTGAAGTATTACTCGAAAGCCCAAAATTCAACAATCTAGCAGTTCTTAATGAGTTAATGACACCCTGAACTTGATTAAATAGAAGAAGCCATAAGATTTTCAGAGTCTCTCTTCAGGAATCTCTTTCCCCACTCGAAACTAGATATATATATATAGCTAATAGACTTTTTTTCGATTTATTTATTTTAAAAAAAATTTACCTTTAGATTGAATTCAAAAAAATTAATATCGTTATTTTTATCTGAAAATATTTCTAATAAATTATTTATTTTAAAAGTATTTTTAGCACAGAATCTGCAGGTTTTATTTATTTCCAATTCTGAACAATTCAGAGACATAATTAAAATAAATGTATCTTAATTATTATTATTATTATTTTTTTTTTTTCAAATTTTTAATTAACTCTTTATTTAATTTTAACAATTTTTAAAAAATTAAATATTAAAATTAAATAAATGCCGAAATAAATAAACGATCAAAATGTAAACAAAATAATAAACAAAGTCAACAAAATATAAAGGTGACTTCACACTTAAAAAAAAAAGATAGTAGGTATGCACAAATTACTTAAAACTTTGAGGACAGTGGAAAAAGAAACAGATTTTTTTGAAAATTGATTTCAAAATTTAAAAAAAAATCCTTTCTTCGTCTCCCCGTAACTTTTATATTTTTACCCATATTATTTGTAGTTTCCTTCCTCTGAATTTTAATATTTTTGTGAATTAAAAAAAATTCTGTATAAAAATAGATTATTGAGTATTACCAGGAAATCAGTATAATCAATCAAAATGTGTCGATATAGCTTCATTACGGCCTGGGCAAACTCGACGCAACGCAAACGTTAATGACGCGAAAGACCATAAAATTTTTCGACACGAAGTTATAAAAGTGTGAACATCCTTGAAAATCGGGAAAACCCTTGTGTTCTGGCATCACTGTTTGAACACACACAATTGACACAATACGTCAAATTCGTTACCTTTTTGTTGGTTCATCATTTTATTTTAAGCATTTTAAATTTTGAATTATTCATTTTCAATATTTTAAAATTTTTAATTGATAATAAAAAATATTTAGGAATTAATTTTATTGTTTATTGATTCAATTATACAAAACTAGAGGTAGGTAAAAAATTGCTGAATAAATAAAGGTTTTATTATAGACTTCTAGTGTTCTAGTATATATGTCTGTATGTACCTATAGCCATTGGTGTTGGGATGGGACGCTAACAAAGAATTCAAAATTTATTTAAAACTTCATTTATAAAATTTGAATTCAACTTGGCGTGAACCCTACCCGTGAACACTACCGATTTGGTTGAAACTTTAACTTGGTGGTAGAGGCGGCTTCACGTAATGTAGGTAGTAGATTGGACGGACTTAAATTTTAGAGTTGCTTGTATAAATCTAGAGCAGAATATTCCTGGGATATCAATGGTTCTGGATCGATAAAATTTATTGAAATAATAATACTAAAAATTTTCTTCAAGGCTAACGTCAAATTCGGTATACCTACTTAGATACCTAGATAAGATACATATACTAATAAAAACCTTAATCCAAGTAGGCTTATTATTTACAAAAAAATCGACATAAGTACTTCATTGATAAAAAGTGCACAAACTATAGGTATATCCCCGTTCTTCACGAGTCAATTTATAATATGATTCGATGATCATAAATCGTTAATAAGCGTAACTTGCGGGTTACACTTGCTGAAAAAAAATCATAATCATGATTTTTTTTTAATGTATGTGTGAAATTTTGTGTAAAAAAAAAAAATCAAGAAATAATCATGATGAAAAATCATGCTTAAAAAAAAATCAGAGGGTTGATTTTTTTCTGTCAAAAGAAAATTTTTTGGCTGCCAAAGAAAAAAGTAAACTCTTGAAAGCGCAAACAACAATAATAAAAGCGGTTTGTTATTACGGGATTTGAATTTGAATGAGAATATTGTAAACAATTGTATTTTATTGGTACAGTGACAGAAAAAAATCAAGATTAAAATCAAAGCCAGTATGATTTTTGACTCATAAAAATTTCTCACATACATTCAAAAAAAATCATAATCATGATTTTTTTTTCAGCAAGTATAACCCGCACGTAAGAAAACTTTTTATATTATTTTTATTTTTTTAGGGCTTTTAATTTTAATTTTAAAAAAAATAAAATCCAAAAAATACATTAAAACCAAATGCAACATGGCATCATCAGACAATGGTCCGGATGAAATTGTTGGATGTCCCTATAATATTGCACATCAAATGCTAAGAAAAAATTTACAAAAACATTTATTAAAATGTCGTCTTAGTCATCCTGATTCTATGTTGGAGAAATGTCCTTTTAATCCGATGCATTTAATTTCAGAAACCGAAATGAAGGTACAAAATATATTTTCAAACATTTTTAATAATCTTATTAATTAATCTAATTTTAAGACTCATTGTGCATCATGTCCTGATAAGCGTATTATAGCTGGATTTAAATATAGCATATTAAACAATCATATAAAAAAGGAAAAGTCTGTTAAATCTGAGCCAATACCTAAAGGACCAAAGATTGAAGACGGTAAGTAAGATTATGCTAAAATAAATGGTATTTAATTAATTGATTTCTTTTTATTTTAAAATTTAGAAGTAGACTGGGATGCTGAAGGCGAATATGAAACTTATAATCCTCTTGAATATGCTAGCCGTGCACCAATAATTAGATCAAATACTGGAAGCATACCATCACAACGACGTGAATTTCGGATTACCGAATCAAAACGTTTGCAAACATTTTACAAAAAAAAATAAAATCTAAATTTATTGTCGTTATTTTAAAGAAAATCTATTTAAAGTTGCATTATAAGTTGAATAAAACTTTTATTTGATGAATAATAATTTTAAGAATTAAAAAAAGTATGTACATACTTTTTAAAAAGCAACTCTTAAATTTGGAAAAAATTGTAGCTAAAGACTCCTGAATTAATTTGAATTAATTGAATGAGAAAAAAATTAAGATCAAAAATATTTAAAAAAATTTATTTGAAAAAAATACATATGATATATAAAAATATAAAACAATCTCTTCTACAAAATAAAGACAAAATTTTTTAACATCTTATTTTTAAATTATTTATAATTATTATGATAAAAACATAGATAATAATCTGAGGCTTATTTTCAAAGTTGATCAATTCTGTTATGAAAAGTATAGATACAATACATTATTAAAATAGTTATTAATAAAAGAATTTTCTATCAAATAGATTTATTTTTAATTTAAAAAAAATTTACTATAATTATTTATTTTAAAATTTCTCAAATGCAATGAAAAAATAATTTTATGAAAAATTATTATATTTTGACATTTTTTGCATACCATTTTTTTTGTATAACAAATCTATAGGATCAACCAACCTTTGAAAATGAGCGCTCTACTTATTACAAAATTGGAATTATTGAATATTTTGGTAGTTATTTTTTAGAATAATGAGATTTAAGCTTTCGGTATTTTAACTCTAATTTTTCAATAAAATTCAAATGTTCTTTATTGGGTTCTTTCAAAGAAGAATTATTTTTCCTCTCATTTGATGTTGAAGTACAACAAACATTTTTAAGTTCACTATTCACATTATTATTTGCAGATTCTTTTGATGATTTCTTATTTACTTTGAGTTCTTGATTGATTCTAAAAATGTAATAATTAAAAAAATAATAGTTAAAAAAGAATTTGAAAATTCAATTGAAAATATTTTTGCTGAAATTTGTAGGATTTTACTACCTGCAACATTTTTCTCCGTACTTGGTTTTATGTTCAAGCAAATAAATTTTTTTACTAAAAGTTTCCTGACATTCACATTTATATGGTTTTTCTTTGTGTGATGTAGAGTGCCTTTCTAAATTGGCCAAATATTCGAATGATAGTTCACATTTATCGCATTTGTAATTTTTTACGCAAATTCTTTCCCCTAGCTGAAAACAATATTTTATGGGAACAAATTAATAAATTCTATTATTGTTTTGCGTAATATAATTTATGCATTAAGTTGTGTTACTTACATGTATTCTTTCATGTATTATTAATGTACTTTTATATCCAAATTGTTTTGAACAGAATGTACATTTGTATGGTTTATCTGTATGACTTCTCTCATGTACAATCAGAGTACTTTGAAATATGTACGCCTTACCACATACGCTACAACGGTACGGTTTCTCTTCCAAATGCAATCGTTCATGAATTCCTAATTGAATTTTTTCTATAAAGCATAGAACAAAATCAAAATAAAAAATCGTTAAAGTGTCTGGATATCAATACAAAAATGCTGTTTTAGACCTTGGTATCAAAATATAATGTCGCTTAAGTTTAAAATCTAAAGTATTTAATTAATTGATGTAAGTTTTTTTCTTGAGGTAAGGATAATAATTAAAACTAATGATTTTTCTTATTATTATCCGGTTGTAAGATATTCTTTAGAGCTTATTTTAACCTCAAGAAAAAATACTAGCATTAATTAGAATAAAATGATATGAAATATATAATAACTTTTAATATAAGATAAATTACGAATTTTTGTTTACCTGTAAATGTTTTTGCGCAATATTTGCATTTAAATTCTTTATCTTGATGAATTCGTTCATGTGCAATAAGGCTACATTTATGAAAAAATGAATGATTACAAATTTGACATTTATATGGTTTTTCACTATCCAATAATGCTATTGATTGTCTTCGTTGTATCAAAAGATTTCTAGCAATTTGTTCTTTATCTAATTTTAATTTAGAATTATCATTATCATTAGTAGTTACTTTCGTATTTGAATTATTTTCATTAATTATTATTGTTTTTTCACAACTTTTGCATTTATCTTTGTATCCTTGAATTGGTGTTAATTGATTCATTATCAAATTATCATCTGAAGCCAAAGATTTTTCCCAAGATTTGCATGAAAATTTAATTTGTAATCGGTTGTTCTTAACTTTATTTTTATATTGTTTACCAGTATGAATATTTTCATGCCTACAAAAAAAAATATTATTATTAATTGTGCGTGTTCAAAATACTTTCAAAACGCTATAAACAAATAAACCATATGTCCACAAATTAAGACGACTTAAACTTTTGAACTTAATTTCATTTTTTTTTTTCATAAGCAATTTTTATTTCAATATATTTGGGGGTTGGGGTCTGTAATTGGAAAAATAAAATAAATAAAGCATGTTAAAACATGTTATAAAACAAGGATATAACATTTGTTTAATTATTTACTTGTTTAAAATGTTGCAGATGTAACTTAACGCTAAATTGTATATTTTATCTACATTCACAAACATTAAACCAAGAATTTGTTTGAATAATAAAGCCCTAAAAAGTTTTCAAAGCAAAAACGAAATTTCGTAATCTTGGTTATTATGATTTAAAGTTTTAAAATCGTAGTTATGATTTAAAAATTGGATTGTCATAAAAATTAATTATTATGCCACATATAATTTAGTTGTATGTCGCTGCAAAGGTGTAAAATAATAACTAATAAACCATGTTTTAAGATATTAATTATTAGAAAATTTTAATTATCGCTAAAGATAATAATGAGAAACATATAAAGAAAGAAATTTTTTGGAGCTTTGAAACTTCATAGGATTAGAATATAATAATAATTCAAAATATTCATAGTTAAATATTATATTTAGTTAAAATATTTCTTTATTACATAAATTTGATTATTTTTAACATTATAAAATAAATATTTGAAAAACTTACAAAAAAAATTTTTTTTTTTATAACTTACTGGTTTAAATTTGTTTTCAGGCAAAAACTTTGATCACAATATTTACACTTGAAAGGTTTTCGTTTAATTGATTCCTTTAAAATTTGTTTTGAATAAAATTTTTTATTTCTAATTTTTAATAATTTTAATCTGTTACATATTGAATTCGTTGTTGATTCACTTGATGTTGTGATACTGTTTTTGTCATCTGAAGAGGACATTTTTTACTTTTTTCTACATTTTTATTTTATATTATTTAGTTAACTTTTTTACCAATTTGTTTTTTCACTAAACAAAATAAAATTAAAAACATTTTGTGTAATTAACTAAAAAGAAATAAAAAATGATGTGACATTTTTATTTGTAAATGCTAAAAGAGGCAAAATAAATCAAGAAAAAAAGTAGCGGAAATATCCAAATCCATTTGCGTTCTTAATTATACACATAATGTTAATTCAGTGTAGAACATATATGCGAGCATTATTCTATGAATTGAATATTATTTTTGAATCATTTTAAAGTTAGTTAATATCCTTGACATCGTTTAATATAATAAATATTTTATTTAAACATTTGTTTTTATATAAAATGTACAACGTACTCTAAATCAATGGTTATTAACTTTTGTATTGTCAATCAAATTTTAAAGCTTGCTACCATAAATTGTTTGTTCTACTAGATTTTTAAAAATAAAAAATTTATGTTTAAGTAATTGAAATTAATTTTTTTTCACTGTGAAAAAACTTGTTTGCATTATCTACTACTCTACAATAACTTATTAGAAATTTCAATTATCATAAAAATAGCAATATACATAACAGTATCCGTAACACTAATCTGTTTCTTAATAAATTATATTATGTTCTTTAATTATTTAATTAAAGAAAATAATGACTAACTGGAATTGGGTAAATACTTAGGAACATATTATACATACATACAATATAAAAAAGTTCAATTTTTATAGATGATATAATCGCTATAATGATGATTATGTATTTTCTAGTGAAATGTGTATATTAAGTTTTATTCCCATGAAATTTTTATGCAGAATAAATTGAGAGTTAATAACAAGATAGTTAGTATAGGTATAGGATCGACAATTTTGAACCCCCAAATTTATTTATATATGAACAAATTAACAAGTATTTTAACTTCTAAATTGATTTTTTTTTAACTTCTTGATTATAAGATTATTGAAAAAAAAATTTTTTTTAATGTATTTTATGATAAATTTTTATTTAATTTATTATTGTTTTTTAATTAACAATAATTGTTTAACTATCTTTTTTTTTTGTAGTGTATTTTAATATTATTCTATTTTATTTTTATTTTCCCGCCAAACTAACATTTATTCTACTATTTCATTCACAAAAATTATAATAATTTATTTACTTAAAATACTTCTTCATTTTTTATAAAAGTACATATAAGAGAATACAAAATAAAGACTATTTTTAGAATTATTATTATATGTTTAATTATTTTTTTATAACATTTTTAACGTATACTATGTGTATAATAAAGGATAAAAATATACAAACAGTGATTATAATATTAATTTTGAAAAAAAAAAAGAAAAAAATTCTTTTGGGGACAAAAACATTAGATAATTTTCCACTAATGCGCGAGTCAAATTTTAAAATTACACTATTTTTAATTTAATAAAATAATATAATTTTCATTTAATCATTTAATCATTTTCTTTTTTTTTTTATTTATATTATTATATTCTCGCGACAACAATAATGCTAAGTAATGTTATGAGTATTTTATTTTTTAATTTTTTTCAGTTTTTTTAAATGATTAATAACATTAAAAGGTATTAAAAAATTATCAATGTTTTTGAATTAAGGAAAAAAATAAAATAAAATTGTAAAACGTAGTAGTACCTATAGTAGTATATATTTTATACTTATCAATAATAACAAAATAAGTTGTTTCAAAAAAAAGGAACAATAAAAAAGATAATTAAGAATTATTATTTTTAATCTGTTTACTTTCTTAATACCGTATTATTAAAATTTTTTTATGCGACAATTTTATTTTATTTTTTTGTTATTATTTATCTGTTTTTATTATAAAATACAACATAATATAATTATTTTTTTTTTTTTTTTTCTATTTTATTGTCTTTTTGTCTCTTTAAAGTTAATTAGAAAAAATTTAGGGTGTATTTTATAATTAATTTTATTTAATTTGGTTTATGCAGTCAGGCAAGAATTCGAAAAATAAAATAATATAAGGCTTAAAACTATGAATTTTATCTATATCTAAATATATATAACCGTTGGTTAAAAAATAAAAATACTTATAATTAATCAATGATACCTATAACTTAGAGAGTTATTACTTTTTTCTTCAATTAATAAAAATAAAAATTTGTAGAACTAAAAAAAAAACTCATTTAATAATAATTCAACTTTATAAATTATTTTAATTAGGTCTAATATGCTTGGGGGAGTACAATCAAAGATGTACCTACATAAACGTCTATACTTTTAGCAGAAGTTTACCATAGTGATGCAATTTGGAAGGCAAAAAATAATTTTTGCCCATCTCGGGCTGACATTTTTTTATTAAATTTGAACATTAAAAAAATAACAAAACAAGAAAAAAAATACAATTAGAATTACCAGTAAAACTTCACCTTCACCTTTGTTCAGTGTTTTCTTTCATTCAAATATTTACAAATATTTAAACTCTTCCAATTTAATATATTATCTAATTCGACATTAATTCATTTTTAAAGAAAAATCTCAAAAGGGTTGCGTTAGTTTAGAAATTCTGCGACTATCAAAATTTTCTTGAAGTTCAAATAATGAAATGAGAAATGAGAAAATGAGAAAAGAATGAAATATTTAATTGATGATATTTTTTTTAAAGTAAGAGTGTAAAGAAAATTTTTAACTAATATCTTGCTTGACTAACCTTAAATATAAATTTATGCTGCCGGTCGTCTCAAACACAGTTTAAAGATTTTCTTATTCTATTTGTACATTGAATTTCGACCCATCCATAAAAAAAAGATTCATAAATATGTAATTACATTTTTAACAACATACAACAGGTGAAAATGTTAGAGAAAAGTTTTTTCTACATGATATGTACAGATTGTTCATTAACAAGCTTTTACAAGCTTTATACAATGATAATTGTTTTAGATAGAAGGCATTAAATATATAGACCCATCCATTACATTTTTTACGCCTCTTTTTTAATTTTTTTTTTATCCGAATCGAAAACCTCAACTAAAAATTAATTTTCTTCGTTTACACAATCTACACATTCTTTAAGATTCAAGATGAATGCTTTATAGTTTATAATATTAGAAGTTAAGTTATTTTTCAGGAGGTTCATACGTTTCATTTCATTTATGTAAGAACAAAAAAAATGTTAGAAAGTATTCGGATTCGGAGTTTGAAAAACAGAGCTTTTATCTGGAATATTCTTTTTTCAATTTACAGACAAAAAGTTAGAAATTTTCTGAATTATATAAAGAGTGAACGTTTTCAGAATAGCGGTGCTTTCTGTCTAGACATCTAGACATCTACTTTACAAAATAAGTCGAAATGTTTTTTTAAATATACACCTTGTCTTGTATAATTTTGATTACATTAGTGGGCTGATACTAACGTGTTTGACCTGTTTCTAAATTGAAATACATTAGAAGGAATAAATCAATAACAAAAAAAGTAGTATTTAGTGTATTTTTTAGATTATTGAAAAATCATTTCTTATAGGAATTTTGTATAAATTATAAAATTCTGTACAAAAAACAAAAAAAAAATTTCAATTATTGGCACAAAATATTAAAAATATGAAAGAATTGATGATTTATTTAATTAATAATAATAATCTTTAAATATTCTTCTCTAGCAATAAATCAAAGTAGTTTATAATGGATTTAACATTCAATAATATAAAAAATCAATACGTTAATATTTAAAAAAGATTATTTATTTTGCAAAAATCAAAGTATAATAAAAAAACTTACATAAACGTATATCTATGGAATAAGAAAAATATTTCTTCCAAGTAGATAAGCTTAATAAAAATAAATTAAAGGGCAGTATATAAACTTGCTGCAAATACAATATCCCTCTTGATAGCCTTCGAAGCATCTTCCATTTTGCTTTTTAATGTAGTATTCCCAACTCGAGTTGCTGCAGTCTTCACATCTTGAATTGTTTCATCCAACTGTTGTATGCAACGAACAATTATGCCTTCTTGAATATCTGTTAATTCAATTATTTCAGAGAAAGGCTAAAAAACAAAAATTTATCATTAGTTGTAATGTAAAACCGTCAGAAAAATTATATTTATAAACACGTATTTCTTCGTTTTATTTCTAAATAAAACCAAACAAGGTAAAAACTTGATAAAACTTCAATCGGTCTTTGATCCTTCTTAATTTTGTGTTTTATTAGAGTAACTTATTAATAAAGTAAAGATAATAATTTTTGTACCTTTAAAGGCTTTTTTAGTAAATAAAATTAAAGTAGACGAAAAAATTAAAAAAATTACCTTATTTTTAGCCCAGTGATAAACAACTTCCATTAAACCGAAATTTAAATTTTCAGCTTTTTCTGAGCATACTTTATATTTTACCTCCTGACTTGTTATTTTATCGCTTACTTCTTCAAAAATTTGTTTACACTAAAAATAAGTAAAAAAAAAAAACATTATCATTTAAAAAATAATAAAATTTATCAAATTTATTTACTTTTTCAATTTTTTTAGTTAGTACTTTAGCTACGGAGTCAGTTTTAGCTTGAAATACCAATGATGATAGAAGTGCAGCTATTTCAGCACTATCTAAATCATCGAAAACGTTACATAATATCAATTCAGTTATTAACAGTTCATTTTGGCCCATTTCACTTGCGACTTTTCCTTTATATTTTACTGCAATTATTATAAAAAAAATATTTATTTCTAATTATTCTTAGTATCTTTATCTGAATTTTTTTTTTATTTTAATTCCGATATTCCTTGTGATATACACATTATACAAAGACTAGTAAAATAAACTCGATGCAATAATATGTGCCAGTTATTCACTATAACTGGAGGAGATAGTGAAAAAAGAGCTCATCCACACACAGTCATTCTTGACCTCTAAAGATGCTTCAGACCAAATTTTATCAAAATCGCGTACACACATTTAACAGAAATATAACTCAAAAAATCGACTGACAATAAATGTCTTACCTTCATCATTTTCGTCTATATATTTTAATTCTCTTAAGACATTTAGTTTATCACAGTAGTCAGGATATAATGATAGATTCTTATGAGAATTTTTAAATTTTAATATTTCTATTTCTTTTTCTAGTAATTTTCTTTTAAAAATTAGTTCAAATTCCGTATCAAAATTCGCCATACTGGTATAAGGCAAAATATTTTCAAATTCTTCCTTGGTTTTGCCAAATGATTTCATTAACATTGAAATATCTGAATCAGAATCTATATTGATTTCTTTTTTTGTTAAGTCTATTATTTGTATTGATTTTGGATTTTTAACATAATTTTCGTTCAACAAATTTAGTTCTCCAACGGCTTTTTGAACTGTTGGACCTGGTGTAGAATCGCGAAATCGTTCAATTTGACGTTGCTCACAATTTTTAATAATTAAATCTGCATCAACTTTAATATTTGATTTAGTAATTTCGACAATATCGTTAATTTTAATATCAACTACGCAATGGCCTCCAACTCCTTCAGGAGAAAAAAATTTATTTGAATTTAATAAAGAAAGCATTTTATGCCACTTTACATCAGTTTTTGTATCCTGAAATAGAAAAAAAAATTTGGTAAAAAGTACTTTTATTTTAATGCTCATTCAAATAATTTATAGAAAAAAATTAAAATTAAATATTAAACCGCGTTAATAAGTAATGAATTGGTAACCATTCTGATATTTTCTACCATTTTAGCAGAGAAAAAAGTTTATCTAAGTTTAAGCAAATAAAAATTACATGATTAGATTTAGATTGATGATCCAACACAAGAACTTTAAAAGTTGTTTCCTTTGATGTTTGTATTTTAGTTGAAAGTAAAATTCCTAACTTATTATAATGATAACCGCTTGTTATAATTAGAATTTTACCCTGCTTTAAGTCTCGAAAATTGGAAGGTTGTGATAATAAAATTCTCTAAAATAAGAAAAAATTAAACATTAAATGCAAAATAAATAAACATTAAATACAAAAATCATTTTATCCTTAAGGAAGGATGTATGACCATAAAAAAATTTAATTCAGTCTATTTATAACTTACCATTATTTGTTCTTTTTCTTCTAAATATTTATCAGCTATATCGAAAAAATCACTTAATTTCTTATTACTTTCATCAACAACTTTCAATTCTGATAATTCTTTTTCCGCTATTTTTTGTTTCTGTTCATTTTCCGGTTTCATACATTTTATTGAATATTCTTTAAAACTTTGCATTAAAATATCTTCAACTTTTATTCTGCCAACTCTTAAACAAGTTAAAATTACAGCATAACGCAATAAAAATTTTGATTGTAATGGTTCTGCTCTTCCCAAAATAATTGATTTTAAACTATTTTCATCTGGAATAGCACGTTTACATAACATAATAACCGTACCATTTTTATCATGGCCTCTACGCCCTGCTCGACCAGCCATTTGTGTATATTCTGATGATTTTAAATCACGTATCTCAATTCCATCGTATTTGAAATGTGAATCGAATATTACAGTTCTGGCAGGCATATTTACACCCATCGCAAAAGTTTCTGTTGCAAAAAGAATTTTCACCAAACCCTGTAATTTTTATGAGAAGGTTAAGAAAAACTAACAACGGCCAAAGCTGTTAGTGATTAGAAAGATATATAAAAATAAACACTCCAATGTCTCTACTACCAAATTGATTGCTTTAGCTTTGTAAGTTTTATTATGATGTTTAAAAATTAATTTCTTAAACTTTATTACCGGAATTAAAAGCCTTAAGACTAACTCAATAAACTAACATCGGATATGAATCGAAATTTTGTTGTTGGTACTTACTTTCAAAAATAACATTTCAACAATTTCTTTTAATATCGGTAAAATTCCGCTATGATGTACACCAATCCCACGTTCAAGAGCACTTTTCATAATTTTAACTTGTCTCAAAACCCTATCATCTGGTTTTAAACGGTCCAAACATTGTCCGAAAAATTTTTGAACTGATGACTTCTCTCTGGCTGTGTTCAAATCAATTGATTCTAGTGCGGCAACATTTTTATCACAACGATTACGAGACAAAGTGAAAGCAATAACTGGCAAATTATTATTACGCTTCAGATGATCTATTAAGCCAACCCACCTAGTTTGTTCTTGTTTTGGGCCAGTTTTATAAATTTTTCCAGATTTTGATTCACGATTGTCTTTAACTTTTTTTGCTTCGTCAAAATTTTCCTTAATAAATTTACCTTGAGCATCAACTATTAAGAAAAGATCATCACGACTTTTTCCTCCACATCCTGTATACAAATAATGAACCAACGGAACCGGTCTCTTCAAAGTACTTATAACATAAACTTTTTTTTTCTTTATATTACCAACCCAATTTGCCAATTCTTGTGTATTTGGAACTGTTGCACTAAGCATTATAATTTGAACATGATCTGGCAATAACATAATAACTTCTTCCCACACATGACCTCGGTCGGCATCATTGATGTAGTGAACTTCATCAAAAATTACATATTCCATGTCACGTGTTATATCACTGCCACCAAATAGCATAGAACGTAAAATCTCTGTGGTCATAATCAAACACGAAGATTGTGTATCAATTTGAATGTCACCAGTTACTAAGCCCACATCACGAAATTTCAATTTAAAATCACGATACTTCTGATTTGATAAAGCCTTTATTGGTGAGGTGTATATTGCTCTTGTCATATGATTTTGAGATAAAGCAATTGCATATTCAGCCACAACTGTTTTACCTTTAAAATTAGGGAAAATAAAAAAAAATTATTAAATGTTAGAAAATGGAACGGAGGATTTCTTTCTTCATAAAATTATATTTTAGTTTCACAGGAAGTAAATAAAATAAATAGATTATAATACTGTAAGAATTAATGAGCTTTACCAGCCGATGTGTGTGCTGCTACAAAAACATATTTTTTTTCTTCCAATTTTAAAATAGCTTGTTTCTGAAATGTATCCAATTCAAATGGGAATGTCATAGCTGGTTCTGGTATTTTCTCTTTAAAATCTAATACTGGTTGTGAAATATCAACCATTTCAGCCCATTCAGTAGTTTCGAATTCATTAGTGTTCGTTCTACATTCAGATATTTTTAAAATTTGCATTGAATCTGTATTTAAAATACTGTCATCAATTGAATCAGTTTCATTGAGTTTAACATCTTTTTTGTTTAAATTAATATCTTTCTCATCATCTTTCTTAACAATTTCTAACCATTCATTAACGTCTAATCCATCTTCTAGGGTATCAATTAAATTAATTGATGGCAAATTTTGCTCCAAATCTTTTGAATTATTATCAAATATATATCCTGATTTAAAACCTGGAGCTACTGTCAACAATTCATCGGTTAGCAATTCCTTATCGAAATCAACCACTTTAAAATCCATGTCCAGTTCAGATTTTGTTGTATCATAATCGAAACCTCCTGGCCAAAATGGAAAATTCATTGAATTTCCACGAATCTCTTCTTGCGGACCAGGTGCTCTTTTAAAAGACATTGAATTTCTTGATGTAGCTCCGGCATCATTAAGTGTTACTTCAATGAAATCAACAACTTCCCCAGTAAAATAATCACGTTTGGCTTTCAAGGTAGTGCTTGCCTAAAAGAATAATAAAATTGTTAATAATGTCGACATAGCAAATAATAGAATATTACATAGGATATAGGATAGGAAATGCACCAAATGGAGTAAACTATCATACATCGTCACTATACTATCTAGAAAATCGTAGATTTTTAGAAAACACAAACATAATTTTTGAAAATTTTTCACATTCATACAATTTTAACAGAATTAAAAACTGGATACCCTACTTTCTCGTGAGTGCAGTGCTCTGAAAAAGCTCTTTCTTTAAAACTTTTTCACATTAATTTTAGATTTCCATTCCGTTTTGTAAAAATAATATAGTTTTATTATAAAACAATAGCCTTCATTTGGTATCGATAAACCACTTCCAGTGTTGTATGTAAACCTAATTAGATACTACCTATAACAAAGTTTTGATGAGTATATTATGCAGGTAAGTAGATACCTAGGTACCTTCGACAGACGCCCGATCATCTTCTAAAATAAATAGAAAGTTACGATAGGTAGGTAACTTACCGGGCATTTTGGTATATTTAAAATTCGATTTTCATCAATATCTCGATTTAGAATGTGTAAATCATTAATTTTTAAATTAATATTTGGTTTAATAATAAAATTACGTAGAATAGTTTCTTGTTTATCAAATAACTCCATGGTTTTAGATTACCTATTCTTCAAATTCAATTAAAAATATAAATCTTCTTCACTTGTTGTTCAATTTATTCTAAAAAAAATATTGTAGAGACCATAACCATATGATTTTTATTTACTTTTTTTATTGAAAACAGAGAAAGTCGTTCGTCAAATTAGGCGCCGGTCGGTCGGAACAACTGGTTACAACTAATTTTCGTAACGCCGCAAGTCGAAAATTCATGGGCAAATTATGGCTGCTGCTTTTTTTTTAGCCGCCGTTTTTTTTTGAATTTTTTTTCCTAGTCACAATTTTCTCCAAAACAATCAAATTTAGTCGACTAGCTACGCCGACAAACACAACAAATACGAAAAAACCGATAGGAGTCGCCGTCTTATTGAAAATTTGAAAGGTTGCAGTCTTTGGAGCGTATAGAGAGAGGAAAACAAAATTATGGTCAACTGAAATTTTTATATTCTTTATCGCCTTGGGCAAACTCGACGCGACACAAACGTTAATGACGCGAAAAAACATATAATCGCGTAATTAACGTTAATGTCGAGACTGTTCACGTCCATACATTTTCTTATATTTAATATTTCTTGCGTCATCATTTGTATCGCGTCGGCGCGTCGAGCTTAACCAAACGAAACCAGAGGTCTCATTTGTGATATTCTTTTGTTAATTTCTTTTGACATTAAAAAACATTTTCGATTTTTTTATTTTGTTGATTGAAATTGAAATTCGAAATTAAAATAAAATTTTAGGAGGACTTCCAATATTATAAATCAAAAAATGAAAAATAAAAACATATACATAAAATTATTAAGGATATATTTAAATTAATTCTTAAATAAAGTTTATTGTCTTCTTGAGTTTTGAAGGAAAAAAATTTGGGAAGGCAGGCAGATCAGACAGGTAGGAACGTAATCAATTAGGAAAAATGGGAAAAATGCATGGAAAGAAATTTATCTTGGATTTATTTTTTGTTTTTATAAAGCTAAAGTTGTTGGTTACCCATCTACTTATACCTACCTGAGTTGGGCTTACTTGAGCGATTGCTGCATTCTTACAGTCCTCGTAATTCCTAATTTTTTTAATTTATATGGAAATGTATAAACTTATTTACTTTCTCTATTACGTAGGTTTTATACCTAATACCTATATACTTACAAGTACACCTACTAAATTTTCTGGAAATGCTTCAATCGAAATAACAATTCAAGATCACTGAAATCTGAAATTTAAAATTTTGTGTATTTGTATCAGAAAATAATAGGTAGGTAGGTAGATTGAGCTTGGATCTGAGAAACATTTTTTCCTGTTGGTTTCTGAATTAATTCGATTTGCACTTTAGGCTGGGGCTTAGACCAATGTGTTAATGATGTCTCTACTAATAATTTGACTAATATGTTATTGTTTCTTAATTTAGAATAATTTTTTATAATGGCTGACATCTCGAAGGATTTCCTGCAACAATGTTCATATTGTGATAAAAGTTTTAAATACAAAAGTTTATTGAATTTTCATCAATCTAAGCGTCATGGAATTGCTCGATTAAATTTTCATAAATGCTATTGTTGTAATCGAAATTTTCGAAATAGAAAACAAAGAAGATTTCATAAAAAAAATAGAAAATATGAAAACCATTCCGATAAATTTTTAAAATCAATTATAATGGGATATGATCCATACAATTGTCAGAAATGTAAAAAAAAATTTACATTTAGTAGTACCTATTACAGCCACTTATTTACTGAGCATTCGAAAAAAAAATTAAAAAAAAAAAAATTATCTCAACCAACGCATGCAACGTCATCTCGATTCGTTGAGTTATTGAATTTAGAAAATTTAATACCTGATACAATTTTAAGAACTAACATAAAACATCAATTAAATTCAAATGAATCAACAGATGCTCAACCGATAACAGTATTTAAAGCAGAAAAAAATACATTAGATTCTAGGCCAATCCCAGATCTGATTTATTATAATTATGAGGCACAAAAATTAAATTCAAAAGAAAATGCAAATTTATCGTTCACTGAAGATCAACCAATAGTTCCAACATCAAGTTCAACAATATTAATTCCAGACGATAAAGCTTCTTCGGAAAAAGAAACCACCAAAAATAACTTTAGTATGTTGGAAATTTTAATTGAATTGAAGTAATATCGAAATATTGGTTAGGAAAATAATTGTCATTGTAGTTTAACCAAACGTAACTTAGTACATTGTCTGCTTCATCAACAACATGGTGTTAACAATTTTACATATACTGTTGTTGAAATCAATAGACAACTCAATTTTCATATTGGTTTGTTCAACATTTTCACAATATTCTTAAGATTTATTTTTTCACGTTTAACCAATAAAACTTTTTAGCCTTTTATAATTTATGATTATGCAATATAAAATTTACATTTTTAAATTATTAATTTGAAAAATTCAAGACGTCGGTACTTTCCTTCATCGCAACGCCAAAACTCAAATAGCTGTATCAAAAGCTGATAAATTTCGATGATGCGTCATTAGAAACTTGAAAATGCCTGTAGACTTTTAGAAAATAATTCTTTTTCTCAAATTCTAACTTCAATAAAACGCAAAATAGATGGTCGATTTAAATGAAAAAATATATAAAAGGTTTCAATCCAACCTAAGAAAACTTTTTTCAACTAGACAGCGTTTCAGTAATTAATTAGGGTTAATTGTTCCTTGTTTTGTTTAGTCTGACAGTAGCATTTGGTAAGATAAAATATCTTAATTCTTAATACTTAATCAATTTTCGATGTGAAATATTAATATATTACTAAAAAGTTGTTTTATTTTTTAGGTAAGAATCAAAGTGCTTACTTGTACTTTCATAATACAGGCGGTTTTAAGTGTGGACATTGTAATTTCGTTTTTAAAGATATTTACTCCGTTAAAACACATCAAGTAAGACTTGAATAAAATTGGTTATATATTTTATATTTTGATATACACATTTTATATATTGGTACTATAATCTTAATTTTGCTAAAATATATAATTTAATTTAACAATGAATTTATTGGCTTATACCTTTTTATAATTTTTTTTCCTATCTATCTACTCCTCCTTGGATTTTTTTATTTTTATTTATTTCTAGCTTAACTCAAGCTCATGTATACATAGTTTAAATCACATTAAATTTGAAATTATTAACATATATGACATATCACATTATAACAAACTATTTAAAAAAAACCTTGACATTGCACTCTATATCCTTACATAAAGACAATTTAATTTTAAAATGGTTTTAAAAACTTTAAAAGTGAATACTGTATACTTCAAAAGGGCTATTATTAATCAATGGTTATTTTTTTATTTTGATTAAATTTCGTATGTGTAAGGCCAAATTATATTATAAGCAGTTAATAATCAATCGTAAAATAGAAGTAGATTCATTAGTTTATCATTAATACCAATTGTGTCAATTATAAAAAAAAACGCATGCCCTGTTACATAAGTTTTACATGAAACAGAATTATTATTTATTAAATATTTATATTTTAGGATAAACATCACGTTCGGCTAAAGTGTTCGACATGCTTCAAGAAGGTAAACTCTTTAGACAAATTACTGAGACATGAAAATAATCATCGACTAAGAATTTACAATTGTGAAAGTTGTGGAAAATATTTCAAAACTACCACTACTTTAAAATGCCACCTGAAAAAATACTGTAAAGGTAACAAAAATGTAAGTAAACGCATGACCACATTTTATATAGACAAAAATTACTCCTAGCCAAGACTAATCAGTTTGAAAGCGTATGAACATTTGATTAAACTGTCCAGCCCACACTAAGAAATACCCTTGAAGTCATAAAATTGATTCAATTCGCGCAAAAGACTGGTATTAACTTAGAATATTTAGGAGTAGCTACGGGAGTATGTATTTTAAACCTATGTTAGCCCAAGTAGAACACAACTCTAATATTTTCTTAACATACGTCTATGTACATCATCCCTTTTTGCGAATAAATTAAATTAAATATATTTTTTTGTTCATTAAAACAAATATTTTTATTTAGAACGATAATATTCAAAATTTGGATAATTATGAAATAATTGAAATAGATTCTGATGAGAGCAATATTACAAAAAGCACTGACAATATAAGTCCAACTTTCTTTGAAAAAGATTTGGCAATTAATGAAGCATTACCATTTTCCCAAACTTTTAAAAATTTTAATAATAAATATGAAGAAGATTCAATTGGAAATTGTATACAAGATAATTTTACCACCACACACTACACAACTAACAACGAAATAGAAATTCCAAACAATTCGATTATGTCTAATAGTTGCAATATTATTATGCCAAATATTTATCATGAATCAGGTAATAATGTTCATCTGCCACACATTAACGGAATAAATATTCAATCAATGTTTTCAACTTCAACCGTTAATAGTCATATAAATAATTCGTGTGAAATTTTTGAAGAAACCTCAAATCCGATTATCTCACGATATTGTAGCAATGAAATTTCAAAAATTATTAACAATAGTAATCACGATATGAATATAAATGGTAATCAAGAAAATAATGCTAATAATAACAGTGAATCTAAAAACATAAAAGAAGTTATTATACAAATTAATTTGGACTCAGTTGAAAGTTTTAAAAAAATCGATATAAATAGCGTTATTGAAAATCTAATACCCGACTTATCAAACAAATGTTTGGATTACACGCAAAGCACTGAGCTAGTAGTACCAATAAAAGTTCAATTTTCAATATCAAATTATGGCAATTTTTCGAAAAAATTTACATTATCATTAAAACTTCGAGGTGAGTTTAGTTAGATCAGGGTTTAAGTATAAGAAGTAAAACTGATTTAGTTCAAATATAATAAATGTTTTAGAAATTAATTTTCAAAATCTAAAATTTATGATATTTCATTCAATATCATTACTGAAACAATTGATATCCCTCTATCAAATGTGATAACTCTAACAGTTGTATTATACCATTAATCAAATACCTCTGTTACAACTTTTATGATATTCATTTTGAGATGAAACAAAGACTAAACACTTAATGAGCTTTACTTCTTATCATAAATGTTTTTATTTTAAACATACTTTTTTAAAATTTAAAATTTATAGACCATGTAGAAACATCTGTAAATGATTCGAGAGAAAAGATTTTAAGCAATGGAAGAAGTCAAAATAATACTAATAAAGTTCAACCTGTAGAAAATAATCTTCATCCTCCATTAAAAGACTTAACAAACACAACGAATGAGTCGATTGATTTTGAAGAGATAATAGATAATAGTACACAATTTAATCGCGTAATGACAAATCACCATCATCAATCAATATTTAACAATTCCGAAATAAATAAAGTTACTTCGTTTGTCGTAGCCGAAACAAACGTTAGTTCTGAACGAACGAATGAGGATAACTACGATCATGCAGCCAATATTGATCTCGAAAAGAAAAATAATTATATATCACATGTAAATTCAAGAATGTACGGAAGAAATTTCTCGACAAATTTGAATAATTATGATGATATTCTAGTATTAAATGATAGTGGAATTTTTGAACATCCTGAGCTTAATTTAAAAATATTAAAAGAAATAGAAGTAGGTGACAATGAAAAGAATGAAATATTGATTAATTCAAGATCAAATATTAAGATTAAGAAAAAACAAAATAATTTCGATGCTTATCGTGAGTTTAAAAGAAATATATTGTTTGCAAAAATTATCAGTTATCAGCCTAAGATCAAAATTTCAAAACTACCATCCAATTGGAATTCTTATAAAAATGTTTTTGTTAATCAACCTTTAGTTTTTTGTGCAAAGTTAGAGTTAGATGCTTTGAAAATGCAGCAGCAGTTGTTGAATTCTAATAACAGTAGTCGTCGAATAATGAAAAGGAAAAAAAATACTATTAAATACCCAGTAAAATTACAAAATTATACAGCATCTTTTATCAAATTATATAATAATGCACGGATAAAAATTTTTGTACGTCAGCCTATTATTTTAATTAAAAAATTATCATCATATTACAAACCTAAATACATGGTTAAAAAAGAAAAAAATTGATTCATGTTTTTATGAATCATTTGAATGTATTATAATTACATTAGCTGCATGTAATACCTTGGACAGACCTAGATTAAAGGCTAGTTTTAAAAGTCGTTTCTATGAAATTGGTCTACACTACACTAGTAATAGTTTTTGACTTTAAACAAAAATAAAAATAAACAACCAAAAAATTTTAATTGGTTTGTTCATTTGTACATTTTTGTTATGCATTTTTTGTTGTTTATTTTTTTTTAGATTATGTCATAATATTAAATAAAAAACAGTTCCAACCAACCGAAATACAAAAACTTTCCTATCTGGAAATTGGCTTTTTTTCTCTGCAAACATTTTTTGCACAGAATCAAAAAGATAATTTAAATGTTGGTTCCAGCCAAAAACCCTAATGTTAGTTCTTAGGTCATCGCCTGTAGCTTTAAATTTTAACACCATGATTAATAATTTATATATATTTGGCTTATAAAAAAAAAAAATGTCGAATACGAATTCTGTGAAAAATTTGGACAATGAGCCCCTAAGTACCTCAAAAAAAATGTTTAAAGAAAGAACGGGAATATGAACAAAAACGTAAATGGACATATATGTTGAAAATATGAGATCATTTTTTCATGTAGTTTTTAAGAAAATTTCGTTAAAAAGCAGGCATGCATTTTTTATATCATCATTTATTATCATTTATTGATAGGTAGATTTATTTATAATACAAAAGTTTAATTTATTTTAACTTTTTAAGAAATAGTTTCATAATATGTAACAGTAAATTTGTAGTTACTTAACTATTAGATATTTTATTCCAACAATATTCAATATGTTTGAATATTGAATATCTATTATATAAACTCATAGATATTTACAAAAAAAAAAGAAGTTTATAATTTTCAGAAATATGTTTTATAACGCTCTCTGACTATTTTTTCTTTCATTATTTAACTCATTATAATATAGATTACGATTTTATGTTCATCAAGTATATTATTAATATCATTCTAAATTTTATACTGTAATTTGTAAATTATTTAAAAGACTAAAATAAATTTTTTTATTAAAATTAAAAAAATAGGATTTATTAGATTATTGAATTTTCTTTCTTCAAACTTGCACTAGGTATACGCTATCGTTCTTTTATAAATTTGGTATTTCGTATCTAAATTTTTTTTTAAACTATTTGTATGTTGGCAATTACAAGTTGCAAAATGAAACCAATTATTTAATAATGTTATTCAAAATATTTCTCATTGCACACTCTATTGTCTATTCTATAGGTATATACTGAACTCCGTGGAGCCTAGAAAATTAAAAAAAATGAATCTGACATTCCAGCAAATTATTCAAAAAGCCAAGCTTTGACCAAACTCCAAAGCTTAAACCAAATATGGAGGTTACCTAATTCAATAATTCAATTTAGTAATTGTAGAGGCAATAGTGTTTGAATTGCTGTCGTTATCGTTACACAATAAGATAATATTGTTTCGCATTATTTTATATAAAAATTAATAAAATAGGAATAGCACTTTGCACTTTCTTACTTCCCATGTTTTTTTATGTTAAACCATGGTAGGTTCACTTAGAACAAAATTAATTTCAGTTTCTTAATGTGTTTCACCTTTCAACCACATGCGGCGCTCTTGTTTGTTTACGTTTTGTTTTATTGTCAACCCAGCCGGCTGAGCTTTTTTTCTTATTTATTATTTTTTTTGAAATAAAAGCATTTGGACGTGTAGGTGATTTATTTTGAGAAAAAATTATAAATATCTGGTAGAAATAAAAAAATAAATAAATAAATAAAAAAGTTGAATATATTTGAATTTTAATTGTGGATTTTAATTAAAAAAAAACAAAAACAAAGTTGGATTTATTGGAATTTAAGTTAATTTAAGATTAATAATAATAATAATAAATTTAAGATTATACATTTAATTTATTAATTAATAATTATTGCAATAAAATAAATAGAATTTTAAGTGAAAATGTTAGAACACAATGTGATATGAACTAAAAAAATTAAGAAAATAAAAAATTTGCTAACTATAAAAATAAATTTATCTTTTATTCATAATCTTCTTTTTTTCCTGCAAATTTGAATTTTAATAATTTTATTTGAAATATTAGAAATAAATTGCCACCTACAAAAATTTTATTTTTTTAGTTCACCTTCCCTCCACAAATCCACCAGGCGCTGTAGTAGATCTTTTGAGTGGGCCATCTATTACTATATCTTATCTATGTGTTAAACTTATAAACAGTACACAAATGTCAAAAAACAACAATAAAATACATGGGAAAATTAAGAATATCACAAAGGAAGTGAGAAAGGCTAATTATGTGTTCTCTTCGGATTTATTCTTCTGCTTCAGGAAAAATGGCATTGTTATGCGGGCCATACACGGTCCAACTTGGTTGTACAACATGTTAAAGTTAAAAAACTTGTTGGCGTACAGAACGATGGAAGCTGCTGTCAGCAGAAGTTTTTTTTAAATGTAGCAGACTTCACATAGGATTGAATTTATTTTTATTGGTGGCGTTATTACATAGCACATTTACGAACTTGTTACCGACTTTTTTTTTAACTTTTCCTACATTAAATAACGTTTTTGAAATCCGTATTATATGTGACACAACTAAAGAATTTATCAGGTTAACCTGAATTAAATTACTCTAATTTCTAATTACTCTTTTTTTTTTCTTATAGTTTTTAATTTTAAAAATCAGTACTCATTACCCAGAATTCTATATGGGATTAAAATATGATTCCCAGATAGTGTATGAAGTTTCTTTTGGGTTTTGCATGAATTGTTTTAAAAAAAAAAAAACTTAAAAAAAAGTCGGTAAAAATTCGTGATAAAAATTTTAGGGATTTTGTAATTGACATTTAGTGCTATGAAATTAAAATAAAGTAAGCTATTAAAATTAAAAAATAAAATTAGAAAATAAAAATATTAAAATTAAAAAAATTAAAATTTAAAAAAAAATTTTTTTATTAATTTTTTTGAATTTAAAATAAAAATTAAATACTATTTTTTTATTGAAACTAAAATAATGTACCGGGAAAAAAGGTTGTTATTGAATAGTATAATAAATAGTAATTACTTAAAGAAATTAAAAAAAAAAAAACAAAATGTTTTTTACGAAGTTTTTTTTTTCTGATTTCATTCCTTTCACTACTATCACTCATCAGAGTAGTCCGCCGAATTAATGGCAAGATTCAGGGCTCCACCCATGTCGATTCTGTTCATATCATTTAATTTTTCCATAAATTAAAAAAAATCTGTCAAATGAGATTTTAATGTTATTGTTTTTTTTATTTACTTTTTTGTATTCTTCTGACTGAATCTGAGAAAACCTATTTTTTTTGTTTTCTTATCTGATAATAATAAAAAAAAAAATGTTAAGTTGATTGAAATTTGAAGGTTCTGCGCTCATTGCTCAATGCTCAGTGAATTTCAACCACCAATAAAACTTATAGTATTTTGAAGTTAACACTATAAAATTTTGAAATGAAAAATTATATCTACTTACCTAATAAAAGTAGGTACCTATCTAGATCGATTTGGATTGACGAAAATTGAGAAAAATTTTGAACAAGATCAGGCAGATCTTTGTAGTGTATTATTTACCTACTAGGTTATATGTGATTGGCCAAAATTTCACAGATAGGTACCAAATATTTAATGTGGATATGGGCATGAATCCCTACAATCTGGTTTTAGTTAGGTACGTATGCCTACCTAGAAGTTTTTCTTATTGCCTTATTATTTTTATATTTTGAAATAAATTTTTTTGATTTTAATTTTTTTTTTTTTTAGATAAAATTGAAAAGACATGGATGAGCACGACGGTAATATTTTTTTTTTTAATAATATAGACAATAAAAAACAAAATTTTAAATTAGTACCTACTATTATTTCCAAACCTTGAATTAGTTTTTATATCCACCTATGTTCCAAATTTAAATCATAGATAATAAATGTTTAGGAGATTTAGTGGATGAGGAATTTTTTGACCAGCACCTTTTTTTTTTTTGGAAAATAAAAAAAATAAAAAATTTCGAATAAGTGATTTATTTTAATTTTATTTTTTAGCAGAAATTGATTCAAACTACAAAGTTGAAATACTTTATGATGGATTATATAAATGCGGTTTTTGCGAATTAACATTTCAGACAAGAGGTTTAGTTAAACGACATCAAAATATTTATCATTTAAATATGGAATTTAAATGTTCTATATGCAATAAAGTATTTAAATGCCAGCAATATCTAACTGCGCATATAAAAATTCATGCTCGAGCATTCAAATGTAATTCATGTGATCGGTCGTTCGATCTACAAGATCAATTAGAGAAACATCAAAGAAAATGTAATCGAATGAATCCAAATAAAAACGTTAATGATATAACAAAAATTGATTCTAAGAAAAATATAAATAATGTTAATATTAAAAGTGAAGTTATAGAACTAGATGATTCAGATGAAGATGAACAAAATGACATAATATTAGATCCAGATTGGGAAAAAATTAATCTTGATAGTGTTATCGAGGATGTTTTAATCAAAATTAATTTAAGAGATATTTCATCAGAAATAGATTTAAATACATGCATGCAAAATTCAATGCCTGAAATATCAGAAAAAATTCATGCATATTCAAATTATACAGAACTTACTGTTCCTGTTAATATTCAATTCACATTTGATAATTTTTCAGAAATAGTAAATAATAGAATTTTACTCAAACTAAGAAAGGGTAAGTTCCGTTTTTCTGTTTTTGTTTTTTTGTCAGCAGTCGGTCAAAATTTGAAGAATAGTTTTGGATCACTTTCTTCATTGACTAAAAATATCTCGTTGCCTACTCATTGGGGTCTGATTACATGAATTAAAACATTAAAAAAAAAAATCGCAACGCCCGCCGGTTGCTCAGATGTTTTGCGTAAAAGGAGTAAAAGTGTTGTATATTTTCTTTGGGCAGTATGGACATGTTGAATTCGATTCTTGTCTGAGTGGTATAGACATGGTGGATTACGTTATTCACGGCGTCATAGAGAAAGAGCGAATATTATATATTTTTAAAAATAATTATAACATTTGAGTATTCGAAAGAAACTTCTGCATTTGAAACAAAATTTCTTAAGTCCCTCTAAAATTTCTAAGTTACCAAACAAAAATCAGTAGAATAGAATAAATTTGATGAAAATATCGAAAAACGGATAAAGATTGGATTGATTTTTTAATAATTCAATGATATTACGCTAGCGCATAATCATTCCATTAAATACTTGTTTTTTCTTTGAATTGTAAATAATTTTGAACACTTTCCTTTCAGAAAATTTAAGTTTAACACAGAAGAAAGTTAAATTTCATATCATGGAAATATTAAACGGAGAAAAAGATGCCTTGGAAGAAAATTTATTCATTGATGCTGATCTTCCTAAAATTAATTTACAGATGCAATATAATTCAATAATACATAGGAATGCTGGTAGTAGCGAAATTTTACAAATTGAAAATTCTAGTTTTAGCAACGGCAGAAGTGCATCACAATCAAACTTTATTAAAAAAAAAATTAACATAGATGATATTTTTAATAATGAACCGATTGTTTCTATTAAGAAATTATCATTAAATATTTTAAAAGTCCAATTAAGAAAATATTATAGTGGTGAACCAAGTCAATCATGTGAAATAATTGAACCGTCGAGTCAATCATGTGAAACAAGTGAACTGTCAAGTCAATCCAGTGAACAAAGCATAATTAAAATAGAAGAAGAGAAAAATTCAACAAAAAGTGAAATCAAGCTTGAAACTAGAGAAATACCGGATGAAATAATTATTCCAAAGTAAGTGTTATTTTCTATAAATTATGTTTTAATAAAACTTAAAACTTATAATTTGATTTATTATTTTCGTAACTAAACAGGCTTCATTTCTATTTTTAGCAAATTTAAGACCAAGGCACAAAGTGGTGGGAAAACACGACATGTTTGCAACATTTGTGGAAAATCATTTACACAATCTTTTCGCTTAAACGATCATGTGACATTAATTCATTTAGGAATTGAGCGATATAAATGCGATATTTGTAATCTTGTGTTAGCATCCAAATACAATCTTGAAACACATAAAAATTATCACGTTAATGGTAAACAATTTAAATGTGATATATGCGGTAAGGAATTTTCACAAAAAATGCGTCTCCGTGATCACCGTGCTTTAATTCATTTCGGCATCAAATCATACGAATGCGATTTGTGCAATTTTAAAACAATTACAAAATATAAATTAAAAATTCATCAACAAACTCATAATGGTGATTGTCCTTATGAATGCCATTTTTGCGGTCAGAGATATTCACAAAAAAGTAATTTGAATCGACATTTAGCTCAAGTTCACAAACCAATGCTAGATAATAAAGTTATAGAAATGAAATTGGACCCCTCTATACAACAAATGGTTCATCCAACTCAATATGAAATATTCATAATAACTGATTCTGATGGAAATGAATCAAAAATTTATAAATGCAATTTATGTGATGGAACGTTTCAGCAGGAAAATTTTGTTACGGAACATATAAAAACAGTGCATATAAATCCAATTCATAATATACCAAAAATTATCGAAATTGAATTAATTGAAAAGCCAACAATTATTCCAAAACCAGCACAAGCACCATCATCATCGAGAAATTTTGAAGTACTGAATGCTTCAATCTCTCATCCGTTATTCGATATACTTTAACAATAATATTCGAAATGGAATTAATGAATGTATTTTTTTTATTTGTCATACAAACGTCAAGCTTAAATAATTGGAAGTCACGTAAATGAAGATAAAGTTACTTATTTTGAACTCTTAAGTAAAAAATACTCTATTGAATAACTATTAATATAATAATGATCGAGTTAAAAAAGATGATTCTGCTTAAAAAAATGGAAGGAAAACCAAATAAATGAAGTACAGTTATATGAAGTTCACATCATTTCATGTACTTTCAAGTAAGATTGAATAGTAATTTTAAAATAATTCAAGGTTCCATTTCCGTGAATTTAAAAATTTCTTAAAAATATTTATACTCAGAAAAAATTTGTAAACTAAATTAATGTTATTTTATTCATAATGCAGAATGTTAATGAATTTGGAAAACTAAAGAGGATAAATAGATTTTTTAATTTTAATCTTTGTAGTGGATTATGTCTTTTTTGTTTTTTTTTAATCAAATTTTTAATTGTTTTAAGTTATTTTGTAATACATAAGATCAATTATAAATATTTCTAAAAATTATTTATTATCGTTATAATGCTTTAGACTTGTAGAGTACAGAGAAAAAAGATATAAAAGAAATTAAAAAATTTCTGAAATAGCCTTATAACCGGAAAGCAAATATTTTCTACTAATCTGAACTTTACATCCTAATTTTACATCTTTACAAGAAATTAAGATTTGGTGAATATTAAAAATAAATTTTTGATGATATTACAAACACAATTATTTTTAAAAATATTATTTTTAATTTTTTAGTGATTTTAAATTATTCTAGTACTGTCTCCAGCATTTTAACGCTCTTTTTCTGTTGGGCATATTATTTTAACCGTATTGACATCATATTCCATTGTTTGTTTCATTCCAAGGCCTGCATGAAAACGTTGACAATGCTAAAAAAAAACAAAAAACGCTGATTTGTAAATTAGTGTAAGTGACATTGGAAACTTATGGTCTTGAATTTAAAGAAGCTTGCAAAGAAAAGCTAATTTAAAGATATTCAGAAAAATAATAGAAAATTAAATTTCTTTTCTAATGTATTGCAACATTTTTGCTTACTTTTCTCAATCCGCCATCAGCGGTGTATGACTTGTCACATAAATAACATTTAAATGGTCGTTCACCTAAAAAAAAGTATAGTTAAGATATGCAATAATTTTTTTTAACAAAAGTCTACCTGTATGTGAATAAATGTGAGAATCTAAT
Organism: Hybos culiciformis; assembly: GCA_964007475.1. NCBI lineage: Eukaryota > Metazoa > Arthropoda > Insecta > Diptera > Hybotidae > Hybos > Hybos culiciformis. Next base: position 47,578,385 of record OZ023274.1, on the reverse strand, counting down.
GATGTCTTCCATTTGAATGACTTCGGGCAGATGGTACACTGACGACAAAAACAAATTAAAAATTAGTATTTTTAAACATAATGAAAGAATGAATGAGTTTAATGCATATAATTAACATGATAGTAAATTTATTGGTATGATAGTATCACAGGCATAATTGTTGCTATGACAGAAAAATAGTGCATTTAGTAAAAATAATCAATGCTTGTATAATATCATCTAGCCAGGAAATACATTTATTAAGAAGTTTAAGAAAATTTAAATTTCGTAAGCTTTCTCTTCCATGCAAACTATGAATTTTTTTGAAAAAAAAAAAATAAATAAATAAATAAATAAAATGAAATGAAAGACATAATAATAGTAATGTACCTAAATAGTTTGCAATGACATAGTACTTTACCTGAAATAAAGTTTCACTTGAATGTACTCTTTGATGTTTAACCATAGTATGTTTCTTATTAAATATTCTCGAACAAACTGCGCATGTGAATTGCTTTGTTTTTAAATGAATAGCTGCAACATGCTCATTTAAGTTTCTCTCATTTGAAAATAATTTCTGACATTTATCACATTCAAACTTTACATTTAAATGAATATTCATATGATTTTTTAATTTATACGTATGAGAAAATTGTTTTTTGCACATTGGACAAAAGACAGAAGTTTTATTGCCTCTTTTTTTAGATTTATTCAAACTCGAAAAATTGCATTTGGCTAAATTTTTTGTTCTTCTTCTACCATTACTTTGTTTTTTAATCCAAAAATCTAATTTTTTCTGCCATAATGTTTGCTCGTGTGGTGGCAATTGTTCAAAAACATTATCGATTGTTGAGATATTTTCGTTTTTTAATGATTCAGAATGATCCAAAGAATTATCATCGTTATCATAAAAAACGTGTTCGATTAATTCATCATGAATTGTATTTTGTATCGCATCAGTTGGATTATTAGTATCTTTGACATGAAACGAAATTCAAAATAAATAAATAAATCTACATAATAAATCGCATTTAAACTCTCGATATAGCTAAACCTTAGTGTGCCTCTTCAGACTATTTTTCTTTAATTTTTTATACAAGTATTGCAAATGAATTTTTCTTAGTTTTACTAATTTACTTACACTTACAACAAATCAAAATCAATTAATATTTAATTAGAAGTTCTGGCGATTAGTAATTACTAGTAAATGTAAAATCTACCAAAAAAAAAGATTTTTTTTGAATTGTAATTTAGAGCTTTAACAACTTCTTAAGTACCTATTAAGTAATTATTTGCTTCAAATCAATAACATGATGCTGGGATGAGATTCCCAAAAAAAAAATTTGTAATCCAATAGAAAAAGAAGACTATAGCTTGCAAATAAGAGTTCGCAGAATGTCACAGAAAATTCTTAAAGAATTCCAAAGTTAGGTAGGTGGGTCGTCCTGATTATTATTATTAACTGAGCAACATCTACCAAATTATTGTAACTATTACCTTGGTTTGTTGTAAATTCATTGGATTCATCAGGAGCAGTTGAAATAGGATCGATTTCATTGAAATCACTGCAACAACTGTCCAATGTTTCATTTTCGAAATTATTTATTAATTTGGCATCTTTTTGATTTTGCAATTTAGCACAATGGTTGAATGTTAAAACATTATGTTCATCATCCTTTATTGAATCAGTTGTTGTTATTGATTTGGTAATATTTTCATTCGAATAATCATCATCTTCAAGATATTTCACATTCAATTCAGAGTCATTAATAATTAAAATTTTCGTATCACTATTGATTAGGACACTTGAAATAGATTTTTGTTCAAAATAATCAATATTTTCTTGTTCCCGATGCTTCTGTTCGTTATTTGAATTCAATTTAATTTCAGCTGCTGTTGTTATGTAGTCGTCATCCTCTTTGTTGCATCGATTTATTGAATTAGTTTTTGGCTCACTTTTAGATCCTACTATTCTTTCATCTATAATCGAATCATAATCATCATCCATTAATTCTAAACTATCATCTGGTTCCAATGACGACTCATCTGAGCTCATTAAAGCACTTAATTCTGTTTGTGAAGATTCAATTTGGCATTTAAATTCATAAAATTGAACTAATTTTGTTGAACAATTATCACAAATACCCTGTGGATAACCATCTTCATGTTCAATTTTAATATTATTATTATTGGTATTTAATAAAATTTTTGCTATCTCACAATAAGTTGGAATCTCATTTTGAAATATTTCCGTTTCTGTGGTTGGTTTTGAGTTAATTTGTAATGTTGTCGAATTGGCAATGCAAAAACGACAAAGTTGATCAAATGACACAGTTTCAATACATTCGACCATAATTTTTTAATACCTTCACTCAGTATTCAGAAGAGAATTAATATCAGCTCTAGGTTGTCCTACAAACTACACCAATCTGGTCTGGAATTTTATGTAGACACCGTGGACTGTACACAGTGCTGTTCCCGTCTTCTATTCTTCTGTACTCTATTTCTATTTTGTTATTGATGTTGATGATTGAAGAGACACCAGTAAAATTAAAATCAAAATAAACAAAATTGTGACATTTAATGGATGTTTTCATGTCATAATCGTAATCACTATTCAGGGTGGCCATGTAACCATTGTATTTTTGGATACCTCAGAAAAGCATTTTAATTTGACATGGTTCTGAGTCATAGGATTCAGTTTGTGGTGATGAAGAAAAGAAGTGTTTGTGTTATGAGATATCTTCTAGTGGAAAGTTTATGATGTTATATTCAAAGTTGTTAATAGCCTTTTAGATGAAACAAAACAACCTTTAGCAAATATGAACCCTTTATTTATATCGACATGAAGTTTTATATTTTATTCTGTTATAATTTTTCTGATTCCTAATTCAAAATTTTGATTTTTTATTTTTGTTTTCTATTATCGTTTCAATCATTTAGGCCTTATTTAAGGTTAACATAATTGGGAGTACATATGTAATTTATGAAACTTAATATTGAAGTTAACTTGTTGTATGGGTACAAGTTGGAATATCTTTTAACACATCTTACATATTTCACTTGTTCCTACAAAAATTCTTTACTTTAAGTCAACACTCATTGATTTTAAATTATACTGAAGCATTTTCTGGCTTGCATATAATTTGAATAAGTTGGCTTTTTCATAAAGTAAATATTATATCGTTATTCCCAGTAAGACTATTGTAACTCGAGTTACAATACTTTTGAGTTGTTGATGTAGTTAGAAAGAGAAAAAAATTAGCTTTCCGGACATGTAACCCGATTGATTCTACGATTTATAAATTCTGAAAAAAAATGCTTTTCATGTTTTATCCCAAGACCTTTTTTCCTTTAAATTATTGTATCTCGAATTACAATAGTCTCGAACAAAAAAAAAAGATTTTATTTTATTGTAACTTCAGTTACAATACAATATTCTTACCTTGTTATTCTATTTTCTTTGTTATTGTAAGTCTGTAGTTACAATACTTTAGAAATATTTCTTTAAATATTTTACTATGGTAACACTAGTTTCAATATTTTTTACAGCAAAAAAAATATTGTAACTGAAGTTTCAATAAAAAAAAAATCTAAATATTATTTCAAGAATATTGTAAATTGACTTTTTATAGATCATAATTAAACACTAAGTTCAAAAGTATTGTAAAGTATTGTCATTCTTTAGAAAGAAAAACATTTTTGATTTTCAATACAGTGTTGGATCTTCTTCTTTAACAAGAGAAGTAGAGACCACTGATCTCGGAGTTTTGTTGGATGAAAAGTTGAATTTTGTTAAACATATCGATTTTGTTACAAGTAAGGCTCTGCGTGTTCTTGGTTTTATCAAGAGGCAATCTAAACAATTCAATGATCCATATGTTATGAAACTTTTATATTCTTCTTTTGTTCGACCCACTTTGGAATATTCTTGCCAAGTCTGGAATCCATTCTACGCAGTTCATATCTCTAGATTGGAATCGGTTCAAAAAAATTTCCTTCGTTTCGCTTTAAGGCGACTCAATTGGCAGGATAATTTAAATTTACCTCCATACACTGACAGACTTCAACTTCTAAATCTCCCAAGTCTGGAGAATAGAAGAGCTTATTTGTCGTTCAGCTTTATCCATAAAGTCATCGAAGGAAAAACGACAAGTAGCTGTTTAATGTCTAATTTATTTTTCAATGTGCCCTCAAGAAGTCTTAGAAATTTTGATGTCATTAGTATTCAATTTTTCAGAACCAATTATGGTCAATATAGCCCACTTAACTCCCTATTCAAAATTTATAACCGATATCATTACCTTCTTCAGTTATACGTTTTCGAAAGTCCTTCTTTTAAAAGTAAATTTTATCATAATTTTAGAATTAATTCGAACTAAGTGATACATTATTTAATAGTAAACACTGCTGCTTTGTATATATTCTTACTTCCATTATTAAATTGATTGTATATATATTTAATTTTATTATAATTAAGTTGTATTCGCTCGCTTGTATTAAGCATTTGAAATAAATAAATATTGTAACTTGAGTTACAAAAAATTCAAAGAAAAAAGTGCCAATGTTAAAATATTAATTTAATAAAAAATCACATTAAAAATAATTTTTTTAGATTTAAATTAGTGGGGTCCAATAACTGTTCCAAAAATACATCTTTCAAAATTTACACATTTACAAAAACATTTTTACAAAAAAAAATATGACCAAAAAACATTTTAAAAATTTCAAATTGATTTATCTCAAAACTATCATTTTCGAGTTACAATAGTCTTACTGGGAATAACGACATGTATTTTGGATTTGAATATAAATGTAAGGCTGAATTAACTTTAATTATTTTAATGTACGTAATTGATTATGAGATAAGTAAAAAATAAGTTTTATTCTCAAATACTATTTTTTAGGTATATATAGGTTTCGGAAATAGTAAATAAATAAATACTCACATAACATGTAATATTGTAAAATTGTATCATAGAATACAAAAAAACTGACAGTCTGGGCTTAGTCCAAATTAATGTTACTTACTAAAACGTAAAATTCGAATACGTGATATAATATCGATACCCATAAAAACGACGTACAAAAAAAAATTCTTTCCTTTCGCTTCCATATCATAGTGATATATACCTATATTAGAACCTTTTTATTGATTCATTGATTTATTGATACACTGATTTATTATACTATTTGTTATTTAAGATTATAGAAACATCGTCACAAAATTTTTCAATAACTTCTGGTTTTAGAACTATACTCGGTTGAACGATAAATTTTTGTTCATCTTTGATAATTCCAAATTTTGTCATGCTATTTATAATATCAAGAATATGTGCTGATTTGCATGTGGGAAGAGGTGCTAAAATAAAAAATTAAAATTTATTTATTTTTAAAAAATTTAATTTTAAATTTATTTTTACCAATGAAAGACTTTTTCTTGGCTTTCAAATTTGCATTTGATTCTTTACCGTACTTATCTAGCATTTTTGACATTTTTTCAATTGGCAAATTATGACAATCAGTTCCGTAGGGCATTTTTATTAAACCTCGAACTTTTTTACCCAATTCAATGGCATCATGAATTTGTTTCATTTTATCATCTTCTATTTTTATTAAGTTTTCATTAAACTCTCTGAATTTTAATGATTTTAATAGTTTTTCAATTTTCGATAAACAGCTAAAAAGAACATAAATAAATAGATTCCATAAAACTTTTATGATAATTATTATAATTACTTTGAATTCCTAATAGAATATATTCCGGGAATTTGTTTTGTTCGTAGTAAATAATGTAATCTATGTGCAACACAAATAAGAAGCTCTTTTGCTGCTTCATGTTGAGCTTTTATTAATTTAGTATGATCGTGAATTGTTTTTCGAGACCAATAACCACGCCATAAGCTTTGTATTTTAATTGCAGAATTATTCCAATATTCAATTGATTTATTTTCATATGTTTTCATTAAAATATCGTAATATCGTTCATATCCTAAGTGACCGCGAAATGTTTTTTGAATAAGGATAGCAGCTTTATTGCGACGAATATTTCTTCTGCGAACCAACCAACCTCTAGCAATAGCTTGTATTCTTCTTGCAGCCAAAAATTTAAGCTTTGCGTTAAAGGAAGCCTTTCTAAAATAAAAAAATATTCAATTAAAATATTTTATGAAAACATAAACATTGTACTTATTTCGTTCTTTGATAGTTCTATAAAACCATTGTAAATCAACGCCAATGTATTCTTTTTCATCGGAATCATGAATTTTGTAAAGATAAGTTTCTGTTTTATAATCCATATTTTTTCTTGATTCATTTGATTAAAAAAATAAAGTGTATTAGATTACGAAAATTTTAGTCTTTGACACGAGTACAATTTAAGATTATCGAAGTTTTTAATTTTCTAATTTGATAGAAAAGTGAAAAATATAGGTAATCCCGAAACAAATAATTTTCATTAATATACTTATAAATCCAGCATCTATCCTAGGATGGTAGAATAGAAAATAAAAATGAAACAAAATATTTTAATGATTCTTTTCTAATAATTACTTTAATGATAATTATTAGACAGGAGAGTAACATATCAAAAATAAGTGAACATGTAAATCTACATTTCTTATCACAATTTAGCGACACCTTAAGCTTTGAAGGTGTCCTTTTCTTTTCTCAAACTGCCCATGGTTTTAATATTCTCATTTTGACCAGCATGCTTTTGAACTTCAGATTGATGAACTCTCATGAATGGATTCCATTTTTTCTCTTGCTCTATTGTTGATGGAACAGTTGGAGAACCTTCAGCTCGTTTAATTTTTGCCCATTCAATTCGATTAAGGATATCTTGATTATTTGGTTCAACATGTCTGGCATAAGCCAAATTTTGCAAAGTGTATTCATGGCCACAAAAAACTTTTGTTTCATCGGGTAAGCTCGACAATTTAACACATAACGCTTCGTACATTTGATCTGGGGTTCCTTCAAAAAAACGGCCACAACCTCCTTGGAATAGTGTATCACCGGTAAATACAACCTTATCACCATTTGGGGATTCAACATAATAGCAAATATGTCCAGTTGTATGACATGGCGTAAATAAACATTTCACATTCAATTCCCCTATTTTAAATGAATCATTTTGAGTAACTTTATTATTTAAGGCTCCAATTCTATCATCTCCTCCATAAACAGTAAGGGGACCATCAAATTTTTTTACAAGTTTTTCATTGCCCCCTGCATGATCCCAATGATGATGAGTAGTTAGCACTTTAGTCAAATTAACCTTTGATTCAGAAACTGCTTGCAAAACACTATCAGGATCAACAGGATCAACAATAGCAGCTTCTTTTGTTGCATCATCAATAATCTAAAAAGAAATTTGTATAATATTTTTGCTTATTATTCTGAATTAAACTTTTTTACTTACCAAGTACATGTAATTATCCTGAAGTGCTGGTAAAATTTGTATATGCATGTTGGACATTTTTATAACTTCTGCACAAGAATGGGTACCACGGAAACCAACGTGTCTCAATTTTTGAACTAAAATTATTATTATTATTAGGAAATATACAAGTATCATAAAATTGTTTTAATATCACAAAATTTTTTTAATGTCCTAATTAAAGGCTAAATGTTGAATTTTCATCAATTACAGGCTTATAATTTTTTTAAATAACTGATTTGACTATTTGAGATTATTTTAAAATTTTTTTTACTTTCTTATTTCACGTGCCAGTTATATCTTGTCTCCACTTCACGTTCAAAGTAGTGTTAAACTTGTTTAAAACTACAAGCGTATACACTACAAATTCTATGTTTAGTTTGACATGACAATAAAAAACCCCTAAATTTTAGTAGTTTTGGGCAAAACTTATTACAAACAACTTCAAATTTTTATATGGACAAAACTACTTTAAACGAAGAACGAAACTACTTTCCTGTGTAAAACACGTTTCACACTGAAGTGGAGACAGCACTTAAGATTTTCATAGCAATAAATAAAATTTTACGAAATTCGGCTTTCTCTTAACCTACCGTGGCTATTTTCACTGAGATGCAGAAAGTTTCGAGTAACCCGTCTACATAAACAATAATAGGTATATGCTATAAAATTGTGGACAACTACAGAGGATAACTTCATATTCCTAATTTTATATTGATATAAAGGTGTTAAAATCAAATTTACCAAAACGATCTAGATTTTAAAATTTTAAATTATTTTCAATTAATTGTAATCTATGGGAAAATTAAAAACAATTAAGACAAATCTATTTAATATTACTTTTCATTTAAAATCAAAATCTAAATATGGTGAAGTTTGAATATTGAACTTTTGGATTTTGATCATTCAACTTTTACCTACATTTGAATTATGTGGTATACCTAACTAGGTATCTTGCATATCGATTTATTTTTAGTCTTGGATGTGATTTTTGTTCTAGCAGATCTACATTCCTATTTTCTATATACCTATATAAGTACTTAAGTTACCTACCTACCTACCTACCTACCTTTTTTTTTTTGTTATTTATTTATTTTCATTTTGGCTTTACCTTTAAAATATGCAGCGGTTGCTGTTTGAAACAAATTATTCGAAACTCTAGAAAACATTTAATTTAAAAAAAACCCAAGAAAAAAAAATTCAAAAATGCAATAATTTCGTATAAATAAATTATTAATTATTTAGCACTAGCATCTAGCACTAGCAAGCAGGCACTACTTTAACTTCACCGAAAATTTAACCAAAGAAAAAATATTAATAAATTCAAGCTTTTCAAAAAATATGAAAAAAAAACTTTTTAATTATAAAATTGAATTTACCCTTAAACTTAAATATTATTAAAAAAAAAATTTTAAAAAAGTATAAAATTGTAAAAAAAAATAAACTTGACAGTTTCACAAAATTATTGCGAGTGGGAACACTGGGAAATGTGATGTGAGTATGAACAACTGTGGAAATACGAAATAGGGAGTGATGAATGTAAAAGACTACACAAAAAGTGCCCTCTAGTTGTCAATTTGTTCTAACTAATTAATTAATTATGTTACTTTATATTGCATACTCCTAGGCAGATATAAATAAAGGGAGGGTCAATATTTCCCAAAAACAAAAATCCCAATGTTACAAAATCCCAAAAAAAAAACTCAAAATAAAGATCCCGAAAAAAAAAAATCCGAAAAAATTCAAAATCCCAAAAAATTAAGGCGTAAGTGCAGATGACGTGAACCACTCAGAATGGGCTGAAACTTGGTGGGGGGGTAGAGGCGGTGCCCAAACCCGTTTCGGAGATAGGGCCCCCCAAAATTTTCATACATTTTGTATGGGCAATTTTTTTTTTTTTGCTCGAGTTGCCCCATTTTTTTTATAGAGAGTATAGGGGTATCCCAGAACGAGAGGGGGGTGGGGGGCGGCGGGTGGGCGGTCTGGTGGTTGGTCAGTGGGATTTGCGGCGCCAGCTTTGGGGGGCCCTATCTCCGAAACGGGGCCCGAGCCCCAAGAACTGATTTCAGTTTTGGGGGTTTGGGCACCGCCTCTACCCCCCACCAAGTTTCAGCCCATTCTGAATTCTGAGTGGTTCACGTCATCTGCACTTTAGCCAAAATTAATTCCAAATTTTTTAAGAAAGTTAAAATTTTTTTTTACAATTTTAATTTTTTATTTTTTTTTAAATATTTTTTTTTTTATTTTTCAAATATTATTTTTGTTTTAATACCTTAGTTCTAATTTGTAAAATTTATCAAATCTAGTCAGACAATTATGTTTGGTTATTTGTTATTATCAAATCAGTGCAGTTCATCAAAGGATATATTGTGGAAAAATTATCAAAAAGTATTTGGATAAATATATTCGATGACCTCTATTAAAAAGATTATCTTTACGCTATTTATTTTTAAAGTCCTTAAAAAAGTTTAAAATATATAAACAAGCTATACATAAAATAGATTTAAAGTGATTATTCTACATTGAAATCAGAAATATTGTTTTTTTTTGATGATAACGCATATCAAAGTGGCGAAACCACTGAAAAAAGAAAAATGAAAAATATTTTATTTATTTTTTTAAAAAAATTATACAATTTTATTTTGATTTATCAATGTTATAAAGTTCATTTATATTACACATAAAAGCTCAGTTTTTAAAATCAATTGCTAATAATTTATAGTGATTATTTGTAAATATCAAGCAGTGATTGAAACCAATATTCTTATCCTATACTGATACGTGATACACGTGATATAATGGCGCACAAAAAATTCCAGCAAAGCGAAGCTTCCTATCTGGGTGTTTTGTTTTAAAATTTGATTAAATATTCTATAATAAATAATAATTTTATCCTAAATCCTAAAATTATTCCAAACTTTTGCTTTCTTTGTTAAATGAGTCTATGATGGCTAACAAGCTTGTCGTTGTCCCGACAGTAAATCCAACAATTCCAAGTACAAATATTAAAGTATTTGACACAATTAATACAACTTTTTTAGATCCATAAGTTTTATACCACCATGTTGAACAATCTATAGAAGCTGGCAAAGCTAGCCCTAATACAGCTAGAGCTAGTGCTCCAACAAGAGAGATAAATAGCTCTAAATTAGGAATTGCAACAGCCATAAGAACTAAAAGAAATAAAAAATATAGGTACTTATATTTCAAAGTTATTGAATATGAAAATACTTATACATACATAAAAAATATAGGTATACTTATATTTCAAAGTTATTGAATATTAAAATACTTATACATACATATAACGTATATTTCACGCGCATAATAGTTTTTAAAGAAACTTAAATTTTAGATAACTTACAAGTAAATATTGTAGTTGCAGTTCTTATTGCATATTCTATCCAAAAGTGTTTGCTTTCATCGTTTACACGCTTTTTCACATAATCATTCCAAATAATGTCGATTGCTACATAATTTTGAAGTGCATGAGTTATGAATATTGAAACGGCCAGCATTACTTTAACACACTGAGCCAAACTGAAATAATTTTTTTTTATTAACAAAAATAATAAATTAAGTCTCCTAGTTGACAATAAATTATAAACCTTGTTAAAATCTGACGAAACTTTCATTGCTTTTATTTTTTTATATAAGGCTGATGAAAGTCAAATGTAGGAAAAATTATTCGACGGTACTGGTGTATGTATAATACACAAACAAATGTTTCAAAAATTTAAATTATAATTTAAAATGTTCATTATTTAAATTTAAATGATCCTAAAAAAAATTTACAAGGAAACCAATCCTCATGTTACTATCAATATATAACAAACTTACGTATCTTGACTGTCCAAACTAAGTGTTATTGAGCCCTCCATATTATCAAAATATCTTATGTAACCGAAAGTTCCCATGCCAACATATAATACCATGATAACAAACATAGCTTTATTTAAAACTCCTAATGGTTTCTTGAAGCTTCCCGGAGTTTTCATTTCATTTTCTAAAGGAAATATCTGAAAAACAAATTAAGAATTTTATTTCAAATACGATAACTTAGATTAACATTATTATAAATTTATTGCCCTCAATTCGAAGAAAAAAGTTAACTCTTTAGATAAACTTCAAATTGAATTCAAATTGTTATTTAATTTAATAAGCATATTTAAGAATATTTTCAAAGTTATAAGTATAATGACTTTATTATCAGAGTAGGAATATAGATAAAAATTATACATAAAATTAACATTATTTACTTTTTAAATTCTTATTGATCACTTGAAATTAAAAACACATTAATTATTTATTATTTTGTTAGAAATTAGATTAGCGCAAGAGTGCTGAAAGTTTACTCGGATACACTGTCCAATTGAAATTGTTTTCCGTATTCTTTTTCTACGATTAAAACATTATATAAAATCAATTAACGTTTAACTTACCACTCCAATAGCCTCTAATGCAAATAATACCATTCCGAAAAATAAGGGAAATTCTTCAAGTTTTCCAAATGCTTCAACTTCGCTAATTCTAATTGGCTCGTTAAATAAATAATATATGATGATTCCAAATGATACGGCTGTCATTACATTAGCGGCTGTTGATAAGGGGGCCAAATATTTCAAATTTCTTATCCAATTAATGAATATTAACGGTAGTAATAACAAAGCCTGAAAAATAGATGTTTTTATTATGTTAGGTTAAATCCAAAAAAGTACTTACCATATAAATTCGCTCATCGATCCAATTACTTTTATCAGTATTCACATCAACAACATCTTTTAAATTTTTTGCTATAAAAACGACATACACACATCCCGTTCCCAATTGGAAAAGCATGAGAAAGCAATTTGTTATGTGCCTGAAAGATACAAAAATTCACGTTTAATTTAATTGTTCTGAGATGATAGAAACAACTGTATTCTTTTTGTATGGTCTGGTAAAATTTATTCCAAAAGAAAAAGATGTTGCTTATCAATTTTTTTATTCCAAAATCTCAAATTGATAAATACTTACGGAATACCTTTTGATAATTTAGGAAATATTCCTGGCCCGTTTCTGAGCGCTGCTTCAGCCACCTCTGGATATGTCATAACAGCAACTTTATTTCTTTTACATAATTCATACTGAGCTCTTAATAGCATGTGAACACAATAAGTTGATAAAATTCCTATCAACGTTGTTGCTATTATTCCAGTTACATACCCAGCATATTTGATCGCCATTGGCATACCTATGAGTATTTATAAAAATTTCACATTAAAATAATGCTTATAATATTTTTTTTTTTGTATTTTTGAACTCACCTAATATACCAGTTCCTAATGATCCTTTGAGAAGATGTATAAGCGTTTCTGTATCCCTAAAAATATAATAAATAATAAGAATGAATTAGAAGGTCCGGTTTAGTTTTAAGAATGAAATATGGATTTCTCAATTTAGTTAAAAAAAAACATTGGTTAATGAAATTAAGTTATTTAAAAATTAACTGAAATTAGATTAGAAATTTTGCCTTTGGAATACGAAAAAGAAATTTTTGTTTGCAAATATTTTATTAATTTTATAAATACATTTAATTGCTTCAAAAATTTGTTATAGAATCTATATTCTATATTCACCTTTGCATGCATGATGAAATGCATGATAGCTACTAAATCTCAGACAATTAGTAAATATGTAGTTCTTTAATTAACATAGCATAAAAAAAATTTAGATTTTAGAATTTATGGAATATAGTTTGTTGATTAGATTACCCCAATGATAGATATATTTTTTCTGTTATTATAAGATAAAAACAAAAAGAAGAAAAACAAAAGATATGTAATAAATAAATAAAACCATAAAAAAAAGTAAATTTAAATTTGCATAATTCTTTTTATCTGATAATGAATTAAGATATTTCATATCTACACTAAAAATGTGTAAAATTCCCATTATAAAAATTTTTTGAGTAAATTTCCATTCGTTAATAATATATTTTATTCCTGAAATTTTAATGTTCCTTTGGAGGAAGCACTTTGAATGTGAATTTTCTATGATTTTCTATGTTAACACTTGGATGTAGTTTAATCAACTATTTCAAAATATTTAGATAATATTTCTAAATTGTTTAGATATTATTTCTAAATTGTGTAAAATAAAAAAAATAAAATTAAATAAAAAGGACGATATTTTCAATCTTCTCAGAGCAGAAATTCGAATGACAAAAAAGATTTGAAGAAAAATTAATTTTAATGAAAAGGCAAGAAGATTTTATATCGAAATTTCGAGTTGTTGTTAAAAATAATATAAAATAAACTAAGTGTGTTGAAAAACTTTAAAAATTTAATTCTCTAATCTTAATTTCGACTAATCTAGAAAATAATGATAAATTTCCAATTATATTTTTCAAGTTGAATTATAATTATGTGTTATCAACGAACTTGTGCGCTCAAGGTATTTTAATTGGGTTGTTAATTTTCCATTGATATTTATATATATATATACATAAATCCTTAAGTTCTCAGTTTAGCACATTTGTGAGAAAAGTATAATATTATTTTTATATTGTACGTGCTACAATTAGCATCTTTGTGTACCATTAGCTTTTTTTAACTACTATTTAAAGCTATAACCTAAATGAAAAAAGTATGCGCGATAATTTTGTAAAAGCAAGGCATTTTGCAAGAACTTCGAAATATCTTAAAAAATGTTTAATTTATTCAAAAAAAAAAATATATATATATAATTACGTTGTTGGGTGCTCCACTTTTCGATTCGCATACGGATCATAGTTGTCATATCCATCGGAAATATCTATTTTTGATGAAAATGACCCTCTTTTTTGATTTTCACTTTTATCAGAAATATTCATTTCTGATGATTTCGATCCTTTTTTTTGAAAATATTCATCATTAGCATATCCAAAATTTGTATGACCATTTTTATAATCCTTATTAGTATCTTTAACCATTATTCTATGTTTCACTTTAATTTATTTTTTAGTTAATTTTTGATAAATACTTATTGTTGCACCTTTCATTAACTTATCTTAATATATTTTTATAAAAAAAAAAAAAAATTCTTGTTTCAACGATATTTAATTTATTTATCGCTTTAATAGAATTTATCTCGTAAAGTAATAATTTTAAAGCTTAAAAAAGAATAAGTTAATTTGCGAAAAGTTAAGCTACAACTGAGCTTAAATTCTTAATTTTCGTTGTAGAAATAATAAAATTTTTATAAGTTATATTTTAATATTTTATTAGAAAAAAGATAATGGAAAATATATTGTTTTATCGGAATTTTGATTTTTTTTTTGTTTTTTGATAAACAAAATATGTATATAAAAAAAAACTAAAATATTTACGTATAGATTCATAATTTTGTCAGTCAACAAGAACTGTTGATAAAATATTGCGACTATATTATTAATCCTTATACTCAAATGAACAGATTTTTGTATTATATTATGATTAAATAATATTTATAGATAAATTTCAGCGATTACCTATATCTGCACTGTGAGAATTTAATAGACTTTAACGTAATTAAATAAACAAATGCGGGGTCAAAATATCATATAAATGATGTGAAAAATAACACCTTGCGACGCGTCGTGTCGTTAACAAAATTCTATAAATAATTTGAATTATACTTATCTTATATCATAAAATTTTAAACATTTACAAAAACTTGAGTCTGATCAATCTTTAATATTTCAAATTCTGTGGTAGAAAAACAATAACATTAAATTTTATATCTGGACGACAGAACTAACTATACATGATTAAAATCATGGTAAATAATCATGATAAATATTCTTTAAAAATATTGTATAATATGATTAACTAAACATTGTAAGATCGATTGGGTAATAATCAATGTAATAAATATACCACGATTATGTACACTTACATCAAGTCCTTCCTTTATCAATGATATTATTTGTATGACAAAAAATTTTTAACAATAGACTTGTGTTTGCAAATTTTCTACAAATTCCATGGCTTAAATTTAAAACAATGGTTAAAAATTTTGATGGGATCATTCATCTTTTTTTTTTAATGAATAAATATTGAATAAATAGTTTACAAAGCTAAGTAAAATAATGACTCCCTGATTTTTTCCTCAATTTCTTTTAATATTTCTTAGATTTTTTTTTATCAGGATATTGATTAGAAACATTGATTAAGAAAAACGAATTATTAAACTAAATTAATCTAGATTTAAGGCTGATGATATACGTAAATAAAATAATAAAATTATAAGTGAGTTATTTGGATTTAGAACTTTGTTCAAAACAGATTCTGTTGGAAGTGCCTATTTCAAGATGATCACTCACTACATTGAGTCTAACCATTATATCTAGCCATAGAAGCATTATCAAAAAAAATCATATAATATGTTTGTTCCAGTTCAAATATTAAGATCTTGCTCCTAAGTTAAAGTTGAAATTTGATGATGTCCTATAAAGGAAAAACAAGGTATGTAGACTTTTAAGCTTGAAGAAAAAAAAAAAAACAACTAACTGAATGTAAGTATTTTTGCCTGTTTTATCGATAAAACAGATATCAACTGCAATTAAGCTTTAATTTCATTTGTATAACTACTGCAGTCAATAGTGTACAATAAAACAAAAGAAAAACAAATAAACCTTATGTCAATAATATAGAGATTTAGAATTTCTTAAAATGTACAATTAATGCAAACAAAAAGCTGATTAAGTTTACTATGAAAATAATTTAACAACAATCTTTAACACTCTTTAATCATTATCGAAACTGATTAAAATTTAAGTTTTTTATTTATGTCCAACAATTATTATTCAATTATTTTCAAAACGTTTGATAAGCGTTTAATTTGTTTTTTTGTGTTGAACCTATATAAACTGAAATGTTAATTCTATATTCAAGAATTTTTAAACTCAGTAACTCGAGCCAATAAAAAATTCACATTTCAAGTGAATGGAATAATGAACACAAAAAAAGTTGTGTAATAATCATGAAGTATTTTGGTGCCCACTTATAATATTGAGATAATATTGGGACTGAATACCATTTTCAGTCCCAGAGGTCTGACCAACCCTATGATGTTAATACTCTCTTGCTTGTTGTAGACTCCAAAAGACAATTTTTTTAGTTGTATAAAGTAAAATATATTTATCATTCATTATTATCAAAAATGCATTATTTGTGACATTAATTTAAGTCAATTAATATTTTGTGTATTCCTCAAAATTTCTTAAAAATAAATAAATAAATTAAAAAAATAAATTAGAAAAATAAATTAAGCATTTTCTCATTTTCAGTGAATGGTTTTCAGACAATATTTTCAGTTCTTAGTTTCTCTTGATAATTCTCTTGATAATTGGAACTTGAATTTAGGCTAATAATTTGGAAATTTTTGAGTAAGTTGCCAAATGGTTTTAAAAACATTTCAACAATATCAGCTAGCGGTTCTACCATATCACGAATTGAAGAAAAAATATTATAAATTAAAATTAATGGTGGCTGTAAAAATCCATTAAATAAAATAGCAATTGATGGTTTTATCAGATAATCCGAGGTTATTTGTAAGAAACCAATAATAGTTGATCGAAAAATACTGTATAATAAAAATCTGTAAGCTTGCAAAAAGAATGTTACAAAAAATGTGACACCGATATGTAGAGCTCCAAATATTTCAGCCCAAAATTTTGTAGCATAATGTGTTGTTTGATGTGCCAACATTTCAGACAAAACATTTGGATGAGAATCTGTTGTTCGGAAATATGAAGCATTACCGTGATCAAAATAATAAAAATCAAATTGCTCTCCTAACACGTGTTTTGATTTTTGCTGTCTGGGTGTTACAATTGGACTAATTTGTAAAGTTTCTGTTGGTGTTAAATTCAGTTTATAATTTTGATGCATTTTCTTAAAGGATTTACTAAGACGAGTAAAAAAAGAATCTCGTTCAATGGTTTTCTCTCTCATTTTCGAAAATGAAGAAGTTTTCTTTGTGACATTGGTTATTCTGTTTGGAATATTGTGCATTTTATCTAAGCTTTTCTTTTTTTTATCTTCCTTCTGTAAGCTTTCACAATATTTTGGAGTTTCATTTTTAATTTTCAATTTCGGATTTTGACATCTTGTTGTAACTTTTTTTTTGCGCAAATTAAATTGAATTTTAATTGGTGGTTTATCTTCTTGAATTTTCAATGCTTCCATTTCGTATAAGCTTAGTTTTGACGATTGTTTTGATACAACAGAAGAGGTCTCTTCTCGGTGATCTTCTTCTTCTTCTTCTAAATCCAAAGTAGCAACATCAACTTTACTTAAGTCATTGATAAAGTCTGTTAAAAATGTATTTGAATCGTGAGTTTCAACACTGTCGCTATATGTTAAGGTTTGAGGTGCAATTGGATTATTAGTTGAAGTACCCCGGCTTATCTTTTGAGAAGATAATGATGACAACATTTTGTATTTATTTTTTAATTTCAAAATTTATTGATTTAAAAAATAAAAAAAAATTGAAATTAAATAATAAGTAATGATAAGATAGTAAACTTTTATCCTCATAGAGAGTTCAGAGAAAATTGAATGATGAATCATTTAGCTGTTATTTTTTAATTCGTATTATATGTTTTTATTAAAAATCTGTGTGAACATTCGGCTGCCTACCACAAAAATGCTACTAATTTTCGTTACTAATTTGGTTCTTAGAAGGTCTCAACCGCCCGAGGATCAAAATTATTTCTATACAAAAGTTTTATATTTTGAACTATTTTAAAAAGTATATATTTAATCAATTTTCATGAAAATTAGTATAATGTGTCAACGCTTAATGAAAATTATTTCGATGAAAATTATTATACAGGGTCCATACTTTAGGATGTACTATTCTACATTATTGTCTAAGATTCATTTGGACATTATCAACTATAAAAAATATTCATAACAATTAGGTATTATAATAAAAATTTCATATAATTTGAGTAATTATGAACAAAATCCTATTCCATTTTGCTGATTACAAAAAGTTTTTTAAGTTTATTTTTACGATAAAACAGTCACAATCAATTGAACCACTCTAATTCATATATATTAGATTTTTGCACATAACATGATGCATTATGATATTATGTAAAATTATGAAATAATGCTTATCGAGATTCAAAAGTTTTCAGAAATAAAATTTCTCTTCGAGTATTACCTATACCGTATTCGGTATTCGCCTAAAGATTAAATATTTTAATATTAATTTAGGTTCTTAAAAATGGAAAACAAATTGACTAAATACTAGGGTCAATATTCTCAAAATCAAATAACTTTCTAATTAAAAGCTTTAAGTACTTTCAAATAATTCTAGATTTAATAAATATTATTGATTTTTTAGTTTTCTGTGAATTAAATTCATTTCGAGTTTAAAATGTTGAGTGACGAACATTTAACTTTTAACTAATAGAAAAAATAAAAACAATTATTAAGTTTATAATTTTTATCTTTACGACAACTTTATACCATTTAAATGACGAAAATATTTGTCAAAAATTCTTATCTTTATATAATATTTTGATTATCATAAAGATATGCTGTTTTTAACAAACCCCCACGTTAATGGAATGGAATGTTTTAAAATATTTGAAAAATAAAAATACCTAAATGTATTTATGTACCTACCCTAATTGTACATATTTACATATTATGTCATTCCAATTTTTTCCTCTATAAAGTTTACTCCAGAAAAACATTTTATTTTGAGACCGTGAAACATACACATTTAATTTATTTTTGATATTCATTAATTAGAAAACCATATTATGATTAAAGTTTTAAAATTTTAGGAAATAATTATATACGGGTTCCTTTTAATTTTGACCCCTCGAAAATCGTTTTAAAAATATTCCTGCAAAAATTGAATTTAACTTATTTTTAAAGTATATAGCCTGTTCGTTTCTCTTACGTGGTTAATGAATTGAAAAATAAAGACCAATTTTGGTTTTCTATATTGTATGATACAGACGAATTGAATGTTTATGCAACTTTAGTAGGCCTACTTAAAATTTACTCATCAGTAGTGAATTGTTGACAGAGTTTTTAAAGAAGTCCTTCAACCTAGTTGAAAAACATCAAACCATCCTTTATTGTACAACTTGAATAGTGTGTTTCACAACGTTAAAAAAATTTTAGAAGGCAAGTTTTTCAATTTAATTTATATATGCTGAAAGACCAGAGTTGAATAAACATTCAATGCGTCTAAATCGCGCTTTTTAAACGCACTTTATTCATATAAAATTGCGCATATTTTTTATATAAATATAAACAAATAAAAAAAAAAACAAATAAACAACACACCGATGATGTAAACAAGAAAAAATTATAAATATATATAATAAACCGTGATTTTTTTCAAAACAACATAAAAATATTAACCATTAATAATTTTGATTTACTCCCCAGGGATGCAATTATATTCAATAATCATTTCATTATAAAATTTTTATTACCAAAAACGTTATTATTGTTTTTTTTTTTTAAATAAATATATTAACATCGAAAAAATTGGTAAGCTAACCTAATAATTATACCACTAAGGACCAATAAATGAAATTTCTGTGTTTGCAAATGTCACACAGGACATTTTTAACAAGTTTTTTCTATATTTGTAAAAGAAAAGAGAAAATTTTCTCCCTTTTAAATTATCAAAATAAAAAGAATTTAATTATTATTACACCCTAATCATTTTTTACACTTAATAAAAATTAAAATTTTGTGTTTTTTTTAGAACCCCTAATTAAAAAAAATAAATATCAATTTTATTTAATAATGCATATTTTTTTCGTCACTTAATAAACATAAATGCTACATTTTTCATTATTATAGACATATCTAGTTTGCACAGCCGCTAATCCTGACCATTAAGATATAAAAATTTGTTTACTTCTTACTGAGATATTTATAGGCTTAAACGGCTTAGACTTAGAAATTCTCAATACAAATTTAACTTAACTATTTATACGTTAGCTTATAGATATAAAAATTTTATTCATTGTCTAAAAAAAAGATCTTAATAAAATTTGGGGAAAGAAAATTGAATGAAAAACTCCCCTTGAAACTCCCACTTTTGTTAACCAATAAAAATTAAGTTTATTTTTTTTCACTCATATTCTATATTTGTATTTAAATATATTCATAATGCTGAAATTTGGGGAAATTTGAGTAATAATTAATAAGCACTAAAAGTTAACGACTTATCAATTGCTTACAAAATTCATACTTGAATACAATTATTGACTTTCTTAATTGATTAAAGAACCTTGAGCATGCTACTGTCATAAAATTCAATTTAATACAAAATGCATTATTACTGGGTTATATATGTACATACACATATATATTTTTCAAGAGTTGTGTTAAAATTTTTTAATCTTATCATTTAAATATAAGTATCATAACATTCTTGAAAGAGTTATTAATACCAGTGGCCTAGGTTGTTCCTGTTTTCAATAATATTAAGAAAGAAATTATCTTGTTTTTGTTTTTTTTCCGGGAAAAACCTTAATTTTTTGTTTGTGGTTTATAAAGTAAAATAAAAATAATTTTTTTTCAATGTATTTATATCATAATGTAATAACAATTAATTATTCCTAAAGACAATATCTTTTTTGTTAATTCTAATACAAATGTGTCTAAATTTTACTATCATTGTCGTGTACAAAAAGATCGACACTGTTGTGGCCATAGCATAATTTTCTTCATATTTTGCATGCCTTAGTTTAAAAATAATAAAGTTTCCCGGAATAATCTTATATTTCAATAGTAAACATAAAATTGACATATTAAATAAATTAATCTTTTTACAATTTTCTTTCATCGGGTTCAACATTCAATGAGACGAGAACACAAGAAAAAACAAACATATGTAAACGTCTATCAAAAAATAAAAATATTTTTGTTTTTTTTTTCTTGCTACAGGATAACCGTGAAAAACTTTCATTTCACTTCAAAATAAAAAATTGAACAAAAAAATTAAATTTTCTTTTTAAGAAAATTAATATCAAATTTCAAAAAATAATTTCTTCAATTTTCGAAACAGAGCAGAAAATTTTAATAATTTCAATTACAATAATTATTATTATTAAAATTTTGTTTCATTTCAATCAAGCATTTATTTTTTTAATGAGACTAAAATTTTTATAAAAAAAAAATTGTTTATTTTTAGCCTGTTTTCCATCAAAAATGAAAAAACGGATTATAGATATGGTATGTTTTCATTAAATGTCCGTTCGTCACTAAAATCCTTATAACTTTTGAATCGTCCAAGCGCTTTTTATTCGTTAAATGCCAAAGCATGCAAGCTCTCGTTCACTTTCATCTCGACTAAAAGTCGAGATTCTATCGTTTCGATTTTCGGAGTTATAGAATTTCAACCATCCAAGGGTCTAAACAATTTTCATATAAGATTTTTTTAAATTTTTAATTTTATAAAAGTTTGAATGGATTCTAACGAAAATTAGTATATGGGTAGATGTAGACATAGACATCGATTAGAGAAACTGAAAAAAATTGTTACAGCCCAAGGATTCCGACTTGAGTCTGGATTTGGATTGTTATACTTTTTGTATATAGTATGAAACTAAATGGTATTGGTATAATGATACTGAATGAAACTAAAAAATATGTTTTGAAGACTTGAAATTAAAGTATCTGAAATCAAAATGCTGAAAACGGCCTCATACGTCATTTACAAGGTATACTGTTCTGTATTTTTTTCAAGAAAAGAAAAAAAAATAAAGGTGAAGGTTTTCCAAGAAAAATAAACATAAAAAGCATATTTTTTATCACTTTTTTTTTTTTTCGTTGATAATTTTTGAAAGATAATTTTTTTTTTTCAATTTTCACATAATTATCAAATTGCAAACAAATTTAATAAAAAAAAATTATTATTTTTGCAAAATAAAAAATCCAATTCTGCAAATTATAAAAATTATTATAATTTTTTTTTATGAGAAAAAAGATAATAAATTTTTTTTTACAAAATTCTTAAAAGATAAATGGATGAAGAAAAAACAAGCGGAAAATCTAATAATGATAAAAAAAAAACAAAATAAAACGACAACAAAAAGCAAAATTTTTTACTGAAAAACGAGAAGCTTAGTTATATAAAAATTATTTTTTGCCATTTTAGTGTGAGAAATCAAAAAATTAAGCGCAAAAATCATAATGGAGTTTGTAAGTATTGTGAAGAAAATTGATAAAAAAATATTTGAAATTAATATTCGAAAATTTGCTCGTTGTGCTAGTTTATTTGCTCTGAGTGAGATCAATGAATTTTATTGAAGTTCAAGAATTTTTTCTGTTCTATTGAAATAGAAGTCGATTAATTTTCTTTGGGGCTAATGGTATTTATACTCTGCTTTTGTACATATAGTAGGAGTTTGAGAAATTGATTGCCACTTGAAATTCTCTGTATCAGTTTTACACACTTTTATGCTTCAAGAAACCAGCTGCTTTGCAATATTCTTCTGAATCGAACAAAATAATGCATGAGAGGCTGTAAATTGTAGTGAAACCCAAATATTTAACGATGTCTGAATCAAGATTCTACAGAATGAATTCTTGAGTTTAAAAAAAATATGTATTATTTGTTTGCAATGCAATAAATTTCAAAACAGAGCCTTGAGCTGATATATTTAAGGCCATACTTTATATATGGATTATTTGTAGATGATTTTTCCCTCCTTAAATAATAGATAGTGTTAGAGTAAAGCATTTACTTTGAGCTTAAGTTGGTAAAACAAATAACAACAAAAAAACGATGGGTGAGTGGATTTAAATCTTACGTTTTAGCAAATTATTTTATTCCGAATGAATTCACACGTATAATATAAATAAAATTAGTCTAAAATCAAAATGTTTTTTTTGTTTTTTTTTTTTTAAGATAACATCATCACTTCTGAAAAATGCTCCTGTTCCAATTTTTTTATATTTTAAATGAAAAAAATTTTTCTTTTTCACCTGGAATCAAATTACACTTTGCTGATTGTGAATTCAAGGGTGCTATGAGCTATTTCTTTTTTTTTTAAATTAATTTTTGGATAAGGGATGTTTTACCTACTTTAGATAAGAATAAAAAATAATTGTAGTGTGTTTGCAGTTGAATTTGGTTACAAAGATTATTTTAAAAGATTATAGTATTTTAAATTTGCTATTTTGTAGAAAATATCAAGAAAATCCGAATAATAGTACAGTTCACAGAGTAGTTTGTCGAAAAAGTTGCATTGGAAAAGAAAATTTGTCAAAATCTTAAGCCAATTGAAATTTTTTGTCTGGGTGTGGATAATTAAATTAAACCTAGTTTTTTTCATTTGTAGAAAACATGAAAAATGGTTTTCATAATGAATATTCACGTAGATTTCGAAAAATCTAAAGAGGATGTTTATTGTATACATATTGGTTTTTTTTTAATGTGGTGATAATACTTTGTCACCTTTTTTTTTGGATATGAAAATATTTGAAATAATTGTATTGAATCAAAATTAAGTCTTGGTAGTCATGACTATGTCAAGCATACACTGTACTATACATAAATACTAGTGTTTGCAAATACCCGGAAATAAAAGTACCCGGGTACTCGAGTTGTAATATTTCAAAGTTTTCGGGTAGCCCGGGTTACCCGGGTATTAAGAAATATTACAAAAAAAACTGGAAAAAAACCCATTAATAATTTAAATTTTTTGTTTATTAAGAAAATAATATTTTATAAAAATTAAAGCATTTAATGTATCTGGGATCATTTTATTTCTTAATTTACTACAAAATATTCCAGCAATGGAAAAAACACGCTACGAGTGTTTCAGTGGATGTTAATTTCTCAAAGTAATTCCAGACTCTAGACATTTTACAAGATGCAAAGACAAAAAATTCAATCGAGCGCACAACATCAATTTGTATAATTTTTCTTCACTTACGATTTTTAATTTCACTTCCTCAGCTCAGCAGTATTTTGATTAATCAAAAGCACAAAGAATATTTTTTTCAGAAAAACACATTCTATTTTTTTTTTCTATGTTTTTGAAATAAAAATAATTCAATTAAGCACCCAGTAAATATTTTATAGGTGAAAACCCAGTTAATATTAGGTTATGCCTTGTTCAGACAATGAACTCTGATCATGATAATCTTACTTTTTGTGATTATCATTCTTTTTTCCATGATTTGCTCATACAAAATAAGTGTCATCGGAAATCATGATTATCGAAAATCATGAAAAATTTCAGGGATGAGTTTATAGTTTTTTACCATCCATGTTACCCATTTCCACTCATTCCTAGTTATTTTTGACTTTTATTTTTGACATATTTTCTTTATTTACAAAACAAAAAAAATTTGAGTAGCAAATAATATTTATGTTTTTATTTTGTTTGCTTTCATGTTGTTTACTTTTTTTGTTTTCGTTCATAATCGCGTTCACACACGTTTTCAAAGTATGATTATCTACGTAAATCATGATTACGAAATCATGATTAAGTCGTTGTCTGAACAAGGCATTAGAGAAACCCAGTGATTACCTGATATTGGCACCGGGTAGTCTATTCATACATGCGTTCGCTTCTAGCAGGTATCATTACCTGATCATTCAATAAAAAAGAAACGAAACGAAATGAAATAAAAGTAAATTAAATTAGTGGCTTCTCCACAAATATGGTTTTTTTAAATATAAGGGCTTCTTCCTGAAAGATTTCTTAAAATTTTCTCAAATTCTTTCTAAAAATAATAAAAAGCTAAAATTGTTTTTATTAGTTTTATTTATAATATATTCTATCTCTTGTAATATAACAAAAATAAAAAAAAAACTAAAAATTAATAAAATAAATATTGATTTATAAAAAAGCAAAATTTTATTTACAATACTTTATTGAAATTTGAAATTTTTTTTATTTGTTAAGTTTAATTAAAAATGCATTTTTTTTTATTAATTTTTTTTTTACTTGTTAAGTACTTTAATTAAAAATTAATTTTTTTTTTATAAATTTTTTTAATCATTTTTAATTTTTTATTTTAAAAACGCATGTATCTTTCTCAATTTTAACAACAAGACGCGTTCATTAAAATTTCAAAGGAACTGATAAGATTTGAACAAAATTTCAAAATTTTTTTGTTTTTAATTGTGGAATGAGGATAAAGGGAAACCAATATATAGACAAACCCAGTAAAAACGGCCAAAACACAACCGATTAAATATCCTGGTGAACAAATATTTACTGGGCATTAATTTATTTCGGACACGGCCAACTTATAAAACATGTAACATGTAACATGTAAATCAATATTTCAAATTTTTGAATGCGAAATTATTTTTTAAGCTCGCCTATAACTGTGCAATTTGGTTTTGAAATTTGCTGTTTGAATTTCAAAACTTTGATACCCGGATACCCGATGTTACTACCCGGGTTTTGAAATACCCGAAATAATGGTCAAATTTGCGGGTACCCGACACCCGGGTACCCGGGTTGAAAACACTAATAAATACATAAAAAGATCTCGAAACCAACATTACAGGAACATACGCTGATTTACATTTTTTCATATAAGGAAAAAGGATAATACGCTGATTTACATTTTTTCATATAGGGAAAAAGAATAATGATTTAGCTTTACAATAAAAAAAATATTTTGATAGTGAAGGATAAGGATATTATACATTTAATCGAAACATTTTATTAGATTTTTACTTAACAGTGTTTATAAGTACACAAAAATTTTATTGAAGGATTATATGAAAGGAGATCAAAGGATTCAGTATATTTAAAACATTGAAAAAATTCGAGTTTTTCGGAACCGTATTGCTTGTCCGTTGTACTTTACTAACTTTACTAACTTTACTATCTTGAACTTATCGTTTGATTTAAATTTTTGGTTGGACTAGTTTTTGAAGGCCTTTTTAGACGTTGCTCAGTTAAAATAAATTATTTCGGAAATATAAATATAACCTAAATTTGTATATAAATATGTTAAATTTTTTTTTCTTAATATCAGTTCCCAATGGCAACCCCCTTTGGATAAATCTTTTTCATCCAATTTCAAACACATGTGTCAAATTAACCTTTAATAAACTAAACATAAAACAAACATAATTTTTTTAATGAAATTAAAATTAATTGACCACATTTTTTTTTGTCGAAAATAATCCTTTTTAGGAAATTATATTGAAATGAAATAAAAAATCTGTAATTTTGTTTCAGAAACAAAAAGATTGAGTGCAACTTTTGGTGGAGACAAATTTGAATCTGTCACATGAGTATTTGTACCTTCTATTGACATAAAAATACTTTAATTAGATAAGGTCAAAAGTAAACTTTCATGAAGCTGCTGAACTCTGGAGAATTCCAAAATTATCTAATTTTTAAAGCTAACAGGGTTCTGTTGTATTATCTTTTTTCGACTTCCATTCAATTGGGTTAAACTAAAATGTTTCTTTTTGTCCATTTAATGCCAAATATTTTCATGAAAAAAATTTGAATTGATCGAATAGTATTATTATTATTGATAAAAAAAAAATGGAATGGAGTTGAAACATTCAAAAGAACGTTAGTATCCTTTTTCGGACTTTTGTCTGCACAGTAAAATATAATTAAAAAAAAAAAGATGATATCACTTGATCAGTGATCACTGCGTACGAATATAAAGACATAAATGTATACATATATTGATATCCATAAATATTTGAGGACGAAAATTAACCCAAAAGAATTAATGTAAATAAAAATTAAGTATAGTCAATCGATTTATCTGCCATATTCTATCTTAGAACTATTGTGATTTTATTTTTAAAATTATCTTTTACAAATCGGTTAATCCTTAAAAACAATTTGTATTTTTTTTTGTTAAATTGCAGGAAACCAGATCAATATTTTTCGATTTCTTAGGAAAAAACCAAAAAAGAAAAAAGAATTAAAAATATTTGTCCAGTTTTTCCTATATTTTTACAAAATTTTTAGCTGATAGGTCATTATGATATGAAAATTTTGAACTGAAAGATATAAGTATATATAAATATCTTATCTAAGTAATACATCTTTTCCTCAATTTTTTTTCTTATTTTTGATACAGAAAAAGGATGTTTTATTTTTAGGAAAAAAAATTTGCTTTACAAAAAACTCTTTCTACTTACATTTAAAAAACAAAAAAACTTTTATCTCTGAAGGGTATAGCTTCGTCTGGTCACAAAATTTAGCTTTAATGAAACATGCATTGCCAAGTAAAACCTTAACTCAAGCATGTAGAATTCCTTAACGTTCGTATAAACTTATTATTTATTGTATTTATGGTCTGCCCTGCCCACAAAATGTTCACATAAAATTAAAAAAAAAAAATATTATTCAATAAATAATTTTTTTATTATCCTTTAAATTCTATCAACATTAAAATAAAAAAATAAAAACACTTTTGTCAATTATTATCCCTCATTAGACAGGATATTGCATCAATAATCCCTTGAAATACTTATATATTGATTTATAAACTTCTAATCCTCATCAAAAGTAAATAAAGCCTATGAAAAAAAGGATACATTTTTAAAAATATTCCATCCAAAGTTACCTGGTCTGTAGTTTTGGTTCTTATAATTGGATTATTTCGTCTGTCTTTCTGTCCGAAATAAAATTTATTAGGAATTTTACAGGTTTCGTTTTTGTTTTTTGGGGAATAGTGAAGTTGTTTTTCCTGCACTATTAGTTTTTGGTAGTCCAGTAGAAAAATATTAGATAAGCTGGGTATATTTCATACTGCGCTTAGAGTTATGTTTTTAGTTTTACACAACGATGATTTTGTGGATTAAGATTAAGAGCATTCATCTCACAACTTTTCTGTTTATATTTATATTTTATTTTTGAATAATATATTTAAAAAGTAGGGTTTGTAGCAATTTGGTTCAGAATCGAGAAAAAAAATCTCTATTGAATTGTTAACCACACTTGTATATTGTTCATATTCTAACAGGGTGTAGGAAATGTATACGATATATTAATACTTATCATAACTTAGACAATGATAGATACGAAAGATTGCGATTATATATTTTGATTTTGATGATTATTTAATTATTGGCTCAGGTTTGAAAATCCAATATACAGAGCGGAGAAAAACTTAAAGGGCTGATTAAGAACAAAAAACATTTGAACTTAGAACATAACGCAGTCATCAGTCAATAATTTTGATTCCTCTTTTTGAAGTATTCGTATATAAATCACTCTTAAAAACTGATTGACGATTCACAAAAAAAAAGAAACATTTTTTTTTTCAATATTGGTTTAAGACAGAACTATTAAAAAAATTTTTTTGATACTGACATTTTGCTGTCATCTAATATTGAATCAATTTTTTTTTAAAAAATTTTTTTCTTTTTTTACTTGTACTATATATAAATAAAAGTGTGAATATTGTATTATTCATATCTAAATTATTGTAATAGTGTCCTTTTTTGTTGCCCCTGTTGTTACGCACAAACAAAATTTTCTCATTCAATGGTTGAGCAGTGAAAAGGGCAAACATTTGAAAAGAAAAGAAAGAAATAAAATAAAACTCATTGCAATAATAGTTATCGAGTATAAAAAGGTTACATTAAATTGCAACAATTACATGAGAATACAAGCAATTACACAATGGTTTTGTTACTTAAACATTTTGCATTTACACATCAGGATTCAAATAAAACTATGAAGATATATAAATCGTTTTTGTATTCATTATGAAATAAAACATATGCACAATGAAAATTATTATTTTCCCCAATTTTATCAAAAGAAAATATTGAAAACATTTCTTATCAACCTCCAATGAGGTGTCTATGTAAATGTTTGTTTCTCTGTAGAACTCAAATGTTAGGACTATGAAAGAGATCAATATGGGGCATTTTTTTTTTTGTTTATTCGATTCAAAAAAATGCAAAGCACTTATGCAGAATATATTGATTAAATTATTTACACTTAAATTATAATTTTAACAACGTTGATTGACTTTACGTTTAAGAGATCAACTTAATTAAGCTAATTTAAATTGAATATAATTAGAATATTAATTGATTAATTGAAATTGAGAATAATAAAAATTTTTTCAACAATAATACAAAGTTATAACTATAATTTTAAAAGTACTTTATTAGTTGAGATAAATTGAAAAATTAATACTAAAATTATGAAATCAGCAATTACAAAATCTTTATAAATGTTACAAAATTTGTAAGTAATAAAAAGATTGTCTGAAGAATTATTTCTTTCCCTAAATTTTTAAGTAAGTAGACAAAAATTTGCATTAGGCCAAATTTATGGATCAAATTTTAAAAGTTCAAAATAAAATTAAAATGATTCTCTGAGTTAACCAGAGAAGTTGTATTCCGTATAGAAAATTGTCTTATTGACCGTAGAAAATGATTTTAAAATAATGATTCTCGCTTCTTGTAAATAAATAGAGGCATATATATGCATTATGTGTTACATGAAATTAATGAAGAAAACTTTGAGAGTCAAATTATCCGTATATGATACATACATATAAAAAACGCATATATGTAAAAAAATCACGAAAACCCACATTTTTCTCGCTAATTAGGACCAAAAAAACACTAATTCTAATTTCATAATCCCTTCATCAAAAACATTTTTTTTTTTCAATTTTGTAATAAAATGAATAAATAATCTAAACTAAGAAAATCCCTTCAAAATATTTTGTGTGCGTAGACTGTGTGTAGTAGTAAAGATTAATAAATTTATTATTTTTTAAAGGTTGGTAAGCGGACACCTTCATATTACCGTTATAAATCAGAAATGACGTATGCACAAGAAACAATCCTAAATATCAATTAGGGTGGAATTTTGAATTAAAAAAGATAAAATTTTATTTCTATGTGGATGATGTGTTATGAAAGTTATGTAAATTTTTTTAAGTAAAACAATTAAAAACTCGTCTTTTTGACAATTTGCCTTCATTAAAATAGCCTTCTGCAATGAAGTTTTACATCATATCCTTAAGTCTTCAGGATGCAGAAACCTTTTTTGACAATGCAGCATCAAACATCGTTAAGAGCAATCCAATTGTTGAGAGTAGAGGTTATGGTTATTCACTAAGAATTTCTATTTTTGCAGATATTTTGAATGTCGTAAGGGTATATAAGAAAACATTAAATAATTCGTAGACTTTATTTAAAAATACAATAAATTAAATTAATTTGTAACAATTCAAAATACAATCGAAATATATTTTTTACGTGAATAGATGGATAAAATTTTTGTCCCATTTAAGAATACCACACTTGAAAAAATTTCTTAAGTGGCGAATTTCAAAAAAGTTTAAATTTTATTAATTTCAAACATAGGTGACCAAATTGAGTATTATTCTACAATCAATTTCATTTAATAAAAAATTATTTTCAAAAGGGGATTTCCAAAGTTATCTGATTGAAAATTAATGTTTTGTATGTAAAAAAAAATATTTTAAATGCAAAAGCTCAGGTAGGGTTTTTCCAAATTTTAATATCAATTTTTAGAGAGCTCAATATTTTAATTTAAGCTTACTTTTGAAAAGTTTTGTTATTAGAAAAAGAAACATAAGAGAAATAAAAATAAACTAAGATTAGATTTTCGCGCATTGAATTGAACTTGAACTCGAACCATCATCAACTTTGTTGTGTATATAAAAAACTCTTAGACGTTTTATAAATGTTGATTGTACGCATTTTAAATAAAATTTAAATTCATCAAATTAAGCAATCCAAAGTTGTAATATTATTTTTAAGTCTGATTCATATAAATATATTTTTTTCAAAATAAAAAAAAGTATGTTTATTTCTCAGATGTGCGTATTTAATTTTTATATAAAAAAGCTGAATTGCATTTTTTTATTATGGATTTGTGTTTAAGTTTATGTGCATTTCTTCCATTGGTCCTCAGTTTAATTAGTAACTTCGTAAACATACGTATATCACTAACATAATTACAAACATGAAATTCAATAATCTGCATGACTTCATTATATATATAGTAAGATTATCACGAGAGAAGTTGTGATTGGCTCCAAAATATACTGAACCGAAAATATGTACGAAATTTTTTTTTCCTCTTGTAAAGTAGACTCGTAATTTTATTAGGTTTTTGAAACACTTAGTTAGGGGACTAAAGTTTTTAAAAGAGTTTCTTTTTTTTTTGTGCCAAAGTCGTGTAGTTGGGACAGAAACTGTCAACGATCGATAATGGAAGCCAGATAAGACAAATTATTAACAGGACATTCAATATAAGATGAATAAGTTTTCTATTTGATTACGGTCCTCGTCAACGCTCTTTAAGAATTATAAGAAAAATTCAAAAATTATTTACAGATATTGTTGAAAGCATCAAAATTATAATGTATGGACTGACATTTTAAAAATTTAACCAAACACCTTATCTTTGAAATTTTATTTAAATTGCAATTAAATTGTTTTTTTTTTAGCCAAAAGTTTCCCACACTAAATAAAATTGCTTGTTTCATTAATTAATTAATTTATAATAAATACAATTTTTTTTTGTTATTATTATGGTTTTTTGTCAGCTTAATCGAATGTTTATGAAATTAATAATAAATATAAAAACAATATAAATAAAATCAAATTTATTTCTTAATTTAGATATGTTCATAAAAATATGTATATATTTCATGCATAAGTTAGTAATGCACTTCTTGTATAGGAAAAATACAAATAATTTTATTTTCATTCATAATTAAAAAATTTTTTTGCCGACTTTGCATTTCCTTCTTATTTTTCGACATAAAAATGATTTGTCCTCTTCTTAGTAAAAATACTTTTAAGTATTTCCTCATTCGCAATGAATTTAAAATCCAATGTTAAATATATAAATTTTTTTTTCAAGTTTGAAGTTTTGAGTCAATTTACTTATTTCTAGTTTTCCAGATCAGCTACGCGATTTTATAGACTTTTATTATTTTATTATGTTTTTATAGAATAAAAAATCATGTGAATTAGAAATTGTAAAAAAAAAAAATTTTTTATACATAAAACCAAACCCCTCTGTTAATTACAGGTATGGTTTGTCAAAATGAACAAGTTCAGATCAGAGATTGTATTTAGGTTCTAAAGTCCCGTGCTTATAAGAATGTCATTTGTTTTTGTTCTCTGTAACTTGCTGATGTAATATTGTTACACAGAATTTTCAGAACTTATTTAAAATCTCAATGTGGACATCAGAATGGATAAATTTAAATATAGGATTATGTTGTCTAAGATTTTTTACTCTTGTTACTTTTTTGTCCCTGGAAAGGGTTAAGATTGTCTTACAAAAGGTTTAAGATTGTCTTACAGGATGGGAACCTTGTGATATACCAACAATTAATTAATAGAAATAATGTTTCTGTTTCTTTTAATGCATTCCACGATGCATTGATTTTGTTTTTTTTTTTAATAAATAAAAATTAATTTAAAAAATATTTGAAAAAAAAAAAAAAAGAATTCAATTTTATTTGAAATTTGATATGTGTGTTTTTGATTTAAAAAAAAAATATGTAATGTACCTAACTATAAAAGAATAAATAGTGAAAGAAAGAAACAAAATAAATAAATAAATAATAAAAAAAATAATAAACAAAACTAACTAACTTGTTGTTTGTCGTTGAGATTATTTCTTTCAATATTATTTTCTTTCCATCACATTAATTTAAAATTTATGACTTTTTTTGCATAATATTTTTTAATGACATATATAAGAAAAATACGGTAGTAACTATACTCTTATTTTAACAAAATAAAACAAAAATAAAATAATTAAATTTTTGAAGCGCGTACTTTTGAAATAACAAATCAAACCAATTTTTTTTTTATTTTTAAAAAGTCTTTAAATGAAAATAAAAAAAAAAAAAAATCTTTTTTTATTAGTTAAAATGAAATTAAAATGAACAAGAAGGTTTTTTGTAAATATAAAATGAAATTAAATAAAAATTGATATAAAAATAAAGGAATTTCTGTGGCTTTGAAAAAGAAATTATAGAAGAATATTTTTTTCTGTCTGTCTGTCATGCACTATCTAAGATTCTACTCATCGGAACTGCAAAGATAGATATTTTCGATTGGACAAGGAAGAAAATTGTTTTTATATAAAATTTTTATTTTATTTTTTTTTTTTATTGTTTTTAATGGATTTAATGGATTCTGATGAAAATTAGCATTTGAATAAATAGATGTTGGATATGGGTACCTAAAAAATTTGAATGAATCCAAAAAATTCGGACTGTGGAATGGTTTTCAATGTAAATTGGTATATATGAAGATCTCGATTGAAGAAATATAAAAAAATATATAGC